>NW_004624743.1:14935934-14975861 GCF_000247695.1 Heterocephalus glaber | reverse complement strand
CAAAAATATAAAAAATATGAAATAGATAATATATAGGTTAAAAAAAAAAGACAATAGTCCATGCAGTCAACATCTAAATAACAAAAGTCAGAAAGGAGAAAGAAGAAAATATTTAGAGGTGATGAAATTATCAGTTAAATATTCAAGGAATTATTGATGAGTTATTGTGAAGTTTCAGAATTCTAACTGCACAGGAAAGACAAATTTCATCCAGCAGCAATACTGGACTTTTGAAAAAAGTGAAGCAAAACTTTCTAACTAGTAGGAGGAAGAGAACACTGGGTAAGTTTGGGAGTTCAAAGGCCTGAGACCCAGGAGCTGTGATGTTCAGGATGGAAGAAGGTGGATGTAGCAGGTCCACAAGACACAGTTATTCACCCCTCTTTCACTTTTATGTGCAACTCAGGCCCTCGAAGGATTGCAAGATGCCAACCCCATTGGTAAGAACAGATCTGCTTTACTTGGTCCTCAGACGCTATTAATTTCCCCTGGAAATACTCTTATGTACACACCCAGAAATAATGTGTTTTTTAAACAATAACTTTATTATCAAACACACACACACATACAAAAAATTAAAACCATTAAAAGAAGAACAATGCAAGGGAAAAAAACTACAATAAAATTCAAAAACAGTAGAACTCAACCAAAACAAAACTGAAAAGCACTTAAACATTTTTCCATATAACCTAAAAAAGCATCTCAAGCACCAACAAGACACCAGAGGATGTGATTTGTCTCAGAAAGGTCCCCAAACCCAACACAGAACAAACAATGATCTGGAAAAAAACTCCAGTTAGCAGACTCCACATAAACCAAGCTTCTCCTTAATTTAAATTTCAATACAGTCATATGATGTGATGGAAACACAATCCGAGAACTATGTTATTAAGCCATTTCATCCGTGTGTATCCTTAATTACACTTTCAGTTTCTCACACTAGAGAAACTATTCTGTATTTACACATGTGTCCTATTTATTTCACTTAAGAGGATGGCCTCAATATGCATCCATTTAGCTATAAAAGTCTCTAGTTTCTGGTTCTTTATGGCTGAGTAGTACTCCATTCTATAAAAAAAACACATCTTTATCCAGTCTCCAGTTGATGGGCATTTGGGCTGTTTCCAAGCTTTAGCTATTACAAACTGTGCCGCTATAAACATGGGTGCCCATATATCACTGTGGTAGGATTCTTTTAATTCTTTGGGGAAGATACCCAGCAGGGGAAGAGCTGGGTCAAATGAGACCTCTAGTCCTAGTTCTTTGAGGTATCTCCATACTGACTTCCATAGTGGTTGCACCAGGCTGCACCCCCACCAGCAATGGAGAAGGGTTCTTTTCTCCCCACACCCCCAGCAGCATTTGTTATTGGTTGATTTCTTGATAGCAGCCATTCTTTGTGGGGTGAGGTGGAATTTCAGTGTTGTTTTCATCTGCATCTCTCGAATGACCAGTGATGTTCAACATTTTTTCATATATTTATTTGCTGCTTGTACTTGTCTGAGAAATGTCTGTTCATTTCAGATGCCCATTTTTGAATTGCATCTTTGAATTTGGGGGGTCTGATTTTTTTCAGTTCTTTATATATTCTCGATAGTAGTCCTTTGTCTGAGGTACAGATGCTAAAATTTTTTCCCATATTGTAGGTTGTCTCTTAGCTGTGTTGGTGGTTTCTCTTGCAGTGCAGAAGCTTTTTAATAAGATGAGATCCTAGTTGTTGATTCTTTGTGCAAGTTCCTGTGCCATTGGGGTTTTGTTCATAAAGTCTTTTCCTATGCCAATGTCTTCAAGAGTTCTACCTAACTTACCTTCCAGAAAATTTAGTGTTCTGTCTTAATATTTAGATCTTTAATCCACTTCAATCTTAGTTTAGTGCATGGTGATAACTATGGGTCTAGTTTTAATCTTTGGCAGGTTGAAATCCAGTTTTTCCATCACCATTTATTAAATAGGCTGTCTTTCCTCCAGTGAGGATGGTTGGCTCCAGAAATAATGTTTTATCAGGTATCTGGGCATCCAGTCAATTTGACACATAAAATTAATCACAGCAGGTCAAGAAAGAGAGAAGACTGGGCCAGAGATTTAGCTCAGTGGTTTCGCTGCCTGCTGCACAAGCGCAAGGACCCGAGTACGATCCCCGGTACCAAAAAAAAAAAAAAGAAGAAGGAGAGAAGATCAATAGTGCAATTGGTCATATAAGTCCAAATGTCTATTTGTTACCTAAGTGAAAGTTATTAGTAGGCAAATTATATGCACAAGCCTGGAATTCTGTTATAGGTAAGCTAAAGATAAAATACAGGTTTATTCACACATACCCCAAACACTATGAACATTTTTCTCATTTTTATAAGTAGTAATAAACTAACTCTTTGGCTTTTATTTATACACTTCCTCAAAGAGAAGTCTTTTCTGATTTTTTAAAATCATTTGATATTTGGAAACTTTTGCTTCCCCCCTGACCATACAGACCATGGCCTTGTAAGATAACATACCTGTCCAAAAAACCTAAGTACTCTTTACCAAGATTTTGGGTTCTATGGACAGAATTAATTCTTTTCTGAGAATTGTGTTAAAGGGATATTATAACCCTTATTATGGGGACAGATATTTCTTATATGGGGAAAAAGCAAAACTAGATCTCCTATTGCACAGAACCATGCATGCCAAATTTCTCAAGTAACACAAGTATGCAAGCCCTCAGAACCCCCTGGAATCAACTGTGTGATATGTTGTTTCTCAATGACATTATGGCCAGTTTCCTGGAGCCCCATCCCCCTACACATACACACATCAGTACAATATAAGATAAGCTTAAAGAGTCAGATAAAGCAACTTGAAAGTTGGGCCTTGATTTTATCCTTTCATCAGACATTTTAATTCTCATCACACCTTTCTGTGAAGAACACTCCAAGAGACACAAAGGAAATCCTTTCTAAGCAGAAAACATATTAACATGATAAGGTCTCTGGTGTCTAGGAGAAAGGCTTTTCAGAAGCTTCTTTCTTGAGTGGTAACCGGTCTTTGGCCGTCATGCTATGGGGACCCCATGGGTGATGGGTAGATCTACTAGACCCCACCAGTATTCCAAGGGTCACGATGGTTCTTTAAGAAGGGATTGGCTGGAGAGGACACATCCACAGGCTAATTCCAGATGAGAAGTCATGGACACATCCACCCAACAGCTGTTTCTGTTTCTGTGATTTCTGTGATTTTGTTTCTGTGATTTCCATCCATTTACTGTTCTTTGGTCTTTTTGGAATATCTGGAGAATTTTCCATTGCTTTGCACATTTATTATTTTGTACTTCCAACTCTTCCACCTCCTCCTCTAACCCTAAGTACTTAAAACAAAATCTTTGATTATTTTATAGCACTCTATAGTTAAACATAAAGGAACAAGTGGGTTACTTTCATCTTTTTCTTGTGGCAATTTAACGACTATTTTCTACAATTTTTTTCTTGTTACACCCACACTACCTTTCCCCCCAATGTTTCTTTCTTCTAAAAATAACTCCAAATACAATATAGGTGTGCAAAAGACATATACACCCTTTACCAGGCAAGATAGGATCATTATGCTGTGGCATTAAACAAACTCAAGTCTTGGTCACTTAAAGTAACAAAATTCTATTTCTTATTTATAATCCATTTCCCTCCTATGACGTTGAAAGCTCTGCTTCATGCTCTTGCACGATCTTCATCCAGGGACCCAGCCTGAGAGAGCAGCCACTTGTCCATATTACCAGTGGTCAAAGGCAGAGGGTAGAGACAGCACAGCAAAAAAACCCAAAAGAAACCCACACTTCTTCCTAAACTTCCACCTGAAAAAGATATACACTCCTCTGCATTAAATTTCTTTGTCCAAAGCAAGTCACATGGCCAAATCTAACTTTAAAGGGTCAAGTAAATATAATTTTTTGGAAGTGGAACACTGAATATTAGTAAACAGTTCCACAGTTTATTATTCATACTCAAGTAGAGTTATAATGTATCTACTTTGATATAGAAATCATTAGCAATAGAGGAAATTTACATTAATTTTGCCCAGCTGTTGTTTAGAAAAACATCTAAAGTCTGCAATTCAAAGTTTCAACCTCACCTCTGTACGTTTGGCTAACAGCTAATGGTGTCACATTTTGTAGATAAATAAAGGTCATCATCTCATTAAGTGAATATGTATGTTTCAGACCATGGGAAAATATGTGACATGGTTACTGAGGTTATCCATTTATAATGAAAGTATGAAAATGTCACCAGGGGCCCTCAAAAGCCAATTTCAGGCTGGAAGAATCTTTTCCAATTGTGATTGTGCAATGATAATCATGCAATTGTTTTTTATTCCTCTTCCCCATTGTTATAGATGTTGGGAAACATGCTGTCCCTTAATAAAAATTGTACATGGGTCAGAAAGATATTTGGGGACACATGGGAAGAATGAAATTGGGGTTGGAACAGTGAAAAAACATAAGGTCAGAAATTAGGAACCTTCCAGTGTAATTTGACAAATCAAGCACCAACTGTCTACTTCTGACTATGTGCATAGACAAGACTCACAATATTTCTCATCCACACTGTTGTACAATCTTCCTACTTTTCTTTCTCCCTTGAGTCTCTCTCTAGTGACCCTGATGTTCACCTTACTGCCAGTTGTCTTACTTAAGCCCAGTTCTGATGATGAAAGTTACATCATTAGAGAGGAGTCCACTGACTCTCCATCATTTTCAGGCTCTGAACAGTTGGAGGACAACCTGCTTTTTGTCTCTATTTTCCAATGTACTTCCTCAGCTTTAATGAAGTATGCAACTGACGCTGGTGAAAGTTTCTCAGCTGCAAATGTGCTCTCTCATTTGAAAGATACAGATATATCTGCTCTCTCCCATGAATTTCTATATCTCTCTGACTCCAGATGAAATGACTGAAAATAATGGTTCGGACTCTTGATAGAAATGAAAGACAAAATTATCTGTAGTCAAGATTTGATGATCAGTTACATGGGTTGCATTCAAAGATAAAAATTACATCTCTTAAATATAATAGCAAAAAATTTAGTCATGTCAGATTGAGGTCAAAGAAACAGGAGGTGATCATATTTATCTATAATCACAGCAAAATGGTGAACTATTGTAATACCCAAACATGAATATATTCTTAAAAGCAATACCTCAGTTTAGACCAGAGCAAGAAGAGTCATGGGGGTGAAAAGACAGTGTCTCCCTCCCACCAATGCTAAACTACATATTGCCATTGCTACATGTCCAAGCTGTCAGAAATAGTGATGTTTAAACTCAGGAAACTATTATCTCCCAAGAAGACAGACACACCCCCATTTAGTTGAAAACCACTCTCTTTCTACCCTGGAAAGAAGAATACACTGTCTTGTTTAACCATGACATGTTTTCTGGCTCTAAGTTTGCCTTCCTAACCCACAGTGCCTTGGTCACTACCCACTATCCAAAGGTTCACAGATTTACTGACATGAGTTCCTGAAAAATCCTGCATCAGACCAAGAAGCCAACTTTAGGGCAAAGTAGGTGTCACACGATGAGCTCATGAGCATATACTATGTAGGCTCCCCACGTGCTGAATAACCCAGATATTGCTGTGCCAGTAGAGATTGTCAGCAACTTCTTCAAAGCACAATGGGGTTGCCAACTTGGAGATGATACCGTATGAGGTTAGGGCATTGTGTCACATGTGGGACATAGCTTATGCTTGTGGTCACTATGTGGCGCTATGTGGCCAGTGATAGGCAACATGAATCCATGGGATGGAATTAGGAAGAATTCATTCACTTCTTTCCCACTTATCACTTAGGAAATCTGTGCTTCTGGGAAACCATGGAGCTAAAACCATGGCAGGATTTAGTTTCCAACTGTGTGGTGACAAGTGGTAAATTTATCTTCTGATCCACAACTTTCATATGAGCCCCAAGTATTAATATCTAACCAACCACTTACCTGATATTCAAATTAGATGCCTCACAAGCATCTGAAACCTAATATGTCCAGAACTGCACTTAGCATCTCTCTCATTTTCAGTGAATGGGAGCTCAAGTCTGAAATCTGGAATCCTCTTTAAAATCACTGATTCCTGTATCTAACATATCCACTAAACTAGCATGTTTCACCAGTTCTTCTAAATATTACCCCTACTTTTCAATAAGAAGGATATCAATAGGGCTTCTGACTAATTCTGTCACCTCCCGGGTTCAGTCTTTCGTATCTCCCTTGGATCACTACAACAATCTCCATGGTGGTGGTCCCCAGAAATTCTAGCTTCTGCCATGCACATTGTGCTATAATCTTCCTCTTTTTCTTCTACTAAAGAGAATGCAGCAACCCTAATGGGTGTCACCTCCAGAATAGGTTACAAAAGCTCTGGTTTTCATGTTGCTTTTAGTCTCTTGCTTTCTCATGTGCTTGTTCTGAAAGAAGCCAGGTGCCATGTGGACAGCTGCCCAATGGAGGGTACCCGTAAGACAAACTCCAGCAACAGCCAGCACAGAACAGTCACGTGATGAGTGTGGGTGTGAATGCTTCTTCACCAAGCCTGCGGATGTGGCAGCAGGTCTGGAGGACATCTCCATTGCAGCTTTGTGAGACCCTGAGCCAGCAGCACCACCAGCTGAGCTGTGCATGGACTCCTGGCCCACAGGAGTGCTTGCTGTAGAATGCTAGGTTCGGCAGTGCTTAGTTACAGGGTAATAGATTTTCTATGCAGTCTCCTATCTGGTCTCCATCTGTGTACCCTTTATCTTCTCTAATCAATCTCTTCACAGAAGCCAAAGTCTTATTTTAAAAGTGAAAATATGATTGTGTCATTTTCTACTAAAACTCTTAATTATCTCCAACTATTGTTGGAATTAAGTCCAAACTCCCTACTCTGGCTTTTGAAGCCTGCATCATCAGTCCTTTGTTTGCTTTGGGGCTCATTTTCCATCACTCTCTCCCTGTTCACTCTGCTCCCACCATACAGCTCTTGTTCCTGATCTCTCGATGCTGTTTTTAAGGCTCCATGTCCCTTCTCACCTTTCCCACACCATCCCCTCTGCCTGGACAGTGTGTCCCCAGGTCTCCATCTGGCTCATTGTTTCTCTTCTTTTGGATCCTCCTTGGATGTCACCAGCCTCTGCAGGTCAATGAGCCCACCTGCCACACACTGCTGTAACTCTAGCATGACGTTGGACACCTGTTTGTTGTCCCGATATACTGCAAACTCCCCGAGGCCAGAGAAGGCAACCCTCTGGTTCACATCTTCATCTCCATAGCTAGCACACAGAGCAAGTCTATAAATATTTCACAAAGAAAAGGAAGAAATGTGTAGAATGAATGATAAAATATATTCTTTCATATTGCACTATAAAACATGTTCAATTATTTCAAGGCAATTTTAGGAAGATAAAAGAATACCAAAAGGCATCCACTGTCTTTCTTACCTGCCAGTTTTCACCTGTGAGGTGAAAGCTATATGGATTACAGATTTTACACAATCACGTGGATTTATTTTTCAATAATTCTTTCTCTCATCAAATACTTATTGAATTCTGTTGTGTGACGGGGAGTTTCCTAAACCCTGGACATCGAGGATGGCAACAGAGTTTCTGGACTGAGTAACAGGGTGGGCGGTGGTGTCCTTCCCTGAGAAGAGAAGGACTGGAGGAAAGCAGGCTTATGGTAAATGTAAAAATATTTGTAATAAATAAAAAACATTATAAAACCACCATTGTTGGCTGACATTCTTATTTTTTAAATTATTAAGCCAATATCACTTTTTATCAAATGGTAAGAAAATTTAGTTAAAACTCCTGGAAATACATGTTATCAAAAGATCATACTTTTTTTGTGTGTGTACTGAGGATCAAACTTGGGACCTTACGCTTGTGAGGCAGGTGGTGGAACCACTGAGCTAAATCCCCAGCCCAGGATCAGACATCTTAATGTGGCTCTTTAGCAAAATAGCTTTAAGTAAATGACTTCCCTCCCTCTGGCCTTACCTGGGCCATCCATATGAGAAGGTCTAACTGTCAGATCCCCTCTGGCTTAAAAATTCTATTTGCATGAACATTCGCAGAGGGCAGGATTCTAAATTCTCTGCGTGCATCTAGTTGTCATGAGAGTGTGGAGGGCTCTGAAGAGACTAAAAGGTTACAAACATGGAGTGCCAGTGACCTAGCAACTCCACCCCAGGTATTCACTCAAGAACTAATGCTCAAAAGAAAAAAAGTCCTGTATGTGAATACCTATGTCAGCTTTATTAATAATCATTGAAAACATAAACTACCCCAAATGTCTGGTGAACAGATCTATAGGCTGTAGTACAGCTGCAGGATGGAACAATAACCAGCAATTAAAACAATGACAATAAATTAGCGATACATGGGACAACATGGATGAGTCTCAAGGACACTGTGCTAAGTGAAAGAATTTACTCTCAGAAGGTTGCATCCTGTATAATTCCCTCTACATAATGTCCCAGAAAAAGCAAAACCATGAGGACAGTGAACAGATCAGTGTCAGTGATTGCCAGAGGTTGGGATGGGAGCAGCAGTTTCCTACAAAGGGATGGTGCAGAGGAACGCTTTGGGGTGATGAAACTCTATCCTGAGTGTAGTGGTTTTATACAGTTCTACTCATTTGAAGAAACTCATAGAACTGTTCACCAAACGGAATGAATTTTACTGTAATTTTTTTAATTGTGGAAAAAATATAGTGTGTCCTAAGAGACACTGTAGCATGTACTTGACTGAGTTAGGAAGAGTGAGTACAAGGATAGATTAAAGACAGAGCAATTATAATACTGCCTGATGCAGACAGGAAGGAGAGGAGAACAGGGGAAGGGGAAGTTAAAAGGATCAAAATATATACCAATACCCCACAGTGCATATACTCATTAGGTATTGAAAACATATACCAACAAAATGAAATATTCTAAAGAGCCTCAAGTAAGCCCAGAATCAACATACTGTCTAACTAGTCCCATAGTCCTAAATTTTCCTGACATATTTGCATCAATAAAATGGTACAGCCCCTGGAGATTATCCTAAAATGCTGATAAGCAGCATAATTACCCTAGTTCCATGGTCCCCCAGAGTAACTCTTGGGTGCATAAAAATGTATCCAAATTGCACTCAGTGCAGATGCCTACTGGCTTGAAAGCATAACTCTCTCTAGATCTGCTTCACAATAAATTCTGCCTATACCTCTGCATGGCCTATGTGTCCTGACTGAATTATTTCATCAAGGGCATACAGAACTGAGGACCAAGGAAGTGAGAATCTGGTTCCTTACTACACCTGAACTGATTTCCCAGTAACATCTTTCAGTGCATGATTCAGATCCCTAGTTCACCGAGTCATAAGATTAGATTCCACACACTCCCACTCTCTCTCAGACTGTAAACCTTTATTTGCTTTGTGTTTATAAGATGCTGCAACAGTTTGTGGGCTTGGAGTGGTTCTAATGTATGCAAGACTTCATGCCTTGGGTAGGGAAATTTATAGTCAGTATGATACTTTTAGGCTTTCATGTTTATGAAGCTTGCTGCCTGTTTTCTATCCATTGGGCTTATTTGGCATTAGGTACCAATGTCTACTCCTAAGCTTTTGCGGTTTTGCTGCCTCTTATGGCACTTTTTGGAGTAAAGTTCAATCTGGCCTTGAACTCACTGTGAAGTCCAGGCTGATTTTGAACGTGTGGTGATCCTCCTGCCTCAGCCTCCCAAGTGCTGGGATTACAGGCATGAACCACCACACCCGAGTGAAAGTGCTTTTGCTTCTCTATAGAACCCCATTTTCATTGTTTTCCTAGTTCATATTTGTGACCCATAATAGTTACATTCATTGTGGGGACCTGTATACAAACACATCTTAATTCTTTTTATGTCGCCTTCCCTTCCTCCCCCTCTCCACGCTCCATGTCTTGGTCCCCTTCCCATTTGCCAAAGACTTATCTCCCTGTTTCCTTTAATATGTGTTTTAGTTTGCTCTTTATTTATATATTGAATTGCTCATATGAGAGAAACCATAAGGTATTTTACCTTAGGTCTGATTTATTTCACTTAACATTATGCTTTCAAGTTGCATCCATTTCCCTACAAATGACTCAAATTTATCCTTCTTTATTGCAGAGCAGTATTCCCTTATGTATAGATAACATATTTTTTTTGTCTGTTCATCTGCTGATGGACATACAGACACTTTGCAATTTGTATTCTAGATGGACTAAAAGCCAGTAAAGTAAACCTGTGACTCACACTAAGCTGGCTGCCATCAATCCAGACCCAAAAGAAAACCCAACATTTCTTAACTGACTTAAGGAGGCTATGCAAAAGTGTACTGTGGCTAACTTTCACTCCTCTGAGGGCCAGTTCCACCTTAGAGATAGATGTTGTTTACCCAGTTAGCCCCGCAAATTAGGAGGAAATTACAAAAAAAAGTCTTTGGGTTTAGAAGTCATTGATGACCTATTAAATGCTGCTAATTCTGTTTTCTATAATCAGGATGTAGACAAGGAACAAATAGGGAAAATGGAAGCTAAGATTAAGCGAGAGCTAGAAAACAAAAAGCACACAGAGCTCCTAATTGCCTTGTGGGGAGGACAGCATTTACCAACTGGTTTTGCCCCCAAGGACAGGAAGTTAACTAATAAGTGTCATGTCTGCCGACAAACAGGCCCCTGGAAGAGAGACCGCCCTGATGCAGGTCGACCTCCTAAGTCACCTTGCTGTAAATGTGGCAAGCTGGGACACTGGAGGGCTTACTGTCCTGAGAATTGAAGGGACCTTAGTCCGGCATCTGAGCTGTTGTCTCTGGAGTGAGGATGCTCAAGACTCCAGTTGGCCCCCAATCCAATCATCACCATCAGCAGGATGGGCCTCGGGTCACACTGGATGTTGCAGATGAACACAAAGCTTCCTCCTGGACAGTAGAGCCCCTTAGTCTGTCCTTACCTCTTATTCCACACATCTGGCTCCAACTCTTGTCAGGCTATGGACATCAATGGAACTCCTGTCTTTAAACACTTTTCTCCTCCTCCATGCTGCTTATGGAATAATTTTCCCCTTACCCATCCTTTTTGACAAGTCCTGAATGTCCTGTCCCTTAACTGGCTGAGACTTACTAACAAAGATGGGCCTCAAATTATTTTTGACTCACTGAACAGCCCCACCGTTATGACAATGGTGGCCTCACCCATCGATGCTGACAATGATTTTCTCTTCACTGACGTTCCTATTAAACCCAGGCGTGGGCCACTAACACACCTGGAAGGGCTTTTACTTCCGCCCCTGAAATGATTCAGATAAAGAATTCTCATGACTTTCCGCACCATAAACAGCATTGCCTTCAGCTGCAGCTTCTCATAATAAGAACCTTCACTGTGGCCCTTTAGTGCCTTGTCAATCACTTTGTGATAGCCCAGTCTTGGCCAACAAGAAGCCCATTTGAATACCATTGACTGCAAGATCTCCATGCTATAAATGAGGCAGTTATTCCCATAGAGCCAGCAGTTCCTGACCCCTACACTTTGCTGGGACAGATTCCTTCAAACCAAACAGTTTATAGTCCTAGATCTTAAAGATACAATTTATTCTTAACTTCAAGTGGACTGATGAGCTGGGATAGAACAAACAGCTTACCTGGACTGTCTGCCAGAAGGGACAGTCCCCCTATTTAGCCAGGGACTTATGGATCTAATCTTAATTAATGAGGCCATCATATAATGTATGCAGATGATTTACCTATCTCTTCGCTTCTCTAATAGAGGCTCAAGGCCATTTGCTTCAGACTTAAACTTCCTGGCTGACAGATGATATTAAACTTCTGAGCCTAAGGCCCAGTTGTCCCAAAGAGTTCACTACTTAGGATTTGTTTCATCTGCAGGACACTGGGCTCTTTCAAACAAGCCCTTTCTTGGGAATCACCTTCTTTGCTCTCAGTGGATCTAACTTGACCCCACTCAAAGGCCTCTCTATCAACCTGAAACACCGGTTCTCATTAAAACCTATGGAGGGGTTTGGCCCCAACTCCTCTTTGGAAGGGCCCTTTCTCAGTCTTCTCTCTTCAAATCTACCAGAGTTTCAGGAATTGTGGGCTAGATGCATAATTCTTGAGTCAAATCATGGAAGAGAATTCTTTCTAGAGACTCCACCATCCTGAGAAAGCCAATTGCCAGAATTAAAGTACTTGTTCAAGTATACATCAGTTAAGTAAAGGCCTCACCATCCCTGTCCTACATTCCAACAGAGTTACAGGCATCTTGAGTATTCTTTTTCTAATCAGACCCTTATGAAAATTTAGTTCCAGGAAATACAGGCACACCTGGTGGTGCCTGTAAGAGAGAGACAGACTTCATAAAACTGATTATAGGGAGCTCAATTGGCATCCCCTTGTTTAACCATTTCTAATGGGCTTCTTTGTCCCTTATCTGCTTTGTAGGACTTAAAACAAGAAGTCTGGGCAATGTCAGATCCCAGTCCTAGCTTTGGGAAAATGATATGGGCTTGGATCTCTAGGTCAACTTGGTAAAAATGGTTCATAACCATTATAGTCCTTGTTCTTATAACCCTTTTCTTTGGATCCTGTATAGTACATTGTCTTCAGAATTTTTTTCTTCTCATTTATAACCAATCCCTCTGCAGATGGTCCTGCATCCTTCTGACCCAACCACATATATTGGACCCCTTGACTGACCTTCTGGACCTAAAAGTTAGCTAGTGTGGAAACACTGACACCCCCCCACACATTGATGGTCCCTCATGGCAAAAAAGTAGCCACAATGACTTAAACTCTCAATACCCTTAATGATTTTAGGGTCTCAATTCTTGAGGGAGGAATTTTAGACAGAGGGAGGGGGTGTCCAAATAGCATATGGTGCCAGTTAATGAAAGGAGCAAAGACATCCATGTATAATACATTTATAACCATTTGCTAGGTCTCACACCTGAAGCAATCCCATAGAGCACAATGACATCTTAAGGTTATACATTGTACACATTCCTTCTGATATCTGGACACCTGGCCATCTAACTCCAGAACAAGGCATACTGCATTCCTAACTGGCCCAGTCTGCAACCCAGTGATATCAGAAGGGAAATTTTCTTTGAAGGCCCTCTTGCCTTGGGCTGGGAAGTGGTTTAAATTGGATCTTTTGTAAATTTTCTTACATGATTAAAGCTCAGGAGGAAACAATGACCATCTACAAAGGACAGGAAGACATTTTGCAAGTTTTAAGTAATTCAGAGTAAAATGGTGACAAACATTATAATCATCCTAGCTGCCCAGACCCCAAGAATAGCTCTTTTTTTTGTTGTTTTGTGGTGCCAGGGATCAAACTCAGGATCTTGTGCTTGCAGGCAGGCGGTGGCACCACTGAGCTAAATCCTCAGCCCCCCAAGAATAACTCTTGTGTGCATAAAAATGTACCGAAACTCACACTCAGTGCAGATGACTTTGTGGCAGTGCCTACTTTCTCACTTGAAGGTGTCACTCTTGTTTTATTTACTTTACAATAAATTCTACCTATACTTCTGCATGGCCTGAGTCTTGACTGAATTCTTTCATCAAGGGCACAAAGAACCAAGGACACGGAAGTGAGGGTCCAGTTCCTCACTGCATCAGCACCCTGCTTCCAGGTAACAATCCAATGCATTTATTAAGCAAGTACAGATTAAGCACTTTGTGCATTTAGGAGCTCCTTTAGAGAGAAGAACATTGGTGTAAGTCTGGAGGTCACTGAAGCTTGCAGTAACCACCAGAGCCAGTGAAACTTGAAAAGCTTACTGTTAAATATCATCTTCAATGGCAACAGCAGACTGATTAAATCTAAAAGGGAGATGTCAAAATTCTAAACTGGAAGAGAAGTGATTTGCAAAATACAAATTGAATTTCATCTCCCTATTCCCTCCATCATGAGCACATCAAGCCAGCTGCAGAACTGAGCCAGGTGGATCACTGCAATCACCTCCGTGGAAATGCTGACCCCTGGTGTCTGCAAGACATTAAGTCATGGGTTCTCTGCTGAACTGCATAATCTGATTTTGCAGCTCTGTTTGTATAAGTGATAATAAAAGAACCAACACAAATTTCCAATATAATTCAACCTAGAAAATTGTGCTAAGCACAGAAAATGTTTACCAGCTCTGCTTCCATTCACCTCAGCCTACCTACCACCTACATTCTAGGTTTAGTCCCCTGTTTGTTTTTTTCTCCTAGAAAGAAATATAATCATCAGAAGCAAATTAAGGCATATGTCAAAGCCAGACAAATAAATGAGGACATGGAGAGCATGATTAATTTCTGCTTAGGTCGCAGTCCAATTGTTGGGCTAGTTACTCAGCCTGCTACCTGATTCTCGCTCATTCTCATTGGAATTATGTTTGTGGCCGGTGAGCTGCTGCTTGCTTTCATGGATAAAAGATCCATTTGCTTCTCACACCACTTGACTGATAATCTTGTTTGGCCTTGGAGAAGTAATGAGATTAACGTTCAAAAAATAACTGTTAGCACATGATTAAAAAAATCATACTTGGAAAAATTGTCAGATATTGCATTTGCACATACATTTGAGATATTTAAGGATTGACTACATGGCTAGGCTGGTACAAAGTATCTTCTGCTCCCTTCCCATCCCAGCACCTCCCTCCCTCCTGGACATGCTAACTCACCACCAGGAACTGCCTATGTGGTTCCTCTTTATTCCCTTGGGGCTTGCTGTACTGGCTTTTAACATTGGCCTTTGGCCAGCATCCTAATACACCTAAAATATGGATTTGCCTTAAAGCCACCACCCTGAAAAAGGCAAGGTTATTAGTTCCACTGAAGCTACAACAGTGAAATGTAAAATGCCATCCAAGCGGGAGTTGCCATCCAAGCGGGAGTTTCAATCCAAGTCCCTTAGTCATTAATTCATTCAACAAATGTGTGTTGAACCTTGGCTTATCTAGTTGCTAGGATGAATCAACAAGATTCCTGCCTTCACAGAGCTCACATTCCAGCTAGAGAGACTGGCAACAAACTTGGAGTAAATTAGTAAATTATATGTACAACAGAACAGGATAAGGTAGATGAGCAGGGAGAACTGCAATTTTAAATATAGCATTTGATTAAATCTAAGGCATCAACATTTGTAAGTCACACCATTATTTTCTGGACCGCTAAGAAAAATAGTGTCAATTAAGTTGTGCTGCAATGCCTAAAATGATAGTCCTGTGGCTTTGAAATGTATTTCAGATATTCTCAGTGACTTGGCAATTTCTTCTGCTTTCTACTGCAGTGCTTAGCAAATTATAGGTCATCGTTGGAGTGTCTCTGAGTAGCAAAATTAAACTCAGCCTTGTCTATTCAGGGGTAGCCTCCTTCTGTGAAGCACATGGTTGTTGCTTTTAAAGGAAACGAAGAAAAGGAGGGCAAAGACTGTTGTATGTTAATATCATCATTTTAAAACTAAAGAATATTTTAACTCTCCCCTACGTGCTGGGATGAATACACAAAAGTAGAAAGAACTTAATTTCAAAATACAGGACCAAACTTTAACTGAAAGCATTTAGCATCGCTTTAAAAAACCAATCAACTGGCCGGGCCCGTCCACCTGCCCTCCCGCCTGCTGGTGTGTTGCTCCCTTCCTCCTGCCTGCCCACGTCCACTCGCCCGCCCGCCAGGCGCTCTCTAGACTTTTTGGACGACCTGCGGCGGATGAACAAGAGGCAGCGGCAGCATGGAACCTGCGTTTCACAGAGGAGACCCTCTCTTCCTAACAAATCGAGTTGAAGATCCCATACGAGTGGGGAAATTGTTGTTTTTAGGATAGACGGAAGAGAGATTCCTGCACTTCACGGAGTCTTGAAGATTCATGAAAAGCAATGGGCATATCAAGTTTTTGACCAAAGGAGATAATAACGCTGTTGATGATCGAGGCCTCTATAAACAAGGACAACACTGGCTAGAGAGAAAGGATGTCGTGGGAAGAGCCCTGGGATTTGTTCCTTATGTTGGAATGGTGACGAGCCTCGTGAATGACTTCCCTAAATTTAAGTATGCAGTACTTGTTTTGCTGGGTATGTTCGTGCTGGTCCATCATGCGTAAGAAGCCTGCCTTGCTGTTCTGGGAAGATGTGTACTTTTTGTTGCTGACTGTTCGGAGTAGATACTGGTCTGTGATTGGTGGAGTGGAGAACACATACGTCGGCCCTTCTCGGTAGCACTGGTTTGCCTTAGTTTTGTTTCCACGCCAGAATACGTGCGGGCGGGCGTATGCGCAGCACAGAGTGCACGTGAGGGACTTGCAGTCACAGGATTTGATATGTTGTCACTGTCAAAGCTTTCACATTTTTGTACATCAGTGAATTTTTTATATTAAAAAGTTGAGCCAAAAAAAAATCAATCAATTGTTCTTACTTTCTCCTTTTGCCGTGGATAAAGAATTTATTTTGTCCAGGTGCAAGTGCTGTGAAATCCGCTTGAGAAATTGCAATCTAGAGCTGAGGTTCTCAGATTATTTGCTCATTTACCCCCAAGAAAATTTTCAAAATTTGTGTAGACTTTAAGTGAGGTTATAAATTTTTTATCATTATTCAAATAATTACAAGCTCTATGTGGGTATATTAGAAAAGTTAATATTTTAAAATAAAACTGTTAGAGCTCTTTTTAAAAATGTGGAATTGAGATCGTTCTTCCAGTGGCAAAATATTTGCTTCAACCAAATGTACGTTCCATTGCCCTATCCCCACACTGCCTTCATAGACAACAACTTCTGGTCTCAGTGTTCAATCACAGTATTATAATTCAGCCCTTCCTCTCCCTGCCCTCTCTTCTACCCCCATCTCCATCCCAGATTCCCTCCCCATCTCCACAAAGTACCTCCCTCTTTCCCATTATCTCTCTTTTATCTTGGTCTTTAAATTTACATTTGGGGTTTCTCAAATAAGAGAAACCATGTGTGTCTTAGTTGCTTTTCTTTTGTGGCTGAGACAAAATACCCAACACCTAAAGTTAAAGGGGGAAAGGTTTATTTAGCTTACAGTTTGTAGAGGGTTCAATCCGTAATCAGCTGGCTCCAAGACAGGGTGGCTTAGCAGAGGGGCAACACAAAAGAGAAGCAGTTCATGGCAGGCAGAAGGCAGCAAAAGCAAGGAAGGAAGGGGTACAACCACGGCTCTTTCTATCCCTTATATCTTATCTAGACTACTTAGGGCTGGTAGCACTCACACCCTTAATCCTAGTGCCCTTGAGCCTAGCACTGCACTATGAATCAATTCCAGCCTCACACACTCTAAATCCAGCGACCTGTGAGAAAGCCCCACCCATAACTGCATAAGGCTTTGAGGGGACATCTAGACACAGCCATAGCAATGTAATATTCAGCCTTCTGTGTCTGATTTATTTCATTTATGATAATGATCTCAGGATACATTCATTTTTCTATAAATGACAAATTATCATTTCTTCTGGTAGAGAAAGATATATAGATATAGATGTAGACAGACATAGATATATGGCACATTTTCTTTATCCATTCATCTGTTGATTGGCATACAGGACACTTTCAATATTTTACTATTATGAATTGTGCTGCTGTAAACATGGACATGAATATACGACACTTTAAATGGCAATGAAATTAATTCATGCAGTATCAAAAATACACATTAAGTGTGTGAAGCAATGATAATATGAGCAACTATGATCAGGTTCCTATAGGCTCAGGATATGTATTTACAGGAGAACCAATGATGAAAATGTGGGAAATCACCGGGGATTTAGCTCAGTGGTTCCAACACCTGCCCCACAAGCACAAGGACCTGAGTTTGATCCCCAGTACCAAAAAAAAAAAAAAGAAAATGTGGGAAATATACAGCTTAGCACTGGAGAGGTATGGTTGGGTAACTTCTATGAGAGAGAAACACATGGGGGAACAGCCAATCTGTGCAAGAGACAGAGAATTCAATTCAGTCCTATTTATGAGACTAACTGCCTTTCCACTGTAGAATTCGGATTGTTCCCAACATACCTGAAATATAGGCCTGGCTTGAAGCAGGCAAGGCCACAGTGGCCTCCTCAGGATGGTAGTTTTTGAAGCATGGTTTCCAGGACAGCACCATTAGCATCACTTGGGCAGTTGTTTGAAATGCAGGTTCTCAGGCCCCAACCCAGACCTGCTTGGTCAGATTTGGAGGGTGGGCATAAGCCTGTGCTTTAACAAAACTGCCTGTGACTTCAGTGTGTGCTAAAGTTTAAGGACCCTGGCATCAAGAGGACCTCGGGAGATGAAAAGGCAAATGAATGAAGTGCTGCTTCTTGCCCATTTGTTTTCCTATTTGTGGATAAAGTCCTATTTAAATGTTCAGCAGTGTCTCCTCGGGTGCCCTCAGAGGAGGTGAAGAAAGAGGTCCAGGACAGGACTGTTATAGGCTCTCATGCAACAGCAGCTCCATGCAGGGGAACCCCTAAGAGGAAGACGAATTGGGGGAGTAAGTGCCATGGTTCAGCTTGGCCTTACATGGCCACTCTGCATGGTTAAGTGTAGAGGATTTGAGTTGGTTTTATTGAGGTAAGATGTTCTAAGGGGAAGATAATTTGAGGTTGAGACATGGTGTTAATACCACTAAATCACATTGTGAGAAAGTTCTTGGTTTTTTAATGTTCCTATACATTTTATTATGTCTCGAGAAAGTCACAATTTATGTCTTTACTACATCTTTCACACTTAGCAAAAAGAGAGACTGAGAGAGAGAAACAAAGAGAGAAAGTCACTTGGCTTTGGTGTTTCGCAAGCTCAAACTTCTAACTAGAATTGAATAATGGTTTCTTGCTTTGCCATTATTTCTTTTTTGATTACTATCTACCATGGCAGAAGATTTGAAGTCATTATCTAAAACTTCTGTTTATATAAAGTTGATTTATGAGTTGCAATCAAGCTATACGTTAAACATTTAAATTTTTAAAAAATTATTATAGGAAAACATTGCCATTGATCCCTTCTAAAATACTCTCCCTTGCTTGGAACACACTTCTCTTGTCCTTCTTGCCACTTTCTGAAGCAGTTCAGGAAGTCCACTTTTGTGAGCGTCTTTATGAAGGCTGATCAAAATTCAATGAATACTGCTGCCAAGTTCCATCCAATGGAAAGGCAAGGTCCTAAATACATTGCAGTCTGTCTGCATCCACCCTATTCAGTGGATACATAGTGAACTAATGCAACTTCTGGCTCTTTCTGAAAGTCAAAATGACCATGAAAGGTAAACATTTTGAATCAATTCAGGCCACTGGGGCAGCCACCATAGCACAAGTAGAGACACTCACAAAAGAGGACTTCCAGAATTCCTCCATAAAGTGGTACAAATGATGGGATAAGTGTGTTCTAATCAAGGAGAAATATTGTGCAAGGATAATGGCAACAAGTCTTTTACTGTAAAAAATTTTTTAAATTTAAACATTCACAAAAAAATCTGAACCCCTAAATTAAAGACCCAATTCAAAAATGGGCATCTGAAATGAACAGACATTTCTCAAAGAAGTACAAGCAGCAAATAAATCCATGAAAAAATGTTCAAAATCACTCGTCATTCAAAAGATGCAGATGAAAACAACACTGAGATTCCACCTCACCCCAGAAAGAATGGCTGCTCTCAAGAAATCAACCAATAACAAATGCTGGCGGGGTTGTGGGGAGAAAGGAACCCTTCTCCATTGTCGGTGGGAGTGCAGACTGGTGCAACCACTGTGGAAATCAGTATGGAGATACCTCAAAGAACTAGGACTAGAGGTCCCATTTGACCCAGCTATCCCCCTGCTGTGTATCTTCCCAAAAGAATTAAAAGAATCATACCACAGTGATATATGTGCACACATGTTTATTGTAGGGAACAGGGAAAGGCAACGTTACTAGAACCTCTGCAGTAAGTACTAGTTTCCTGCAAGTCACAGCAGCACAAGGTGAATTACAGGAAAGGTAGAAAAATGAGACTTTGAGAAGAAGCTGAGCTTTGGGTCTGATCAGTGCTGGTTTGGGCAGCAAAGACGAAAGCCCGTAGCTTACCACCCCTTTTATTCAGTACATCAGGAGAAACAGATGTAACAAATGACTCAGGACAGAGAGTTCAGTACACCAGGATAAACAAGGTGTAACAATCCAAGAACAATGAGGAACTGAGTAGATGAAGATTTTGTTCCTCCCAGGATGTCTCCCACTGGTGTAATCTTGTCCTGGAGAATCACAGCATCACGGGATCATTGAGGTCTCAGTTGTGACCGGAGGCCAAAATGGAATTATGTCTCAGAATTCCATAGCTGGGCTGTAGGCAGGAGAACTAGGCTAACCAAATTATTTTTCCCTAACATTATGTAGCATTGCTCCTGACAGTTTATAGCGGTACAGTTTGTAATAGCTAAAGCTTGGAAACAACCCAAGTGCCCATCAACTGGAGACTGGATGAAGAACATGTGGTTTTTTATAAAATGGAGTACTACTCAGCCATAAAGAACAAGAAACTAGAGACATTTATAGCTAAATGGATGCACATTGAGGCCATCCTCTTAAATGAAATAAATAGGACACACGTGTAAATACAGAATAGTTTCTCTAGTGTGAGAAACTGAAAGTGTAATTAAGGATACACACAGATGAAATGGCCTAATAATATATTTCTCAGATTGTGTTTCCATCGCGTGTCACATGACTGTATTGAAATTTAAATTAGGGAGAAGCTTGGCTTATGTGGAGTCTGCTAACTAACTGGAGTTTTACTTCCAGACCACTATTTGTTCAATGTTGGTTTTGGGGATCTTTCTGAAACAAATCACATCCTCTGGTGTCTTGTTGGTGCTTGAAATGTTTTTTTAAGTTATATGGAAAAATGTTCAAGTGCTTTTCAGTTTTGTTTTGGTTGAGTTCTACTGTATTTGAATATTATTGTAGGGTTTTTTTCCCTTTCATTGTTCTTCTTTGAATGGTTTTAATTTCTGTATGTGTGTGTGTTTGATAATAAAATTATTTTTAAAAAATTTAAGCATTCATTGTATTTTTCAATTATTCCTCATAAGTATAAGAAGTATCATTTGAAAGAAAACCATTCAGGAAATTACAACGGAGATAGTTTGAGGATATGGTATATAAATGGGAACCATTATGTTAAGGAAGCGCATGTGTTGTTACCTATGCACACCTAATGTTCAAAAAGAAAATTGTTATTTCTAAGTCGATCTTCAACCTAGCTTTCAGGATAACATATACATAGTATCTTGAGCCCTACTCAATCTGTTATAACTACTAATTTTTAAAAACCAAAATGAACAAAACAGAGGGCGCTAAGATTTTTAGGATAACATTTTCGAGATAAAAACTTGAATTAAATTTATGGTAAGCCATTCTTTCTAATAAAAGGAGGACAAATAAAAGATACCAATTTTCTCTATTACTAGTAGTAAGTGAAATGTAAATAATTCCCACTGACAATGATGATTGTGTGCTGAAGCAGCACAAATTATCCTTCTGTATATAATCTCATAGATATTTGGATTTAAGAAAATATGGTTTTATTAGACCTAGGGTCAGAATTTCTCCATTAAGCTACTTCTATTAATTTTGTTACCCTCATTTCAAATGTACCCCCAAGAATATTCACTGATGCTTCCTCCCTGGAAGTCTTGAGGAATGGTACATTTTGGATATAAATTATGACTATTCAGTTTGTTTCCACTCTTACTTATTCAGTAATGACCATCATAAGTTTAGCATATGGATTTATAGGTGTAATGTAAATTAATTCCTAATTAGAAAATGGTCATAGCATATACTGCATAGTACTGGAGGAAGTCCTCTCTGCTTGCTGGTTCTGCTTACTGGTGTGGAAGACGTGACAGTTTCCTGCACACCAAGGAAGTGACAAGGAAAAGGAGAGGACTGTCTTCCTTTGGAGGGTGATGCTTTAATGCAGAGAAGTTATACGGCTAAGGTAAACAATTACAGCTAACCAAAATGACTTTGGCTGGATTTTTCCCTGTTGGCCATTTCTCCTATGGGGACCCAGCAGTCACTTGGATGAATAAACACACCACGAATATTACTGGATTTCTGAGTCTGTTATGAGCCTTTGAGCTGATTCAATCCTTACTAACAACCCACAGTTCTGAAGATTCATAGCCAGGATCATTGAGTTAGTAACTCATTAAAAATTAACAGAAATAAAAATTGAACAGACTGGAGCGACTCAGAACAAAGATAATAAACACGTTAACCTCCAGGGGATTGTTGAGGGCAGAAGGGGTTCATTGTTTTCAATATCAAGCTCCTACAAAGGACCTGAGCTGAATGGAACTGTTTGCCAGAGGCTTCTAGAGATAAAGGTAGACTCCTGCAGAAAATGTTCCAGATGATAGGACAACAACAGCGCAAATTAGATAATACTATGTCCTTGTTTAATTGTTGCCATTATATGTTGCAAAATATAACCTTGAGAAAGACAGTAAAGACATAGCTTGGCTGTATTTCCTTCTTTATCGTAACACTGCTTAAAATATCTTGACCAGTCATCTTTTCCTGCTTCATAACCCATAGTCAAAAGTCTTCCTGTGATGTTGCCCAGATTAAAGAGCTGTGAGTTCAGACAAGATTTGGAGGCTGAAGGATCCCATCCCCACAGAGCTGGAAATACTTAGTTCCTTTCTAACCAAGCTGGCTGCCTCTCTCCATCAGGAACCTGGGGGGACTTCGTAGGGTCTCAAGTTGAGCCACTTCCACTTTCCCAGGCTTATTGTGTCTTCTACAGTGCTGGTCCCAGAGCTGTACCTGCAGGCCAGACAGAAGATCTCTACCCTAGGCAGGACTCTGCTCTCCTCAAAAGATGGGGACTGGTATGCATCTGCTTGCATTGAACCAGTCTGCATTATTGGCCAACATGCCTGCAACTGCAAATTCTGTGTTAAGTGTCCTCATCACTTAAACACTGGGGTTTTGCCCAGGTATGGCTGTTTCTCTGATGAAGCAAACCTGAGTCTTTCTATACTTTTGGATTTTCCCCAGCTCACTGGGTGATTTTAACTGAATCACTCAACTCCTCCACACTTTCATTTTCCATCTATTCTGTGCAATGTTGCCACCAGTGCATAGTAATGTCATGAATTTATAAAAGGTTCCCCTTCCAGGAAACAAAATTCTTCCTGAGGACTAGCTGGTGCCCTGAACAAAACCCAGTGAAGGAGGTACTCATACCAGTTGTACACTTGGGTTCTTTCTTACAGATGCAGATGCTTAGACACATTAAATGCTTTTCTTGGGGTCATATGACGTATTTTCTTGACAGCCATCATCAAAAGCCCCCGACTATGCTCTTCTGGCACGTGCTATTTGATCAAGTTGGCTGGCTAAAGTACTTGGTGTTAGCATCCAGCAGTAGTCAACAACTTTAATAATTGCCCATAAAGCTGGAGAGCTGTCCTCTCACTATTTCAGCAGTTATTAGGAAAGAAGGTTTGTTACTTCTTTCCTGAAGTACTTTTTATTGCCAAGTCAGCAGAAGTGCTCCCGCTGTGACTGAGATTCAGCAGCATCCCTGGGCAAGGGCCTGGCAGGGCTCTCGGGGCAGCCTCCACTGCCACCGCACACAACACCAAACCGCCCAAAGAGCCAGAATGACACAGAGACCAAGCCAGGACCATGAGACACAGCCTTGCCAAGGTTCAAAGGTCTCAGCG
Organism: Heterocephalus glaber; assembly: GCF_000247695.1. The sequence continues at coordinate 14,952,179 of NW_004624743.1, read as the reverse complement.
AGAAGTCCAGGAGCCGTCTCTCCAGCACTACCAGCCAGGCAAAAGGTCTCCCGGAACACAGGGTTCTGCAGCATTGCAGCAATCTGCTGGGCCAGGCAGCTGCGCTCACCAAGCGCCTCTTCCCGGGCTCACCGAGTGGAAGTCCACAGAGGAGACCTCGAAAAGAGGAAGTGCACAGAGGAGACTCGCATTCCCACATACTGAAAACCGAATCTCTCTGCACTAAAACTCACAGCATTTATCTTCGAGGAAGCAGTGATATGATCAACATTTTCTCTTCCAGACTCAGAGCCCCGTACTTTTTATCTAATGCACCTGCTAAGCTTTGTGAGTTACCTATAATTTTGAGACCGCTCTGGTGAAATTTATAAATTCTGTTAATATTTACTATTAACCTAGTAAGCTAGAATTACAAAGGAGGAAGATAATAAATGATGCAAAACATGATGAAAGCAGAAATAAAACAGCATCGGATGGCACACATCAGGTCATAAAACAAATAACTGTGTGGAAACAAACACAGGGTCTTAGCCTAAAAGATTTGAAAGTGAAATTTGAAATGCACAAGGGCATCTAACATATGAGAGCAGAATTTTTAAAAGGTTTTCTTCTCTTTTTTCTTCTAGTGTTTTAGCCTAATATTTAAAAGATAATACTGAAAGTTCCTTCATGATTGTAGCCTAACCATTTTTTGTGTTACAAATTTCAGGAATAAAAATATGAATATTATCAGTAAAGTGTATTCATACTCTTCATTTCTCAACTTCATAGCTGTGCTTCTAGCGAGGAATTCTGATAAAAGAGGGAGAATTCTTTAAAGTTTTCTCAGTTTGGGAAGCTTTAAAAAAAGAAAAATTCAAGTAACAATCTTTTATGTTTTCAAAATAGGGCCACTCTCTTAGGTATAGCTCTCGGACAGTGCCCAGAGGACTTTGCAAAATCACAGACAGTAAAATAATAGGGGAGCAAAATGATCGACTTGATGTCAGAAATCAGTTTGTAAGATCATCTAGATCTGTAGCTGAGAAAAAGATCATCTACCATTTGCCATTTTCCCAGTACGGCAGGCCAGGTTTGAACTTGGCAGTGTCTTTCCTGTAAGAAGGCCAGTGCCAAGGAGGAGGTTGACATTACGCTCCACAGAAGTGAGCATGAGGAGCACAGCACACAGGTGTGGCTCCCTGCTTCGAGGAAGACCCACCTGGGGTCCCCACAGGAATGCAGACATCCTATCTCGGCTGCCATGTTCCTGACTTTGTGGCATCTTCCTCCCAGTGTGACCAGAAGCTTAAATGCTGTCTTAAATTTTTCCCCTTCTTTGACATACTAGAAAATTCTCAGGAAACAATTGATGTAGAAAGATAATAAAGTCTATACCATAATTTACATAATATCATTCACTATTATACAGCTATATAGAGACAGAGACCATGGTTGGTTCTAATTATTAAATGAAATACTTATTATTTTCTTCCCCTGATTAAAAATAGGAGAGTAGAAATCAGAGGAAATGGGTTTGCACTGTAGATTAATGGCAAATTAAACTCCCTCTCTCTCCATGTGTGTGTATGTGTGTCTGTGTGTGTGTGCGTGTGGTTGTCCGATTCATTCCTGCCTCCATATTGGAACAGCCTCTTGGAAACTCCAGAGTAAGTTTCATTTTTGTTTTAGCTCAGTTCCATTTTCAGGTTTTCATGGTATCAGGGTTAAAATCATCGATTTAGATTGTAACCCTAAAAGTGTTCTAAGTGATTTTTTTGTATGCGTTCCATTTAACATTGTAGAGATCAAACATAAATTAATAATATCTGCAAAACAGCTCTTAGCCCTGTGTGTTGCCTACACTTGGTGTATGTTTACTGAATTAAAGGAATCTGTCCCAGTTGTACTTCCCAAATATACTTTCTGATGATTCACAGTTTCCAAGTGGGATCTTCCACTCCTCGATTATCAAAAAGAACATCTAAGTCCTCAGACATTAACGAGAAGGCCAGCACTAGCCCTGGTCTTTGAACCCCAAATCAAGTGTTCTTTGAGCTCTATCATTTGCTTTATCCTCTCAAAATATGAATCATAAATTTAAAAATGTGAATCATATCTAGACATCCTTCACAGTACATTTGGGATAAATAATAGTGATGGTAAAATTCTTCTAATAAAACTCTTGAGAGACTGCAGAACCTTAACAGTGTGGATTGGAAGCGAATGTTCTTTCCAATGGAAGCCGCTAGAGGGCAGTGCGCACTTCAGAACAGGCACCTGCTCCTGGGTTTAGCCGAAGTTCTTGGAGTGGAAATGTACAAAGTTTGGCATTCTTATTAGCAGCTTTGAATCAAACAGGACACACAAAAAAGTTCAGGTTGGTAATCTTTTCGGCTGTGTTGGGGTGAAAGTGACGGAAATCGGTACTTAGCGGTGGGCCTTTCCTCTTTTCCCTCCCTCCCCAAGTATGAAGGCTTTAACATTTAACATAAAAGTAACTGGAAAAGTAACGTTATAGTACCAGCCTAACACTGGTAAGTATATATAAATGAAGAACAATTTATTAGTAAAAGCTGAAGCACAGAACAGAGAGAGACAGAATGTTAGCAGAACACTGCTGCTGGCCAAGTGTTTCTGGGGTCAAATGAGGGACGGGGAGTGGCAGGATCCTAGGCTTAAGGGGTGGCCAAGGGACAGCCACAGAGGACTGCGCATTTCAGGGAAGGAGGTTAAATGTCCTCCGGTAGCAGAGAGGGACAGGGTCAGGCTAGCACTTTATATGGATTGTGTGGGTAGCTGTGTGGAGCGGCAAATAGATGGGAGCAAGTCTAGAAACCAGGGGCAGTCAGGAGGCTGCTGCACTGGTCCACGCAAGAGAGGGTGCCTTGAGGTGGGGTTTTGGTGGTGAGAGTGGAGTAGAGAGGATGGATCTGGGAAACATTCAGAAAGAACCATCAGGGTGTAATAATGGTCAGTTTGATGAAGGGCGTGAGGGAGGGATAGGTCAAGGCTGACATTTTACTACTTTGGTCACTGAGTGAAGAGGTGCATGCAAATAGAGATTGAGGTTGGAGGGAAGTGATACATTTAGTTTTGAGCAATTGAATCTGAAATATCTGAAGAGTACTCAAGCAGAATGCCTAGCAGGAGGTGGTATTGGTGAGCCTGAAGCTTGGGGGAGGAATCTGAGTTGGGCATTGAATGAGAGACTCATTAGCATACAGGTGGTAGCTGAAATGCTAAGTGTGGGTCAGTTCGCCCAAGAAGAAGATCAGTATGGTACTGAGAAGAGCAGTGGGCTGAAAGCAGACACCTGGGTAACCCCGGCATGTAAGTGGTGGATGGAGGAGAGGAGAAGGAACAGAAACAATTAAGACAAACAGAGAGTATGAGACTGTTAGGGGCAGTGGAGCACATAACCAACCTTGTGAATGCTGCAGAAATGTGCAGCAAGACAAAATTAGAAAATACTCACTGGACTTTAGGATTTGAAGAATAGAGGAATAGCACATGAAGTGGTCACCATGAGTACACTTTTAAGGTGTCCGAATGAAATGGAAGAAGAGACCGGACATTCTCAAGGTGGGTGGAAGACAGTAGTAGAGACCAGTAAGCTGTACTCTGAGGTCACATGCTCCTACAACAGGAAAGGGTCATGTTTTAGGAGTCAGGCTGGCTGTGAAGCAGGCACAACTGCAACTGGCCTGGAATAAAGTGGGTACGAAATCTTCTAAAACTGGAGAAAAATAAGGGGTGTGGATGCATCTCAGTGTGTAGGTGTGGAGGAGGCGGGAAATTGAAGGAGCTCATACGCGGTTCTTCTGCAGCAGGATAATTTGCTGATATATCATTTTTTAGATTTCTCCTATTACTTTAGTAGAGCCTCCCATAAATGGGCAGGTCAGACTTGTGTTGGGAGCTCCTGGCCTTGCACCAACAGTAAAGATGACTCTTGAGCTTCTGGATTGAAAATGAGTTTCTGGGAAAATAGGATGGCAGTTCCTTCACAGGCTTTTGTTCCACAATTCTACAAATAGTCCTTAAAATTCCTACCATGTAGCCATGTTCCTACAGACAGGAGGAGATGGAGACAGTATTGAGATAGTACTGAAGTTAAAGGAGGTGAGTGACAGGCCTAGGGGTGACTTTTCTGCAACACAGAAAGCAGCCAATGGTAGTAATTGTGCAAGTGGCTGACAGCCAGGCCTTTCCAGGGCAGCTCCCTGAAGATGCAGGATCTCTGATGTGTGGGATATGGAAAAGAGGGGTCCTAGCTGCTCAGGCATAAGAGCCAGGCCTTATGGCCCCAGTTGCACGAAGACTGGAGTAGGACTTGGGAATGGAGCCTCTAGACTTTGAATAGACTGTTCTGGCCTGGGCAATAAAATCTAAGCAGGGACTGCTGCAAGCTAGAGGGGGAAGTCTCTCCTCCAGTTGTTCAGACCAGGCCATCTTCCAGGGATGCCTGTCAGCCCCCGCAGAAAGGGGCCTCTGGCAATCGCCGATGTTGAGCACCCCCAATCTGGAGAGAGAATTTTGAATTTGAATTTTTAAAAAATTTAAAACTGTGTGAGATGACATTTCTCCCACTTGATTATGGTGAAAAGAGACTTCATCCCCAAGATACCTCAATTTTCTTGACACGTACATATAGGTATCAAGTTTGCTGATAGTAAAGAGGGTATGGAATAGATGCTGAATTGAGGCTTTGAGATGCATAAAATTATTTTTTAAACATAGTCTTTAGATTCATGCAACCAAAGACATCTGGAAGCAACCTGCCCATTCCTGTAGCCGAGGCTCAGGCGCACTGCTTTCATACACACCTTACAGACAGGCAGGAGTAAGTACTGCTCAGGGAAGCTGGATATGCCAAATGGCCTCAAGGAGCTTTAGACTCCTCTGTCTCACTCTGCCTCAGTTAAAACTGACACGCTTTCTAGCAGCAGCCATCTGAGCCACCCCAGTGCTGTGTGCAGCCCTCTAGTGAGCTGCCCTGACTTAGGGGCTCATCATAAAAGCTTGGCGCACTCGGCTGCTCCCCATGGCTGATCTCCAGCAGAGGGAGGAGGGCACCTTAGCTTTGGACCTGGTCTCTAGCTCCACCTGGCACCAGGAGGCTGCCCAGGCCGGGATCAGGTGGGTACTGGCCTCAGTTGTGCACTGTGCAGGGAGTGGGAAGGGAGCAGAATCAAGGACCCGAGAAGGCCCTCGGGTGCCATTCCTTTCCTTCCACTCCACTTCCACAGAAGGAAGCTGGGGCCTCCCAGCAGGCCAGGCGTCTGCTCAGCCACTCAGGGCATCTAAATCAACAGGAAAAGGCTGCTCCTTCTGTTTTTGGTTTGTTTTTGGTTTTTTTCCCCTAAGCCTCTTTTCCAAACACATTGCACCTCATCTGGGCAGAAAACAGCAAAAGCCTTCCTTATGAAAACTGCTACCAAGTGCACCCTGTGCAGGTCAATGTAACTCAGGCTCACTGTGTCCTGGAAGTGCAGACATAAGCAGAAGAGCCCCAGGCTCTGTCCCTGTTAGCTGGGTCACTGCTTCACACCGAGGAAGGAGGAGGGGACAAGAGCAATTTACATTTAGCTGATGGGACATTAATGAAATCAAGGAATGTCAAGGAGAGAAGCTATAAAAAGACTAGGGTTTCCCTATAAAATTGGCAGCCCAAGCCCCAGGACCTTCAGGATAAGAAGGCAAACAACAGCCAAAGCAGAAATCAACACGCCGAGCAGAAGTGGCCAAAAGGAAACCACGTAGCTGCAGCCAGAGGTACAGATGGTGCCCAAGCCAGGATCCCAAGCTGTGTGTGGAAGGAGCAGGCAGGCCTGGCTGCTCAGACACCTCTCCAACAAACGCAGAGCTCAGTGGGAAGGCGTGGGACAACTCAGCGGGTCGCTGTGGGGCTGCTCAGGAGTTTACATAGTGACACCGGTTTAAAGTGTGAACCAGACATTTTTCTTCAGTAAAAACACCCCATCCTGTCACATTCCTAGAGTTCCATGTTGTTGCTCTATTCCCAGGCCTGGAGTCACACCTCATTTCCTGGGATTTCTAAAACCAGGACATCTCAAAGCATAGCACATACTGTGCGTGCAAATTGATCTTTAGAGTCCACGGTCACCTTTAATAGCCACATTTATTGTCATACTCACACACTACTAATAATAAACAATCTTAGTCATTTACTTATGGTTACGCAATTTACCCAAGTTGGCAAAAAAAGTCTGAAGCAATTTAAAACTGGCAAAATGAACGAAGGTTACATACAACAGCCATCCACCTGGGAAACACAGCCCAGGAGACTCCCAGACATGCAGCAAAGTCACAGCTCTGTGTCACCATGAGTGAGAAGGGAAAATGCAGTTATAATAAATGGTGTGACTCCTCCCACTCTGAGTGGATGCCCTGCAGGTTTGCTGTCTTTGTTCAGTTTGTTGAGGAGGGGGGATTTTTACTGACCTCTCAACTAAATTTTCCAGATAGGTGTATTTCATTTCCCTGCTTTCTAGTTGGGGCACCCCAAGTCCTCTTTCAGTCCACATCGCTTATGAGACCAGGAACTTGACTTTTAATACAGCTTCCTATGAAGGGACCAGCACCAGGGGGGCTGTTCCACCTTCTGCCAATGACATGCTGACTGTGATGGAAAATAAACCTTCACCCATGAAAGATTAGATCTCCATCTTTCCTCTTATCTCTTCATCATTTAAGGCTGAAAAAGCAAAACCAGTTAGACCAGGATTTAATCCGTAGTAATCTCTGCATTGCAAACCCTTCCAAATCAGTGACATTTCTGTCTGCAAATCCACCGGGCAGGGACAGTAACTGGACAGTGCCAGGATAGAGTTGAGATTCAGTAAATATTTAATGTTGTCCATGAAATAATTTCCTTAAAGTCTGACCTTTGATTTAGCTAGTTTTTTGCCCACAGTAAACAGAAGCAAAAAGAGGTAGGCCTATTTTGGGGCTGATGAGCATATAGAAACAAGGGGAAAAAGCAGCAACAAAGCCTGGCAGCCCAATCAAATTGAAAAACAGGAATGATTTGGCACTTTGTTTCAAAGAACTGAAGTTTTTGTTGTTTTCAACTAACCAAGTTCATTGAAACTATTGGGGTAGTCCCTGCCTGCCTCTTGATTGCATAATTTAGAAGTGGGGGATCCCACAGTACGGCCCTTGGGTCACTCCCAACCCCTCCTTCTTCAGTATGTTTTTATGGGCTTCTACCCCTAAGGAAGAGAATGAGAGAGAAGCATATGGTCTGATGCTCAAGGAAGGAGAAAAGAGAACTGGGAGTGGATTCCTTGGAACTCACTTTGAGTCTCTCTCTTTTAGTAAGAAACTAAAAGTTTTCTGCCCTGGGGCAAGTCACTGTGTCTCCCCAGTCCTCAGTTTTTCCAGTGTAAAATAACTGGGAGTCCACAGTTTCTGCAAGAGCTTTTCAGTGAAATTTCTAAAATGGGGCATAGTTTTTCAGTTTTTATTTTTCATGAGTACAGGGCTGTAGTACATAATGATCACAGTCCTTTGTGTGGACAAAGCGCAGCTTAATTCTTTTTTCATTCCTTCCCTGCTCTCCTTCCTCCTCCATCCATCTCCTGGTCCTCTTCTCATTTGCAAAAGACCTATCTCCCAATTTCCTATTATCTATCTTTTATTTTGTTCTTTATTTATATTTTGGGTTTCCCACATAAGATAAACTATGTGATTAAAAAAATAAATTGGATACAAAATGTGAAATGTGATAAATACATAATTTCACTTTTCTGTGGAAAGAGTCCATAATTTTTAACTGATTTGTAAATGTCACCAACAATCATTCTAGGTATCTTTTAAAGTCACGTCCTATTATTTTGTTATTATAATAGGCAGAGAATAATCGGAAGCAGTAGAGGCATGGACCAGGGTGACAGAAAACAGGCTTAAAAGTTATTGCTTTCCTTATTCTTCTACCATCACTTTCCCCAGGGTCCACATATCCATAAATAATGACTACGTCCACAGAAGAGGGAATTCTGTGTGCAGAATATAAGACAGTACCTTCGCTGTTATGAAATCTCGGTAAGAATTCTCGGACATTCCTAAACTACATTTGTCCAACTCCCACCGTATCTTATTTCCATTAGCTGGAAGGAAAATCCCTCATGACATTATCAAGGGAAGCTTTAGAATGACTGAAGCCATACACTGATTGTTAGAGGATTCTAAAAAGCATAATGTTGGTTGCCTTCTGGAGGTACAGAAGTCAATAAACTGAGTAGTACCTGGACGGAAATGAGAAGAAGCAACAATACAATGATCAGCAATTAATAAGCTATAACATTAAAAAATTCAAAACTTGCACATTTGTCCATAAAATGAAGGCCCCTGGAGACATCACCACGATCACTCTGTATTTACTAATGGGAAGAACCAAGCCAGCAATAAGCCTCCCCACTTCCTGGTGGCATAGAGTTGGGGCAGGGTGAGGTCGGGGGAAGTGGTTCTCTTCTGCCCATGTCTTAAGCCCAGCTGCTTCTTAGCAGAGAAGGGAGAAAAGATGTCTTCGTGACCTATATAAAACTACCATCTTTTAAATGGTCAAGTATCAGTAATTTCATATAGTTTAACCTAATATGCACAATACCTCCAAAGTGGTCATTCTAACCACTTTGGCATTGACAAGGTGTTCCCGACTCATCATTCTTTGACAGAAATAGCCAAGACTCTGGAGAAAAAGACAAAGAATGGGTAATTCACTATGCAATCAAGTTGGCCTATTCTTAATGATTAAAATAATGTCTTAAAAAGATAGAAATGTTCAAATGCCAAGACATCTTTGAGGCCAACCTGGAAAATTGAATTACACTTTTTTTTTGGTACTGGGGATCAAACTCAGGGCCTTGTGCCTCGAATTACACTTCTTACAGAATTCAATTTAACAAATCTTCATCCCGAAACTGATTTGCACACAGTATAGATTGCTAAGAATAGGGATGTTTGCTTGCAGGGTTTCTTGAGATTAATCTGATAGGAAGGGATAAATCCTTCAATAAGTGAGGAATAGCTAATATCACGGGAATTATTTGCTAACAAATAAAGGCATCTAAGTCATCCAGACCATCTCTGAAATTGTTAGACCTTGACAGTAATCATTACAGCTACCCCAGGAACCCAAAAATGTTATGGCATGAAAAAATAAACTGTGACGTACAATGCTAGTGTTACTAGGCATTAGGCCTCCTAAAGAAAGCAGTAAGGCAATAAGGTTAGCTGTAGCTTTGTTATTTCTAGGTGTAGCTTCCTCGGGAAACTGGGCAAGGGAGCTCATGTTCTAGAGAGGGGTCACCAGTAAAATTTATAGCTTATGCCAGCAGGCATAGGGCTCTTTGTCAGTTGACATTCCAAGCAAGACCCATCTGTTTGTTCAGTTTTTTCCTGAGGGAGCCAGAAAATGGCCTGCTTCAGTTTTGTAATGAGTTGAGATTCCTAACAAAAAAGAAAGCCTTGTGATGGTGTCAAAATATTAAAACAAGTAACATACTAACACTCCAAATTTCATAATTTTTACCAATTTAAAAACAGCACATTGTCACCTTGTTTCTGAACATTTCTCCTTCTAGGCAATGAGGTTAATTGCACACCCACACATACATGCTCACAGTCTCCACTGGATCTTCAGTTATTACCAATGAATACAAAAGTATTGATAATAATAATAGTAGTAGATAGTAATACTAATTATAATACCCATGGTAATAATAACTATATAAACAGCTAAAATTCTTTACCAAAAAAGAAAATTCAAGACATATTTTTTGCCATATAGTTTGGAAAATAAGAATTCATAATATTATTTTTAAAGTTATCAAATAAAATAAGAGGACTTTTAGCCTTAGTTTCCAAAGTGATCACACATTCCACAAATGTCACAGGGGTAGAGAAAGAAGAACTCCAATGGGAGCTGGAGGAGTCTAGGAAGCTCTGAGAAAGCAGAGAGTCAGTTGATGGTTTTTTGTTGTGTTTCATTCTTCCAAGAAGATGGAGGAAGGAAGGTAGGGCACACCAGTCAAGAAATAGCCTGTGGGGGAGTCAGTACAGAACAATTTGGCTGGAATGAAGGATCAGATCTTCTCTGGCAGAGTAAGACTTAAATCAGAGGTTCTAGAATGCTGCTGTAGCTCATGCAACTTTTTTCCAGCACTGAGTTTGTGAGAAAGACCCATGTGTTAACCTAGTAAGGTAACGGACATGTCTGATGTTCTGAATGGAAGGTGCTCAAATCCCCAGAAGGGAATGAAATCTCACAGAAAGCAGAGAGGAGAGTCAATTTGGTAGCTAGTTAACATTGGAGGAGGGAGAGAGGAAGGAAGGAAGGAAAAAAGGAAGGTACTAACTTTGCCTAAAGTCACACAGAGAATGAGGAACAGAATGGAATTTAAATGGAGGTTAGTTTTTGCAAAAACCATCCCCTTACTCATTACATAACACCTGTGCTGTTGCACAAGGGGATCACTTCTCTTCCATCCCACCCTCAACTGTTCCAGAGAAAGAAGAGTCACAACCTGAGAACAGACTGATGCAAACAAAGGGAGGACAACAAATTGGTCCTAACACTCGAATACATGTTGAAGCCTAATGTAAGCATGAAGTCATAAATCACAGAAGAATGGGACTCAGGGCATCTCAAAAAACCATGAACTCCATTCACTCAATTAATATTCACTGGAAATCTATTGTATGCTAAATCATCCGGTAGAGGCTGAAGATGAAAAAAATGAGAAGCCATAATTCTGGACTTTGAAGCCCTCACATTCTTAAAGGAAATGCAGGCATATGAGTAAAGGACAGTGATACAGTTAACAGGTGTAATGGCGTATGTATAGGCTGCTGAAAATTACCAACTCTGTGGATCTCAGAGAGGCCTTCCAGAAAAACATTCTTAAACTGGGTCTTGAAGTATAAGTAGGAGTTTGACAAATAAAATTATTTGGGGATAATACTCCAAGGAAAAGCATGAGACACATGGCCACATGGAAGTTTTGAGAACCTGCCAATAGTTCAGTATATCTGGAGTGTAGGATGGAAGAAATGGAAGTAAATATATAAGACCAGCCAGGCTGTTCATGGAAAATCTTGTAAGTCATTCAATGAGAGATAAGGTGATGCTGAAATCAGAAAAAAAGAGTGGGAAAGAGAAGTCAAGGAACTGAATTAAAGCAGTAATACTGGAAGAAATAGGTTAAAGAGGGAGAAGAGTAAGGGAACCAAATCTATGGAACTGAACTTAATGGCTGTTTAGCAGGTGATGGGGGAGTGCAGTTGCTATCCAGGTTGTTAGTTTGGGTTGGATGAACAAGCAAGTCAGGTGGAAAGGTAACTCCATTGGGAATAGCTTTGTGACAGGTATCTGTGTTGAATGTTCTGCAGACTCTTAGCTACTTGGGGGAACTCAATCATATTCATCACCAACTTGAATCCTGATGTGCCCAGGCAAAATAGAAATCTGCCCATTGGTGACATCCTGATGGCTATTTTTCTCACTATCAAAGATACTGGCATTTTGAATTTATATAGCTCCTTTCTTTCTAAGAAATTGGAGCTGATTCCCTTCCAACTACAAATAAGCACCTTGAGACCACAATGTTAAGTGAAATAGACACACAAGCTTAAATACCGCATGATTTCTATTGTATGAGAAAATCAAAATATAAATAAAAAGCAAAATAAAAGATAAATAACAGGAAATGGGGAGAGAGATCTGCAAAAGTGAAGGGGAACATAAGATGAAGGGAGGGGAAGGGAAGAGAGAGGAAGGGGAAAAATTAAGATGTGTTATGTACGTGTCTCAACTTCCTGTGATGAATACAGTCAAATATGCACTAATAAAAACAAGCATATAAAAAGTAAGTAAACATCTAAAAAGTAAATAAACTGGAATTGCCTAATCACCCCTTTTTTCATAGATGTTATTGTCTTAAAGCTCTAATTTCCTACCAATAAAACATTTCTGTATAAATATATAAAAAATTTAATGGAACAACTTATATATAAGAACCTGTATGCTCCTGTCATTTCATAAAAGTTAAATAGGACATGGGGGAAAAGGTGGGGCTCACAGTAGTATAATTTTCATGAAGAAAAAAAGAATGAGTTCTCAAATAACACACATTATGAGACTATCTCTGTATATTTTTAAAAACTACTTAATTTTTTATTATTTAATTGGGCATCAGGACAGTAGGGTACAGTGTTACAGCAAAAACCTTGAAGAACAAAAATATAGTCATGTTTTTCCCATAAATGCCTTGAATTGTAAATAAAAGATTGTCACAAGATGACACAGAGGGAGGGATTCCTTCTATTTTATAGATTAAAGAGTGAAGGTAAGGTGGAATTGAACTGAGAAGACTCATGGTAACTGAGCAAGCAGGAAAGGGTAAAAGAGAATTGTTAAAGGAGCTTCTAATTATGGAGGTGATAAAGGCAGATTGGCTAAGCAGTCATATCTGGCTTCTGGTGATATCAGTCTGCGTAATGGAAATAATAAGGTAAGGTAGTGAGATTGTTGGAGTCTCTTGTGAATATTAGACTTATTTCCTTAGTGAGTCAGACTTGGAATGTCAGAGAGATCAATTTATATGGCTATAATTAGTAAAGAAATTAAGAAATAGAGACAGTTCAAAAGGATACTGCCTGATAATTAATAAACAGCTGGAAAAAATGAGGGTCCTAAGAATCAGTGAATTAAATAATGATCAGCTTGGAGCATATCAATAAGACATGAGTTGTTTTTTAAGGCAGTCAGGGTTAGTATCTAAAGGCCATCAGCTAAAAAATAAAAATCATATTAAAGAGGATTGTTGGAATTTCATGTCCAATTAATAGTTTAGCCTGAAGAAAGGTGGTCAGAAATAAAGAGGGAAACGTGAAAGGAAACATCACTGTGCTTGCAGAAGAGCAGCGGGTCTACAGGGGGAGTCGTGGTCTGGAGCCCATCTCCCCTGAGCTAGAGATGAGCCATACAAATTGGAATTAGGCCCTCCACCTTGGAGCCCACTTTCTTCATCTGAAAAATGAGATCAATGGAAATCTGTGGCCTTCCTGGGTCTCTGCATCTCTAAAATTTTGGATTATAAACACTGTCCCTTAACAAGGAAAACCCAATGATTGCTGAATGGTTATGGTCAGCTACTGGTGTTGAAGAGGTACTGACAGATAGTGATGTGCCAGATTTTAAGTAAAAAAGGAAAAGAAAACATAAAAGGAATTGTCCTTTTTCCTCAAGACATCTTTGAAAATAAAACTGAGAAATAAAATGAGGGACTTTGATCTACTTCTCTTTGCAACCTCTGATGCTTGAAACTGGAGAATTTACTGTTAGAAGAGGTGCAGCTAAAACTAAGGACAAATTCTCCTCGATATAAGAGAAAATGTCATTCCTTGACCTCAATGTTCAATCCCTTCAGTAACAACATTCTGTGGAAACCAAAGTTTAAAAACCCCAGGAACTTGTTAAATTATAAAGTGTCTTTACTAATCAGACATGCTGGTATGGGGATGAAAACTTCTTTGAAGGTACTCATCAAATATCTTGTGTCTGCAGGGCAAGTAAGAAAACAGAAAGCTGCCTGTGTGGACTTCACCTCTGCTCCAAAATGCTTCAAAACCTGCAAATCCACTGAAGTTTCCAGGCTGAAGACTGGTTGCTCAACTTGAACTGAAGGGTTAGAGGAGCAGAATGTTGTAAAATTCTATTTCCTTCAGACCCAAGAGCAAGGTGCAGAGGTCAAAAGCAAGAGGACGCAAGCCCTGGGGCCACCAGTCACACACATACATCAAAATAGGGGAAACAGCATAGTGGGAAGAATAACAGCAACAGTCCTTGAGTCCCTTTCCCCATGTAAACCCACCCCCTGGGAGAATGCAGCATCATAGTGGGTTTCTAGTACAGCTGGAGAAAAATACTCATTCTACTAAGTGTGGTAATTTTTTTTGTATTTTGAAGCAACATGAGGGCTCTTGGAACAGGTTGTAAAGACAGCAGTAGCAGCAGCTGGCAAAAAATCCCTTGAGACAAACAAACAAGGAAGTCAAAGAGTGGAAACTTTGTCAAAGTTACTGCCTATTGAGAACCAAAACATCATCTAGCTCCTTGTCCTCCCCAGGCCCAAGTCTGCTGCATGTTTGGGGAGATGAAAACCTATAGTGACTGAATGCTGGACCCCTCTGAAGGGTCTCAGATCACCTGTTCTGTCTCTGCCACAAGCACCCAGGCACCAGTCAAACTGGGTCAGAATAATGGTAGGTTTGAAAGGGGAAAAGTTATCTCTCAAGAACAGGAAGCTTACAGAGTAGGAGTAATTACATAAGGGCTATGGTCCCAGGCTGTGGAGGATGAAGAGTAGGCTATGAGGCAGGAGAGGAGGCTGATTGTTGATGTCCCTACAAATGACTGGTAGAGCTTTGACAATGAGGCAGGAGATTAGGGCACAGCAAAGTGGCTGGGGAAGTGGATGTGATCTGTCTACCAGGTTCCAGGACCCATGCCAGAGCAGTTTTCAAAGCCCTGCACCTCTAACCAGAGAGTACTATCTTCAATTCTTCTCATGAGAACTTGAGCAAGTTTTTGATAAGATGGCCTAGACCTGATGTCAGTCTGAAGAGTGGGAGATACAAGGAATGGCCATCACTGAGCTCTTGGCCACTGTGGTCTCTTTCACAGTGGTCTGTTCTCATCCTCTAGAGCAGTGCTGGTGAACATATGGCGTGCATGCTACAGCAAGCTGTTTGTTATCATTGAAAGCACTAAAAGGTTCGCCATCACTGTGAGTATACATCTTTTCTTACTTTTAGTTGGCCTGAATTCACTCCACGGAGCATATTTCTTTTCTTTTCATACCTTTAACAAGTGTAAAACCTCACTACCTTTTGCACTTGTCTTGACCAATTCTTTGTCCAAGACAGAACCTAGAAGCCACCTCTAGAAGGAGACTCTCACACCCAAAAGTTAGTAACAGTACCACTGGCAAGGCTATCTCTTCTCCCCAGCCCACTGCACAGCCAGCCTCTGTAGCACCCTCAGGGACAATCAACTTCCCCTAAAATGTGGCTGAGGACCCATATTTTCGAAGACAGAGATTCTACTTGCATCCTTGTTTCCCAAGCAGAGCACTGGGCCATACCTTGGACAGTGACATAAATTCAAGAGAAGACCATCAAATAAAATAAGACAAGGGTTCTCCCTTTGGACTCCAAACTTTGGAGCTTGTACACCAAAAGGAGTTCATTCTTTCAGGTCCCCAAGCATTGGAAAGATTATTTTGGCAGTTGGTGGCTTGAAAGTATTAAAGCTCATGAATTATTAAAAATCCATGTGTTTAACAAACACATCTGGATAGGTAGTCACTGAAGAAAGCACTTGTTAGGTTTTGTATTGTTTTATTTTTGTTTTAACAATGTGGTTTATTTGGAGAAGGGAGATACCATCTCATAGTACATAGAAGCAGTTACAATGGACCTCAAGAAACCTAGAAGAGCTCCCATGATAAACATAGTTAAATATACTCACCAGGACATCTGTATCATGCTTAAATGTTTCCTTATAGCTCAGGTGTTTGATGTAGTGGAAAGAGTAGTGACCTAGAAATTTGAATCTAGGTTCTAATTCAAGTTCTACCTCTAGCCATTTATGCTACCTTGGGCAACTCACCTCTTCAGAACTCAATTTTCTTACCTGTAAAATGAAGACATTGGTGACATAAAAATTCCTACTAGTTTTAATCATTTTAATCCTTATTTATACTTTCGGTTTCTCACACTAGAAAAGCTATTCAGTATTTACACATGTGTGTCCCATTTATTTAACTTAAGAGTAAGGCCTCAACAGCGGGTATCACAATCCCCAACTTGAAACTATACTACAAAGCTACTGTGATAAAAACAGCATGATACTGGCAAAGAAACAGATCCAAGGACCAGTAGAACAGATCAGAAGAAACTCCAGACACACTCAGCCACCTCATCTTTCACAAAAGACCCAAACACCCTCACTGGAGGAAAGATAGCCTCTTTAATAAATGGTGCTGGAAATTTGGCTTTCAACTTGTCAAAGATTAAAACTAGACCTATATGTCTCACCATGCACTAAACTAAAATTGAAATTGATTAAAGATCTAAATATTAAAATAGAAATGCTGAACAGGCTGGAACAGAGGTTAGGTAGAACTCTTGAAGACATTGGTATAGGAAAAGATTTTATGAACAAAACCTCAGTTG
>NW_004624743.1:14870800-14934594 GCF_000247695.1 Heterocephalus glaber | reverse complement strand
GGGGGTGAAGGGAGGGCTAGGAATGGGGAAACAATAAGAACCAAGATGCATCATGTAAAGGTACACGTTCCCAATGAGAAATGTAAATGTATTGTACCTAAAATGTACCAATAAAAGAATAAAGCAAAAAAAAAAATTCTACTAGTGTCAATGGTCCAATAATCTTGGGCTGGGATGACAAGAAATCTACTTGGAAAAAATATTCCAGCCTTGTCAGGAATTTCAACACATGCACAAGGCCCAGGCTGTCTTTTCCAGTTATTCAGCAGTGTGACATTTGGAGCCTAACCAGGCAGCAATGTTAAGATTAAGAATATACAATATGGGTTTATTAGTTTCCAGGCTCTAATGTAGTAGTTATCAACTGAAGGCCATTATCATTCCCTCCCCCTCCCCCAGGAGACATTGGCATTGTCTGGGGACATTTTTGGTTGTCACAACAAGAGTGGGTTGTTGGCATGAGGTAGAGGGGTGCTACTGGCATCTAGTGAGGAGAGGCCAGGGTGACTGCTAAATGTCTCATAATGCACAAGACAATCCCCCACTGCAGAGAACTACCTGGCCCCACATGGCAGCATCACCAAAGTGAAGCTCTGTGAATATAGCAGCTAGGCAAGCATCTGAGAAATGAAACAGGCAAGTAACCTGGGAAGACAGCCACTTCTCACCTTCACTATGCTGTGACCTAGTGGGAGGAGAGCCTAGTGTTGCAATCTTCAGTTCTTCTGAAGTCATAAAGATTTTTCTTTTTTGGTACCGGGGATCCAACTCAGGACCCTGGGCTTGTGAGGCAGGTGTGGTGCCACCGAGCTAAATCCTCAGCCCTCATAAAGATTTTTACATGAACTCATCTGCCTTTTAAATCATGATGATCAATAACTGAATTCTTTCAAAACATTCAACTTCTGTGGTAAAAGATGAGATTTAGTCTGCAGGCTGCCAGTATGCCAATTCCATATTAAGTCTGATGTGGCCAAAACCAATTGTGTCCCAGCCTTTAGGAGAAATCGGTCAGAGGAAACAAGGTCATGTGAGCTATTGTACAATTCTGTAAGATTAGTTTAAATAGGAGTTTTTCAGGTGGGGAGGACTGTCTTGTGCAGTGAGTGGTGGATAGAAGCAAATGAGATGTCTGTTTCTTCTTTGATTTTGTATTTAGCTTATTTTCAAGTTTTGCTTTATTTTAACACAAATTTGATGTTCTCATCCTTCAAGTGAGATTTAATCCTGGACACCCAAGCCTACTTAGTAGTGATAAAGCAAAAGCCTTCCCAAAACTGGCCACACCCTTTAATGAGCCATTCTCAGCCTTGGTTTCAAGAACACTATGACTTCTCCAGGGAGTGATAACTAACTGCTGAGTCTTCCTGTTTCACCAGAGTATGAAATATGAAGTCTTCAGAAGCTTTATGGTTGGGGTAGGGGCAAAGAAAGCATGAAGAATCTCTGACAGGTCTAGCAGAGAAGCAAGGTGCTGATATCTCTTCCTAGATAGTTAGGCTCCTTATTGTTGTCCTAAATTAATAACTACCTGTCTGGCCCTGGGCTTTTCACTGCATGATAATGGAATCTTCATCTGGCCTTTTCCTAGCTCCAGACATCTGACTCAGGTGCGAGGCACTTGCACTTTGGAACACTTGGGTTTGCCTTTCTCAAGTGACTAAATCCTGATACAACGATTCAGGTTTCTATCATCTAAGATTATCTGGACAGTCCTGGAACCCAAAAGTGCCTGTTGTTTACCAGTAACTTTGCATGGGAAGTCACAACATATTATAGTTTTAAAGCATTTTAAATTCTTCGCACATTGCTTCCACGTCTAATGTGGCTATGGTACATAGAACACCCTTGTGAAGTCTGTAGGTTGTTAGGCTTTAAGACCTTGGGTTGGGGTGGGTGGTGTAACAAAGACTTTGAAGCCAAACTTCCTGGCTTCAAATCCTGCCATTGTCTATGTGAGCTTGGACAAATCATTGCTTCAGTTTTATCATGTTTCAGTTTTCAGTTATCATCTGCAAAATGAGAATAATGATATGTGCCTCATAGGGTTGTTGTGAGAACTAAATGTGTTAGCATATATATAAAACACTTAGGAAACTGCCTGGCACAAACTAAATACTATAATGTTAGCTTTTAATATCATTGTTTTTTCACATGAAGAAACTCATGTACAGAGTAACCCAGACAGTCTGATTATGGTGTACAGGCTCTTAACTATTTCACTCAGTGACAAAAACATGCAACAAAATCCTGAGTGACATTCTGTCAGTCACTCATCATGCAAGAGGAGATTGAGAATACAAAATCTAGATCACTTGACTTCAGATATAGTGTCTTTCCATCGTACTGTGGAGCCTTGGGTGTCTGAGAAAATAAATAATGAAGGTAAAATGATGTATGCAAGACAGCAATTGGTCATTCTTTGAAAAGAAGCAAGGATGTCTTCAGGAAGTGCTGAGGCATTATGAAGACAATGACCTTCAGAACCAAAGAGGGGTGGGAGGAAGAATAGTCAGTCCAGAAACCCAGTTCCTGAGAATTCATGGAGCTATTACCATTAATTTGTCTCTGACATATGTATTCCAACACATAAGCAAAGAAGCATTCATTGTCCTTGGAATGTTGAGTCCAGCCAAATATACCAAGTTGAGATTGAAGTCAAAGTAATTGCCCACTTCTGCCCCGTAGAGTTCCAAATGTAGAGCAACTTGCTGGGTTCCAGAAATTGATCACTTTATCGTCAAATGATCCAGCCAGAGAAGCAATTGCTCCAGCAGAAGGTTAACAGGCAAGAAAATGAATCAGCACTTTATAGTTACAAATGTGTTTTTGCTGCTCTAACTAAAACTTGCTGTGATTTTTTTAAAGTTCTGAATCCTAGATATTTCACTGCTGATCTATTGCTATAATAACTGACCACATCATGATAGCATTTTAATAGTGTTTTTCTGTTGTTATGTGGTCAGCATTATGGCTTCTGAATAAATTTAAACTACTGCTGATTTACTTTCCAGCATGCAGCATTTATTGGCTCTGAAAAAAGCATTAGCTTTGTAAGCTATGAATCTATATTAACAATAATACCAGGGTCCGAATATTGCCAAGGCTTTATATGTGCTCTTTGTTTCCTAATAAAATACTTATAAGGTCTTCCGAGGGGCCCACCTCAGCTAACCTAGGAATTCACTCAGCCTATTAAGTCAATACAGTAACATGCCAAGTCAGGCCTTCTCTGTTGGTGCATGAAATAGGCTGTGATGGTTTTTAGAAGTGGCTTGTTTAAAAGCTTTGCACTTCCTTGGAAGAAGCGTTCATATAATGACTGAATAATGATTATAATCATTATACATATGCATTAGATTAAATTATTTTTCAAATATATATAGAACAAAAGATGCTAGGTTTTTATTCTAAAATAGGAGGACACGTTTCTCTTGCAGATTTGCATTGTGTTAAATAAACCAGTGATTTTCTGAAAGGTTGAATGTGTGTGAAAGGGTCCCTTGGCAATGTCTAAATTAAGCAAGGCTCTCCCTCGGTGTATGTTATCTAACAGTATCTGTTGCACAAGGGCCTTGCTGAGTCAAACCTACTCTCTCCTTGGGCACCAAGAATAACCAAATAATCTTTTGAGATCACCCAGGTTCATATACTTCTCATTCAACAATATCTACATGGAGATCTTGTGTGTTACATTTTAGAAAACATCTCTTATTTGAGAATAACCAAAGGAAAACTAGAAACAGATTGACTCAACAATTAAGTTAGATAACTATCAATAATTACAGAATATATATAACCCAGGTGTGGCCTTATTTAATCTTTGCTCACAAAGGAATTAGTAAAGGCTTTTGGGCCTGGGTGTCTTGGGTTAGAGACTTGGTCTCCTTCTTGCATCATTCTCCTTTGGGATTCTTGATCACGCTCGCTCTGGGGCTCTCAGATTCTCACTGCATTCTCTCAGCCTTCCCTTCTTCCTGAGGAAAGTTTCTTTGTTACAGCAGGTGCAGCTGTTGGTGTTTTAAATCCTGCCTTCTTGCTCCTGTCTGCACATTCATGGCTGGCCTTTCTCAACTTTATCAGTTCTCCTGCACTTCCTCTCTGCCTTCCTCGGCCTTCAGCCCAGGTTTGCACATTTCCTTGTGGTTAACCTGCCTCTGAGGTTGGGTCTCAGACTTATCTCTTCCTTCTCTGCTGGGCTACAGAACACTTTCTGGCTTTTGGGAAATCTGGAACAAAGACAGAAAAGCTGTGACTCTGGTTCCTAGTTAAGTTTCAGCTGAAGCACCTTGACTATGAATTCCATTATGTACAGCATTCTAGGAAAGATTTCATCCTAAGCAAAGTTTCCCTGGCAAACAAGCAAATGAAGAAGTCTGAATATGCAAAAGCGCTACACTCTGAAGTCATAATAGGGTTAGGGAATTACCGGTAATATTAATTGTCCTGTTTATCTATTGCTGTGTTGTAAAACTATCCAAAGCTTAGTAGCTTAAGAAGATAATGGGTTGGAAACTCGGCAAGTCTGAGCTAGGTGGTTCTTCTGCTCCATGTGGTACTAAAGGAGTTTATTTGGTGGTACAACAGTTTCCTTTTCATGTCATTTGATGGGGATGGCAGAAGACTGGGCTCAGGTGCACCGTCCACCCAAAAGCCCACACGTTGCTTCTCCAGCATGACAGTTTCAGGGAAGTTAGACTTTTGAGAGGGAGGCTCAGGGCTCCAGAAGAGAGTGTTCTAATAGACTGGAAGTGAAACTGGTATGTTCTTAGGGACTGGACTTACAAGCTGTCATATGTCACTTCTGCTATTGTTCTATTGATCAAAGTAGTTATAGAGCCACCTACATCCAAAGGAAAGGGAATAGACCTCTACTCTCAATGAGAATAGTAGTGAGGAATTGGTGGACCTCTTTAATCTACCATAGTTACAGACCTTTCAATGCTGTCATCTTTCACTTTAATGGCCACAAAGACAGTGAGTTTACTGCTCCCACTTCTCCTTCTGGCCTTGGAGTCCACTCTGCTAAAATGGTCATCATCTGAGTTGACCTATACTGACCAACCCGGGGAAATAATAGCCTCACACTATCCATTATATGTTTCTAAGCTGAATTCCACAAACATTATCTGTATTCCCATTATACTATGTGAGGTGAAAATGTTTCACTTGCTTAGGGTTGCCAGATAAAATACAAGACACTGAGTTAAAGTTGAATTTCATGTAAAAAAACAAACTTTTCGTAGTATGAACATGTCTCAAATACTGCATGGAATATGCTCATACTTATTACTTATCTGTTTAGTCTCATAGCCCTAATATTTTGCTTATACAGTTAAAGAAATTACATATGTGCACACATGTGTGTGTATTCATAGTCAATCAATGAAAATGACAGTCACAGGATTCTTTTAATTCTTTGACTTTTCCATGACATGAGGTAAATAACCACATTGATTGGGAGAGAGTAAAAGAAATTTACTTCTGAGATCATTCAAATCTTATAGCAACCACTTTGCCAAACTATACATGATTGGCTTTTACTAAACAAACATTCCTGTGTAGCAAATGCTTCTCTTCATTCCTTTTCTAAGTTGAAGGATATTTCTGCATTTAAATATAGCTATATTGTAAATTTAAAGGGTCATTCAAAAATATTTGTTGAGTGTGTAACATGTGTTAAATCAACAGTGATTAACCTATGGTTTTTTCCTGGGAGTTCAGAGTCTAGGGAGGATATGAGATGTGAATTGATTGTCTCTAGGTAATGTGGTAGTTCTTTTTTTTGGTATGAGGGATCAAACTCGGGACGATGTCACGCTTTCGAGGCAGACATCAGAACCAGAGCTAAATCCCTGGCCCCAATGTGATAGTTCTTAAAATACAAGAGCAGGGGCCAGGGATTTAGCTCAGTGGTTCCGGTGCCTGCCTCAAAAGTGCAGGGTCCCGAGTTCGATCCCTGGTACCAAATATAAAAAATAAAAATAAAATACAAGAGCAGAGTTCAGCTGGTGTGACCAATAGTGCTCAAGGAATATATTATAGAAGATGACATTTGATCTGACGTTGAAGGATAAGTAAGAATTTCCCAGTTAGAAAAGAGGACAAAAACATTCTAAACAAACAAACAAAAAAACACCTCAAAACAAATACGCAAATGCAAAGGAACCCAGTCATGAAGAGACCCACCATGTTTGTGTAGTAGAGAAGGTTCTGGTCTACTCAAAGCTGGAAGGAGGAGGTTGAACACCATTTTCTCAGGCTTACCCATACATGAGAAAGACGTGGGAGTGCCTCAAACTAAGCCAAAAGTGACTAAACCTAAGAGGAAGAGTAACAGAACGAAGTGACCAGAAGGCCCAGCAAATAATCAAAATACAGGCAAGCAGAAAGATGCCCAAATTCTGCAAGGATGAAAAAAAAAGCAAATTGATGCTGTAGCTCTAACAACTCTTATTCTTCCCTCACTGGGGCAAGAGCCAAACTTTTTTATGAGATTAAGCTTGGAGGACTACAGAAAATAACTGTCTACTCTTCAGCTTCAGAGATGATGACCAGAAATATTTCACTGGTAGGCAGTTCTCTGAATACTGTTTTAAAAGGAGGGGGGCAGTGTACAAAAAGCTTCTGATGATTCTTCCATCAATCCTATGATAATAAGACTTCAAGATGTCTAGAAAGCCATATAACAGCCATCAAAAAACAAGACATAAAATATTTCCTATGGTACCTATCAGTCAGTCCCCCTCCTACTTCCATCCATTGACAATCCCTGATCTGACTTCTGCCCCTAGTATTTTTCTTTTCCAAATATTATATAAACTGAAACATTCTGTGTTTATTCATTTGAGCCTATCATCTTTCTCTTGGAAGAATGCTTTTGAGATTTATCTATCATGCTATATGCATCTGCAGTTCTTTCCCTTTTATTACTCTGTAGATATATTTATCTGTTCACCAGTTTTGCCTGCTGAAGATATGTTTGCCTAGGTATTATGTACTTCTAATATTTCATTAATGATAGCTCAGTGGTCCAACATGGGTAGGAGAACATGGTGAAGAGCCAGTGACCAATTCTAAGAAAATAAGACTGTCTTTCTGATGTCTTACACACCTTTCATTACTTGATGTGTCTTTCATAACTGACTTTTACAAACACAACAATAAAAGTTTAAAAGAAGCAATGAGATACCACTGCACATCTATGAGAATGGTTCAATTTTTTAAAAAAAATCTGACAACATCAAATACTGAACAAGATGAAAAGCTGTTAGACACTTACATTGCCAGTGGGACTTCCACTTTGGAAAAATGTTTGGCAGTTTCTTATGAAGTTACATGTAGTTATTTACACTAGAGCAATCAAAACCTGTGTCCACATAATAACTTGCATATGAATAGTTACAGGAAATTCATAAATGCTAAAATCTAAAAATAAGCTAAATGTCCATCAACTGATGAACAGATAGTTATATCCAGAGCAAAAAGGAAAGAACTGCAGATGCCTGTAACATGATAGATAAATCTCAAAAGCATTATACCAAGAGAAACATGCTAGACTCAAAAGAATACATACAGAATGATTCCATTTATGGAAAAGAAAAAAATATAGGGACAGAAAGATCACAGATTTCCAATGGCTGGAGGCAAGGAGGGGACTGACTGACACACACCATAAGGAAATAGTCTATATCTCATTTTTGGTGATTGTCACATGGCTTTACAAATTTGTTGAAATGCACTGAATTCCATTACTAGATGTACAAATTATATCTCAATAAATAGTAATAACTTATATGTATAAAACAGAAATCTTGAGTTGAAAGAACAATTACTTCAAATTTCCACTTGAGTATTGCTTTGACCATTTTCATCTAGAAAGTTTTTGTTCCTTAACTTTTATTTATTTCTTTCCAGGGCTGGGAATTGAATCCTCTACCACTCCAGCCCTTCAGCAGATTTTCAGAGACTAACAACTGTGACATCCGACATGTGTAAAGAAAAACTTATCTCCTTTGCAAATAGACAGGTTCTGCTTATGTACTATCTTAGAAGGCTTGAGAAATTGTCATTTACATCACTTTCTGTGTCTTATGGTTTCAGTGAGGACCTCTAATTGACACTTTACCTAATACAGATCAAACTAGCAAAAAGGGAGAGCACTTCAGCATACTAGTACAATGAGCAATGTAAGTCATGTTTGGGGAGGCTTTTTAAGTTTTTATTTATTTTTTTGAGGCAAGTAGAGTTTATTTCAGGCATAGTGATAACATCAAGACAAAGTTTATTTTATGAAGTAGTTCTCAATAGTTCTGACAGAGACAAGTGTTGAACCACAAAACCAAGACTAATTCACCAGTCAGCCAGACTTTCTTCCCAAACATAGGTTATCATTGTTCTTAATTTGCTATCCCTGGTGTCAAAATATAAAACTCTTGAGGCACTCCCTAAATAGACAGGGAACTGTTTCTTTTATGAATCACTAATCTAAGTCAATAATATGCTTGTCAAAGAGGTAGTGAAATAATCAGCAGGTCTTGGAAACATAGTAAGAACTAACTTTTAGACTTATTTTCTGCAGTGACATCAAAGGCATCTCAGTAGACAGCTGGCACTCAGGTTCCAACCAAGTACTTATCAGGTGAGGGCCATGAAAGGAAATTTACCTTAAAATCCTCGTCACATTGAAATTGTAAGGCACAATCTTATTTCGGCAAACTTTCAACGAAAACACATGCCTATGAATGTGCACACACATGCCAGTGATAATTGCTACTTCCTATCGGGGTCTTTCATCTGGCATTAGGGCTTTTATGAAATGTGAGTGCTTCTACACAGAAGTACCTGGTGTGTCGTGAGCAGGGAAGGGTATCACATTCAGGAGGAGCCGGGGGTCAAAGCAGGCAATAAGTACAGCTTATCCAAACAAGTGGACATTCTGATGTTTTCCAATGCTGTGATTTCCTCTCCCAACTGTGTCACTTAGCTATTGGAAGTGACAACTGACCACTTTCAAGTGATGTTATTAGAATATTTATTTTTTTCCTACTGCCTCCCAGATAATAAAGCCATTAATGAATTAAAAGGCTTTTCTAGAAATAGGGAATTGCTCTCGAGTCTGCCTTTAATTTTTAAAACACACACACACCACTAACATAGAGTCTTAAGAACTCTGTATTTTTCACAAATATCCTCAAGTGAAATTGTTTAAAGTAGCTAATATCTGGATTTTTCATTCAAGTATATGGCATTATGACTGTAGTTTCAATTTCAATTTAAAAGGTCCCAGATGTTTCCCTACAGACTGAAGTCTCTCATAATTCAACCTGTAGTCAGTGGTTTCTAGGAGCCTATGCATTTGTCCTCACTGGGAATTTACATTCATGTTCCCAAATTCTAGAATTAGTAATAGATCAGCTTTTCATACACCAGGCCCTGTCCTTGGCATTTTACCTGTAGTAACTTCTCTGGACTTCACAGTAATGCACAGAAGTAGGTTCAGTTATTTTAACAATGAGGAATGAAGTCACATCCTCTTCTTGCACCCACAATCTTGACTCTGCCATATACCTTGCCAATTACACTTACCTTGTGTCAAACAATAACTACTAAAGAGCAACTCGAAACAACGATTACTTTACTGGGTTGCCTAGCAAGGGTGGTCTGTATTACCCAGGTATGAGCAGGACTCTCTCACCAAGGCAGAACCAAAAGCACCAGATTACGAGCCAAAGGAGGAGAAGAGCCATATTCTGAGTCAGGCCTTTGCATTGGTGATGGCCCTTCTTCAAAACTGGTGACTTTCAGGTTTTGTGTCACAGATACAAAGAAGTTGGGTTTCTAAACTTGGTGCAAGATCCCTGTGGGCCTAGGGTTATCAGGAAACCAGCTAAGTACACATGCTTAATGTTTAGCAGGATTTGTATTTAAGTTCAAGTACATACCACATGGTGACAAATCTGTATACTATGGAGAGACTGGAGTTTGTCTGGAGTTAAGATGTGCATGAATCAGATACTTTTGCATTTCTCTATTCTCTGAGAGCAGGGGTGTATTAACAACAGAATGGTCCATAGTTGATGAGCTCTAGTAATTTCTAATCTTCTATCAAGAATTATATTTGAAAACTACTCTCTACATCATATTTTTAGGACTTACCATGGGAGACATAATACACTGGAAAGAAAAGTTTTCTTGATTTTACAAGGATTTTCAAAACTTGGAAGCCAGGAATGGGTCTATACAACACAAGCAAAAGGGAAAACAAAATCAAACAAAATTTTAAAAATAACTACTTAGGATTACCTGATCCTAGTCCATCTTTGGCTCTTTTGTCACTAGGAAAGAACACATGTCTAATACCCACTTATTTGGGGTGTCTTCTTGCTTAGTTGACTGCAGAACATGAAGAGAGTATAAGAAATTGGTCATCAATCAATATAGCTGCTGAAAAACATCCTAGCCTAAGAACTATGTGTCCTATCAAACATGAAGGTTGGAATGAAGGAAATGCAGGTATCATTCCAGTCCCCTCCTTCACCATCAGCAGCAGACTACCCCACTATGGTGAAGCCATAGGCACAGGGCAAGAGCATCTGGTTAGATGTGATAGAAACCCTATTCAGAGCAGAAATAAGCAAATGCCTATCAGGTAGTTTCCTTTCCTACCCTCAAATTTTCCCCTCTTATTATTCCTTTCTATAAAGTAGTTGTTCCTGAACTTCCCTTTAAAAAACTAACACTTCTAGAAAGGAAGAACACTCATTCATATTAACTCTGTTTCAAAACTTTCCAGTTTCCTGAAGTGGTGACACACATCCATAATCCCAGCAATCGGGAGAATGAGGTAGGAAGATCATGAGTT
Source organism: Heterocephalus glaber (assembly GCF_000247695.1). The sequence continues at coordinate 14,923,730 of NW_004624743.1, read as the reverse complement.
TAAGGCCAGCCTCAGCTACATAAGTCCAAGGCCAGCCTGGACTACATGGCTAGACTCTGTCTCAAAAACAAATGAACAAACAAAAACTTTCTAACTGATTCTGACCCTATTAAACCAGAAAATTGCCTAAATATCTAAAAAAGAAATAACTTCCATTCCATCCACCAGTCTTGGTAGCAGGTAAATGAGATTTTCCACACTGAAAATATCCTCTAATACTGCAACTCACATAATTTTATTACTAAATTGGAAGATACTAAAGTAATTCAGAATAACACAAACCCAGATTCAGACACTATCTGAAGTGAAGACACAATAGACAGTTAGAGCCTCACAGGGCAGTCAGCAAGCCATTATGAAATCTGAAGTTGGACCAATTTCCGAGGGCCCTATACCAAAAACCAGTCCATGCAAAATGAGGAACAGATAGCTATGGCACACCTTCCTCCGAACCCACAGAATTGTAATCATTCAGCTGTAACTGACATAGCTGAACAGACATCAACAGAGCCTTAAATCAACTGCTAACCAAATGTCAGGCTTTTACTCAATACCACTGGTAAGTTCTTCTCATAGGATTCCTCGTTTACCTGCTACAGTCTATTTTTTAGCCACATCATTAATGTAGAGTCACTCTTTCAGTTGTTTTGCAGGAAGCAAAAATAGCAAAGACCTAGTCTCCATCATTTAAGAATTTATCCTGTAAGAGACAGTCAGATATAAAGGAATGCTTCTATAGAAACTAATTTGTGAAGGATTTAAAACAGCATAACAGCAATCAAAAAGCAATATCTCGTTAATTTAATGTACAAACACTGAATATTTGCATTTCACAGAACTAGAGAAAACAATCCAAAAATTCATTTGGAGCAAGAAGAGACCCAGAATAGCAAAGCAATTCTAGCAACAAAGACAAGGTAGAGGGTATCACAATCCCCAACTTGAAACTATATCACAAAGCTACTGTGATAAAAACAGCATGGTACTGGCAAAAAACAGACCCAAGGATCAATGGAACAGATTAAAAGATGAAGAAACAACTCCAGACACACTCAGCCACCTCATCTTTCACAAAAGAGCCAAATACCCTCACTGGAGGAAAGACAGTCACTTTAATAAATGATGCTGGAAAAACTGGGTTTCAATTTACCAATGATTAAACCTAGACCCATATCTCTCACCATGCACTAAACTAAAATCGAAATGGATCAAAAATCTAAATATTAAAACAGAAACACTAAATTTGCTAGAAGATTGCCTAGGTAGAACTCTTGAAGACACTGGCATAGGAAAAGACTTTATGAGCAAAACCTCAGTTGCATGAGAACTAGTACAAAAAGTCAGCAACTGGGATCTCATCTTATCAAAAAGCTTCTGCACAGCAAGAGACACCACAAACAGAGTGAAGAGACAATCCACAATGTGGGAAAAAATTTTTACCAGCTGTTCCTCAAACAAAGGTCTACTACCTAGAGTAATTAAAAAAAAAAAATCAGACCTCCAAAATTTAAAGACCCAATCCAAAAATGGGCATCTGAAATTAATAGACATTTGTCAGACAAAGAACTAGAAACAACAAATAAACATATGGAAAAAATGTTCAACTTCACTGGTCTTCCGAAAGATGCAAATGAAAATAATGCTGACATTCCACCTCACCCCAGAAAGAATGGCTGCTATCAAGAAATCAACCAACAACAAATGCTGTGGGGAGAAAGGAACCCTTCTCCACTGTTGGCGTGTAGACTGGTGTAGCCTCTGTGGAAATCAGTGTGGAGATTCCTCAAAAACTAGGATTAGAAGTACCATTTGACCCAGCTATCCCTCTGCTGGGTATCTTCCCAAAAGAATTAATAGTATCATACCACAGCAATATATGCATACCCATGTTTATAATGGCACAGTTTGTAATAGCTAAAACTTGGAAACTGCCCAAATGGCCATCAACCGGTGGAAGGATAAAGAAGATGTGGTTGGGTTTTTTTACTATACAAAATGGAGTACTACTCAGCCATAAAGAATGAGAAACTAGAGACATTTGTAGCTAAGTGGATGTACCTTGAGGTCATACTCTTAAGTGAAATAAATAGGACACATATGTGTAAATACTGAATAGTTTATCTGGTGTGAGAAACTGAAAGTGTAAAAGTGTAAAATGTATAATAGATAATGAGAAATAGAAATGAAAGTTTCAAAGGAGAAGGGGTACTGTGGAGGGGGATGAGAAAAGAAGGAAAAAATGGAAAAAAGTGTTTGTAAATAAGAAGAGATGGAAGGGTAGAAGGGAAGGAAAAGGAATGGGCAAGAACAAGAACCAAGATATATCCTGTACAGGTACCAAATCTCAATGATGAATGTGATCATAATGTATACCTAAAATGTACCAATAAACTTAAGGAATTAAAATAAAGTAGAATAGGTTTAACTAGAAAAGACTTCCAGAAGGGAGGTGCCTTTGTAGCATTTTAAAAGGACTAGTAGACATTAGATTTCTGTGGGAAGAGTGCAAAGTACAGCAAAGGCAGATATTGCATCATTTCCAGTGGAAAGACAGTGGTGTGGAGAAATAAAAGAGGATCTAACCAGAACTTAAAAGGTAGCGAACTATGCAAGGAAATGCAGAAGGAAATGGAGGCTCAGCAGTCTAGTTAGAGTTTTGGCTAGCTTTATACTTAAAGAATATAGCTCCTCTGCATAGGAAATACTATAGGAAACATTTGTGTAAAACTTCACATATTTTGTATTTACTTTCCCTCTAATTTTAAGTAATAACTATTCATGGTAGAAAATTTGAAAAATATTGCAAAGTCCAAAGAAAAGATTTATAATCTTCCATAATACTTCTATTTAGAAATAATCACTGTTAACACGGATAATCTCTCAATCCTTTTACTGTGTATGTGTGTGCAGCTGTAATATGCCTTATTGGATACATTCTGCACATGCAGTTTTTGTATATAATTTTTTCCTTTTAAGGCTTATAAATAGCATTCTGCTTTATGTGATATATAGAACATTTCCCATTGCTTTAGTTTTGTTGGTGATTCTTTTTTTTTTTTAATTTCCATTAGGTTTGCAGAAGTTGCACATAGAAGCCTAGTTACCACGTCTAAAAGAAATAATCTGTAGTTGAATAAATTTCTTAGGTTTACATTAGATTAAAATACTCAGAGATGATTGAATGAGTAACAGTTGGATGCACTCTGAATCTGTTAAGCAACGGGGACTAACCTCTCACTATGTGTTCCATTTTTTTGTGTGGGCTTTTAGAGTATGTTCTTGGTTCATTTTAGAAATTAGATATCTTCAAAGTGTCTTGAGAAGACACTTTTCTTTGCCATTGTCAATGCCATTATCAAACTCCACTTACGAAAACAGTGGGTCATGCCTAGGGCATAAAGCCCTCAGTGAGTATATTGGTTCAAAATGTTGCATTGTGCTATTCTTCCCTCACCTCCTAAATAGTGTGACATGGACTGAAGTCAAGCAGGCTCCATTCCAAAACCAGCTTATCATACTCAGGCACAAAAGCAGTAGCTCATTTTTACTACATCTCCATGGGGGTCATTCAATTCAAAAGAGAGATTTAAAAAGCACTATTGTGTTAAATGTAGCTATTCACAATGACAATTCTTTTTCTTCCTGAAAAAAAAGTTATATCCATTATGCATTTGAGTCTCTTATTAGAAATTTCCATCTAGTTTGCTTGCTTCAGTATTCTCCATGGTAACGAACATAGGGAAGCGTTTTTTCCCCTTGTAGCAAAGGTTCCCCCATTAGAGGAAACAACACTGGGGAATGTTTCCCTACCACCTGATGATGCTTTTCTCTGAAGATGCTCATGTGCCCAGCAGCCTTGGCAAGAAGATACCACAGACTAATATTGTATGCCATGCTTTCCTTCTCTTTCTAAAAAGTTAAGATGTCACAGGAGATAGAACATTTTGATGCTGGATGAAAACAGCAGGCGAAGAAGCATCTTTGCGGGCAGCTGCACAGAGCTTTATCTGCCATGTAAATTACAATGTGCCTTCCAATGTCTGGTTGCTAAAAACAGTCAAATGCAAAGTTGGTGATCTTGATTGACAGCCTAAAATTTTTTCTTTTTTTTAACGAGAAAATGTTTATATATTGCTTAGGTTTGGCCACTTGCAAAAATACTACAAGATAAAATATTTTCAGAGCCTACATAAATTCTTACAGATTACTATACTAGACACCACACAGAGAAATTTTTAGAGATTGGCAATTTATTATTTGCATAGCAGCATGTGTTCCTTCTATGCAGATGGGAGGAAAATTAGCTTCCTAGGCATTACTGTCAGAACTAGTTTGGTAGGACCTCTGCTAATTAAGCCAAAGTAGTCTCTTAGAAACTCTATGCCATAGGAGTCATACAATTCCGGGAGAAAACTTCTAAAATGACCTCTGATGTGATCTATGTTGAGAACAAATGGTACAAAATTTAAAAACAAGAAGAGACTAATTTTCTTCTCCATGTTTTCTTGTGTGTCTTCAAATCTCCATGACACTAAATGAATGAGTCTAGAACTAGATAGAAGGATAACACAAACACAGGGGCAGGAGAAACAATTTAACCCAACTCAATGGGTGGAAATAGAGCAAGAATTCCTCAAACTTGTTTCTAAGTTGCAGCTATTTGAACGTTTTACAGAGAAATGCATTGAGTCAAAAATGAGTTGACTCAGGAAAATAAGTATTTTAGTAGAATGAAATGTATAGAAAAAATAATCTGATATTTATTTAAATTATATAAACCACACATTGGTGTATGATGATGAGGTCAAAGCATAAGCAAAACACATATTCTATATATTACTTTAGCATAGCTAAATTAAATGTTTCTGAAATCCTCTGGAAGGTAGAGAAGGTGAAACTGGAACTTCTGGAGATTAATGGGCCCATAACACAAAAGAATGTAGAGAACTGGGCCTGCCCAGTTCTGAAAAATGGGACTCCAGGGCCTAAATACTCAAGAACTAAGAAACACAGGTTGTCTTTCAACCCACAGCTGCCTTCCTTCAGACTGTGCTCCTGTTCGCCTCTCAGGGAGGGGACAGCTTAGTTCATATGGGCCATGTGGATGGAGGAAGCCACTGGCACAGTGCAGCTGACAGAGATGTCTTCCGACCAAAGGAAAGTGTCAGGAAGAGTGGCTCCTGGTGGCACACTCTGCTCCTGCCATACTTCAGTCTTTCCATCAAGCATTTATTTAACCACTATTATGGGGAACCGCAAGTTGAGTCTCTTTCAGTTTAAGGTGGCAGAAAACCCAAGTCAAACTGGCCTCATTAGAAAAGGAAATTTAGCTGCTGTCTGCCCCACAAGCGCAAGGACCCAAGTTCGATCCCCGGTACAAAAATAAAAATAAAAAGGGAATTTATCATTTTGTGCAAGAGTTCAAGGGTACATACATGTCAAACAAATGGCTGGTGTCATCAGAATTCTGTGTCTTTCCCTCCCTTCTGCTCCATTTCTTTAGCATGGCTTCTCTGTCCTTATTTTGTACATACATCGTTTAGTGCTGTACAAACTACTAGAAAACAAAATTCTCCCAGTTAATAATTACCTTTTCCTCCTGCCTTTATTATGAATTCTATACTCAACATAATCATCTTTTGAGAACATTTAGCTCATTAGTCAATAGGTGAGTAAGTATCTTGAGAAATAGAAATGGTCACACCCTTAAATAAAAAAGCACCAATTCAGTCTGAACCAGCTGCAGGGGGTGGCTAGGCACCTGCCTTTTTCACAGTTCTCCGGGTGATAGGCATGCATTAGACCCCTGGCCTTCTCAGTCAATGAATAACACTGAGAACTAGTTTGTCTCCATTTGTGAAATGTTTAAAGTAATTCAACAGCTACTGTGATATTAAAATATATCTAAAGCAGATTATTGTGCAGCATATTATGGGGAGAGATTCCTAAGAACAGATGTTACAGGTTTTCCAAAACATCTAGGTCCCACAGAAGTCTCTAAACTTTCCTTAAATTTCATTCCTAGTGCCTGCTTTCACTTTTAGATACTTCTATCCCCATATAATTTCAGGACACTATTGGGGTAAAGCTTGAAGCATCTGTTTAAATTATTGCAAGTACAATGGGATTATGACTTTGAGAAAATAACATATGTTCCTTTTTTCTTCCAGGGTTTCCTCCTTCCCTTCCTCCCATTCAAACAGAGAGGAAGTGTAAGGAGAGGTGTGAAACAAGGCAGAAAGTGGAACAGTCTAAGTCTTTTTAGCTTTGGTGTCCCAATGTCTAGGAATGGAAATGCAAAATATCTAAAACAGAAAGTAAACATTTAGAAGAAACAGAAAGGAAAGATTCTGAATTTATCATCTACACACACACACACACACACACGCACACGCACACACACACAGACACACACACCACTACCAAGTGCACAAAGGCCAGGCTTGGGTTTCCTGGCTGATGGCAAGAGTCGAGACTTCGGAAGTCCCTACAGGGAAGTCATAAGGGGTTGTGGCTCCTGGAGAGAAAGCACGACTGTGCTAGACCTGAGCAGAGGAGAATATGGAAAGCCGAGAGTCTTTCCGCTCCCTCCTCCCTACAGCTTGGCACAGAAATAGAAATTTTCTATTTTTGTTTCCCACTCACCTCCACGAAGATTGGCACAGAAGTAAGAGAGGGAGATGAAAGGGCTGAGTGAGTCTGTGGACCCAATCAGAAGAACTATGGACTCTCCTGCTTTGGGACGTCTAAGAGGCCATGCTACCTGACGTGCTCATCTTTCTTCAGGGGGATGGGATTGGAAAAGATAAACTGTCATTTGGAGAATGCCTGACCATGAAACAAGTCATCCCATTTCCAATAGGAGGGTGAAAAACAAGGGACAAAACCTTTTACATCTATTCACAAGAATCTTTACATGTTTGTGTATTAGTTGTCAATTGCTACATAAAAATTATCCTCATTTTTACTGGCTTAAAATTATAATTAGTTACCTCACACGCAGTATCTGTAGGACAAGAATTTAGGAGTGGTTGAGCTATGTTATTCAGCTCATGCACTCTTATGAGTCAAGATGTCAGCTGAGACTACAGTCATCTTTAGGTTTGACTGAGTGTCCAGCTCTGTTTTCAAGAGGGCTCCTCCACACCACTGGCCATTCCCCCTGGCTGTTGGTAGACCTTAGTTCCTCTCTATGAAGCTACTTGGGGATCCTCACAACACAGACCCCAGAGGGAGAGATTCAAAGGAAGTCAACCAGAAGCCACATCGTCTTTAATGACTAAGCTTCCGAAGTTGTACCTTGTCATTCCTCCTGAGATCCTATTTGTCACATAAGTCAAGCCTGTGGACTATGGGAGGGAACCAAGAATACCAGGAGGTGAAGGTCACTAGTCACCATCTCAGAGAACACCCACACAACTTGCTACTTTGTAACATTTCCTCTAGAGAGGAGAAAGAAAATATTCTAATTAAATGTCATTGCTGTCCATCATCTCAGATAAAAGAAGAAGGCAGCTCACCAAACTCTCAAAGGGAAGCAGTGAGTAGGTTGTATTCTCTAAACTGGAAATGAACCTTTCATCTGTTTCCCAAAGACAAGGCATCAGGTCAATAGGGGAAGCTTCATTTTTGTTGATTAAAACAAAGAAAGAAAAATGAAACTTCATTATCAAAGAATTAAACATACCAGTGTGAAAAAATCTGATTTTTAGAATTTTTATTTTGAATGGAAAATAAAAGGGGCCTTGTTAGAAAATCTTTGTTTCTTAAAATCCTGAACTTTTTACTCATTGTCTTCTAACCTAGGACCTGACGAGGGAATTGAGTTTTTCCAGCTTTTTCCCAAGAATTTTCAGTACTAACCAAGGTATATCGATGACTAATGAAGAATTGTTCCAGCCTCATTCCTGTACTCTTATTCTGTAAGCCTCGTAACTTGTTATACAACCCTGGAAAGGTACTGAGCCACAAACAGTAGAATGAATAGTTGAGCTAAAATTAAGACACAGAAATGTTATATGCCTTTTACACATGAATGTTTAGACTCATCTTTAAAATTCTCACTGTCCAAGTAAAAATTAAATGCTCAAAGTAAAAGCCAAAAATATCACTTCTTTCATCTACATAAAACAAAAGGCAAAAATATCACTTCTTTAATCTACATAAAATAAAACAGCTGGATGAGTCAATCCATTGGGTCATTCCATTAAGTCCACTCAATTAAAAAAAAAAGACTTTAAACAAAATTATTTAGAAGTCTTGCCTCTATAAGGAATAGCAACAATAACAATTTGTATACCTAATACTACACTAGGCTCATTTTTTCACCTCATCTTTTTTGTCCCCCCAAAAGATGACAGTTGAGTACTATGACTTCCAGTTTTCAGATAAGAAATCTAAGGATCAGAAAGGTTAAATACCTTACCCAAGCCAGAATTAGAATTTCTAACTCCATAGCCTGTGTTCACTAAGCTCTGTCCCCAACAAAGTAAGGTCCTTTTAGCAACACAAGGCAAATTTAAATACTTCAAGGAAAATATTTGCAATAGAAATATCTTACACACATAACATAGAAGGAGAAAAATAATGGACTATCATTTTCAATTCTAACAAGTACCCACTGTGCCCTAAGACTTAAAAAAATCATATAAACTCCAAAACTGAGAAAATGGCACCACAGCAGCAAGAGGATGGAACGTGACACCTGAAATGAAAAATGCCTCACCTCATGGTGGGCTGTTGACAGAAACATTGCTCAGCCCAGATGTGAGGAGAAAGGGCTGCTCACTAACTGAGGTGCCTAACAGAAGACCTCGGAGTCTTTCACTTTCTAATGGATTTTTCTTCTACCACATTCCCTCATTTTCATCTAGTTGCAAATTTAGAGGGAAATTTTTGAGATGACTGAGTATCTGTGCTCGTTCGCCAAAGGCATCCATGTTTTTAACAGAGACACCAAGCATGTGAATTCAACTCTTCTCAGCCCACATAAATGGAATCAACCAGAAAATTTCACTTCATGACTTCAAATACAGTACTTTCCTTGTTTTTACAACATGGTCACATGCCCAGAGTTTCCCAGTCTTTTGGAAAATAAGACAGTTCATGCAAAATGTATTTTAAGGCTATAAATTGATGCAGGGATTTATTATTATTTGCACATTGGCTTTGGCATTAATATTAATCTAGTTCAGATTATGTAATTACTATTTTATCTCTTCATTCTTTGCTGCCATGTCATTACTCTGAAATTTTCTGAAATAGGTTTTGGAAAATCTGAAGAAAGGGGGAAGGCTGAGGGAAATATTTTTTAAAGTTAAATGGTGGCTAAATTTCTCAGATGATTTCTTTTTAGTATTCTTGTACCTCACCAGTAGCATGCTGGCACTGGTGAGAAAACAAAAATAATTATGCAATTATTATGAAACTTTGTTTTCCAATACTTTCTACTTTCCAAGTGTGGGGAGAAAAAAGCAGTTTCTCATCTTGTATAATTCTTTTTCAGACTATTTGCATAGAACAATATATAAGGAAATTTACAACATTAATTCGAAGTGTACTCACAATTTTCCTGCTCTTAGGTCAAATTTGCTCTACAATTTAAACGCTAAAATCTTTCCTACAAAATCAGAAAAACCCCTGAAATTCCATCTGAAGCCTAAAACAGATTTAAAAAGAGAAATGTTGAAAAGTGTAGATATTTTTTGTTTCATTTCACTTTATTCCTTTAGTGTTTTAAAAAATACCATAGGCAGAATTAGTACTTTTTAAATCTCACTAGTTTTTTTAAGAGGGTTTGCTGTTTCTGAGGTGGCAGAAAATAGTGAAATTCCCTTTGCAGGATGATTTCTATCAATTCTAAGGTGGCAAAGATGACTGCACTTTAAGTGGTAATTCCACAAATTCCCCCCTTATTTGAATTTTTGATCTTCTAGGAATAGGCCTCTGCCTACATGAATGTGATTTTATTAGCTGCATCGGGGCATTCAGCAGAATCTAGAATAGACGTGGATAAGATTTCAATTTCCTTACTGAAAGTGCTTTATATAGTTCCTATATCCAACAGAAGACTCACGTAAAGAGGGCTAAGGGTTACACAGGACCGCCTAATAGCCCAGGGAAGAATGGCCAGGGTGTGCTGATTAGTTTTTCCCAACCATTTTCTTTATGGCCCCATTTCACACCAATCTCACACCTTGGAAAAATACAGATCTGAAGGGTCACTTGAATGTGAAATTTTTCTCTTTACAACATGGAATAGAAATTGAGGGATTTTTATATTGTCATGGAAATGACTCTTTGTAAATACCGCTCAAAGGCCTTTTTCAAGCCAGAATGAGCTGGAACAATGTTTTCTTTTTCTTTTCAATTATGAGATTGGGGTAAGCGTTGATAGAGGCTCTGGTCAAGACACTGCGAGGACATGGGAGGAGAAAAGTGTGTGCCTGAGAGAATTCCTCTCACTTGGGCCAGCAAATTGTGTAGCATATTTTCATTCTGCAGGTCAAAAGAGTTGTTTGGCACATCTTAGGTGCACAAATACACAGCTTGTGAAAAACTAGAGAGAAAATGCAGGAAAAACAAGACAAGGAAATGAGATAGATCACTTGACTATGATGCTTAGCTAAAAAAAAGAGTTGGGTTTTAAACAGAAATTATGGCTTGCACACAAAACAGAGAACAAATCTACTTGTCAACGTAAGTCATGGATTTTGTTTTTAAAAACTAGGACTTGAGAAAGAAATAATGTTTTAGAAAAATGTTTAAAATACCTAATTAAATTACTATTTATTTTAGGATTTGTGTTATGAACAACTTTATTCTAACAAGCTACAAAAGATTAACCAAGTCAGTAATTTTTAAAAATGCATGATTGAACACAGCTGAATGTCAGTAGTTGTTACTTTAAAAAATTCTTAACCTCACGTTGAGACTATTAAATTGGATTTCATGTTTTATGATTTTGATGTTATCTTAATTTCTAATCTTTGTAGTAATTTTTAAAAAATGAAAATGCAATGGTCTTCCACACTTTGAACAAATTAAACATCGTCAGAGAAACAAATTTAGGGGAATAATTCTTTCAACTTGTTAAGCTTTAAGTACAATTTAGAGCTAGTGTTATTAATCACTGGAGCAAAGTAAGGTATTTTCATGTCATGACACAGTCCATATACTGCCTTCTCTTTTGAGGCTCATCCTTTTATAAAACACTTTATCAATCCCTTTAATATTTGTTCTCTTAGTCCAGGGAGCATGTGAAGGAAGTCTTGTCTAAATGAGTTGTTTGCAGTACCAATTTCTCCACCCCCTTCTGTTCTTTGAAAGAAAAGTAAGGTCTTGCCTCTGCTAAACAGGCTTGGGAAATATTTCCACAGGTCAACTACCTCGTGGCAATCACAGGCTGTCTAGAGAGTATTAAAAGCCTCCTAGAGTGGAGATAATAAGCTGTTAGTTTAAAACGACCCAGTTTAATGGAACGAGTAACAAATTAATTTGAATTCCATTACCTTGATTTTGCAGAACTGGCACCTTAACGGCCAGGGGCAACTCTTATATCCTAGCCATCCTTCACATTGAAGTTGGTTGCACTCAGTCTGTTAGGTGAGACTGCTCTGTTTCCATGTTAAAATTACCAACTGACTTCTCAGCCTCACTTTGTAATTCAATTATGTCCACCCCAGTGGGAGAATGGAGTGATTTGCTCTTCTTTCTATTCAATGACATGCCTTCCATTTAGAGGCACATTCACAAATGTTTGAGAATGTGCTTTTAACATTAATCAAGAAATTATATAAAGTGAGCTGAATATAAGTGCAATAAAAGATTAATATTTAATACATAGCATTTATAAAGATAACATGATTTCATCCTCATCAGGCCTAGCAACAAAACAAAGCACTGAGTAATCCACAAAAAAAAGATTGTTCCAATTTTCTAGAATGGAAATTAAGGCATAAAGAGAAAAAGGAGATAGAGAAGCAGGAAGAGGAGGAGGAGAAGAAAGAAGAGGAGAAGGAGGAAGAGAAGGAGTTGAGAATAGAACTTTCCAAAAATAAAGAAAGAGAAGATTTGAATTAGGATCCAGAAGACAATCAAATCCTAGATATTTCTGATACTGACTTTATTCTTCTCTATTTTAAAGGGGATGTGTCCTTCTGCAGCAGCTCATGCTCACGTGAGGACTTAGGAAATGTAGGAAGCTGGGGTCTGTAAAAAACAGCTGATCTTGTAATGAGTGACAATGAGAAGTCCTCTTGCTTCAGAGAATCAAATACTCTCCACTGGCAAAACCTTGAGCTTGATCTTATTAATCAATTAAGCCTGAGGATAAAATCTTAAGTTTGTATAGCTCTTCACAGTTTGTAGAGCTTTTTCAGGAATACTGTTCTTAGCTCTTTATTTTCTTCATAGCACTTATAGACACCTGTCATACTATAAATTGTAGTAGTTTATTTCTTTGTAGTGTATCTTCTACTAGTAAATGTAAGATATATACAAGCAGAAACACTAATCTGCATGGTTCATTCCTTTTGCCCAGCACCTGAAAACGGTGCTTGGTACATAGTAGATAATAAGTATTTGTTAAATGATTAAAAGAGGTAAATGGACAAATGCTATTTCATTTGAGCTTTAAAACCCCTTGAGAAGGCTGGGAATGTCACTCAGTGGTAAAACACCTGCTTGACAGCAACAAGGACCAGGCCTCCATCCCCAGGAATGAAACAACTAAAAAAAAAACTGAAAAAAGGAGGACAGGTATTTCTCACCTTCTTTATGGATGAGAAAACCAAGATCTCAAAACATCAAATTATCTCTGCAGTTTAAACAGTTAACAGGAGGTATAGCTATTAGAACGGTCAGTCCCTAAAGGTCCCTTTTATATGACACTGTTGACTTGCCCAAAGAGACTGGACTATGGGTAGCCAATTCTCTTACTGTCAGGAGAATTAGTTGATTTCTACTTTGCATGAAGACTCGTGCAAGAGAAAAGAAAAGAATAAATTCATGTCCTTCTCTAAAATTTTAGCTGTCAACCATTCTAAGCTTTTTCTCTTTAATCACTTTGCTATCCTAAATTGTCCTAGTAAGGTACATCTTGTCTCCTCACCAACTGTGTTTATGATTTCTGCCCTGTTATTTTCTCTTTAGCCTGTATAATTAGTTTGTCAGATAGATATCATTCATTGATCTCTTTTTATCCATTGCTAGGCATTTTCTATTTGTCCACGTACAACACATGTAGATCTATGAAGCTCCAAAGCCCAGATTCTTTCCATTCCTTCATACTGCGAAATGGAAGCCCTAGCTCCTTAGAGGCAGCCCCGGAGGCTTCACAGTCACCCTTGAGAGGGAATTCCACCATAGCTAATGAGCTGCAGGGGTACCATAGCCTAGGAGTTCTATCTATATGGGCAACTGGAGGACTGATCATTAGCATCCCAGCATCCGTGACACTTTGGAGGTGTCTGAAAAATCCCCCAGGACTTTATTTCAGATTGGGATGAGAAAGAATGTAATGATCTACTCAATAGTTCTTCTGAGAGGACTCAGTCCCAGGTGGTAATCAATTGATCAAAATTATCTTTCCTGGGCCGGGACTTAGCTCAGGGGTTCCGGCCCCTGTCTCGCAAGCACAAGGTTCCAAGTTCAATCTCCGGTACCAAAAAAAAAATCTTTCCTTCCTTCTTCACCACCTACACTAAAACATTTTTTGTAAGTATACTGTGCTTTCTTTTTTTTCCCCACCCTTGCTCCCTCTTTCCTTTCCTTTTCCTTTCACCTAGTGAAACACAGAGTTTCATGAGTCAGTAACAAACACTTGCAGAAGGTGACCCCTCAGGACTCTCATGTCCAAGATCCAGCGCTGATGCTGCTTCCAAACTGGTACAGAAGAATCCTGTCTCCAGCACAGTCCTGCGGCTGGAGCACTGAGGCTCCTTCTATCCCACAGCAGAGGAGGAGAGCTGAAGGGAGTCAGATAGGTTTTTCTCACTGAGAATGCTGGCCAGGAAAATAAATCCTTCCTGAACTTGACTTTCAGTTACTAAAAGTTCATGAAGTCATTTCAGAAAGGAACCAAATTAAATACACATTGTTTCCTGGGTGGATTTATAACACTTTACAAGCAAGATATATTTTCTTGGCATCTGACCAATTCTGAGGCTCTGTCAGACCCGTGCATGAATTCTGAAACAAACTCGAGGTTCACTGAGTGTCCTGGGATGGGGCTGGGTGTAAGCCATTCCTTCCAGTTGCTAAACTGTGGATGCTGTGTTGAGCTTTAGTTGAGGCAACTCAGGAATGATGCTGAGAATTTTCATCAGTGAAGATGAACTACAGGATTCAAATAGCAGAATAAGCCTCACCAGTAAAAGAATCAGGGAGGGGCATGGGCAGGGAGTTTAAATCCCTCCTATGAGTGAGGTTGCTCCACTTCCTGTTAACCGAGAGAGCTGAGAAAACTCAGCCGTGAATGTGCCTGGATACAAAGCAAAGAACCACTTTATATTATTAAGGCTTTTGTAAATTTAGGCATATGTGATGAAATATTACTCTGCCATTTTATATAGAGATTGTAGAGGCGGTAGATTGTTCTCCTTGAGTGAAAAAATTGAATTCTGCCTCTCAGTTGACATAGGATAAAACATAATATTCTGATGTTAAGTCTGGAGACAGGAAAGTTCTTAGGGACATCTGTTCTTTGTAGCCATCCAGTATCCCTCCCTTCCCTGTCTGATATTAGATACTCTCTCCCTACATAGCTTTTCTCATGAAGAAGCCCATCCCAGGTGGTGTGCATATGGCCGGTGTGGCCCCTATTCCCCACGATTTCTCCATTATCATCACGTGGGTGAGCACATGACTAGGTCATTCCAGCAATGACAGTGATTGGCTCAACAATGGACATGAGACTTCAGCTGAGCCTATTAGAGTACTGCGGGAGATTTCTATCAGACCTGTCTGAGAAGATTCTCTCTTTGCATGGAGGTTATAAAGCTCCTAGAATGTCCACTGGGCTATGTGGCAGAAGCTGTTACTTGCTCTCCAATATCTCTTCCCTACCTGTCTCATAATCATAAAGTTTTAACTAGGCAGACAGAATTATAACATATATAGAATAAACATCTGCATTTCTCAGCTTTTGTTGCAGTTCCATGTGGCCCCATCAATGGCATATATCTGAAAATGTCGTGTGAGAGCTTTCAAAAAAGTCTTTTAAGAGACCATTGCTTTGTACCCACTATTTTCCCCTTCTGGCTTCCTGCTGCTTGGAACATGGATGTCATGGCTGGAGTTCCAAATAGACCGTAAACAATGTCCTCACTCCAGAGACATTACTGCAGGAAACTGTAAGGATCGATAGCTGAAGACTTCATGGGACATAATTGCCTCACCAGTCCTAAATTGCTTATCACCAAAATGAAAATGTAAGACAGACATCAACTAACTTGTTTAAACCATTTCAATTATTTTTACTACTTGAGTAGTAATTAGCTGCCAAATTATCTCAGTTAATTCAGGCTGCTTTCATCAGCATGTCCAGCACACGAAGTGTGACGACAACACAAAGAGAAGCGGTGCCAAAATTTGAAAAAAAATTCTGTTGATATAATTTGAGTCAATGAATGTTGCCTGAATGAGTCTTTCCTGAAACCCTAGCCTCTTCTGAATTTTTCAGTTAAATAAGCCAATGTGTTTACTTATTTTCTATTTAAGATATTTCAAATTTTCTGTCATTTGCAACAACAACAACAGTCCAGGTTAATATAGCAATCATCTTATATTAATATAGCAATCATGCCCTCAATAAAATGCACAAAATTATTTTGACCAAATATATACTATGGAAGATAATGGGTTGTTTTTGTTTTGTTTCGGTACAGGGGATCAAACTCAGGACCTTGCGCTTTCGAGGCAGGCTCAGCACCACTGAACTAAATCCCTGGCCCAGACAAACTATAGACTATGGAATTGGGAAGTGCAATCAATTTATTTTGAGATATCCATATTCTCAAAAGAAATGAAGGTCTAAACCAACATCTGGATTACATCAACATCATTATCCTTTTACTACTGGCAAGTAGTTTTTTAGTATTTTAAAATGCTACATGGGACTCCAGTGACTTATAAGACTTATGAAGACATTACCATGGGAAAAAGCAATTTAGGAAGATTCATCTGCCTTCAAAGTACAGGAGAGACTAAAGGGATTTTGAAGGATGAGACTAGAGGCCAGATAAAATAAGAGTAAGAACTGAGATGGCAGGAGGTTAGTGGCAGTGGGAATCAATAAGAAGGGAACAATCCAATCTCTGCCTTTAACACATGTTCTGTCCTACTGATATTTTATATAAGTAAGTGCTCTGCCATTCGGGCAATGTTTTCACATATATTATCTCATTTGAGACTTAGTAATTCTTTGGAGTAAGTAGATAAAGCTGGTAACTAGTTTCACCATTTTACATGAATGGCAACTGAAGCTTAATGTGGTAATGAGTCTTGTCCTAAGTTACATGGGTGTTAGAGCAAGAGCCAGAAACCAGACTGTCCAATTTGTAGTTCAGTCTGGATGCAATGTCTCTCTCTGTACAAAAGACACACCTATAAACACAGGGCTTTTCCAGCCACTCTATTCTGTTTTGTTTGTGAATTCTATTTCCTTCTCTTCTTACTCATGACCTCTTCTGAGAAGTGATGTAGCCTAAAAGACAGAAGTTTATCTTAAGATGACTCATCATTACAATGTTAAATTGAAATCACAGAGCAGAACGTGAGGTGGCAGGTGACAGAGGAAAGAGGAACTTCCAAATAGTGACAAAAAAAAATCCTCAGTCTTTTATTCCATAAAATAGATTTTATGTTAATTTTTAAAAAATGTTTTTCTCTGTTCATTGCCTTCATGATTATGAGATCACCTCTCATTCATTATTGTACCAGTAGCCCTGATGATTTTAATAATTTATCATCTCAAGGAGCCATGCAAAGAGAAAGGAAATTGCTTTAGACAGTGTCTTATTCAGGCAAACGGAAATGGCTTCTGAACCACAGAAAACAAATAAACATGCCTCTACCTGGAACTTCATTAGTGTTTGCCTGTTGTCTGGCACTAAAAGATGTGCTTTAAAACAATGAAGCAGTGTGCTCCTGGAGACTCTGAATGGAGTGAGGCTGTCTGAACTCTACAAGGAGGGGGTGCTGAGTGTGTCTAGGAGCGCTGGGCTTGGTGGAACCTCTAAATACTGGGTGTGAGACCATGTGCTACATGTCTTTCCATACAGCAAAATGAAATGCCAAGTCCTTACTAGTCCACTCAGCTTTCATTTCCAAAGAAGCATATTTTACTACTCAAAATGTAATGCAAGTCTACCATGTATAGCTGTGGTACATAACAATCATCATAATATTCATACTTGGTTCTCTGGTGACAGTGTAAACACTTCTAAAGAATATAACCATTTTCTAGTCTCATCATCACCATTGATGTGCTTCTCATTCCTAGCTTGTGAATTAAAAAATAAGTTTGGAATTCTGTGGGATCCTGTTGAATTCCTTAGGTCTGTGGTCAAACACAGCTAAAAGGTTATCCTTTTCCATAATGTTATTCTTGGGCGTGGAAAAGAATATCTTTTTAATAAAGGAAAATTGGCAAGGGGACTTCTTCTTGCAGTGAAGTCCTGGTTTGGCACAAAATGTGAGGTGCAAGGGGTGCAAACGTTGCATTTCTGATCCTTACCTGGCAATGACACAAGAGGACACACTTCCCTGGTTATGCTTAGCAATGTGCAGCACCATGATGGGTTTCCGGTGTTTGGATGGACCCTGATTAAGTGGTAAAAATCCAAAGTAAAGCAATGTGACCAGGCAAACTCAGCCTCCTGGAACAGAGCGTGTGATTTCTTCCATTCCTATGGAGATCCTCATTTGGCTAAAAGTCCACTCCAAGAACAAAGTGTTTCCAGATCTTTGGCAAAAAAGAAATGCCCACTGTTCAGCTTTCTCTAATTCAGAAAAGTATAATGCTGACAAGGAAATATGAGTCTCATCTATAATTTTCTTACAGTAATAATAGTTGTACAAGTTAAGTATCTATACGTTAATGAGGTTAACAGTGGCTATTTATCAGGTCATTATTAGAATATGTCATTTTCCCTAAGCTACAGGATGTGAGATGGTACGTGAAATATGCATATAATATGCATGGTACACCTGTGTATAACATGCAATATGAGAAAGTACATATGCATATGTGTATGATGTGATCATTGGCATGTGTGTTTGTGTATACAGAAGTGGCATGTTGAACATTTAAGATTCATGAGGCATAATCATATAAACTCATTTTGTGTTTGTTTTCTATCCTCTGCTGTCCTTTTTAGTCTGCCCTTGAATTAAAATGCAGGCAATCTCAACGAATTTTTTTCAACATACTTAATATAGTTTTAAAAATCCTACAATCAAGAAATGTAAAACTCCATCCTATGATTCAGCATGGAAGAATCTAGCATGTTCTGCACCTGCCCCAACCCATGGGCTAGTGCACCAATTTCCCAGCTTCTGTGAAGATCCCTTCGAATGGCTCCCTAAGAATTTTCTCAAGATTGCTCGCCGCGGATGCCGATAGGTATCACCTCGCCTGGAAGCTCTGACCCCTCACCACCACACACACATCAACAACTGAATAAAAAGGTACAGAAGGCCAACTTGTGGCTCCAGGTTAAACATCCCTGCTGTGTGACTCATAATGCAAACCTGTCCGCTAGAGGAGGCCAAGGCCAGGCTTCATTTGAAATCACACCCTTGCTCAGCTTACCCCCTTCTTTACCTGATTCTTGCTGACATTTTCTGAAGTGCATGCCTCAAAAATTGCCCCAAGTCTCACTCTCAATATCTGTTTCTAGAGAATACAACCTAAGACAAAAACAAAACCATCTCTATGTTTATTGAAAGTTAAGATTCTCCATCTTTCACTGAAGGTAGCACTGTCTACCATAAAGTCACCAGCCTACAGAGAAGGGGGAGAGGTTAATTTTTGATTACTCACCTGCCCACAAGACCCCAGTCACCACCAGCTGCCTGATACTGTAAATCACTCTCCTGTATCAACTGAAAGGAACATATGCTTTTTATTTTCAAGACCATAAACATATTGAATCCACTGAGATTTTCTGATGTTAAGCATCTTTATACTTCTGGTGGGGAAAAAAAGAATTCTTTCTTAATCATGGTGCCTTGTATATATTGAGGTATTATTTTTTGGAACCTACTCACATCTCTTTATGCCTCTATTCCTCTTTTCCATGCTGATACGATGTAGAATTTTAGTTTTGGATTGTTAACAGTTTTTGTATCCCCTGAAAATCTTTTGGACAAAATACCCTTTAAAATATTTCATATGTTTGATTGCATTTCTCACATTTATTTTTCTTCTTACTGGAGTACTTCCTCCGAGAGGTTCTTTGTGTAGCAAATTTTGTATGACTGAGAATATCGCCCTTGGATGTTCTATGGTACAGATGAAATCTGGCTGTGAGTATCTTCTGGATGACAAGCCCCCAAACTTGCAGTATCCACACTATATCAGTGTGCTTTCTAGGTGACCTCTTTTCCTCCCAGATACTGATCTGAGAAGTATCTTACCCACAAAATCTGAAAAAGTGCCCAGCGCATTAATTGTAATTCTAGGTTTTTCTTCAGGCCTAGAGTAATTCTTATACCTGTGACCAAGGAGGACTACAGAAGTGTGTTTTGCTGTGTTATTTGAAAATATCAGAAAATAGAAAATACAGTAATCTAAATGTTTATAAATAAAGACTGAATGAGTGAATAAATTGTGGTTTATTCTTCTAATGGAATACTATGCAGCTGTTGAAATGAATGAACTAGATCTAAATGGACAAATCTCAAAAAAAATATTACTGAAGAGATAAGACCAAACTAAAGTTCCAAAATTCTGCATGATTCCATGTGTATAAAAATTTTAAAACATAAAACAATACTACATATATATATAGCAGAAATATGAAAATGCTACTGACAAACTCAGAAGAGCTGTGACTCCTGAGAATGGATAAGAGGGATGAGGGAGAAAGGAAGGGAGGATAGTATCAGATGCATTCATAATACATAATACATTCATAATACTGTGTTACAAACAACCACACAAGAAATATCTGAAGCAAATAAACAGAAGCCTGACATTGGTTAAACCTATGGAGGTTAACATGTGGGTATCTGTACTATTTCTTTTCTGTATGTTTAAAATATTTGGCGATGAGATATAAAGGGATACGGTCCAGCTGACCCTCTGGGAACCAGGTTTGTTTCTGATTTGCACCGATGACAGTCGTGAACTCTGGGGCAAGACCCTGAACATCCTGCCATCTCAGTTGCTACATTTGTAAATGGAAGACAATAACATTTTGACTGACCTGCTTGAGTGTTTGGAAGATAACTAAATGAAATAATATCTTTTAAAGCCACCTTGAAAACCATTAAGAGCTAAATTATTTGATTTGATTATTTTATTTGTGCGGTGCTAGGGATAGAACCCAGGGCTTGACACATGCTGGGCAAGTGCTCTGCCACTGAGCTATACCCGCATCCCCAAGAGCTAAATAATTTTTATTATAGAGTGTTTGCTGTTTTCATGTTGACATGAATATTCATGATATTCATAAAATAATAATGCTAGTTCAGGGGACTGATAGCAACTTAACTATGATTTTTAATATTGCTATTTTCATTCTGAAAAATTATATTTACTATCTGAATCTGCTCAGTGATTTGACAAAGAAAGGGAAAAAACTGGATGCCAGCATTCCTAAGTCTATCCCCTGAACTCTCCAAGGACTTGAAGGAATTAAAGCACAAAGATCTAGGAACCAGCAAGCACTGGGAGAAGTACACATTGCAGATAAGCACACTGTTTTAAGAAATGTAGGTTTAGCAAAGAAGACCACTGACACACAAGCACAAGGTGTGTTTCTATATAGAATTCTGAAATTGTATTTTAAATAATAGCCTTGAGAAAGAATGTAAACAAAAAAGAGGAAAATAAGAGGAGCTTTTAACACATGCACTCTTCTCAGTTGTGCTCTTCTTCATAAATGAACTCTCCTTGAAAATATTTGTTAGATAGAAGTAATTAAGGCCGAGGCTTTATCCTCCCTCTGCTAATTAATTACAGCAAATGAGCTTGTAATGTGCATCATAACAACTTAATAAGTTTGGCCAAACTATTTTAGATTCTGCTACGCTGGTATTTCATCATTGCTGAGCTATTTAAATTAGGTAAGTAACATCTGAACATAAATAGCTTTGGAATTACCCATGTCCTTCAAAGTGAACTCTACGTTTTGAGTAGATGTGCTGTTTACATGGACAGGATGACAGCAGAGAATGACATAGAGGAAGCAAGGAGAGGGAAGAAGGAGGAGGAAACAGGGCAAAGGTGAGAGTGTACATGAACTCTCATCTTCAGTGACTTAATAGCCATCCCCTCCACCGTATGCTACCCTGGCTATTCCAACATCCCCTTCACATTTTTCAGCATTTATTGGACTTGAATGTGAAAAGGACATAGATAAATGAGCCTTTCTGTTCTGTTCTTTTCACATTTTTGGACACTTTGTCAATTCTTGCCTCAACTGTCTACATGAACCTGGGTCAAAATGTGACTAATACAAGCTCTTTAGTAATGTCTCCACTTTTAATGAAACTTTAAAGACAATTAGTGACTCATTGAGACGATGAATAGATCTTGTACATCTGGGAATGAGTTAAAATATGGCCTACGGTCAATGAAAGAGCCACCTGGCCCCAGACCAGCTGTGAATTACCTCAGACACAATTACCTGAGACTTTAAAGCCTTGGTTTCTTAAAATTAAAGGTCAATATGTCTTCTAGGTAATAGAATCTGCCATCACCTCAAGTAGTTAATTGACTAACTTCAGCTGAAGTCAAGCACAACTTCATCTCCTCATGCTTGGAGAACAACAAATTGTTCACCTCCCACACAGCTATAATTCAGGCATTTCCAGATTAGGTCTAGGAGAGCAGACCTGGAGCTTAAGGAGACCTACTGGGGACTTGTTCTGCCCACTCTTCTTTCCTGCTTATATTTCTATCAAATTTCTCTAGAATAGATCACAAAGGATTTCCACTATAGAATGGAAAAACGTGGAACAATTCTCTTGAGAGGTCTTTGAAACACGAACTGTTTAGGGTCAGAAAAGAACACATCAGTTTGACAGACTAGAAGAAATATTACAGGCAAAGGCCAGTAGCAAGCAGAAATAATTAATAAGCTCCCTTCCTCTCTTGTCATTGTTGCACTCATCATCCTAGAAGAGAATGGATGAAAATGGGGACACATGCACACACACACATGCACACACACACATACACACACATACACGCACACATACATACACACACAATCTGTTTTGGCCCTAAAAGCAATTTTAGTACTAACACAAATTGTATTTAAACACATTTCTTGATGCTTTTCCCAAAATACATTTTACCCTTAAATTTGTGAGCCAGCTAGGATAAAAAGTAAATGCATGTATACTTTGGATGGACAGAATCAAGTCTGGACTATAAAACTGGGGCTCTAATCCATTTCTTCTCTGGTGGCTTCCCTCCCACCTTCTTTTTAACTCTGTAGGATTTGTGTTTGGCTAATATGTGAGATGATGAAGATTTTAGGTGTGTCCTCTCCCAAGTTTACATGCATTTTTATTTGGTTTTTTTTGTTTTGTTTTTAGTGCCGGGGATCGAACTCAGGTCCTTGTGCTTATGAGGGAGGCAGCAGAACCACTGAGTTAAATCCCTGGCCCTATATGCATTTTTTAAAAAAGACTCGAAAATCCCAAAGCCTCCAAAATTCAGGGGAGTGACAGGCACAGGAATGCGATGGTGGATGGTCTAGCTTCAGTGCCCTGTCAGTGCCGCACTGAAACACTTACTGCTAAAGCCAATCCAGGAGACACTGAGCAAAAAGAACCAACATGTGAAACAGTATCTAGTTTGTATTCACTCTTGACAGTGAAATAAAGTTTAAAGAATTTCAGCTCTGGGAAAACTGTCCCCTGAATTAGATAGTCTCATGAAAATATTTCTTTGTATAGAAAAAATATCTATGCAAGCAATTTGGGAAGCCTTGAAATCAGTATAAATCCTATGGATTCCTCAAAGGGTGAGAGTGTCCAATAAGCAATACACAACCAACTAAAACAGTTTTTTTTAACAAGGAAAGCCAACATTTTTTATGTTCCTTTGTTCCTCACTGACAGGCCATAAATCCACTATGTATTTGCTTAGAATGGAAAAACTGAGATAGCCCGGCAATCTTACTTATTATATTTCAATAACTCCTACTAGTCTCTAGATTTTATTTCTCAGCTCTTATCTTGCCCATGTGGTCTTATGTAAAGCCTCCAAACCTCCAATTTCTTGGTTATGTTAAAGAGCTTATCCAAGTCCCCTAATGTGAACTTCTAAGATTGCACTTCACAGAATAGCCTGGCAGCCTTGAATTCCAGTAATAGAAAACACCTCTTAAACAATAGCTCATTTTATTTAAGCCAAATTTATCAAAATCAAACCCTCTCTAGAACAGTATTCTCATTTATAGAACTCACTCCATCACTACTCTTCTGTGGGGCTCCTTTTCCTCTTGGCACTAAAGATGTCTTCTTGGGGAAGCCATAATTGGTGAAAAACATTTTATCTCATCTAAAGATTTATATCAGTTATTCAAATTCCATAAGGACAATGCTTAGTTTTCCTTGAATCTGTTCACATTAGATTATTTGTACATTAAATTATTCGATTTTGATGAAATCCTTCTGTCCTTTGAGAGAAAGTCCTTCCCTTTACTATCAGGAAAACAAACAATTTGGTAAAATGACATGTTATTCTAAAAGAAAAAAATTTGATTTCTTCATACGATCATAACAGTTTTTAAAAATTTAAAAGCATCAAGTGAAAAAAAAAGAATAAGAAATTTATCTTGCTCTGCAGCCTCACTAGCATTTGTTGTTGTTTGATTTCTTGATGATTGCTGTTCTTCTGGAGTGAGATGGAATCTTTGTGTGGTTTTAATTTGCCTTTCTCTCTCCAGAGATGAACATTTTTAATGAATTTATTGGCCATTTGTACTTCTTTTATGAAGTATCTATTTATTTTATTTGTCCATTTTTGGATTTGGTCTTTTTTTTGGGGGGGGATCTAATTTTCTTCAATTCTTTATATACTCTAGATATTAGTCTGCTGTCTGAGGAGTAGGTGGTGATATTTTTTCCCATTTGTACTAATAAAAAATGAAAAAAAAACCCAGAATTGTGTCTATATGTTATTAGGATAATTAAATTAAAACAATCAGTAAAAGGTACTTGTTAATAACCAACAAACATAACAGGTACTCAACTTAAATAGGCACCCAGGAAATACAAATTAAAACCACAATGTGATATTTCACTGTGATTGTTAATCTTACATGTTAGCATGACTGGGCTAAAGGATGTCCAGATAACTGGTGTCATTTCTGTGTGTGCATATGAGAACAACTCTTGAATCAGAGACTGAGTAAAGATCTGCCCTGGCAGATTGGTGTGAGTCATCCAATTTGTGCTCTGGAGAGAGAAAAAAAAAGGAGGAAGTACGGACTCTTCTTGAGCAGGGCAGTCTTTTTCTGTCCTTCAACTTCATAACTAGTTCTCTCAGGCCTTCAGACTCCAGGATTTATGTCAGAGGGTCTTCTCTATACCTCACACTGTGGCTTTAAGTCTTTGGGTTCAGACTAAATTACATCACCAGCTTTCTCGGATCTCCAGTTTATGGATGACAAATTGTAGGATTGCTCAGCCTCCATAGCTGCACGACTCATTTCTATTGGTTGTATTTCTCTGAAGAACCTTGACTAATATGTACACATATGACAGAATACTGAAAAGCAAAAAGATGTAAAAGGCTGAGTGGAGGCCCCAGAATTTCTGTATACTGCTGGCAGGACAGAAGACCTCAAAACTCCACTTAGGTGAATCTACTCTAAAATGAATTCATATATACCCTATTACTTGAGTACTAACAAAAAGTCAAATGTATGTTCACCTGAATCTTTGTACCAAAATGTTCATAGCAGCAATTTTAACAGCATCAAAATAAAAGTACTCAAATGCCCCTCAACAGTTGAATGAATTGGGATATAGTCACACAATGAATACAACTATGAATGTAAACCATCCACAATTACACACAACAATATTAGTGGAGGTAGCCAACAATGTCCAAGGAAAGACAATGGACATAAAAGTATACACATGTGGGGCTGGGGATTTAGCTCAGTGGTTTCAGCACCTGCTGTGCAAGCTCAAGGACCAGAGTTTGACCCCTAGTATCCAAAAAAAAAAAAAAAAAAAAGTATACACATGTGCTATGGTTTATGTTTAGATGACCCCCCACCACCACCACCACCAAAGACTCATGCAGATGAGGTGGGAGTTTCTTTTTCAGAGGTATCTGAATCTGGAATGTGTGATGCTGAGGTTAAGGGTGTGAGATTACTAAACCACTACACCTGAGTGATTAGTTTGGCACCGCCCTAATCCCAGTAGTCTGAATAAGATAAAAGGGGCAGGGAGACGCTGTTAAACTTTCCCTTGCTACCTTTGCTGCCTTGTGCACGCCATGTTGTTTCTCCTCTGCAATGCCTGTTTGCCATCCTTGCCTTGGAGCCAGCTAATTAGGGACTGAAACCTCTATGAACTGTAAGCCAAATAAACCCCTTCCTCTCTAACTTTGGGGGTCAGGTATTTTGTCTCAGCAAAGAGAGAACAGTAACTAACACAACGTGTATTATTCCATTTATATAGAGTACAAAAACACATGAAACTCATTAATGTCATGCTTATGATATTTATTCTATGAAGATAGAAGAGAAAGTCAAGTGCCAGAGGACAGAAGTGTTCATCCTCCATATTTCTTCTTCTCCCATGGGAGGCTCCCACTTGGAACACTACAGCCAAGATAAGCTAAGACTATTTTCAAAGGAATGCTGATGCCAAAGTCAAGAATGAGCAGACACAAAGCCATGGGGATACACTTGATGCTGCCTTGAGCAGCAAGAAGGACATGGGGCTATTCCCACAGACATAGCCATCCCATGACCCTGACTATCAAGGAAGGGGCCCTTCTTTAATTTTCCCACCTACATCCTTATCAAAGCACAGAAAATACTTTGCTTTAGGTTAAGGTCTTAAATGGAAACATGTTAGGTGTGAGGCGGTTGAGCGAATGGATTGACAAGAGCAGTAGTAGAGAAAATGAGTAGACTTGTTTCATGCCATTTACACAAGGGTGTTTGACAAAAACTACTGTAAATGTTTATTTCACACATAATCCCTGTGATAAAAGTTACAGGTGGATATTGCATGCAGGTGCCCTCCAATTTGTTTAACAGAGTATATTACTATATTTGAATTCAATTCACAACAAAGATAATCCTCTAACACACATTCATGAAGTGTATGAGAGCTAACTGTGCTGGACAATAAATGGCAAATGGTACATATAAATGAAGGTCATTCTCCTCCCTTAGTCAACTAAGTTTTAAAACCTCTCTCTCTCTCTCTCTCTCTCTCTCTCTCACACACACACACACACACACACACACACACACAACTTTTTGCATGTGGGGACCCATCTTTTCTATCTTTGTGCCCCTTCAGCAGGAGCTGATGCAAGTTTCTTAACAAATCGTTGTTGGTGAGGAAAAATGTCAGTATTGATCATTCACCCTAAAGCTCTCTTTCATCAGTGTTTCTTGGACTCTGCTCATCCCTAATGACTTGTCACCCTGGAGGAGACCCTTGACACATCTCTTCTGTTTTCCTCACTTTCAGTTTCCCTGAGACACTTGTCCAACTGCTTGTCACCTACCTCTCACAACAACCACACTTTTCCAACCACAAATCTACCTACCTGGTGCTCTGGGTTCAAGAAGTCTGGAAGCAGCAGAACTCTGAAATGTGTGTAACAAAGACTATGATCCTCAGCCTGGCCTGTTAGAACTGTTTGGCCAACTCTGAAAGCAAACACATGGCCAGACCTCACTCTCTGAACTTCCAACTTAGTTTGTCTGGGGTGGACCCCTAGCAGCTATATTTTAAATTCAATTGAATTTTATCATTGTTATTATTATTATTAGTAGTAGTAGTAGTAGTAGTAGTAATAGCAGCAGCAACATTTTGCTGGTACTAGGGATTGAACCCAGGGCCTTTGCACTGTACTACATTGTCAGCCATTTTTTTGTATGTTTGTTTTATTTTTAATTTTGATACAGGGTCTCACTACATTGCCCAGGCTGGGCTTGAACTTGTGACCTTTCTGTCTCAGTCTCCTGCAGGTGGCTGTATTTTTAAAAGTGCACCAGCCAATTTTAATGCAGTCAGGCCTGACAGCCACTGCCTAGAGGATGAATGCCTATTGACTAGATGTGAGAAAGAACCATCTGTAATAAGGCAGGACACAAGAGAAGGGAGAAAGCATGATCAGTATAGGCTCTGGGCATTTTATTTAAAGCGAGGAAGAGTGGAGATGGGGGGAGGACAGGTTGAGCGAGACACCCTGTCCTGGGCCAGAACTTGGCTCTGACGAGACGGGGCTGACAACTCCCAGACAGGCCTCCACTCAGTCCTAAGCAGCTACGCATGAGGGAGTTTCTGGTGGTTCTATCCAGGGCCTGGTCTCACTAGGATGAAGAACTGAGATAGTAAGGACAGGTCCCTGACGAAGTTATGGTGAGGATAATGTGTTCTGACCCTGGCAGGGGCTTCAGCGTGCTTCGTCACCCTCACACTCGCTTCCTCCTGCATGCTCAGCATGCTGTGCCTCCCCACCCCGGGTCTCCACACATTCTTCTCCCTCCCTCCCTCCTTTGTACAAACTCTACTTTTACTGTAGAGTGACATTTCATGGGAGTGTTATAATAGTTGTTACTGTTGTTATTATTTATTATGAATTTAGCTCCAATTTTTCAGTCTTGACTTCCTCAAGAAATCTGTAAGTGTAGGCTCTAGTAAAAGAAAAAGACCTAAATTTGAGGCTAATTTGATCATTTATTAGTCATAAAATCTTGGACAATTGATTGGCTGAGCTTCAGCTAATTTCTAGTCATACAATGGAAATAATAATACCTACTTGAAAAAGTTTTGTGAAGATTAAATATCACAAAAGAACATTTTTTGACAATTGGAGGATGTACAACAAGCGTAGTTTTCTCCCCTTCTGCGTAGGACCTATCTTTCAGACTTGTGTAATGTGGTGGCCACTAACCATGTATAGCTGTTTAAATTTGGATGAAAGTATTTACAATTAAAAATTCAGTTCCTTGGTTTCATCAACCACATCGCAAGTTCCTGCTTGAGATGCCTATTGTATACAGCTGGTTCCCACTGCACTTAACACCATGAATAATACATTTCCTTCACAGTGGAAAGTTCTGTGGACAGTGCTACTTTCCCACCAGAGCTTGCTTACAGTGAAGACAAAAATCATCTGTCAGACCCACTGGCTGGCAGCAAGGTACAGGACTAAATCCTCTGATCAGAATATCTCATGTAAACACATACGCTTCTTCTTGGTGTCCACTGCCAGAAGAAATGGACTTTTAAAGAAGATGCTGGGTTCAGCTTACTCAAAATAAGCCCAGTTTACTCAGCAATTACGAGGCTGGGTAGGTTCTGTCAGTCTCTAGCTCTGTAGAAGCAAATAAAGCCATCTAAGGTTGTCAAGGAAAGGCCTATTTGCTATGAATTTTATTTATTAGTCACTCATAGCTTCTAGACACTGACTTGGTCAACTCTGAATACATTTCCCTGGCAACCAGGGCTAAATTAAGCAACATGGTAGAGCCATGAGGCAGGGAGCCTTTTGAGAACATCGAACCCATCATCTCCAACTCCAAAGTTGCCTTTTATCTTAATTGCTATGCCTAGGCCAGCCTGCCAACAATTGTCATCTGAAGCCTGTAGTGTTCAGGTCACTGGTTCAGGTCATGACTTGTTTAAGCAGGAAAAGCAAGAACATGACAGACACACAGGCACTGCACAACTCCATTGGCACCATTTACAATGTTCTCATCACAGGTTTGTGTAGGTATTTATTCTGATAATTTTGCACTAAGTCTCTTAAGAAAGGGATGATCCTTTTTAACTTTCACAAGTTACTTTATATGCTAGCTACATAGATAGTTGAATGGTTTAACCTGACACCAGCGGACAGAAAACAGACCAAGCCATTGAAATCCTTAATCTAGGGGAAATTCAACATTGGGGTCCGGGAATGTTCTGGATATGCATAGGCTCTCCTTGTTCCAAAAGCTGCCAGAGGAACTCTCCCTTGGGGTTTACTGGACTGAGCCAGACTTGCACTCGGAGTCTGGAGATTTCCACTGGTTCTGACCACATTCCAACACTAACACAGTGGTACTCAAGCCTCTCTCTCCACTTACCTGAGGAGTTATTTTAAACTACATCATTCTTTGATCCAATCTCTGTGGATGGGACCCAGACAATAGTATTTTGTAAAAGACTCTAACTTGCAGCAGGGTGGAAACTGCTCCTCTAGCACATGGGAGGGACGGAAAGAAGGGGTGGCTGATGCCCTAAGAATGGGACAAGCTGTTGAAATGGAAGATTTCTTATATGTATTTACGCAGGCTTTTTTATCACTGGGACCAAAGATAGGCTGAACATAGAGAGAAACTAAAAAATAACCATCGTGGCATTCATCACAGTGCAGTAGGTTGCTTGATTCACAAGTTTCATATTACCTCACAAATATAAAGAAATTACATCAAAGTTCACTGATACAATTGCTCTGCAATGTTCAAATTTAGCTCTAAAGTATTAGAAGAAATAAGGAAGGAAGTGCAGAAGAGGGGAAGGGGAAGCCAGGCCCATTGTAGAACAGAAGTGCACCCTCGGCCAAGTCCTACAGGCATCTTACCTCCGTCTAGTCTCAGGAGGGACATGGCTCACTGGAATGTGGGGTAGGAGTGGCAGGGCCACTGAGACTATCTTCCAAAAGTGCTGACTGTTCATCTGGAAGTCCTCACAGTTACCTACTACGTAAACCCAGAGTGGCCTGCTCTACTTGCTTTTGTTGAGAACTGCCGGGTCATGGTATCCAGTTCAAGTGAGCTCCGAGAGTCATGGCTTACACTCAGGTCCAAGAAAGCAAGTCCCCTTGAGCTCTCTCTGACTTCAATCTGCCTGGCTGATCCTTCTATTTTGTTTCAATCATGAGTCAGTGTGTGCTGTCTTCTTTGTCACACAGATTTAGTGGAAGTGTTCAGAATTCCCAGACATGCAAAATTTTTAACTGGTTCTTTGTTAAAGAGCCAATCTTATAAATATATGCTGTATTTTCAAATGCACGCTCTGAATCTAAAAATATACATCCACTTCACATTTATCTAGGCCTGTGTCTACTGAAGACAGATGCTAAAATAAATTTAGGGAGCAAAACGTAAGTTGCCACTCCCTCATTTTTACTCATCCATACTCCTTATAACTTTCAAAGGCCAGCTCCACTTCTCATAACTTCCACTAACCTTCATCCAACCCAAAGTAAGCTCACTCAGGAAGAGAATGTTTATTCCTCTTATTCATAAATTAACATATGAATTCATATAGTCATATAAATACTATAAATGACAACTCTCAGGCATTTAGCTTATCATATAGAAGTGTCTTTTTAACTAATATACTTTTTAAAGTGGCCAAAGTATATAGTAGAAGAATATATACTTTATAATTTTCACTGATATTTATTATGAAACAGTCCAAATTTGGAAAGTATTTTATACCATATTTATCCTTGCTATTGAGAGAGGACATAATAATATTTCAAGATACAACATGCCAGCTGAGCGCGGTGGAGCACATGCATAATTCTAGCACTCTGGGAGGCTGATGCAGGAGGATCACAAATTTGAACCCAGCCTGGGCAACTTTAGTGGCTTAGTGTGACACTGTCTCAAAAATTTTAAAAAAGGGCTGGGGATGTAGTTCTATGTAAAGCCCTAGCTTCAACCCCCACTACACACATACACACACACAAACACACACACAAATCACACACACACACTTGTTTTTTCACAACTGTAAGACCCAAGTTCCTTTAATTACCATCTCCTAGGATCATGGAAAGTCTCCAACATTCCCCCGGTAGAGGCATGTGCCTCTACTGAAAAAATTGTGAAGGTTGAGAGGAAATGCTACCAACTAAATTATAACATACCATTTGCTTTTAAACACATCCCAATTTCAAAGATGTTAAAAGGCAAGAAAGTGTATATCTTAAATTTGACAAAATATGGTAATACGATCTTCCAGAATGAAGGCAATATGCAATAAAAGTTGGGAAAACCTTCAGCCAAATATTAAAACATATCATAAATCATATAAAAATTGCTTGCAAGAGAGGCCTTAGACCTGTCTCTGAAACTCACAGAGGACCAGACTCAGGATTGTGGCCAGGTCTGCTGATGGCCTGCAGAATACACTGAGTACACACTCTTGTCCTAGAAGGTGAACCCAAAAGAAATCAAAATCATGGTGCCATGGCCTTTGCTTCCACAGCATTAGGCGAAGTCCTGAAAGAACAATGCGACAGGAGTTTCACGTTTAAAAGGAAAATGAGTTAGCTAGGCTATTGCCCAGCAAGGGCTCAGTGGGACATACTTTCAAGCTAGTCCACCCCGGGCCAGCCATCAGTGAGTGAAATCCCCCAGAGTAATGGTCACATTCTACAAGGCTGTGATGATTTCCTTTGCACTACTTTGTAGGAACTTGATCACATATGTTTCATTGCGTGCATTTCAGAGGATGTGGGAAGTGCACCTTGTGACTGGTGTATTTTCCTGAGTGTCTTGCACAATGTTGTACACGGGTTGAGTGAACCCTAGAGAATTGCGAAGGATAAATGGGCAAATAACTGACCAAAAGAAAAGTATTATTATCACTTAGTTCTGGGGTTGGCAGTTACTCCATGAATCAGCAGTGTAAGAAGAGTGTTGCTTTGCAGAATGTTAACATACAGAAGGGTGAGCAGTGGGGTTCTTAGGCCTGTGAGGGGGCATCTCTCCCACTCACTATTCCTGTCTGGCTATGACTGCAAAGAGGTCCCCTACTCTCTTTTTAGCAACTGGGGTCAACATCAACAGTAAATTCAGAAATCTTGCCTTTTATTCCATCACAAAGTAGCCTTTCCTTAACCATGAAATAGAATCTAATAGATACATTTAAGTGTCCCGTATGGGAACATTTAGTTTTTCAAAACCGGCTAATATTCTTGCATATAATTTATAGCACATTTCATCAGAACCCAACAGAACTATAGTAAACCCTTTTCATAGCCACACTGGCAATGTTGAGAAAGTTGAAGATGACTCTTGAACTGTCATAGAACTCTGCTTTTGCCCTGGAACTGCTCTTGTCAACAAGACATGCACCTCAGCACAGGGAGAAACAATCCAGAGGCAGCAAAGAGCCATACAACTGCTACTGGTGCGTCCCTCCTGGCAGCACTGCAGAGGCTGCTGAGCTGTCCCTTTCCTGCCTCACAGTGAGTCATGGTACCATCTGGGCTCCTGTCCTGAGAATACATAAGGGAAAAGAAGATGACATCATGCATGCAGACCTGTACCATGTCTCATGAATGGGGAAAAGACCACCACCTGCCAGTGTCATCCACCAAGCAATCAACACGTACTGGATTCTTGGAGTCCCATCCTTGTGCTGGCACTGCTAGCGTCTGTGAGGAAACATCACAGAGCATGTAGGCCAGCTAATAATAGGAAAATCACAAGGAGTATATATGTAAAAATACATATACATACAATATATCATATCTGTGATATATAGCCTACATCTATATTGATAGAAATGAAACAGCTACTCTTATTTCAACCACATTTTGTAAAGCAAGAGAGAACAATCATTACATAAACTGCTTAAGTAACCAGAAGTTGCTTGCAAACCAGGAAAATGACATGTCTTTCTTCTCTTTGTGTCCCCATTGGTTAACATGCTATTCAACAGATTAAAGTATTCAGGTATCCAGAACTGCTTGCTGAATGAATTCATGCGTGAATATCTTCCATGAAAACAGATGCCACCTGAGCTTAATGATTCTTAGGATTGAACTACCCGTCACAGCTCCCAAACAAGAAAAAATAGCACTTTATTTCTGTAGTTTTGGCTATGTCATACTGCTGCCCTGGTCACAACTAATCAGTCCATTAATTCATGCTGAGGCCAAAGGATCATGTAAGAGGAAGGCCAAGCTGCTATGTGGGACTCTGGCTGAAGATCCATCAGTAGGAGTCCACTGGTTGCTCTCTCTTAGGACATAGAAGTAGCACAGGCAGGAGGCTCACGAGCCCTGCTGCCACATCAGGTAGGTGATGCTCTTTTAGATGCCCAGGGCCCAGGGGGACTGATTGACAGCTGTGTACTTGTAAAGAACTCTGTCACTCTAGCCAGGTTCTCCCTAACCACATTCTGAGAAGTGGAACTGAGAAATAAGAGAAGATACTGCTTGATAATAGCCCAGAAAGACGGTAACCCAAATCCTTTCTTGTTTAGTTACACTCTCAGATGCATACTTAAGTTTCTTAGAAATCTTGCCCCCCCCCAAAGTTTAACCCTATTTATCAAAGGGTCCCAAAGTCTTCATTTTGCAGCACAAAACAACCACAAAAGTATAGCATAAAACTCCAGAGTTGAGCAACGGAGCCCCAAACTAGCCTGGATGTAACTCCTTCCTCAGCACTCAAATAAGTCTGACTAAAGTACTGCCCCAATTATGGGCTTATAACTATTATCTTCAGGAAATGAGTTTCAGACTTGTGATAATAAAGCCACAGGCTCGAAATTAGACTAGGCCCTTTTCTATAAAGCAGTTACTCAAAAATTGTAACACGAGTCCACTTTGGGTTTCAACATTTTTAAGACTTTATGACTTCAGGAATCCTAAAAACTGTAGTCATCATCCATTAAAAACGCAACTTTCAGAGTGTTCCACAGACAAGGAGATAAACATTCTTTGGACCAATCTATTTTCACTAGAGCCCTTCCAGTAAATATGTAAACAATTTTGAAGCTGGCAGACACACATGCTGAGCAAAATAAAATCCATTTTAATTGTTGCCCTACCAAGGAAAGGGACTCTGAGGAACTTGTCAAATAAATAAATGATCTATGCCTGTTCCTGTCACTTTTTCTTTTCTTCATTAAATGTAATAAATAAAATTGATAGCTTTGGGAAGAATTTTAGGTCAGCTGTTCCAATTGTAACATTCCTTCACTTTAATATCAGTTGCCGCAACTTTCCAAACTTCAAAGCAAAATCTGTTTCCTGCACTTCTCTAGACCACAGCGGTATCGATAAAGTTCACCCCAACATCCCTGGCTGGAGCTTTTCCTGATACATGCCTGATGTTTACTTTTGAGTTTTCTTTACCTTCTTCCATTCTACCAGTAACCCCTCATTCTGCTCTGGAGTATGATGCATTCAGTTTGTAGTAGGAAAATGAATTCCTTTTTGTTTTTCAATCATTTGATGCTTGCAACATAAGCTACAAAGAAATACAACTTTTAATCCATCCAAAATTCTAATTAAGAATAGCTGACAAAAACTTAGCAATGAGCAAATATAACTAATAAAGGATAAAATACACTTTAACAGTTCTAGGGGTATAAAACTGCAGCTCTAGATAGACATAAAAATTAGTGTTTTAAAGGAGAAGATCATAAAGATAGAAGTAAAACTGTCAATTCTTCCATACTCCCCAAACAAAATAAAATATTCCTCACATCAGGAACTCTTTTCCTATCATACATCAATCAATGCCTACTTTTGTAACTAACAGAATAGCTGTGGGAAAAATTTCAAACAGGGCCCAGGAGTAAATTCAAAGCAAAATTCAGCCAGCTTACACCTTCCAGAGCAAAGGAATAAATGTTTCTTGAATACTGAAACTGCTATTTAAAGTGCATACTCAGAGACAGGGCTTAAATAAGAAAGGGATATCACAAAGATGGACACAGATTACAGTGACCTATTAGCATCACTGAGAAGAAAGAAATAAAAGCTACCAGGAGGGAGGAAAATTAGAAGCCAAAGGATAATAGTTGGGAATGTTAGCTTGCATTCCTGCTCCCTGTGACTTGCTTTAATCTTCAGATTTAGCTCTTTGTTGTTCCTCTTTGTATTTTGTTTCTGAAATGAGTGATAACATAAAGTCATTGAAATAACACCACTAAGACAAACTAACAGAATAGAAAATAAAGGGTAGTTTTGTGCTCTGAGGGAGGTGACTCAAGGAATTCAGCACAAGGACATTTCTGTAAAGCATGATCATGACTACCCTTTCAGGCTGCTCCTGAGGTTTTGTCTCACCCTAAATGCAATCACAGATAAGCCCTTACAATACAATAACATTCCAATAAGGATTGGGAAGCGTGTTCTAGAAAGACTTCGAGTCTGCAGCAACACTCCACTTGGACCACATCCTACCCCACACTTATCCACCCATTCCCAAAAAGGTCTGTGACTCTCCAGGATGGAAGCACATGGCTCCCTTCTCTGGGTGAGTATTCCCTAGCCTCGCCTCTAAAACCCTGGAGACAGACAAAATGATGATGACAAAGTATATACCAAAATAAATGAAATTTTGTGGCATTTCTTTGAAATAAAATGTGCTACGTCAGACCTCTTGATTTAGGATTTCAGATATTCAAAGTATTACATTTCAAATACTTTCAACAGGGACAAATGCAACTTTTTTTACATTAAAAATCACTAAGCTCCAAAGAGATTATTTACTTTCCTTCTACCTTTTTTTGGTCAAAGAGAAGCAATGATAGAAGTATAATTATATTTAGTGCTTATGCAGTAGGTATTATGCTATGTGCTTTTTTTCTTTATATATCCTTTTATTGGTACATTTTAGGTGTACAATATAATGACATTCATCATTGGAAATTTGCACCTTTACATACTCTCCTGGTTCTTATATTTTTCCCCTTCCCCTGCCCTCCCTTCAACCCCTCCATCCCCCTCCCTATTTAAAGAGACTTTGTTTGCTTTTTCTCATTTTCTCATATTAATTCCATTCCCTTGTGCTTTTTATATATTAGTTTTTAAAGGCTCGATCATAAGGTTAAGAGACAAGCTTATTTTATTCCCACTTTATAAATAAGGAAAATGAGGCTCAGAGAAGTTAACAATTTTCCCAAGGTCACATAGCTAAAACTCTAATATGAATTCTGTTCTCTTTGATCCCATATACCTTATACAGAAGAATCTGAAAAACATATATAATAGGCATTAGCACATGCCCATAAAAGAAGAGTATAGCATTTAATTATTCATGTGGA
This sequence comes from Heterocephalus glaber, assembly GCF_000247695.1. The sequence continues at coordinate 14,887,274 of NW_004624743.1, read as the reverse complement.
AAAATTGAAATTAATATATAGAAGAAAGTTTAATAACTAGGAAGATGTATGGTAGGTAACTAGAAAATATAAGCAATAGCTGAACAACTTTATATCCAACCCTTTCTATATTGGTCAAAAAAGTACCTCTAAAAAACAATAAGGCCTCAAATATTCTAATAGCCTTCCTCATTGTTTTAGAGTCTTTCATTTTTGCCACCATGGCATAGCTCTAATGACACAGATAGATACACAATCAACATATTTACACTTGTACAAAATTCAGTTTTACAAATCATCTACTCATCTATAGGTATCAGGCAAGTGTTTAATACATCTAATTTTAGGAAGAGGAAGCTTAAACAAGGCCCACTAAGCACAGCAGTTGTCTGAGCCAGATGAGATAGAACTCACTACACTTCGTCACCTGACCAGAATCTCCATTAGATACTGATTTGGAAAATGGGAATAATGCTGTAAGCCATTCACTCTTTGGTAACTATTAACTTAGTTACCTTGCTCTCCAACAGAAGGGGTTTCTAGCAGTTCTCAACCCTGGCTGCACATTAGAATTGTCCAAGAACATTTTTAAGCAATGCTCATGCCTGGGAGCCACCCCTCATGAGTCCATGGTTCTGGAGTACCCGGTTTCCCAAGATCCTCAGCTGATGCAGGTGGGTAACCACTGTCAGATAACCCCTTCTTCAGTGAGGAGGACCAAGTCCAGTCGTTTCCTGACCACGTCCATATCTTCTTCTTGGCCCTGGATAGACTAAACTCACCTGCAGCAGGTGAGTTGAAAGAGGTAAAAACCACCACCAAATCTACTCTGTGATGAGAAATGAAAGCTCTGTGGGAAGAAAAGTTGAAAAAAGAAGAAAATGTCTGTACTTGTAGCTATTTAAAATAGGAAAATTGTTATTCAATTTCTTTAAAACACAAGGGATGCAATCCCATTTTTGTAAATAATCCTTTAAATATGATTTGGTGCTTTAAAATATACACTTCCTAATAGCATTTATCCCTTTATCAAGTTTAAAACAGAGGTCAAGTAGTAGGAGCCAACCTTTAATTGTCAAACTGCAGATGTTCTGATATTTCTAGAATTTTAGGCCACAAAGCAGACTCAACAATCAACAGATTCAATTGCTGCTTCTTTTTATCCTATTTTATCAATAGTTCAGATCTGCAATGCAGGAATCAACTTGGATGAAGTATCTGCATTTCAGGAATCTAGGTCAAAACATTATTATTATTGAAAGATATTAAAATACAGACATCAAACTTCACCTGATGTTCTTATAATAGAATTTCATATATAATTAGCTCATCACATTAAAATGTGAAGCTAAGAAAGAATTAACACATAACTCCTAACTCTGCTGTTAATTTTCTATGCAGTCTAGACAGGTTGCTTAACCTCTGTGAGCCTCAATGTCTTCAGTTTTAAAATGAGACTGTTAATACTTATTTTAAATCCTTTGAGATTTTATTACGCTTGCTCTGCACTTGAGAAACTCTAAAATATAGCACAATGGTAAATTTTCAGTGGTCTCCATATCTTAAGTTTTGTGAGGGTAGGAAGAGCTTCTCATAAATTTTTGCATTATCAGAAATTAGCACAATACCGAGCATACTTTAAATACTAAATGAATGATTAATATTAATTAAATAGATGAATGAATAATAGTAACTGGAGATCACAGAAAACACACCCAAATGATTATAATGTAAAGCAAAATATATTCTTGTGTTTCTTTTTCCATCACCAAAGTTACATTGTCTTTAAGAAATCAGCAGTTATATCTTGTACCCTATTTTTGCCTCTTCTTCCTTTGGGCTAGTGCAAAACGGCCAAAGAAAAGCCCTCAGTGACTACTGGATCATATTTTGTCAGCTAAGGAAGGGTTTGGATAGAACAGACAAAACTTGCATTCATCTCCTTATCCTACATTGTGATCTTACATTCTTTTCTTCTCTATTTTAGAAAGATAAGCATTTGGGAAGCCAGGTAGGCCAGAGTTTATAGATTTCAACTCCAACATGAACATGAAGATTGAAAAACAACCACAGAAATGGTAAACTCTTCAACTTAGCTATATTAGAGAGGGCAGTTGTCAGCAATCTTGGTGCTGAGACTAGTCCTTTTCTAAAGAGCCCAAAGTCAATCATCTGAATCTAGGTTTTTGGGGGGACGGAGTCAGTTACTAATCACATAACCTGTACTGCAGAGACTTGAATTTGTTCCTATAACTGATATCAGGTGATGAACCACAATAGAGCTCATTTGGGCTGGGCTTCTCTCTCTGTGGCCAGAATGCATGAACTGGCTAATGTCTGTAATGTACCAAGTGCTCTTCTTATCTCATCTCCTTTCACTAACAGAGACCGGGTAAAAATCTCCAGCACTCCTTGTAAAATAAGCATGCATTTTCTTTGGCTTTACCTGTAATTGTTCCTAAATAGTACTACTATGCTATTTGGTGTGTGTGTGTTGGGGGTGAAAAATTGGAGGGTCCTGTCCTTCCAAACAAATCTGGGATCCTTCAGGAAAGACAAAAAGAGAGAGAAGTTAATAGCAAAGTAAAGTTAGATGAGTTTGTGAGTTGCCCCATCAAGACTCCATACTCTTGAATAATTTCTTAAACTATTAATGGTACTAAAATATATATCATAAAAACTTCATTCAAACACCTTCCTAAAACTTTACAACTACACAACTTACTTATAGGTATTTTACTAAGTCTCATTCTTTTAAAAAATGTTTCATTAGTACATATTTGCAGGTATAGTGTTTACACTCCTTGTGTGGAGTTGGAACATGTACATAACACATCTTCATCCCTTTTATCATCCCCTTTCCCTTCCCTCTCTCTCCCCTTCTTCTATCTCTTTATCCCCTTCCCATTTGAGAAATACTTCCTATTATCTATCTTTAATTTTGCCCTTTATTTATAATTTGGGTTTCTCATCGAAGAAAAACTGTGATATTTAAATTTGTGTGTTTGCTTTATTTCACTTAACATTATGGTCTAGAGGTGTGTTCATTTTCCTGCAAATGACCACTTCTATCTTTCTTTATGGCAGAATAGCGCTCCATTGTATGTAAATACCACATTTTCTTTATCCATTCAGTTGTTGATGAACATATAGGCTGTTTCCAAGACTTAGCTATTACAAATTGTGCTGCTATAAACAGGACTATGCATGTATCATTATAATATGATGTCTTTAACTCTTTTGAGAAGATATCTGAAAAAGGAATAGCTGAGTCAAATGAAATTTCTATTTTTAGTTTTTTGCAAAATCTTCCATACTGATTTTCATAGTGGTTGTACTAGTTTATATTCCCACCAACAATGGAGAAGGGTTCCTTTTTCCCTACAGGCTCACCAACATTTGTTATTATTTGATTTCTTGATAATGGCTATTCTTTCTGGAGTGAGATGGAATCTCAATATTGTTTTCATTTGCATCTTTCTAATGGCCAATGATATTGAGCATTTCTTCATGTGCTTATTAGGCATTTTTGTAGTTCTTCTATAAAGTGTCTATTCATTTCACTTTCCCATTTCTTTATTTGGTGTTTTACTTTGAGGGGGTCTAATTTTTTTGAGTTCTTTATTTATTGTTGATATTAATCCTCTCTCTGAGGAATAGCAGGAAAACTTTTTTTTCCATTCTATCGAGCATTCTTGAAAAGAAATTAGGCTAACTAGAGGATGGTTTATGGATCTACTATATTAGTACATTGGTAATAGAACAGAGCAAAAACGTCTAGGAAAAATCAGAATTTCAACTTTCAACAGATAGGAAGCTTCCATAAATACTAAGGTTATTGCCTCTTAGTTCAAATGATTTGGATAAAAAATACTCTGCCCAAGAAAGGACTGCTCCAAAATTTTTCTCTGGAATTTTAATTAATCAGCACCATTTTCTAGAAGTCAGATTTTCAGATACAGACATAGTCCTATTTTACTCTTCCAGGTCTCATTTCTAGATTGTTGAAGTAGGGAGGCTACCATTCAAAATTTCAAAAGAAGGTGCTTTAAGGGTACAGTGGATTCTGCTTTCTTACAAAAAGAACCCTGCTTTTATTCAGAGTAGCAATAAGAGCTTGATTAAAAGCTGTGTTTCCTCAACCTCCCTTATTTTAGGGCTGAGCAGATGATTCAATTTGGCCAATAGGAAATGAAGAAGAGTTTCTGCTGCAGCATCCAGATGGGCTCCTTACAAAGGAAGGAGCACTCGGGATACTGCACTTGTGACTCCTGCTCTTCTCATCTTTCCTGCTGGAAATTGGAACAGGACAGCTACAAAGGTCACTGGCAAAACCTGGGAGTGAAAATCACGCCTTCAGGCGGCCACAGAAGAAACCTCCAAGATCCTGTGTTTCTTGTGAATTTGCTGAATTACCACACTGGCTGTTGTCAGTTTCTTTTAGATGAGAGACAAGAAAACTCTTTTTTTAAACTGCTATTTTCATGATTGTTGTGGCTCGCAGCTAAATGCAATTTCTAACTGAAATAAGTTCAGTTCCAAAGTTCATTACTTGCAGCATAAGAAGACTTGAAATTATGTTGTTTGAGAAAGATTATAAAGACTCAGGATGGATGTTTGGAACGTGAAGAGAATGGAAAATAGCTATATCACATATGTAAGCCACTGGCACATGGAGAGACCCAGGAGCCACGCAAGATAAGAAAGGATGGAGGAGAGCCAGAGAAGCAGCTTCAGCCCAGCCTAAGATGTCTTTTTAATAATCAGAACTGGCTCTTCAGGTGTAAGCCACGGCCACAGGGAAGGTTCAAGCGCAGGTTGAATATTTACTCCATGGGTATAGGGTGGAGGAGATTCAAACACCAAATGGAGCAGTTGCAGAAGGTGACATGTATTCAAATTTCCACACCCATTAACTCAGAGAGTTAATGAAACTGTGATTTCGTATGCCTCAAATCCAATTCTCATTAATACAACAAATATCTGAGTGCCTGTGAAGTGGGTTTTATTGCTTTGGTTTGTTTATTGTATTTAATGAAGGTATCTTTGACAGCACTTGTAGATGTACTTCAAAGACAATGGACTTTTCGATTAGTTTGGAAATTTTTTTCACTTGTCAAAATTTGTACAGAAATGATAGGCTCATTTGCACCTGGGACAACCTGAACAATCATGACAGACCTTTGTTTCATCTTAGCCATGTGCTGCGGATTGAGCTCAGTGCTTTCAGTTACAATTTTCTAACAATCCTATGAAGGAAGTAGTATCATTAGCTCTTTTGTAAAAGCACAGAGAGTTTAAATAAGTTTTCAAGATCGTAGAACTACAGGTGATGCCCAAACTGGAGCATAGCATTCAGACTCCAGAACCCCTTGTGGAGCATATATTATTCTCCATGTATGCAAAAAAGTATATTCACTTAATGATCACAAGAAAATTACAAATGGATTAAAGGTACAATAAAATCAAACTATAAATGATGACAGTAGATGCCCTCTCTAACTTGAATATTTATTTCTTCATCGATTTTTTAAAATTTCAGATACAATTTTATCTTCATCTCTAAATATCACCCTATAAAAATATCTGGAATAATATAAGTTAAGAAGGCATATGGCAGCTATGTGACACAGGCCAACATTTACTCCCAGGATAAATTGGTAAGGGGTTATATGGCTAACCTTTCTCCACAAACAGCTATAATTACCTATATGAAGTAGAGAAATCTCTATAGGAGTCCAAGTCTTCCCCCACCAATAAGTGAGTGGAAATATGCCCATGAATAAGAAAACCCTGAAACCATTAACAGGCAGTAATTTTTCTTTACAAATCTGACAATAGGATTTTTTAAAAGCCATATATTGAGTCAGTATTTGAAAAACGAAATGCTTCTTTTGCAAAAGATCCTAACTTTTCTCTTGGAAAATTGCTAATTCAAGAATTCAAATATTTAAGAGTTGGCAAATTTTCTTTGACTGTGAGTTGTTATCTGTGGTCTTGTCAGGATTTAAAACCTGTCCTTTAAAAGTTGAAATAACTGCTTAGTTTGTTTAAAGTTACTATCATTGCAAAAAAACAAATTAAACATTAATTATTAAGCATCTTTTTACACTAATCCGTTTCTATTTGGCTACAGCTTTAAGTTTTTGGAGCTTTATCCCATTTTGCCACTTACGCTGTAAATACATGTTCTCTCTTGCAAGCTGATTAGTAATAATAAACTCAGGATAAGCACTTTGAAATTACTGCCTTCAAACATGCCCAAATATACAACATGTGTTTCATCTCCCTTTGGCACAAAAGCCTGGTGCATTCCGCTTCTCTCACCATGGATACCATCCCATTTAGCTCAGCCTGAACTGTGCTGACTGCAGAGACTAAAAGCTCAATGGGTCATTATAACAGTCTTCCCCCTCTTTACACTCAGGCAATATGCAGCCAGTGGTCTTAGTAAAACACACTTTCAGAAAGGGTCCAAGAAGGATAAAGAGCAAAGGAGAGAAAAACAGGATGGGGAGAGGGAGCACAGTAAGATTTGTAGAGATAAGTAAAGGGAAGGCCCAGAATACTTCACAACAGCTATCACTTTTGGCGGGTGGATTTATGGTGTTAATGGCAAAAAGCAGAAAGCCAAGAGGAAGCCCTTCATGGACCTCAATAGTATACAGATCTGTGACTTGCTTGGTGTGCCCTGTAAGCCTGGCCCCACCAAGTGACTACTAGCCACAGCCTGTAAGCTGGGAATGTCCTCCCTCTTGTGCCCAAACATTTTGTCTCTGTACACAACTGCTCTGTGGCACCTAATACCTTCTATAGCAGACCAGACAGGGAGCGATGGCTTTCTTTGGAGATTGGGCATTAATTAATTCTACTTTGCTTCCTTAAGATAACCCTGCAGATGCTTTTCTTTGCTCTGATTATCAGCTCATAGAAAAGGGTTGCGTTTTTCTAAACTTCCAAGCAGCCAAGTGTTTGTGTGGCTATGACAGCTGCGAAGTGATTTCCTAGTGGAGAAATAAAATGACAAGAAGGTGGAGAAGTTAAGACCTTTTCTTGCTGCAACCCAGGACCCAGCATTGCTGCTATCCTGAGAACAGAAAAATCAATGTTCTGACTTGTATTTCCTCCCCTTTGCAGCTGGGTATTACCTCTTTTCTCTCTAGTTTGAACATGTTATTCTGGAAGATGCCGATGCACACTATCACATGCTCACTACAAGTTTTGTGCTTATAGACCAAACCTCCTCAGATATTTCAACCTAACCACTCCAAGAACTCAGTAGACAAAGTAAACACATCAACAATATCTTCCTGGCAGCCAGAGTACACATGGCATTCATATCCCAAAGCTGAACAGTTAGGTACTCCCAGGAGAGATGGCCAGACCTTTGCCCAGAATCTAGCTTATTAAGACTTAGTTCTAAGAAGTTTGGTTCTTTAGTACTGCATCCCACAGATATAAGAAAAAGATGAAAAAACAAAGCAATGTTTATCTCCTAGGAAGACACACTGACAGTGGTATCCCAAAGACATCTGGCCCTCAAAGGAGAGACAGCATTAACAGCATCCCACAGGCAAACCAAACCAATAATAACACAAACTAAAAATCCTAGAAAAAGTGAACTATGTACGTAATAACTTCCTTATTATGTAGAAGAGCACAGTAAAGTTCTATTTGTAATAGAAATTCTGAGTCATTAGCAAAACACAAATGTACAATATTTTATTTACGAAGGCAGTGAAGTTTCAAGACATTTTTTAAAAAGTTTTGAAAATCAGTAGGTAAATTTCCATCTTCTAAAGCCTCCACTAAGAAGTGACATTACTATATTTCGATATTCATTTTTAAGATACATGTTTACTTATAGCAGCCACCTAATATTCGGCCTAGGCAAAGTCAAGCCGAGAGATGGGAAGGCAGATGAAACCTGTCAGATTCAGATTTCTGGAGAGTGAAGTGAGCAGTTTGGGGGTGGGGGTAACAGGGAGTGCCTTAAAAAGACGACGCAGTGAAAAATCAGCCCCAAACTTACCATTTTTTGTTAGGGTTCAGATCTAAAATGTCTCCCCAAATCTCACAGAAAGAGGTAGGGCCTGGGCAGAAGGGGCTGGCCACCATGATCTTGACTTAGAAGGGTTTATTCTTGTACCTGGTCCTGCCTTTCTTGCTCAGCTTCTTGGCTGCCATGTTGTTTTGCCATGCTGTTTCTGCCTTAAAGCCAGCCAACCACAGAATAAACCCATCGAAACTGTGAGCTAAAATAAACCTCTCTTTTAAGTTACAGATGTCAGGTATTTTGTCCCAGTGATGGGAAATTAAGAACACACTGGTGTCCATTCATGTGCCTGGAAGCTAGCAATTGCGCCACTGGGGTGAGAAAGTGTCCTTCCTCACAAAGGTCCTAGAACGGTAGCTCATAATCCTGGCTGATCCTCAGAATTACAGGTTAAGAAGGCAGGTTCCAGGATCCACCCCTGGAAACACTTAGCTTGGAATGGTTGTCTGGGACTCTGAAGTCTGCTTAAACCTCTACCCTATTTGGAACCAGTGACCTGGGATGGTGTGGATTGGGAAGCACTGAGAGTGTCCAGGTTCCTCTGTTCAGCCACCCCTTCCTTAGGGGACCTCCAGCCACCTATCCACACATTCCAAAGGCCAGTTTGGTGCTGCTTTGGGGATATCTCTTTCCTGGTCCCACTCTTCACTCTGAATACAAAGAGCTCATCTTCTCCCATGTAAGACCCATCTTTGCATGGCTAGCACCCTAAGGAGCTCAGAGAAATTAAGGAGAGAATGAGAAACTATAAAACTAGCTATAACTTGTTTTTCTAAAAGGAAAAACCACCAGAAAAAAAGTTTTTGAAAAGAAATTAAAAGGAGACCAGATATTTTACCATATCAAAGCCAATTATGAGAAAAACAAAAGTTTGGGTTTTGTTGTTGCTGTTTATTTGTTTGTTTGTTTTTTAAGCTTCTTCAATTCTGATTACTTTCTAACCTTCTGCCACTCTCTCTGCTTAATAATAATAAAAGTTCACACTCATGTACTGCTTACCTCATTTTGATCTAACCATTTATTCAGGCATCCAAACTCTATCTGGCTTTGTTCTTTTCACCAGTTTATTTTCCATAGAAACACTACCATCCCCCAATCGCGCTGCACATATTTTCCAAATATAATCTCACACAGACTAAGACTTTACAAATAAAATTAATCATTAGCAATGAATTTGAATATGCAGAAACTTCCTGCCTGGGTAGAACCAAAGCCTAATTATGCTTCTTTGGTATTTCAACTGCCTGAGTGTCTACTCATTACCTTTATGGTTTTTTCCATTACATAGAAAGCAAATAATGATATCTCTGAGCACACAGAAAATTTTTTCTGCACAAACTAAGTAAACTCTGCTGTCAGCAGGGCAACTTGTTTAACCTCTTTCCTTCTGCTGCTGAACAAGGATCATAGATGGTGTGAGACTGAGAGGAAGGAAAAGATTAAAATTATGGTTTTCTGCACACTCCTACCAGATCCCTATTATGAGGGCTGGAAAAGGTAAACAAAAAGTGGTTTTCAGCTTTAACTATAAAAGTTTCTGCACAACCATTGCATCCTAAAGATCCTTGGAGGCTAGGATTGGGGCTATTTACCTCAATCCCATACAGATGTGTCTAAAACTTCTTAGCAGTAATATTGAAATATTTGGAGCTCTATCCAGGTTCTCTTTAGCAAATGATAACTTTTACATTTTTGCTGCATAGCAAGACCCTAAAGTAAGTGGACTAAAATTTTCTAGAACTTATAAAGACATCTAAATACACCATATTATGAATGTATTTAGAAAAATAGGATGGATGGGAATTAGGGGCACAAGAAAGAAAATAAAGGGGTTTTTGTAGTGTATTGAAATAAATTGTTAGTGGATTACCTGGGATGCTTATTATCATTGCCTTTGACTAGTAGTCATATTTTAGATTTAATCTAAATAATTTACACAAGTTCTTTCTTTGTATGATGTTGTCACCCCTACTTCTTCAAATATGTTTTGATATGTTCCCTGAAGCTATATTTACACAGGCCCATGATACTTTAACTCCTCACATAATTACTCAATAAATATTTAATGAAAAAATAAGTAAGCACCACTTAAAAACTTCAACTTAACATACCGATCATAGAAATAGAATTATACAATTTAAGAAAATTCAGATGTGATATTATAATTACAAAGAGAGTACAGGCTTTGTAGTGAGCAAACTTGGTGTATAATTCTAGTTAGTTTCTGGCTAGCTGAATAAGCTCCAAACATTCAGCTATTTCATCTAAAAATTGGAGTTAATATTTATGCAAACTCACTATAAAGATTAGAAATAATATATGACCCACAGGAATTCAGTGGCAATGATAATTTTTCTTTTAAGAATTAATGCTGCTCTGGCTGGGGATTTAGCTCACTGGTGCCATGCCTGCCTTGCAAGCACAAGATCCCGAGTTCAATCCCTGGTACCCCCCCCCAAAAAAAAGAATTAATGCTACTCTGAGCCCAGCTATTTACTTCCATAATTTTTCATGTCCTAACAGTCTCTGTCAGAAAATCCTACTGTGGTTTTATTATTTTGACATAATTTCCCAGAATGAGAGAGCACTGTATTCTGAAGGAATAAGAAAACACCCTTCAAAATAAAGCATAAAAGAAAATTTGGGGAATATCACTTAATTGCAATATTTAGAGCTTTACTGAGTTCTCTTTATCCATCAAGACATTTGGATTGCAAGAAATAGAGACTTGAGTGATTTATTGAGTGAAATTATTGAAAGAATACGAGGGAATTCATAGAAATGCAAAGAACACTTCATAATCAGGCTTTGGGAAGGACAAAAATTAGGATGCTCTAGGAAACAAGTTAGAGAAATTAAGGGAATATCAGGGCAGTGTAACTATAATGTTCCAATTCCAAGAAATTTCTATTCTATGTCACTCTGCTTTAGAATAATAAAAGCTCACACTATATACTGTTTATTCTGTGTCAGTAATGCTTCTAAAGACTTTGCATGTATTAACTCCCTCCTCACAATGGTTTTATGAGGTAGGGAATTCTCAGGGGAAAAAAAATCTGGCTCATGGATGTAGTTTGAGTCATGTGATCACGCACTGGCTAAGAATATACTTTATTTGATAGCCCTATTGAGATAAGATGGAGCAGGAAAAGGTTAAAGTAATTTTTACCAAAAGAAGGGTTAAATAAAGCTGGATACACAAAATCCACTACTTTTGATAAAACCCATTTGCTTGCCTCTGAAGAATACATATCTTTATTTCTAGCTAGCAAACTATCTTCTATTAGTGACCTATAGCAACTAGCATTTAGAAAGTTCAGAACTAAAATATCTCTTCTTCAGAAACTGAAGCTATATTTTGTCTTGTGTTCTATATGAAGATAGTAATATAGCAGTATTTAAAATAAATATGTGATTACACATTGATGCCAGTTATTAATAAAATGAAGAATAATATATACTTAACAAAAATACCAAAAGAAAATATAAATTCATCCAACTTTAACTTTCCTGATTCCAGTGAGTCTAGGACTATAGAAGAGGGAAAATTATACCTCTGTTATTTCAGGATTAGTGAGAGAAATACTCCCAGCCTCTTGTAAGCCCATGGTAAAATAATTTTTTCACTGATTTGCTCAAATAAACAAGATCTCCATTGCTAGGAAGAAAGTCATTTAATTATCCTGAGTACTTCCATCTTCCAAAGACGAATTGTTCCTTGACCTGGAAAAGAAAAAATGAAGTAGTTGTTGCCAATAAACTAACATATTATTATGTGTGCTTCTTTGAGGAAGGTAGAAGCCATTTCTTATTTGTCTTTATATCTTTTGAGCCTGGGGAATATAAAGAATGCAGACAAAATTTATCTTATAAATTAAGGAATAAATATTTGAACTTATTTCAAGGTTAGTCTCAATTTATTTTCTGATTAGAACCTGATTATCAATATTGCCATTTGAAGTACCTTGAAAAGAAGTATGAAGATTTCAGCCTATGCAAGAATAATATAAAAGTCACATGAAGTAATTAGTACCCCTTAAGCTCAAAATGATTTTCATCTGGATTTGGCCACTGGCTACAACTTCATCTATTATGATCAATGGGCTTGATATTAAAAGAACTGGAAATGTGAATCAGAGCACAAGAGTCTCACATCCTCCATTCTCAGATTTCCATTGTCCTGTTCAAAGTGTCATAAAAGATAAAAGAAAATCACCTTCAAATTTAGAAACCAGGGAGATATTATCCACAAAGCACAAACTTAGAAAAGTTTCAGCTATAAATAAAATAGATTAGATAAAAAGTGAATAAAACCAAAGACCAAGGAACAACTGTAAAATTCTCCAGAACACAGTCTCCTACCTGAAGGTACAGATCTGATGGCTGAAGAGTCTAAACAGCAGGGAGCAACCACACCCCCTTGGCTTTCCTTTTGCTGAAGCTGACCACTGACACATGAAAGGAGAGTTTCTCAAAGCCCCTGATTTCTCATAAAGGCCATACCCTGAGTCAGATTATGGCTGGAAGGAAGCTGGGCACAGCTGCAGATGGGGTAAAATGAGACAAGATGGCAGTTAGAAAAGCTGGACCTAGAAATTGACACTTGCACAGGAGCTTCACCAAATATGGAGAGAAAACACCATGTGGTCAAACTTCCTTTGCTGGCACACCCAGGTGTCCACCTTCTTGGCACTCCATCCCAGACCTGCAGGCTGTGGAGACAGATCTGTGAACTATGGTATGATTGACATCTAGCTGTAACAGTTGTATCTGACTTAACAAAAGAAAGCTAGAGTCTAACCTACTCTGTGGGAAAATACCAAACATGGGAAGTCCACTGTCCACTCAAAAATGATATGCAGGGAGAAAAAATATTCTACAGTATAATAAATTAATGCCAATTTTCAAGTCTCTCTCTCCCCCACCCCCTTCCATCTGCCATAGGTGACCAGCTTTCCTTCACTATGCCTTCTGCATGATGTTTTAGCCTTGGAGTGAGATAACCATTGACTAAACCCTCCAAATAGGTGAGCCAAAATAACCCATTACTACTTTAAGTTGCAGGTGTCAGGCATTTTGTCCCAGCAACAGAAAAGTGACTAATCCAAATACAGTAAGTCCCTGACTTAGAACATGTGAGCTACAAACTGTCATAGATACTAACGGACCTCTCATTACAAACATTTATAGATGGGAACAAATTGCAAAAGTAGCTCAAGTGTGTGGCAGATATTGTCACAGTTGTGCTTTTGTGTGCTTACTGTACAGTTCGATACTGCACAGTAGTACAGTGCTCAATCAGTGCCTAGGAAATTTAAAAGCAACAGGAAAAGGGCCAGGGATTTAGCTCAGTGGTTCTGCCTCCTGCCTTGCAAGCGCAAGGTCCTGAGTTTGATCCCTGGTACCAAAAAAGAAAAGCAGGAAAAGCAGTGGTGATGTGGAGGGGACTGCTAGGAAGCTCAAAGCAGTAACCATGGAAACAAAAGTGAAAATAATTGAGATTGGACCAAACCAAAAAGATACTAGACAACACTCCACCATCTCCCACCTACCCTCCCTCCTCCAGTTAGAAACTCTGTCACTTCGCTCCATGCAATCCCCTAGAAGCCAGTACTGCACTGTGCCACCATTTTAAGATAACTATAAAAGGAAAGAGTTTATTTGTAGTACTTGTGTGTGTTTGGTTTTTTATGCTTTACATTGCATATTTCTGTCAAAGGTATATAAGACTCACTTTGTTAGACTTACAGATGAATCCAACTTATGAACATTTTCCCAGAACGGAACTCATTCCTAAGTTGGAGACTCACTGTAGTAACCTAGAAAATGAGTAAAATAGTCATTTATTGTGGATAGTTTAAATAAACTATGGTATGTCATATAAAATACTTGAGAAGTTACAGATTTACCCTAATGAATATTATGCACTGTGAACATATATTAAGCATCACATGGTAACCCATAAATATGTACAAATTTTATGCTTCAGTTAAAAATAAAAATAATGAATAATCTTTAAAAATTATGGCATATACAAGCTATGGAAAACTATGCAGCTATAAAAAATGATGACACAGATTTGATCTTTCTGATATTGAAATATTATCTGAAAGTGAAGAAATATAAAATTTCACTCATAATGTGATGCCATTTAAGAGAGAGAGAGAAGGAACTAATCTAAAAGGATATACTCCAAAGAGTTAAAATTTGTTAAGCCTGAGAGTTGAATGATAAGTGGTCTTATTTTCTTGTTTTTACTTTTATTTACTAGTAAATGTTTGTAATACAGAATAATGATATTCATTTTGGGCAACTGGTACTTCCATATAACATATTTTGATGATTTTCAATCCAATTACCTCTGTTCCTTCTCGCCTCATAACTCCTGATCCTCTTCTCCAACAGTATATCTTCCAGTTTTTTATCATTTCTCCATTATTTTATCCACTCACATATTTACATTTTAGGTTTCCCATGTAAGAGAAAACACACAATATTTAATTTTCTGAGTCTGGCTTATTTGACAGAACATGATGGCTTCCAGTTCTATTCATTTTTCTGCAAATGACATTTCATTTTTCTTTATGGCTGAATAATATTCCCTTGTGTATACATGCTACACTTTCTTTAACCATTCTCCTCTTGACACAGCATAACTACTGTGAATTACATCACTACAAACATGAATATTTATACATGGCAATAATCTGATACCTTCAATTATCTTTGGAATTAACCCCAGCATGGTATAGCTGGAGAAAATGACATTTCCATTTTTAATTTTCTGAGGAAGCTCCATCTTGATTTCTATAGTAGTTGTACTAGTTTGCATTTCCAAAGCAATGTAGAAGGGTTCCTTTTCCCCTATATTCTCCCAGCATTCATTGTTTTTTGCATTGTTGATGATAGCCATTCTGGCTGGGATGAGGTAGAATCTCAGTATAGTTTTGATTTCCATTTCTCTAATAGCTAAAGATGTTGAATACTTTTCCATATACTTACTGGCCATTTATGCCTCTTTTTTTTTTAATGCCTATTCCATTCATTTGCCCATTTTTGTTTTCTTGGGTTGTTTTGGTACTGGGGATTGAACTCGGGACCTTGTGCTTGCAAGGCAGGCACTGGAACCACTGAGCTAAATCCCCGGCCCCATTTCCCCTTTTTTGATTGGATTATTTGGGGACTGTTAATTTTGTTTAGTTCTTTATATTCTAGATATTAATCTTCCATCAGAAGAGTGTGTAGCAAAGATTTTTCTTCCATTCTGTACATTGTCTTTTCATACTGCTACTTGTTTCTTTTGCTGTGCAGAAACTTTTTAATTTAATGTAATCCCATTAGTTGATTCTTGATATTAATTCCAGTTGATATTGCACTGAATCTGTAGGTAGCTTTTGGTATTATAGTAATTTTAACAATATTATTTCTGCCTATACATTAACAGGAAAGGGCTTTCATTTTTTACTACCTCCTTCAATTTCTCTCTTCATTGTTCTATATTTTCATCAAAGAGGTCTTTCACCTCTTTGCCAAGGTTGATTCCTAGATATTTAAAAGTGTGCAAAGCTTTTGTGAGTGGAATTGCTTTTCTGATTTCTCAGTGAATTTAATTGGCCTCTAGCTCTTAGCATTCTAGCTCTGCTTTAGCTCACTGAATCTTCCATGCCTCTGGATTCTATCGGGTTGAGCCATCCCTTCTGTCTCTCTCTCTCCCCTCAGAACTGGTTTCTAGCCCTGCTGCTGCCACACTCTGGGTCGTTCTGTCTTGCTGTCCATTCAGTGCCCAGGTCCTGTGAGGTTTTCCTAGATGAGTATTTCAGACTCTGGGTCCCACATTCTGGTGGAGAATCACTCAGCATGGCCTGTACTGAGGTAGGTGGTGTCTATGCTGGGCACTGAGCCACAGCCCCCATTGGCTTCTTACCCTGGTGGGCTTTGTACTTTTCATACAACAGTGCAGTCTCCAACCCTGCACTGCCTGCACCACTAAAACTGAGTGGCGGTTTGCCCCTTATTCCAGCCAAGCCTGTCTTTGGATCTCATCTGTTCCCTGTCTCCTTCAAACCATATTCCCAAAGCTGGTCTCCCTACCCTCAGAGCAACTGCTGTGTACTGACCTGGGTGAATGTCTCAGAGTGGTGCCTCTAGCCTACTATCGTGGATCCATTTCCTTGTTTTAACCTTTTTTGAAGATCATTTGAAAAAATAATATCGTATTTATCATTTAATCGTGAGAGATAATTAAAATAATAAAATTTGGTAAGAAATAAACTTTCATTACTCATAATCTGTCCTAATAAAAATTATAAATAACTCACTACTTATCAATAAGTAATGAAAATCTGAACTAAGGGTACAATTTCAGTAGAGAATTAAGTAACCAAAGAAACCCCCAAAAAGTAATTAAAAATAAAATATATTTTTTTACATGAGCAGAAT
>NW_004624743.1:14859783-14870700 GCF_000247695.1 Heterocephalus glaber | reverse complement strand
ATGTCAATATATTTTAAAAATTAGAAAATAGAAAAAGACTAGAATTAAAACCAACCTTTAGGAAAATTTGGCTATTTGTAAGGAGATAAATCAACACATAGAAAGTAGCTTTTTCGACTGTTAAAAATATGTATGTATAATTTATGACAAGAACCTTGAAACCTCAATAAAAATGTTAACAGAAAAAATTCAAATTTCCAGAATTGAATCAAGAAGAGACTGATAAACTGAATAGATCAATGATGATGAAAAGAATTTAAAGCTTTGTCAATATTATTTCTAGAAAATGATTTCAGGTCCCTTTAGCTTTTATGTAGAAATTATAGAAACTTTCCAAGGTACTGGAGATTTTCAGATTATTAATAATTACTTTCCCAGGCTAGAAAGAATGTAAAATTTGTAGATTCCATTTTAAGAAACTAACATACCACTAATTTCCATATTCACCAAAATTAGAACACAGATATACCCCAAAAACAGTTCACACTCACTTTGGAATAAAGATTCACATAAGTAAAACTGGCAAAGAAAAAACATGCAATACTAATCCCAAAACTAAGGCTCCGAGATACTGCACCATTCCAGAATGCTTCTGTTAAGCCATACTTGTCTCTCCTGCAGAACCTGACCCTGAGCAGGGTCACCTTAGCCCATGTCACAGACATATAAATCTCCATTGTTAACATCCATGTTAGTTGATATTGAATGTCAGTGACTTCAAATCACTAAAGGGGAAAGGATGGTCTTCTAACCTCACTCACCAAAGTCTTCTAGCTCCCAATTCTTTATCTTTGAAAAATACCAGCACAACTATAATCAAGCACACAAAGAAAAGGAGACACAAGCTAAAGAATTTAGAGGAAGATTATTTCTTAGTACATGGGACACGGATCAGGAAAGAGGCAGCATTTAAGGTGGTTCTTCAGAGACAGGGGGTCATGTTTTCATCATCATATTACATATAGTGGAGGTGTTAATATCAAATTTTATTTCATAGTCAAAGATGAATGATAGAATGGTAACCTAGTGTAATAAATGCATTATCTAACTTGGAGTTGCCAAATAAATATTTTGAGTGTAAGTATGTTTGAAATATATAGTATTTTGGAGAAACCAACATAGGGCCAAGAATGGATTATCAGAAAGTTAGGCAGGAATACCATCCACATTTATTTTGGACTTTCACAGAATGTTATATTTTGCTTTTCCTCCATTCATCACCCCTCGGCCTTCTTAAAAATTTGGAGGGATTAATTCCAGATGCGCATGCAAGCACATTTCAGACACAACTAACACTGAGTCGAAAACAAGACTCCAAGGTCCCTGAGGAGCAGAGTCCTAGAGAGGCGAAGGACCCCTTCTTCTGTTTACCAGGGCACAGCCTGCCCGAGCTCTCAGAACTGGCAGCTTGGCAAGGGGCCTGGCCAGGGAGCACATAGCCAGGCTAAAGGCAGAGAATGCGGGAGCCTGGCAAAGGCAGTCACTTTTCCTGGACACATCTCTGAAGTGTAGTTTTAAAGGGGAAATAGAGTTGACCATTATGGTATTTGGGATTTCCACAAAACTGTTGCCATACACAGCTGGGATAAATATTTCCCAAGAGGAGGCAGCTACAAAAGCAGCCACCATATAGGACAGTGGTTAAGAAAATGGAGGCTGAAATGAGACAGCTGGATGGTGTGACTCTCAACTCTACCCATTGTGAGCTGAGTGGCCTCAAGCAGAAGGTTCGTCCTCTGTGGAGACTCAGTTTCCTTTGTGTAAGATTGGGAATGACCATAAAGTAATTAATTAAATATATATATATATAGCTTGACCAACAATACTCAAAAAGGGTAATTAATAGAATATCTATCCCAATATATTTTTGATGTTATCGAAATGCAAATATTGGCAAGACCTGTTAATTTTCATAGTATTTCCTCATAACCCTGAGAGAAATTAGGGACCACTAAGGGGTCCCCACAGTCTAGGATGAATTCCAGCATCCCTAGGCAATTCTGATGTCTCTCCTGCCCGCATAGTACCATTTGCAGGTACTATGTTGGAGAAGAGGAGGAGAGAAACCCAAAGAGGACTGAGCAGGGTTCAAGGCCAATACTTTTCCTTTCCTGAATGACTTCAAAGTAGAAGGACTTTCAGAGGAGGGGAATTTCTGAAATCCCAAGAAGACACCTGCAAACTTTCTTTTCCCAGAAGGCTCATGTGCTCTTTCAGGGGAAAGGCACAGGCTCAGCCTATTGGGTTTTTTTTTTTTTTTTTTGCCTTTTGGTACAGGGATCCAACCCTTGCCCTTGCGAGGCAGGCGGTGGAACCACTGAGCTAAATCCCCGGCCCTAGGTCATGTGCTTTTAACCCAATGAGGTTAAAAGAGGGGGTTGGGTGGAGGTGAGGGAAGGGAGTTAGCCTTAACTAGCTCCAGAAAAAGCCCAGAACTCCTGGGATTAATCCAAAATCAAGGAGAATTTCTAGTGGAGCAATCTAATCTCCCAAATTTAAATGCTAGTATTAGTAGAATGAAGCCACATTTAGGGCAGCTTTTGAACAATTACCATCAAATTCACATTTACATGTTATAAGAAGTAAAATTATCTTTGTCACAATTCCTATTTATAGAAAAGATTCAACCAACATCAGACAGTAGGCTCTGTGAACAGATGGACTGTCCTTTTCACAGCTATATGCCTAGGGAAGGGCAGAATAGCTATCACATAGCTGGTACTAAATAAACATCCTGCGGTCCATCAAACTGAATGAACCAAAAGAACCCCTCAAAGGAGCACCGCTGAAGAATTTATGTGTGGAAATTGTAGAAGATACTGTTAGTTGCCTCCCAAATATCTACTTTTTCCTTTTTTCTATTTTTTATCTTGCTAAGTTTGATTTATTCATGTGACAAAATTCTCATTTAAAAATATTCATCTCCTAGAAATACTTGGTATCTTAATTATGATAATGATTTTATTAGTATATACATGTTAATACTTACCAAATTTTATACTTTCTATGCGTGCAATTTATTATACATAAATTATACATCAGTAAGGTAGTTAAACACACACTTACTTCCGACCCCAGAAAGCTCTTTGCTGTGCTCCACACCATTGTATTTCAAGATTAATGCTTCTTTCCAACCTTTTCTTCTAGAAACTTTTACAGACCCTGGAAAATTTAAAGTCTTTATGCAGTCCACAATTAGTTACTGGAAAGCTTGAGGAGAAAACTTATATCTTCAAACCATAATCCAGGTTCTCTTTGCCCTATATTCCCACTTCTAAAGCAGAAAAATAAAATGCTCTGGTAAGAAACCTGACTTGTACTTGGGCTTATTTAATGTCTAAGCTTTTATTTTTAAAAGTGATTAATAAATGTTCATTTGGCAGGATTATGTCAGAATGGAAAAGGTTGTTCACAATAGCACAATGTCATGAGAAAACTGAAACTTTAAGTTTGTGTTTTCTCACTCTACAGTGTCTGCTTATGCACAAATGCTATATGGAGTTTCTTTCTTGTATTTGTAATAAAAAGTATGTAATTTGGTTATGCTGTCTCATGGTAGAAACTATAAAGGCTAAGAACTGTGTTCTGACATGCTGTGTGGTGGCCAGATGCCCAAGTTATTGACCAAAATATTTCGTTTCCAGAGCTACTCATTATGTAACTAGGAGAAAGTAATTAAACCATCCAGTTCATCCATCTGTCAAGGAGAGAGAATGTTATATTTGCCATCTGTCCAGCTTGCAGGTACGGCATATATTGATGACAGGATTTGAGCCAACATAGACCTTTATGTCACCTCATTTGAAAGAGGTGAACAGCATTGAAGGCTCTGTTCTGCAAATCAATTTTTATTGATTTTGTTTTTTTCATATTCTAAAGACACAAAAAGTAATATAACAGAAGCTAATTGCATTCTATGCAGATCAATCAAACAGATGTTAATATTAGACCATTTCTGCTCCATACTTACTCATTTACTAAAAGTATTCTACATACAGCTAAAGCTGTATCCCATTCCTGTGCCTTTCTTCCTCTTTTTTTGAAAAAAAAAAAACTTTTTTGAAGTTTTAGGAAAATTTTCCTGAAGTTTTAGGGAAGACTGTATAATTTTACTACATTAGTATGCATGAATTAGTAAATAGTATTATTTGTTTTTTTTTAATTTCATCTATTTGCTATCATTTTAAAGAAAATTTTGTTGCTCTTTTGAATTATATTTTGTTGTTTTAAAAATTACATTTGTACAAGTTTACACTGTTGGACATAAACTCTACTGAGTTTCCAAAAATATTTAATTTTAATCGTTATTTTTATATTCAATAACCTAGCTAAACATCTTAAGTTCTAAAGTTAGTTTTATCCACAAATTTCTTGGATTTTCCAAATATCCTTGCCTGCAGATTCCCACAGATTTTTTTTCAGACAAACATATTTGTGAGTAAGGACAATGCCACTTCTTTTCAATTTTTGTAGAATTTATTTTTCCTGTTTTATTTTGCTAACTGAACTTCAGTACCGTATATAACAGAAACTGTGAACAATGGATTTTTCTACTCTGTATCAATGTCCTCTAATTTAGTTGCATAAAAATCACCTAGTGATATTTTTTAAAATTACAGATTCTTGACTTCCATCTTTTCCCCCAACCCTCCAGAGATACTAACTTACATACAGTTCTATGGAAAATTAAATTTTCTTTTTAATAAGTATACTTCCTCCAAAATTCTGATTGAAGTTGTCCTCCAAATAACACTGTGGTAAGGACTCCTCAGGATAATTAAAGTATGCACCAGAGATGGATTGAGCCCTGTTCCAAATCTCTGATTTTTTAGTCCTTTTACCAACAACATATACCATATTTTCTTTAAAGAACCATGGCCATATTGGCACCCCTTCTCTCTAATTTAACCCTGATCGGTAAAAACAGCTTAGACATCTACTTGACATCTACTGGAATTGCACCAGATCCTTCTTTTACATAACTCCTAGGAATCTCCTCTGTTCTGACACCTGTGCAATGAATGACACGGTATATATTGGTAATGTCTAATAACTGGGTCATTGCTAAAATTTGATGTGCATTTGTTTTTGCTTTCTTCTTTTAACTTTTTTTACTTATAGTTTAAAATGTTTTATTCTACAATGAAAACAGTAAAACATATAGTATCATCTAATGTCCTTGTTTATATGTTATTATGTAATAATTATTTTTAATAGCCCAATTCATATGACTTGTACTATAAACTTTACCTTCTAAGTATGTTTAAGTGTACAATTTAAAGCTGTTTAGAATATTTAGAGTTGTATAATAATCATCATAATCTGCTTTTAAATATTTTCATCATCCTAAAAGGAATCCCACATACTTTTTTTTTTTCAGTACTGGAGATCGAACTCGGGTCCTTGCGCTTGCACAGCAGGCGGCGAAACCACTGAGCTAAATCCTCAGCCCCACATACTTTTTAGAAGTGACTTCCCATTCACTTCTCTCCTTCTTGTGCAAATCCCAGTCAACCATTAATCTATGGTCTCTATAAATTTGGTGATTCTATTTTTTTGTATAAATGCAATTGTGTAATATGTGATATGTCTCTCATGGTTGATTAGTTTTTCATTCAGCATCGGTTTTAGGTTTGCTCATGTTTAAGCATATGTCAGTACTTCATCGCTCATTACAGCCTAACACTATTCCTTTGTATGGATGTACAATATTTTATCTATTCATTCATCAGTTCATGGGCATTTGTGCTGTTTCTACTTTTTGGTTATTATGAATTATACTTCTATGAACATTCTTTTCTGAACATTCATGTACAAATTTTTTTTAGACACATTTTCAGTTCTCTTGGGTATACACCTAAAAGTAAAATTTCTGGGTCATTTGATAACTATGTTTAACTGCCATACCATTTTCCAAGGCATTTATAGCATTTACATTCCCATCACCAAGGTGTGAGGGTTCAAATTTCTTCACATCCTGTTAGCACTTGCCATTGTCTTTTTGATCATCGTTGGTCTAATAAGCATGAATGAGTATCTCATTATGGTTTTGATTTGTATTTTCCTAATGGTACCTGAGGCTGAGCACGTTTGTATGTGGTTGTTGGTCATTTGTATACATTCTTTAGAGAAATGTTTATTCTTCTCCTCTCCATTTAAAAAGTGGTATTGTCTTTTTAATAGGGAGTTATGAAAGTTCTCTATATAGTGTAGATATAAGCACATTTTCAGATACATGATTTATAAATACTGTTTTCTATTCTGTAGCCTGTCTTTTCATCTTGTTGGTATACTCGAAAACACAAAATTTTGGTGAAGATCAAGTTGTCTTGTAGAGAAATATCTTCTCTTTTATTGCTTATAATTTTCCAGTTGTAGAAAAGAAATCATTTACTTCTATATTTTCTTCTGAGCTTTATTATCATAATTATTTTTATAGATATGAATGAATAGAATGATTTCAAGTGTTATAATTAGAAGTCTATCAAGTAGAAAAATTTCAATTATTTAATTTTACAGATAACGATTAGGATTATGAGGTGCTTTCCAGGCATGAACCCTACTGATGAATGGATACAGAGGAGACAGTGCCAATAAAGAGAGAACTGCAAAGCCATAAAGAATCTGAAAGGACTTGATGTAAAGAGGCAACCTGGATTGGTGAGAAATCAGAGAAAGACTTGTGCCTGTGCCTCGGGAAATGCTGGATGCGCTCCAAGGCAGCTTCTACAGCTTGTAGCCAAAGGAGAGAAGTCAGGAACTCTTGACTCTTTTCCTTATCCTGCAGGACATCAGCTAGAGGGAATGAAGTCATTTCCATGCTCCACAAGAAGTTCTCCTGGACAAGGGTGGCTATTTTTTGTCACTCTGAGAACTGGAGGTCTGTCACTTCCATCTGGTAGAGAACTACATCTAAGCACAAGAAAATGTTTGCTTTGTCACCATCCCTAATGTTTCACAGATGCTTCCTCTCAGACCCAATGGTTAAAGAGCAAGGGTCACTGACCAACTGCCCTCCATGTGCAGGTGAAAGAAAGACCAGAAGACACTACTGTTTTATAAGAGAAAGGGTATGGGTGAGAATAAAAGCAGTGTTTATTAATGTCCTGTGAAAACAACTTCACCAGAGAAACAAATAATAAACTATTATCATAGGGATATTGAATCCAATTTTCGTCTTTATACTTCCTACATTATGTGAAGAAGAAATGTCTCCTAATTCACAGAATAGATTACCTGAGTGAAAAATAAGGCACAATGAATTGACCCATTATTCCTTCTTTTCAAAACACAATACAGGCTAATCATGCATAATTTTCACTGTGAACAATTTGATATGTTGAACTATTTATTCAGTAAATTTAGGACTCTGTACAGCTTTCTAAATTTTCATTCTATAAAGCAAATCCTTACAGTACTTTCATGGCTATCAGGCTCAGAAAGACACCACTATTTAAAGTGACTTAAAAAGTAAAGACCATTAATTGTCCCACATGGGAAGAAGAAAGGATATTCAGATTTTCTAGAGGCAGGATATTTCAGATTTTACACAGTGGCTGACTACAATAATAAAGGAAACAAGCTTTTTCCATCCTCCTACTCATTTTCCCTCCATCCTTAGTCTCTCTGCCTCATAGGTCCAAGGCAGCTCAGCTATAGGCATCACATTTCCATTCAAAGACATAAAGCCAGGGAAGCATAACATTTTTTTTATCAAGATACTTTCTCTTTTTGTCAGTGAAGTAATCTATCAGATTTCCCTTTATATAGCAACCAAAACTTAATCACATGGCCATCCTTGTGTGTGTATAAATATATATATATATATATATATATATATATATATATATATATACAAAAGAATCCAGGAAAGTGAGAATCTGGCTGATCCAGCTACACAAAGGAAGCAGACAGGGGCACCTTGTGGCTTCATCTCTCAGTTGTGGGAGTTGGGTAAACTGATCTCTCAGGTATAGCTTCAGGCATATATATATTGAAAAACAAGCAAACTAACTTTTACTTCATATTTTTTAAAGAGGCTTCTGTTTTGATTCAACCTTCCAGTGATGGTATTACTCTCTCTCTCTCTCTCTTCTCTCTAAAAATAAAAACAAAATAAACTTCTTCCATCCATGATTCTGTACTTCTAAAATGACCAGTCTCTTCTCTTCCCTCCCTAGAAAAAACGTCTCCTGAGTTGTCCAGACACTGAGTCATGCAATTTCACTTTGATGGGGCTGCATCTATTTTCGAGGTTTAGCCATTGTGGCTTAAGAACATTGACTGTCTGTAGACACTTTGGATATTTTTCCTAGCACCTCTCTGAGTTTATGACAGACTAAATTTAAATCAGAAAATTAAAGATGTAAAGGGCGAATAAATAATTCTGTTGTAAAAAGCACGAGTGATTATTTTCTTTCTAAAAAATCTAAAGAATTCAGAAAGTATTGAATTTTCCCAAGTGACATTCCATTTGAGGTATCTCATAATCCCATGTAATATTACAATGTACCTCTACTTCACTTTTTACAGAAAATTACACAGCTGCCCCTTATTATTAAAAGCACCATCCGCCTCACTCCCTGAATAAATGTGTGTTCTGAAATTAAAACAAGACACTACATGAGAACAGCATGGAAGCCAGAGTGTCGCCAGCTTTGTATGCCAGATGTGATTACAGAGCGACAGCAGACAATGCTGCCATCAGCCTATTGGTTAGGCAGAAACTGTGGACACCCAGGAGAGGTTCGGTCTGAATACACGACCAATGGTGTGCTAAAAGCTACCATGCAAAAACGCTTGTTTTACCAAAATACTCTACGGGAATATTTAGCTGTTACATGGTAAATGCTGTTATTTTGGTTTCTAAAAATGTCATGACAGGAAATGATTTCAGGGAGGAGTTGCCGAGAAGGCTCTCCAGTAGAACCAAGGGGAACAAAACAGCTAAACCTAGAAAATGAGAAGCTGGAAAAGGTGAAAACATGAATTACTATCTGCGGCAAAATAGATTCTTCAAACTGAAACCTTATTTCCCCCCCTCTGTTTGTCTTTTTCCGGAAGGCTGGTTATTTTGGAAGAGGGAGTCCCAACTGCTCTGTTCCTAGGGTCCTTAGGTACTGCTCCTCAGGCTCTGGCACAGCTGCTAGGCTGAGATAAATTGGCCCTCAGGTAACACGGTGGCAGAGAGCCCCGCTTCCCTTCCTTATTCCCAGAAGCCTCTGCACCGTGGAAGCCCCTGGAAAAGGGGTTGAGCAGATTCAGCAAAGCTGATGTTCAGGCCGTGTTTGTTCTGTTGCTCTATGTCTGGAAGTGCAAGATGCTAACAGGTCAGAGTAGGGCTGGTTGGAAAGTAACTCTAGCTACTGCTGCATTAGGAATATGACCTTCCTCAGAGGGATGCTAAGATAGTCTCTGAAAATCTATAGGAATTTTAAAAGGAAAAATGAGAGAAGGGGAAAGGAAGAATGAAGAAGGGGGAATAGCTTTATTTTTCTCCCTGAATAGGCTCATGTGTAGAACAGCTCTCTCCAATTATGGACTTTGAGTTTTTATTTTCTTTTACTATTATTACTTCTTGATCTGCAGATACTCAGAAACCACTCTCAAGAAAATCACCACAGAGAGAAAAAACAGCAATCTCTCTGTATACATTAAGTAAATATAAAATAACTCACCAGTAAAAACCTCTAAACATCACTGATATAGGTTCCACCACTTCCAGCACAGAGGTAGGGGCCTCCAGGCCACCGTTTCACTGCTTCCAGCCCAGAGGAAGGGGCTTCCCAGCTACCATTCCACCACTCCCAGCCCAGAGAAAGGGGCCTCCTGGCCGATGTCCCACCACTTCCATGCCAGAGGAAGGGGCTTCTGGGCTGCCATTCCATCACTCAGAGTGCACAGGAATGGGCTTCCAGAATGCTGCACCACTACTCCCAGCACAGAGTAAGGCGCCTCCTGGCCACCATTCCACTGCTCCCAGCCCAGAGGAAGGCACTTCTGCAACCCCAAACGGAAATGAGATTGAACACTAATATGCAACCGCCTGGACTCCCTGAACTGGCAACAAAAGAGGATTTGGAAAAAATGAAACCAGAAATAATTTCTCAGATAACAGCAAAGACTGTGCTCATAGTGCAAGACATGGTTAATAAATCTAGAGAGGAGCTGAGGAACATGATAGAATCCCAACATAGGAAAAAAATGGAATCCATAAAACAGATGCAAACAGATTTCCAGGAGATTAAAAACTCCATTGAAAGCCCAGAGGAAGGGGCTTTCAGGTCACCATCCATCTTGCCGCTCCCGGCCCAGAGGAAGGGGCTTCCGAGCCACCTTCCCACCACACTCAGCTTAGAGGAAGGGGCTTCCAGGCCACTGTCCATCCTGCTGCTCCCAGACCTGAGGAAGGGGCTTCTGGGCTGACATCCATCCCGCCATTCCCGGCCCAGAGGAAGGGACTTCTGGGTCACTGTCCCACCTCTCCCAGCTCAGAGGATGTGAGCCACACGGCCACCAAAAGCAACCCCCCAGGTCAAAATAAGAAGACACATAAATAAGTCTCAAAACCAGACTTCCAGATCACCTACAACAACCCCAAAGGGAAATGACATGGAACACTCTGATACTCAACAACCTGGACCCACTGAACTGGCAACAAAAGAGGATCTGGAAAAATGAAATCAGAAATAATTTCTCAGATAACAGCACAGATTGTGCTCATAGTGCAAGACATGATTAATAAATCTAGAGAGGAGTGGAGGAATATGACAGAATCCCAACATAGGAAACAAATAGAATCCATAAAACAGATGCAAATAGATTTCCAGGAGATGAAAAACTCCACTGAAAGTCTACACAGCAGAATGAGCCAATGTGAGGACAGAATTTCAGATATAGAAGATAAGATTGCAATTA
>NW_004624743.1:14833938-14855732 GCF_000247695.1 Heterocephalus glaber | reverse complement strand
TTTGTAATAGCTAAAACTTGGAAGCAGCCCAAATGTCCATCAGCTGGAGACTGGGTAAAGAAAATGTGGTTTTTTAATAAAATGGCGTACTACTCAGCCATAGAAAATGAGAAATTAGAGACACTTATAGCTAAATGGATGCACATTGAGGCAATACTCTTAAGTGAAATAATAGGACACACGTGTAAATACTGAATAGTTTCTCTCATGTGAGAAACTGAAAGTGTATGTAAGGACTGGAAGGTATAATATATAATGTGAAATAGGAAGTAAAGAGGCAAAGGGGAAAGGGAAGTGTGAGGTGTAGGGGAAAGGAAAGAAGGGACCGTTATTAATATTAGAAAATGAAAAAAATGGAAACAAAGTCTTTGTCAATAGGGAGGGATGGAGGGGTTGAATGGAAGGCAGGGGAAAGGGGAAAAATAACAACCAAGAGAGATTATGTAAAGGTGCAAATTTCCAATGATGAATGTATTTATATTTTATACCTAAAATGTACCAACAAAATAAAATTTTAAAAAAGCATTGCTGATATACATATAATTTTACTTTCACTGTTTTTCATGTAAACTTAGTGCCCTTCTCTTTCTATAGAAACAGAAACAAGCTTCTTCCATCTTTTCTTTTTCTTTTTTTTTGTTTTTCATTTTTTTGGCACAGGGTCTTGCTATGTAGTCCAGGCTGGCCTCGAACCAATGGCATCTTCCTGCCTCAGCCGCCCAAATGTTTGGATTACAGGCATATGCCACCATGCCTGGCCACCTTTCATTTTTAGATTCTCAATTAAACCTTCAGTTTGTTTCTCATGTATTTTAATGCATACCCATGTTTATAGCAGCACGATTCACAATAGCTAAATCATGGAAGTGACCTATATGTCTATCAACAAATGAAAGCATAAAGAAAATGTATTTACACACAATGGAGTACTACTCTGCCATAAAAAGATAAACTTGAGTCATTCATAGAAAAATGGATGCACCCTGAGATCATAATGTTAAGTGAAATAAATCAGACACACAAGCTTCAATATCGCATGATTTCTCTTACATGAGAAACACAAATTATAAATAAAGAGCAAAATAAAACCCAGATAATAGGAAGTAAAGAGCTAGATCTTTCTCAAAGGGGAAGGAGATCAAGAGGTGGAGGAAGAGGGCGAGAGAGGAGGGAAAGGGGATGAAAAAGGAATGAAGTTGTGTTAGGCAAATGTACCAACTCCACACAAGGAGTGTAAACATTATGTAGTGCAAACATGTACTACTAAAAATGAATCTTAAGAAACAAAGTATAAGTTGCCTACAATTTTTTTAAAAGTTACATCCTTATATAGCCCCATATCATACAGTGCCTTGAACAAAAGAAATGCTAAGGTGTGTGTGTCATTACAAACGTCCATAAATCTGTTTTTTTAACCAACCAAATAAAAAATGAAAAAGAAGAGGGGAAGGAAGGAAAGAAAGGAGGAAGGGAAAAAAAGAAAGAAAGAAGGAAGAGAGGAAGGGCAGAAGCTAAGTCAAATATTTCTTGAACACTATTGTTGGTAAAAGGCACAGAGGTGGTACAATGCCTGCATATTCATGTTCATGAGGAATTTTAATTTCATACCATACACACAATACAATTTTAAGCTTAGGGTTGGATGTAAGAAGCTTGACTAGTTGCCTCCACACCCTCAACATGTAAGGCAAGTGACTGCCCCCTCCCCCTTCTTCTCTCCAGGTCCCTGCACACCCCCTGGGGGGGGGGGAATAATGCAGTGCCCTCCTGAATGAGAGCATTTTCTCCTTTCTTTCTTCCTGTCTTCTCCTATGGAGACATGCATGCTCAAGCTTAAAGGAAGTCTGACTTTGGTTCAGTTAGGAAAAAAGTGCTCATGGGTTCCTAAGTACTGGGCACTCCGTACTCCAATAAGTATGTTTTATCTGTTTGTTCATGTATTTACATATTAAAATTCACTTCATAAAAATATTTCAACAATTAGATAATCTTAAATGACACTACACATATTCCTCATTACTGCATTAATACTAGTTTTTAAATCTGTTGCTCTTTCTTTACCTGTTTAAAACCATTATATCTGAATAAGCAGATCAATAAACCATTTTAAATCTGAAAAAAAACCACAACTGTTCAATTTCCATAGTACATAACAACTAAAGGCGAGCCGGTGTAAGAGATTTTCTCATTTTCTTCTAAATAAATATTTTTAAAATAAGACTATTACTTATCAATTACCTCAATGTGTGAAAGAAAACTACCCTTTTACATTCCATTTTACAATAGTGAATATAATGCATATATATCTGTATCTTGAATTTTGATTTCTTTACTGGGTTGTAACTAATTTTTAAAATATTTTTATTGACTTTCATTGTGGCATCTTCATACATATATATAACATACTTCAATCATAACCATCACCCTTATTACCTTCCATTATCTTTCCATTGGTATTGATTCTTTCATTACTTTTTAGTTAATTGTAATTCATGTGATGTTGTTTAATTTTTCAAATCTGAGAACCTCATGAAAAAATGAATCCCCTATAAGCCAACAATTTCTATAAATGTCAAGCTCACAAACCTAAGAAGAAACGGGTTTCTAATGTCCTCCTTTATCACTGAGGACAGAGGTTGTCACCATTTAAATGCTATATAGCACAGGTGCAATTGCCTCAGAAGTCTCGAAAGCTGAGATATGCCTATAACACAAATATTACAAGCCAGAAACAGAAATTCGGACCCTGAAGAACTATGACTGCATAGCTGTCATTGTTCAAAAAGCAAGAAAAACTTGGGGTGTGGCAAATGGATGAAAAGATAATTGGATGGAGGAGATGGAAAAAAGACAATGTACAGTCATACATGAAGGACAAAAATATAGAGCTGAAGTCATAGTTCATTGAATGAATCTGAAAGTATCTACATGTATTCTTGTCTAATTTTGCTATTACTGTGACATATTTAGCAATGTAACACTGTAATATATTGTTACGTGTTTATTTAACATTAAATTCAACAACACCAACAAGAAAATATGTGCAATGTGAGCCACCATTTAAAAATAAAACATAGCCACTAACCTCCAGGAATTTACAAATGTAGGAGAGAAGCCATATAAATACAAAACTAACCATAATGTAATATACTGATGAAATGATCTAAAAAACAAAATGCCAAGGGCTGAGAGTGGCATCATAACATAAAGGCATTCTTGATGGGGATATTTTGGTGGATGCCTGTTCGATTGGGGCTAGATGACAAACTTTCTTTAGGAAACCAGGCCAAGCTAGCCCCCAGGCCATGTGGATGGGTGGGATTTTACGCTTGAATGGAGGAGCAGAGCACATGATCCAGCTCAGCCAATGAGAACACTTAATTCCCTAGACACACTAACTAAGGAGAGGGCACAGGAGCCATGTTGATCAGTTCACAGTGATTCCTGAAACATACATCTAAGCACAGTGAAGAATGCTCTCTTCCCCAGTTTACTACTTGAATTCATAGGGGAGCTGCTGCAACCATCTTGCCATCACACCACAAATTTGGAGGTTTTAAAACAACTGAGTTTCATAGTTCTGGGGCCAGAAGTTCCACATCAGTTTCAAATGGGCTGGAATCAAGGTGTTAGCTAACCTTGCTTCCTCCGGGCGTTCTACTGAACTGGATCCTTGTATCTTCTAGTTTCTAGTAGCTGCTCACATTTATTTGCTTGTGGATGCATCATTCCAATCTTTGCTTCCATTTTTACATTGTTTTTTCCTCTTTCATAAGTACCAAATCTTTCCCTACATCGCTGTTTCTTCCCCCAAGTTTTGAGGATTCTGCATCATTCATACAAGAACGTATAAAGACATTAATGATTGATTGAATATAGGTGTTTCCCAGATGACTCATAATAATCTCTCCATTCTTAAATTAATCCCATCTACAATGACTAAGATCTTTTGTCCTTTAAAGGTAATATTTATGGGGTCCAAAGTTTAGAGCTTGATACCTTTAGGGAGCTATTATTCAGTTTACTGAAGGCAATACAGAGAAAGGCAGAGGTTTGCAATGGCATGAGACAGAGTTAGGGCAACATCATTTAAAAGCCTGGATTAATCTTCACTTTTCAGCTGTAAGCCCAAAGATTTGTCCCACTGAGTTGAGTTTTCAGTGACCCAACAGGCCTGCCTGATTGAAGTCCACCAATTAAGACTCTAGGTCTCTCGTTTCCTGATGGGTAGCACTCTTTATACTTCTTTTCTTTCCTTGGGTCATAGAGGTTCAGCCTGCTTTCTTTACTGTTTTATAGCTACTATAGCTGCTTTTTTTCTGCCTTGGATGCACGCTTCCCAGAAACCTTGCTTAGTTCACTAATTTTTTTTCCTGTACCTAACATCAATACATGATCATATTTCATTCTTAATCTGCTTAGTAATTCTGTGGAAATAGAAAAGATGGACGTTTTAATGTTTTCTAAGAGTCCGTGTGAAACTTATTATCAATTGGTTCAATAAATTTATTAAATATAAGCCCAGGACATTGACTGTCCTCAAGACATAGGTGAAAGTCTAGATGATAAACAAGAGTCAATATCATGTGGGGACTCTTGAGGCTGTGTGCCAGTTTCCCAGGCTGCCATAATGAAGTACCACCAGTGGGGTGGCTTAAAACAGTAGCAATTTATTCTGTCACAGGTTTGGAGTCTAGAAGTCTGAAGTCAAAGTGTCAACTGGGGCGTGCTTCCTCCAAAGCCTCTGAGGACAGATCCTTTCTTACCTGCTCCTTGTCACTGATGAACGCTGGCCTCCCTGGTGCTCCTTGTCTTTAAAATGCATCACTGTCGTCTCTGCCTGTCTTCCCATAGCATTCTCCCTCTGCCTCCTCTGTCCCTCTTTGCCCCTGTGTCCAAATTTCCCTTTCTTCATCAAGACACCACTCATTAGTGCCCACCCTAATCCACTGCAACCCAATCTCAACTTGAGGACATCTCCAAAGACCCTATTTCCAAATACGGTGACATTTACAGGTAGCAGAAGTTTGGACCTGAGGATACCTTCCCAGAGGATGCAGATCAACCCACCATAGGCCAAGGAAGGACAAGGTGACATCGAAGTCATCTATAATGACCTATAACTGTGGAATTTAACACTGAAAATATATGCTGAGAAGGAAATTATTGTGACCCACTTCAGTGAAGCATATAATTATAAAAATGGCACTGGGAAGTGATAACAGCCCTTCTTTGTCTAATTAATGTCATTTGGGGAAAGAACATCAGACAATATGTTTTGGTTTCTCAGTTGCAGAATGACTAAAATTGCAATACTTTTATTTCAAATAATTATTAAACTCAAGGAAGAATCTAAGCAAAACAAAATGTCACATAATCTCATGAAATAGCCAACTGAACTCAGAACTGTTTAGAAACAAAATGAACCAGGAAAGCTGAATCATTTCAGATGGTCACTTACTAGTCACAACTATTTTAAAGAGCTCAGCTCCATCTGAGTGATGTGTTATTTATCAAGAAATAGCTTCTGGAACGAACATTTGAAATAGTCATAGGCCTAGCTTCTCTGTCAAACTCTGTCATTAACCAGCTCTACAATTTTGGAAAAGACTTTAATTGCTTTGGGTCTCCAATGCTTTTTTTCTGTAAAATTAAAGATTGATAATCTAGATAATTTCAAAGTTTCCTTTATCCTCAAAAATGTTTTCATAAAAATATTATATTCTCTTCCACGATCATTTTAACATGCATGTGTCATGTTCCACGCAGCTGAATAAAAGAAATGAATAGGTAAGTCCTAGTGTGCTTGAAGGTGTTTTTCACCATCTTAGAAAAATGAAGAGGGGCCCCAAAATTTTATGGACACAAGAGGGCTGCCTCAGCTCCAAGCATCACTTCTTCACAAAACAATGTTCATATCCAAAACAGGAAGAATGGAATGATATCCACTCTTCTTACTGTGTCTTTACTCAAGAGACAAACCTTTCCCAGAAGCCTCTGACAAAACTTAGGTTCCCTTATCCAGGATTCAGTCACAGACCCATGCCTCAGCAATGTAGGAAGTAGGAGAAGCAGTATTTATAATTCTAGCCTCTGCTACAGGAGACAGGTTCTAAAGGCAGCTAGGAAAGGGGAAGCCAATGCCTGCTCCTCATCAGGATAAAAACAGGATCAGCTAGAGATCCTGATTGAAAAGAAAGTGACCTGAGACCTTTTTCAAGGCTCTGACAGTCCCCTAGCAGAAAACTGAGCAAAGTTTTCCCTGGTAAGAGTGAGAGATAAAGAATTTGAGAGACATTAATTTTTGTTAGTCATGTCGACAACTTTGAATTGGCCTAGCCGGTGCCACTTACTAGCTATGTGACATTGGAAAAAATATTTAGTATCTCTCTAACGCCCCGTTTTGTCACCTATAAAATGGTTTATCCTAAGGATCAAATGAGATAATGTGTGTAGAGTGCCTCCATAGTACCTGATATATAAATGCATAATAAATATGAGATTTCTCTTTCCCCCTTCCCTCTTCCTAACTTATTCTTTCTGTCCCTGTTCACAGAAAGAAAACTCCCACCCTGTGCCTATCCTATCCCTCCATTGTGACACCTTCTCTCTCTCTCAGTCTTTCTTTTTCATAATTATATACTTCTGGGAAAGGGGTTGTGCCTAAATGGCTTCTAAACGTGGGTTATGAATGGTCTGGCAGAGTGTATATTGTGAGGCCCAGTTCCACTTCCTCAGGAATAAGCTGTGCCAACCGCCTGGGATCAGATGTCAAGATGTCAGAGGCATCTTGGGGACAGGGTCACAGTGAGAGAACAAGATTCCCTGAGGTTGTTGACCTGTTTGTGTTGTCCACAAGCAGTCATTACAAGAGAACCTTGATTTATGATCAAGGACAATGAAGAGTGACAGGAGACTTTCGGGCCCTTGATGATACCCACCACTGGTAAACGCATTTCCCCTCAACATCTTAGGTTAGAGTAGTAAGTTAGGATAGTAAGTGTTGACTTGTGCATATAGAGGAACTGTTCCTCAGTCAACAGGAAGACTGCTGCTCACAATGACTAAGCTAGACGACCCCCACTTTTATCTCCACTACCTAGCCCCAAAGTTGACTCCATCCATCTGATGTCCATTCTTGACAAGGGCCACATAGAAGAGAACCAATAAGTAATTACAAGTGAAAAGTCTTAGAAAGAAAAGTAAGGAAACAGATTCTGATAGTGTCATGGAAATAGAGAAAACCCAACACAATTCTTGAGCGTGATTGTGCGCTAATCCTGCCCCTTTATGAGTTCAAGATATAGAATTTAAAATTCTGAGTTTAACTAAGATTACCTATTTGCTGTCATGATATAGTTAAATCAGTGAACCATATGAGCCATTGTATTAAACACATTTTTAAAAATAGTGCTAACATCCCATACTCATTGAGTACTTGTCCTGTGCCAGGCACATGCTGTGTGCTCGATACACAACTTTTTCTGCTCCTTATTATGCTTCTAAGACAGAACACCAGTTATCTCCATTTTGCACCAGAGGAATCTGAGATTAAAAGGCTTAAGTAATTTTTCAAACATTCCCCAGAGTGCATGGCAGAGAAAGGCACAAGTTGAGGCCTATCTGCCCATGGTCTGGGTTCTACCTGATAACATGACAACTGGCACCTCCCAGTGAAGCTCCCCAATGCCTGTGCTTCTGTCTAGAGTCACATTTTCCAGACCATACTGAAGTGATCTTCTGGTTTGTCTTTCTATCCAGCTGGTTTGAACCATTTGTCTTTGGATACTAACCCAGCACAATATAGAAGTTAGATAAATATACAAACATAGATCGAGTTAATGTGTAATAGGCAACATAAGAAGGAATGCTGGATTCAGCAGAGGGGAGGTAACTACAGGTTGGAGAGGTTGGAAAAGGCTTTGTGGGTGAGGCAGAGCCTGAGCCAAGCCTGGAAAAGGGAGAGAAGTTAAATGTGTGGGGAAGGTGGGAGAGAATTCTGAGAAGGGAATATTATTTTAGCAAAGGCCAAATACCTGAAATGTTTTTTGGTACTGATTCTACCTCTCCAAAAGAACATTTTTAATTACATAGCTCCTTACGCCATAGCATGAATAAGCATATTACTTTATTTCCGTGTCAGCCAGTCCCCCTGCTGGACCACAGGCATGAAATATGGCACTTGCTTCATTATGACCTTTTTACAGAGACAACAACCTATTAAAAGCATAAAACTGCATTGAAGATCAGAAACCCCATGGACAGTTTGGATCCAACCACATATATGGTATTTTTAAAAAGTTCAATATGGAGAAATAATCAATGTTCTCAAGATTAATTCATCCAGTTCAGATGACTGTGTAAGAAGAGTGCATATGGAATGCCAAGTGAACAACAACAACAAAAAACCTCCAACAAACTCTTAAGTATGTTACCTAGTGTCTGAAAAATGATAGATTCAAATTTCAACCAAGGCAAAACCTTTTCCAACCTGATATTGCTGGTGTTTCAGAAAGCAAGAAGTCATTTATCTCTGGAGTAAGAAACAAAAACCAAGAAAATAACTCTCTTATTTTCTGAATTTGTATTGAAATAAAATATACAAATAGAACATGTACACATTGAATGCCTAGAGCTCAATAAGGTTTTCATAGTCTCAACACATCCATGTAACCAACAACAAGCTCAAGAATGGAATATTTGCAACAGTCCAGAGGCCTGCCTTGCACGTCCCTCCACTCAGCACCCCTAAACATAGCCATCCTGCTCATTTCCGATACCACTCATAAGTTTTCCCTGTCTTTATACTTTGTATGTAAAAGGATATATAGTATGTGTTATTTCAAATTCTGACTTCCTTCTTTCAACTTTTTATGTCTGAGACTCATCCATGGTTTGTGTGCAAGTATAGCTCATTCATTCTCATGTTTGTTCAGCAACATTTCTTAAAGTGTGGTTCACTAGTGTAGCTCAAAAATGAACTATTTTCATAAATAATGTACAGAAAGATATAGTTTGCCTTTTAGATTGTATTGAG
Source organism: Heterocephalus glaber (assembly GCF_000247695.1). The sequence goes on along the minus strand of NW_004624743.1, from coordinate 14,846,695 downwards.
GACACAAAAGCAATTGTGGGTAAAATTGTCAATACCAAAAGAATTCATGAGGAAAAGCAACTGCTGAGTTATAAGCTCAACTAGTCAGTTTGTTATGGAATACCATTTTTACCTGAAAGTATGACTGACAGGAAAACTATGTTTATGGAGATTTGGATGTATGGCAAACATTTTGTCAAAAATAAAATAAATGGGCTATAACTTCAAGGAATACAATGGTAGAAATAGTTCTGATAAAAAATACACCAAAACGTGTATTATCACTTTTATTTTGAAAAAACAGTAAAATTATTTAGTGTATAATGCTGAATTTTCTTCATATCCCTTAAATAAAACATACTGTAACAGTTTAAATGGAAAAGCAAATATGAGAAATCCAGTCATCTTCGCAGAAACCAGTGAATAAACAGATTGTAGAAATGTAAAACAATGCTTCTATTCTCTCTAAATGTTTTAGTTTGGGAAATATAGTGACTTTAAAAAATAAAAACATATTATTTATGTTAGCATGAGATGAATTTATTTTAAATTAGTTTATAAATAAAAGTTTAAATGTCTCAGTTTTAAGTTTATACTATGATAAAATCAACAGCTATAATCCACATAATCAAAAGTTCTTTGGAGTACTCAATAATGTTTTAAAGGCATAAAGGTCCCTGAGACCAAGAAGTATGAGAACCCTGGTGTACAGTATTTCACTGTGAGCAGGGATTTAATTTTAACAATAACTTCTGTGAATATTCTTGAGATAGTATATATTTAGCTTAATTTCCTCATCTGGCCTTTCTGCTGTGGTTTCTTCTCTCTGGTCCCTTTTGCACTGGGCCAGATTATTCTCCAGCCTAGGACTTACAGTGTCTGTCACATCAGGTGCACTTTCTTCTCCCTGGCAGGAATGTTCCAGAAGGCTTTACCAAGTATATAGAACTGTGCTGTGGTTTTAAAGATTTAGCCAGAAAGAGTTCAGAGGAGGACAGAGAAAACTGGAGCAATGTAAGCAGAAGACTTTCTTGGATTATGGACATAGTTTTCTGGGCTTCTCAGCTTCCCCTCATCCCATCATCTAGCACCAAATATAAAACAATCTTTCTGTGTCTCTGTAACATATAACCCCACTTTTTATGACAATGCTCTTTACTAGCTGAGTTTTCTCCCCTTGGTTTTTGTGTCTTCATTTTCCTTCATTGTCACTGTCGTTCCAGAACACGAGTTCCAAGATGGCAGAGACCTTGCCTATCATGTTCACTGCCTGGAACCGTGCCTGGACCCACGACCTGCACAGCAACAGAATCACGTTCTTCTCAAGAGTCAGTGGAGTGTATACTGTGATAGATTGATCCTGGGCCATAAAACAAACCTCAACAAATTTAAAAGAACTGAAATCACACCATGTATTCTCTGACCACATGGGAACAAATTAGAAATCAGTAATAGCCAAGTAAGCAATACACTTCTATATAGTCTGTAGATCAAAGAGAAAGTCTCAAGAGAAACAAAAAATTACATATAACTGAATAGAAATGAAAGTACAACATATAAAAATTTGTGGCACACAGCTGAAGCATCCTGAGAGAGAAGTTTGTAGTACTAAATGTTTACATTTGAACACAGAAGTTCAAAATCAGTGCTCTAAGGTCCCATATCAAGAATCTAGAAAAAGAAGAGAAAAGGAAATACAAAATAAATAGAAAGAAGGAAGTACCAAGAGGAAAAATCAATGCATGTGAAAACAGAAAAAGAATACAGAAAATCAATGAAACTAAAATGCGATTCTTTGAAAAGATTAATACAATTGACAAACTTCTAGCAATACTGATAAAGGAAAAAAAGAAAATCCACAAACCATCAATAAGCATGAAACAAAGGATATCAGGTCAGATATTAAAAAGACTGCATGGAAATACTGAGAACAGTTCTACTTAGATGAAATGGGCCATCTCTTTGAAAGTCACAAAGCATCACAACTAACCTAGAATGAAATAGATAATTTATGTAGCTTAATAACTATTAAAGAAATTGAATATGCAATGCAAAAGTTCCCAAAAGAGAAATCTACAGGGCCAGAAGTTTTCTTTAGAAAATTCATCCAAATGCATACAGAATTAATACCAATTTCACACAATTTCATTCAGAAAATATGAAATTCACTTTATGAAAATTGCATTGTCTGATACTAAAACCAGACATGGTACAAAAAACAAAAACTAGGGCCAGGGGTTTAGCTCAGTGGTTTTGCCGCCTACTGCGCAAGTGCAAGGACCCGAGTTCAATCCCCGGTACCAAAAAAAACCCAAAACTACAGAGCAATGTCACTCATGCAAGTATGTGTCAAAGCTCCTAAAAAAACATTACCAAACAGAATTCAGAAATATATGAAAGAAATTATATACCATGGCCTAGTGGGGTTTATTCTAGCGGTGCAAAGTTAGTTCAAATATTTGAAAGTCATTGTAATCTGCCATATACAAATGCTAAAAAAAAAAAATCACATCACCATATCATTGATGAGAGAAAGCACTTGACAAAATTTAGCACCCATTCAGATAAAAACTCTCAGAGAACTAGAAGTAGAAGACAACTTCTTTCATTTGATAAAGCTATTACCATATCGAATGATACAAGACTGAATGCTTTCCCAGGAACAAGGGAAAAACATCTGCTCTCACCACTCTCTGGAGGGCTTAACCAGCAATAGGACAAGAAAAAGAAGCAAAGACACATCAGCTAGAAAGGAAAAAAGAAGACTATCTCTATTGCAGATGACATGATTTTCAACATAGAAAATCCCAAGAAATGTATATGAAAACTCCTATAAATACTGAGTTTAGTAGGGTGACAGGTTTCTCTCTCATATATATATCTTTTTCAGTATATATATATATATATATAGATACATATACATGTATATACATAATACACACATATATACATACATACTGTATAATTTCTATCTACTAACAATGATATATAAATAAAAAATTAATAATATAACACATTAAAAACATACTTAGGGGCTGGGAGTGTACCTCATTGTAGAGTACTTGTCTACCATATGTGAGACCTCGGGTCTAATCCTGAGCACCACTTATACACACAAAAGTTGTAAATCTAACAAAACATGTAAGATTTATATGCTGAAAACTACAAAACTCTGATGAAAGAAAATAAATACAATCTAAACAGATGGAGAAACATACCTTTTTTTATGGATTGGAAGGTTCACACAGTAAAGATGTTAATTTTCCCTAAATTAATATACAGGTTTAATTCACTTCCACCCCAAATCCCAGCCAGAATTTTTGTAGATATGGACAAGATTACTCTAAGATTTATGTAGAAAGGCACTGGGACAGTAGGTGAGAAGAATAAAATGGGAATAATCATTCTACCTGATTTCAACACTTAGTATGTGGTTTCAGTAATTAAAATTATGTCATACTGTAGAGAGATAGACATACAGATCAATAGAACAGAATGGAAAATCTAGAAACAGAGACACACAAATATATTCAAAAGTCTTTTGATGAAGATACAAGATCAGTTCAATGGGAGAAAGATGGGCTTTTCAATGTGCAGTGATGGAACAAGTAAATATCTATAGGAAAAAAATATATAAGAACCCTTTACAAAGAACCCTTCTCTAATGGCCTGAAATGGATCATAAACTTAAGTGTAAAATGTAAAACTATACTAGATCCCTACTATGCTAGGAAAAATAGATTGTCTTTGGGGTTAAAGTCCAGGCGAAATGTTCTTAGACTTAATACTGAAATCTCAGTTCACAAAAGGGGAAATTAATAGATTAGATTTCATCAAAATGAAAATATTTGCTCTGCGACAATTGTGAAGTGGAAAGACAAGCTTCAGACTGGGAGAAAATATTCACAAACTATATATACAATGAAAGGTTACTATCTGGAACGTGTAAAGAGCTCAAAATTCTACAGTGAAACAACAAATCATGTAATTAGAAAATAAGCAAAAGATATGAAGATGTATTTGCTCTTGTCAAAGCAGTTATTTGAGAAAGACTTGAATTTAAAGACTATAAAAGGATTTGCATATTTGAACTTTACTGCATGTTGGAAGAGAAACAAATAAATTTTTATAAAGGGAACAGGCTAGACTTTGGAATTCCTGTTCATGATCTTATTTAGGACTACAAACCAGAATGCATAGACACTGGGCTAATCAATTCTAATGAAAAGTACAGGTAGCTCTGAACAACACAGACCAGCTGGTGGAGTCTTCCCCGTGTGCTATTCCCACTACCACAATACTCTGGTATTCTCACATAGAATGATTTTTCTTTTTGGATGAAGTTTCAAAGGCCACCGAGAAGATCCTTCAATACCCAACCACATCACAGAAATGGTAAAAATATCTTTGTACATTAATTCAGCAACATTGCAAAGGTCACCAACAACAGAGGCAGCTGTATGCTGGCTTTGCGGGAAGCCTTGCTGAAGAGCATGGAAAAATCTGCTCCATACTCCCCATTGTGGAGACAGCACCCTTAGGAATGCAGGTTCCTCAGGGGAACCTCGCGGGGAGGGGCCTTTTTTTGCATCCAGGCTGCTCTGTGAGACTGGAGCTCACATCACTTATTTGACAAAATAAGGTAACAGTTTGAAGTCATTAATTTCTAACTGGTACATGTTTGCAGTACATAATCATTACATTCCTTGTGGGGAGCTAGTACATGCATAACACTTCCTAATTCTTTTTCACCCCCTTCCCCTTCTCTCCCTCAGCCCTCCCCCATCTCTTGTTCCTCATCCCACTTGCAAAAAGTCTATCTCGGGCCGGGGATTTAGCTCAGTGGTTCTGCTGCCTGCCTCACAAGTGCAAGGACCAGAGTTTGATCCCTGGTAATCAAAAAACAAAAAAGTCTATCTCCTTATTTCCTATCTTTTATGTTGCTCTTTAATTATTTATGCTTTGGGGTTGTCACATAAGAGAAACTATATGATATTTAACTTTGTATGTCTAATTTATTTCACTTAACACTATAGTCTCAAAGTGCATACATTTTCCTGCAAAATGACTCAAGTTTATCCTTTTTTATGTCAGGGTAGTATTCCATTGTGTATAAATGCCACATTTTCTTTATCTATTTATCAGTTGATGGACATATAGGCCACTTCCAAGATTTAGTGATTATGATTTGTGTTGCTATAAATATGGGTGTGCATGTATTGCTGTAATATGATGTCTTTACCCCTTTTAGGAAGATACTTAGAAGGGGAATAGCTAGGTCAAGTGGAATTTCTTTTTTTTTTAATTCATTAAGTTTATTGGTACATTTTAGGTATACAATATGATGACATTCATCATTGGGGATTTGTACCTTTACATGATATATCTTGGGGGAATGGAATTTCTATTTTTAGTTTTTTGTTGAATCTCCAAACTGATTTCCATAGTAGTTATACTAGTTTACATTCCCACGAACAATGTAGAAGGGTTCCATTTTCCCTGCAGCCTTGCCAGTATTTGTTATTATTTGATTTCTTGATGAGAGCCATTCTTTCTGGAGTAAGGTGGAGTCTCAGTGTGGTTCTCGTTTGCATTTTTCTAATGGCTAGAGATGTTGAACATTTTTTATATATTTTTTGGCCATTTGTACTTCTTCTTCAAAGAAGTGTCCATTTATTTCATTTGCCTATTTTTTGATTGGGTCTTTTATTTTGGGGGTGTCTAACTTCTTTGTGTTCTTTATATATTTTGGATATTAGTCCTCTGTCCAAGGGATAGCTGGTAGAATTTTTTTTCCCATTCTGTAGGTTGTAGCTTCTGCATAGAAAAAGAAACAACCAATAGAGTGAAGAGACAACCTACAGAATAGAAAAAATATTTCCCAGCTATTCCTCGGACAGAGGACTAATATCCAGAACTCAAAAAAAAAAAAAAATGATGCCATTGATTGTTGAGGCTGGGATACTTAGGTTTTGCTAAGCTACGAGAAAGATTCTCCCCTTTTCAGTAATACACAATGTCTTTTCATTTGAAGCCTCAAATAGCTGGGTTTTTCTCTGCTCTTCCATTCCTTTGAAACCCTACTGATAATTAGTTTCCCACAGCGCCTCCTATGTTTCTTACACCATTACTCATCAGCCTGGTCTATTTGTGCTGCAGATTATTCTTTCTCAACCTCCATTGGTTTCACTAAGTTTGGCACTATTTTGTTATTTTTAGTCCATATGGCTGATATTTGGGGAACAAGGGTACAGCTTCCTTATTATTGTTTTAGAATGTTCCAAATTAATCTGTTATGTTTACAGAGGTTCTTATTCTTGGGTCTATGAGTGTGAGAGTTGATGGAAAAATTCAAGTGAACCATGAGTTCTCAGAAAAACTTATCTTTATTTTCATTAACCTCAACCTGAAATTTATCATTTCCTTACATTATTAATGTAAGCAGAAAATTACAACGAAATAAAGAAAACATTCTAATTGTTTCAGTTATCTCAAAGTTTAGTTATATCCATCACTGGTTAAATGAAGTTAATTATTCAATGTGTCACTAGAGCAAATGTTTACAAATAAGCACATATATATATATATATATATAACAAGTATTAAAAATATTTTGATAACTTTTCACTATAATTTATTTTCTTTGTAAACCTGTATTTGTGAGTAAAAATATTTGTATTCTGAAGGGATGGTAGGCCTAATTAAATTATTCAAGGGAATAATAAAGAAAAAGAGTAGTATGTAAAAGAAAAAGTTGTGTGTATATTTTCTTTTGTAATCTAAACATACACAACAATGCACATACACCTACAAAACCCATACATAGAAAACAGGTGTCAAAATGTGCACAAAAATGATAATGATGATGGAAACTGGGTAATCATTTTGCTTATCTCTGTGAACATTTTCGCAAAGTTGTAATTATTTTTGTGAACAATATAGACTTTTATTCTTTAAAAGAAATGAAGGCCTACGAAAGGAACCAAAAGGATATATATTTTATCTGTGATCACTTATGTATTCATCATTCAGCAACTGAACCTTACATAGTTAATATGATACAATGAATTAATGCACCAAATAACCATAATTTCATCTTCAGCAAGTCTTCAAAACAATTTTGTTTTGCTTTGCTGATTTGTATTTTTGTTTTCTGTGTCTTTTATCAAAAGACTGTCCTGTAACAATATTATCTCATCCTATAAAAATAAGCATAATTTATAACAGTACTTTCTTAGAGTTCATACTCCCCTCGATAAAAATCTTTCTTTCCTTCATAATTGTGCTGTACTTAACTTGAAAAATTCTGAATCATAATGTCACTAGAAGAAATACTGTCATGTTATTTTCATATCTAGATATTGGGATTTCTGAAAAGCTACTGGGACAGATATGGCTATCATGCCTCTTACATGCTAATAACATTTTATTACCTGGAAACATATACCAGGTTTTAAGAATGCTCCTAAATGAAGGTTTTATAACTTTAAAATATAACTCTTCCAAAATTAGACTTTCATCTAATATGCAAGACATGACTATAAAGTAATTGGTTTGATATTGTTGTGTGTGCTCATAAAAGCATTGGCATTTACATAAGAAATGAATGTTATCCCCTTGAGTGATGCCCTTAGGAAGCACCAGACTAATTTCAAGGACATTTGCTGTGCTCAGAAAAAACATTAGGACTTTTGTTTTGGAAGTTAGACTGTTCTATTTTATTTTAAACAAGTACAGGTACTTGTAGAAGTAGACCAAGTTTGTCCTTTAAAGTTGGATTTGATAGTCATCAATAGCTAAACATAATGTAGAGTGGGAGACAGAGCCCTGGGTACACCAGGAAGAAAGAAGTGGATGAGACAGTAGGATAGGAGAATGCAGTGTGACTCTAATATTTCAGAGATGATAATTCAAAATATTCAACAATAGTTATGGCAGAGTACAAGCAGTCAAAACAGATGGCACTAGGGGACTCTGACCAAGACCCAGATATTAACACTGGATTGTGAGGCATTCTGGGGAGTCAGAGCGGGAGACTGTAGCAGTGGAGATAAGCGGATGCTTGAGCTTTCCTAGCTGTACCATTTATCAACCAACCAAGGAGGAACTGGGGTATTTTAACATTCACTGGATATTAGTCCTTCCAAAAGTAAAGCAACAGCCATTGCTGCTGTTGTGTGACTCATGGGACAGCCCTGACCCTAAGAACGCAGCCCAAGAGCTGTCTGAAAGTGTTGAAGACAACAGTAGCCATAATGGCATGAACATACGAGATCCCAGGGTGACTGTTCTAAAGGGTCCTGCTTATCCCAATAGTTACTCTCTGGGTTCATTAAGAGCAGCCCCCATGCCTTTCTCACTTTCTTGCTCTAGCACTAAACATAATGCTTGACATGTGGTGGTTGTTCAAAAAGAATTGTTGCATAAATGGTATGCATGTGAAAGAAAAATAGCTTCACAGTAAAATTTCATACTCAAGGCTTTTAAAAAACATTATTTTTATTTTTTATACTAGTAAATTCTCTTCATTTTATTGGAAATAATTCTAAAAATCTCTTTAACAATGAAATCCACTAATATTTATTCCTGACTCAAAATATTTTGGACAGCTGCCTACTTCTCTCTGGAAAGCTGCCCTTCTCAATGCTCTTTTAATTACCATCCGACTTTTAAAAGCCACAAGTAGATGTGAATCTGTCTTTAACTCTTTGAAGTTTCTGATATTTTTAGCCAAAGAGAACCTTCCTTTTAATAGGTTGGACTTGAGGCTTTCCTGAAGCTGAGGCTACTATAATGTGGCTGCTAATAACCCCGTTAGAACTGAGGAAACAGCCCCAGAAGAGCTAAACCACTCCCCAACATGTACACAGCTGGTGTGTGATGAAGGTAGGTTGTAAATGCAGGCAACTTGATCCCAGAGCTGAGTATCTGTGACAGGACGGTATTAGGAGTAGGAGCTTCTTTACCTTCAATCAGTCAACAGGGTAGGAATTAAAGGATTTAATTCCTGTAGGTGAAAGGGATCTTAGGATCTTATAGCTCCTGTTACACTCACTCTCAGAGACCAGATGAGGGAAGAAAGAGACTTCACTGTACATTGACCCTGCCAATGTTTATTGAGCACTTATGTTCCAGGTGCTGTTCTAGGTTCTAAGAGGACAAGAAAGGAACCCAAGGCATTTTGTTTTTGGATTGGTGAGCATAATATCTAGAAAATTGCAAGTTTTCTGGTCTCCCTCCTCCACTATTGAAATGGAGGAAAAACTGAACTTCACTCTGTCTTCAGTTTGAATGCTGGACCTTGAGAAATCACCTTCCTCCATATATTGCAAAATAGATGTATTTATAGAGAAGAGATCTTTTGCATTCTTCTTTTGATTCTCTAGTGGAGAGCATTTGACCTCCTTTGATATTCTGTCATTATAAGGATAAAGATGATAGAAGGATAGGGGTGGTGGGGCTAGGAGTGAAGCATATAAACTGTTTTGGACACAGGTATCACAAAAAGATTTCATTAATGTTCTGTCCTTTTCCTGCAGGATTGCCTTGTATAGTGCTGGTGCTCAGAACCAGTTCCCTCTGGGCTAATTGTTTCATACACAAATTTCTTGTTTTATGAGGCATTTCAAGTGCTACAGTGGCTTTATTTATTATCATAATTAGGAACAATGGTAACGTTAATTGAACTTTGTACCTTCCTAAAAAGATTAAGTTGCACTTTAAAGGAAGGTTAATAAATAACCAAAGAGAAGGCTACCAAAGAACTAAACCTGGGAGTACTAAACTGTACTCAATACTCCCCAAAACATGAAGGACAAAAACACTAACTTTTTCATCATAAAAAATATGTAACCAGTGCTGAAATGTTAGTCCATGGTAAGTAGAGATGGTAACCTCACTGTTCCTATCACACTAAGATTTTTAGGTAAAATAAGGATTTTCTAACAATGAAAACATCATAAAGAGTTGTGTTCCCTTTTCTCTGAAAGCTTAATGTCACTGTAGTATTCTTGGTTACTTATTTTTTAAATGATTTTCTTAATGTATAGTGTATGACCTTAAGTCTCCTTTTTGGAACAAACAATATGGATTTTAAACAGAAACAAATACATAGGTAAATAAAAATTGAGAGATTCCTCTTTCATCTAAAGATTTGATCTATGTAAAACTACGACTTAGTTGGGGACAGATCATATTTTGAGCTGAATTTGTTCATTTTACTTTAGTGTGAATGAATAGGTGAGTTTTTCTTAAGAACAGACTTGTTTTTAAAATGAAAAGTGAGATCTCCTAGAGTTTTTTTGAGGGGCAATATAGTCAAAATTTTGCCTTGTCTTTTATCCCTGTTCTTGACCTAAGAATAGGATTGTTTTACCTTTAAAACCAAACACTAAAGCTTTTCTCCCTCAAAAATAAAATGTCAGGGTATACTCATCTTCTATCTTTTGAGATACATCATATTTAATCTCAATTTTAAAGAAACTTCTCCCTCATGTTCTTTTATTATACTCAAACCATGTAGTCACATAACACATGAGAATAAAATGTTAAAGGGATTTTATCAAAGACATTGCAGCAAAATAATCCCTCTGGCTCATACAGTGTTTCTGATTTTTCTTACAGTGTCACCTCTTCTGTATTATATACTCAAAACATGATGCTAAAAACTACAGTTTCGGGCCGGGGATTTAGCTCAGTGGTTTTGCTGCCTGCTCCGCAAGCACAAGGACCCGAGTTTGATCCCCAGTACCAAAAAAAAAAAAACTACAGTTTTAGGCCCAGGAATGAAACAGAGCCTGCAAAATGGGCTGTACAGCACATAATGCTTTGAAGAAACTATGCCATAATATCCTGAAAAACAGCCTCTGGTCATAAAAATGCAATTCACTGACCCCAAGAGAATCATCTGCAAAGTCCCGGAACCATGTCCTGCTGTCCGACACCTCAGTCCACGTCCAAGCCTTCTACTCCATGTGGTTTTTCCCTCGGGGATCATTATTGGGTTTTATAATGATTAGTTTGTGTATGAAAAAGGAAAGCTCAAGTCTATAATTTTATACGTACTTAGAAAAAAATATATAAAGAAAATTCAGTAGCGAGACAAGTAATCTCCTGGAGTTTGCTGTGACCAAGAGTATACCTGTGAGAAGGACAAGCTGATAAACGTATGTGCTCAGCATGAAGGTGCCAGAACACAAGGAGGAAAGTCCGCCTCCCTCCGGCTTGGAGAGCTCTGTTCTTTGTCTCCCTTCAGACACTGTGTCCACAGAGGACAGCTACTATTGCAGGTGAGCTTGGGAACACCCAAGCCAAATTCGATGACAAGGACAAGAAGAGGGAGCATATTTCTTTTCATTTTGATGACCAAAATTAATAAAGATACTTCTTAATAAAGGCCTTCGTTCATAAAAGCCTAAGAGTAGACTGAGGCAAAGTAAAGGCCCAGAAGTAAAACCAGCCTGAGTATGGAGGGAACAGAACCAAGAGAAGGGGCCATGTCAGGAGGCAGGGAGGCTGGTTGACTCCTCAGCCCAGACCTGAGAAGGTCCAAGTCCTGTCTCCTGGAGGGGCAATGGAGCCCAGAAAGGAGGAAAACCTGGCTTTAAGTCTGTGATCAGCCCCTCACTGCTACTGGGCCTTGAGCCAATTACAGTACTTTATGGTTCTATCTCTCAGCTTCCTCATCTGGGAGAGGGATAGCAATAGGAAATAACTCATTTGGAAAACACCTACAACAGTGCTTCACACAAATAGCAGTGGCTCAGTAAATGTTAGGTTTTGTTGTCAGCAATTGTCAGCCAACATATGAGTTCTATTTTTTTTTAAAGAAATGCTGAAAATGTGTTCCACCACTTCCAGCTGTACTCGAAGGTTAACAGAAAGAAAGAAAGAAAGAAAAAACAAACAAACGAAGAGTAGTTTCCCATACGTTCTCTTCTTTGAATAAAATAAAGTAAGGAGTTTACATTTTTAATCTGTATTCATTGTATGCCCAAAACTATACTCATCAAAAGAAGCTTTTCAGTAGAGACATGAATAGGGAAGGAGAAAATGGGAAAGAAAAGCCTGACAGAAATAACTGAAAGGTGGTCTCTGAGTTTTAGCCACGATAAATATCATTTCCCTGGAAAAAAGAAAGAATTAAGATGTGTTATGTATGCGTACCAACTCCCCACAATGAATATAATAATTATGTACCATAAACAAGTACTAAAACAAAAAATTTTTTAAAATGAAGACCTATCGACTAACTCAGTGATTCCCAACTGAAGGAGGCGCGAGGGCTAAGAGTAAGAAGAAATGAAGCTAAGGCTGTTGCTGGATGTGTGTACATTAAGCCTGAAAAACACAGGTTCAAAAGCCAGGGTGTAGGAGTCATTGCATGTGACCTTCTTAATTGAGACTATCTGTCGAGGGGGACCGATATGTGATTTTCATAAACATCCCCTCAGTCCCTCAAGCAGTCACATCCCTAGAGTGAGCTAATTAACAGCCATCTAGATAGTCATCTCTGTTTCACTCTTACCTGACCATTCTTTACATAGAGCCTGGATGATTCCTATAGAATACAAAGATATATCGCTCTCCGGCCGGGGATTTAGCTCAGTGGCTCCACCGCCTGCCTTGCAAGCACAAGGTCCCGAGTTCGATCCCGGTACCAAAAAAAAAAAAATAAACTTTCTTAAAACACATACTTGGCCACATTTTAAAATTGTATTGATGATGTGATCATGAAAAGCACAAGCCGGGGCTGGCAGTGGTGGAGCACTCGCCTCAC
>NW_004624743.1:14819963-14830778 GCF_000247695.1 Heterocephalus glaber | reverse complement strand
ATTGAACTCGGGACCTTTCGATTGTGAGGCAGGTACCGGAACCACTGAGCTAAATCCCCGCCCCCTGGATTTACCTAAATTTCAACAAGCAGGTCTTCTTCACCCACCTCACTGATGTTTAAAGAGCCTGATATTTAAAGTTTCAAGTTATACATTTATTCATTGTACAACCTCAAGTTATAAATTTTATCACACTGGCCTCAGAATCTTTTCAAGAGATCCTATCATTTGAATTCTACTTTTGCCATCCAACATATTAAATCTCTTTTCCAGAGAGTATCTTATATAATGGGTCATGTTACCTAAACTTGATAAATAACATAATATCTATGCTGTCACTCAAATAATTGATGACATAGTTTTGAACAGATTAAGACAAAAGAATTATTTCCTAAAGCTTTCGTTCAAGTGTCTTGTTCACTCAGCTGTGAGTTTACCTCCTCACATTCTCACCTATATCAGGTTTCTCCATGTTTTTCATCAGGACATAATATACATGGTCACAATAAATACAGAATGATATCATATAAATTCTTGGCAACTTATTTTAAAGGATAATATAAAATAATTTTTAACCACATTGTCTGATACACGCTTCAATATGTCTATGGCATTCCACAGACTTCTAAGAAAAAATGAAAACAAAAGAAAAACAAAAAGAAAAAGTAATAAAAGTGGTTTGACATACGCTTAGTTATATTGGCAGGGTTTTTTCTTTTCTAAAGCTCTCAAATTTTCTGATTACAAACATGTACTAATTTGATTTTGTTAGAAATCAAGATTAAGATAGTGGTTCATAAGTTTGAAAATCTATTGCTCATCTCCTATAAGAACCACAGTAGCCTAGGATGTGCTGTGGTAATAAAGAACCCTGGACTCTCAGTGGCTCATAACACACGCTGTTATTTGTGTCCATTGTGTGCTTGCTGCTACTCTGGCCCATGGCTCAGCCACTCCAGAAGCCAAGCTGGGAAGCAGCCCCTTTCTGGAACACACTACAGCTGGCAAAGGGGGAAGAGACATCAAAGGTTCCAGTGAGAAGAGGTTCTTGCTTAGCAGGACACTGGCTACACAAAGGCACACATCTGAAGCTGATGGGTTGAAAAATATAATCTCGCTATACAAAGATGCCCTACTGAAAGTGCCTGATGGAAAAGTTAGTAGATTTTTTAATACTTCATACAATGTCACATTCTTCCTTTGAAAATTGAGGTCTCTTGTGCCTTTCTCCATTTTTTGGATTTCTTCCCCAGGCTGTAACATTTCTTGGAGGCATATGATAGTTCTATGATCATACCAGTGAGATTGTTTTGTGCTTAAAATGTACTCTCTCTGGCAGTAGGAACTTGAATTCTTCTAAAATATTTCAGTTGTTATTAATTTTCTCTTATCATGGATGTCAATGACATTTTAATGCACTGACCTCTCAATGTTGCCAGCTTAACCTTCATTATTCTTGGTATAGACAGAAGAAAAGAGGAAGTACAGTGTTTTCTTTTAACATGATACTATCATCCTCAAGCAATGGCCCTATAATTTTCATCTATCTATTGTTCTGAAAATAGCTATCAAAATTGCTGCTGCTGTCTCTAGTGGTTTCTGCCAGCCTCAGCTAATTCTTGGCTTAAACACTCTTGAAATTCTTGTCCTATTGCTTGTATCCTTCTTGTTATGTTTTCTCAACCATAATTTACATAAATGTCTACCAGCCTCACCAGGCAAGTTGCTGGGTCCCTTACCTTCTTCCCTATCTTCTTTCCATTCAGAATATTTTTAACTGTGTAGTCAGAAATGCATAATTCATCTCTCTTCATCATTATGGAACCGTATTCATTTTTGCTCTTGCAATACATAATTTTAAAGAAAATTTTCCACTATGTTTATATCTTCATGGATTGCTCTCTAGTGACATTATTATTAGAGGCAATGTGACTCACAGGGTAAGACTTCAGTTTCTGAAGACAAAATTTGGATCTTAGTATTTTTACTCCTGACTTGTGTGACTTTGGACAATTCACTTCTCTGTGCTTCAATTTTCTTGTCTATAAAATAAAGATAATTATAGTACTTTCCTTGTACTGCATCCATATACTATATATTACATACACATGGCACCTAAAGACCTCATTTGTTTAAAGTGCCTTAGATCATGGGAAGTTGTCTGCTTCTGATAAGGTACAGAAATTATAATTTCTAATACTCTTTGAGGGTAGAACACATCTCCCCAAGACTCATTCCCTTCAGAGCTAGCAGAAGCACTCATCAGGACCTAGCATGGGTAAGGAGTTGCAGTTCAAGATGCTGAGCTGAAGATGCATGTTGCCTCAGCTCCTTCCACAAAGAAGACAATAAAGAAATTCAAATTCCACCTGGAATAATGAGCCTAAACTTTCATTCTGAAGCAAGAAATGGCAAACAAGGACAAGCAGATCTACGGAATACTGACAGCGTTATAGAGAAATTTTGAGATAAAAACTGAGTAATAGACACAGAAAAATGTAGAACTGAAAAAGACGGTAATACAAGGAGGGAGGTTTTTTTCAAATCGGAAGGGCCACAAGACACGGAGGGAAGGGGGAGCAAGTGGGAGGAAAAGGGATGAAGAAAGAATTTAAAAATGGAAATAGATCTTCTACAGATGAAAAGCAGACCAAGAGATGGAAGGAGGAGGGAGGGATGGAAAGTTCAGAGATGTGAAAAGAATTAAGATACATTATGTGTTATGCACCAACTCATGATGGATGTAATTATTATGTACTGCAAACATGTACTAATTGAAAAATAAAAATGCTAGGTAGATTCCTCACAACTTTTTAAGCAGTGTTGCAACCACAAAAATAAGATGATTCTATGAAAATGGGATCTATCATAACCAAAATTAGTTTTTAAAATTCTTTTTTAATATGAAAATTAAAAATCCATGGGAGGGGTATAAAATAAAATGTGTCAGAACACAGTATGGAGAAACAAAAGATGAAACAGATATGAGAGAAAATAAGTCATAAAGTATCAATCCACAAAGTTCAGTGTTCAACCAGTCAGGGCTGTGGTATGATGCTTTTAAGTCTTTTGGGAAGATACCCACAAGGGGAATGGCTGGGTCAAATAGAACCTCTAGTTTTAGTTTTTTGAGGTATCTCCACACTGATTTCTATAGTGGTTGTACCAATTTACATTCCCACCAACAGTGAAGAAGGGTTCCTTTTTCCCACAGCCCAGCCTGCATTTGTTATTGGTTGATTTGTTAATGATAGGCATTCTTTCTGAAGTGAAACGGAATGTCAGTGTTGTTTTAATTTGCATCTCTCAAGGGACCAGTGATGTTTAACATTTTTTCATATATTAATTTGTTAATTGTACTTCTTCATCTGAGAAGTATCCACGCACCTTCAGATCTCCATTTTGAAAAAGGAGATCGAACAGGACATCAGAAAACGGAAATATATCACTTGTTCTTGGATAGGTAGAACCAACATAGTGAAAATATCCATCCTTCCAAAACTTACACAGATTCAATGTAATCCCAAACAGAATAACAGTATCATGCCTCAAAGAACTTGAGAAAACAATTCTAAAATTCATATAGAGCCAGAAGAGACTTGGAATAGCAAAAGTAATTCTAGGCAAGAAATGAAAATCACAATCCCTGACTTGAAATTATATTACAAAGCTACAGTGATAAAAGCATCATGATACTGGTAGAAAAACAGACTGGAGGATCAATGGAACAGAATAGAAGATCCAGGAACAACTCTAAACATACTTAGCTACCTTATCTTTGACAAAGGAGCCAAACACCTTCACTGCAAGAGACATAGCCTCTTTTTTTTCAATTCATTAAGTTTATTGGTACAGTCTAGGTATACAATACAGTAACATTCATCATTGGGAACTTGTGCCTTTAATGGAATCTATCTTGGTTCTAATTTTTTCCCCCTTCCCCTTCCCTTTCTTCAACCTCTCCACCCCTCCCTATTTACAGACACTTTGTTTCCATTTATTCCTTTCCTCATATTTTTTCCTTTCCTTTCTTTCCTTTTCCCTACACCTCCCACTTCCCCTTCCCCTTTCTACCTTTTCTTCCTATTTCACATCGTCCATTATACATTTTAATCCTCATTTACAGTATCAGTTTCTCATACCAGAGAAACTATTCAGTATTTACACGTGTGTCCCATTTATTTCACTTAAGAGTATGGCTTCAATGTACATCCATTTAGCTATAATGTCTCTAGTTTATCATTCTTTATGGGTGGGTGGTACTCCATTAAAATAAAAAAACACACCATCTTTATCCAGTCACAGATTGATGGGTATTTGGGCTGTTTCCAAGATTTAGCTATTACAAACTGTGCCACTATAAACATGGGTGTGCATATATCACTGTAGTATGATGTTTTAAATTCTTTTGGGAATATACCCAGCAAGGGAATAGCTAGATCAAATGGGACCTCTTATCCTAGTTTTTGAGGAATCTCCATACTGATTTCCACAATGGCTGCATCAGTCTACACTCCTACCAGCAATGGAGAAGGGTTCCTTTTTCCCCACAGCCCCTTTGGCATTTGTTGTTGCTTGATTTCTTGATGGCAGCCATTCTTTCTGGGGTGAGGTAGAATCTTAGCATTGTTCTCATTTCCATCTCTCAGATGACCACTGATGTTGAACAAGTTTTTAATACGTTTATTTGTTGTTTCTACTTCTTTGTCTGACAAATGTTTGTTTATCTCAGGTTCCCATTTTGGGATTGGATCTTTAAATTTGGTGGGGATTTTTTAAGTTCTATATATATTATAGATACCTTTATCTGAGAAACGGCAAAAATTTTTCCCACATTGTGGGTTGTCTCTTCACTCTGTTGGTGGTTTTTCTTGATGTGCAGAAGTGTTTTAATAAGATGATATCCCAGTTGTTGAATCTTTCTGCTAGTTCCTGTGCTGCTGAGGTTTTGTTCATGAAGTCTTTTCCTACGCTAATGTCTTCAAGAGTTCTACCTAATGTCTCTTCCAGCAAGTTTATTGTTTCTGTTTTAATATTTAGATCTTTGATCCATTTCAATTTTAGTTTAGTGCATGGTGAGAGATATAGGTCTAGTTTTCATCTTTGGCAAGTTGAAATCCAATTTTTCCAGCACCATTTATTAAAGAAGTTGTCTTTCCTCCAGTGAGGGTATTTGGCTTCTTTGTTAAAGATGACGTACCTGAGTGTGTCTGGAGTTGTTTCTGCACCTTCTAATCTATTCCACTGATCCTTGGGTCTGTTTCTCTGCCAGTACCATGCTGTTTTTATCACAGTAGCTTTGTACTTAGTTTCAAGTTGGAGATTGTGATATTCCCTACCTTGTCTTTGTTGCCTAGAAATGTTTTTGCTATTCTAGGTCTCTTCTTGTTCCAAATGAATTTTTGGATTGTTTTCTCTAGTTCTGTGAAATATACTGTTGGAATTTCAGTCGGGATTGCAGTGGATTATATCGCAGTTTTGGAAGCATGGCCATTTTCACTATATTGGTTCTTCCCAGCCAGGAGCAAGGGATGTCTTTTCATTTTCTTTTTTTTTTTTCAGTTTACTTTTATTTATTTAATAGATCATCAGCTTCTCCCTTCCTACAACTGGAGTTCCATTTTGTTTCCATGTTGAGTAATAAACAGTAACAGAGCTAATTAGAATAAGCTACTTCAAAGACAACTCACTTTAACAGACAAATTATAGATGCATTCTAGAATGCACAATACTTTAGTCACTAAGAAACTTAAATGAGAACTTGAAGAATGTAGTCAGGTCCAGCATACAGTAAACATCAGCTGAGATGCAGTACAATTGTTGTTGTTGTTGGGTTTTTTTTGGTACCAGGGGTTGAACTTAGGTCCTTGCACTTGAGCAGCAGGCAGCGGAACCACTGAGCTAAATCCCGGCCCCGAGATGCAGTACAATTGTTTAAGGGTTCCTGATGCTGCACGCCTTGGCCATTAGCTGAATCTTGATGTGGAGAAAGGTTTAGCTAATGCCAAGGAGAGATGCAGAAAATACTATTTTGTCTTAGGGGTTATGTACAGGAACCAAAAGGCAGGAAAGCACTAAACATTCCTGAGAGCATCTACTCCAGGAAGGACTTTACCTTCTAGGAGCTCTAAACTGACACCACCTCCAGTGCTCACATGGCTAACTTTGTTTTCTGTGTTCCATTTGGCACAGCAAGTAGCAATGTCCCCACCTCCTATGATAGTGATGCAGCCCCTAGAAGTGGCTTTCACCACCTCATCCATGAGGGCTTTGGTTCCTCGGGCAAAAGCTTCCCATTCAAATACCCCCACAGGTCCATTCCACACAATCTGCACAACCAACAGCCTCAGCATACTTCTTGCTGCTCTCAGGAACACAGTCCAAGCCCATCCATCCAGCAGGTATGCCAGAGGCCACAATGGCTTGGCCAGTCTTGGCATTCTCATAAAATTTTTCAGCAGTGACAAAGTCAACAGGCAGAGTAATCGTCACACCATTCTTCTCAGCTTTGGACATCAAGTCTTTAACAATCTTGGCTCCCTCTTCATCGAACAGAGATGTGTCAGTCTCCATGTTGTTGAGCACCTTAAGGAAGGTAAAAGCCATTCCACCACCAATAATCATCTCATTGACTTTGTCAAGCATATTATTGATGAGCTGGATCTTACCTGCAACTTTAGCTCTGCCCAAGATGTCCAGAAAGGGTCGCTCTGGGTTCTCCAAGGCCTTAGCAAAATAGTTTAGTTCCTTCTTCATCAAAAATCCACTGGCTTTCTGGAGCAGATTGACTCCCACCATAGAGCTGTGGGCTCGGTGTGCAGTGCCAAAAGCATTATTGACACAGACATCCCCTAGCTTGGAAAGTGAACCTCAGAAAGCTTCTATCTTGGCTGGCTCAGCTTTAACCTTCTTCCCAGAAGCATCTTTTCCCTTCCCTTCCTCCTCCACATGAAAGCAGAGGTTCTCCAGCAGGATGACAGACCCAACTGCTGGGTCAGAACAGGTTTTCTCTACTTCTGAGCCTACACAGTCCTTCAAGAATAGAACATCCTTGCCCGCCAGAGATTTGAGTTCCACAGCAACTGGCTGTAAGGAGTACTTTTTGGGCATTGGGACACCATCCAGCCTGCCCAGGTGGCTCATAAGAACAACTGACTTGGCTCCATTGTCCAAGTAGAATTTGATGCTTGGGACAGCAGCCTTGATTCTTTGGTTGTTGGTTATCTGATTGTTCTTCATAGGAACATTGAAATCCACTCTCATAATAACCCACTTCCCCTTCACTTCTAGCATGTCCAGAGTCAGCTTGTTAGAAAGCAACATTTTGATAAAAGAGCGGAGGCGAGAGGCCGGGGACTCAGACAGAGGAACGCATGAGGTCTGTAGAGCACTGGGGATGCATGCAGAATGCGGAGCTGTCTTTCCATTTTCTGATATCCTCCTTACTCTCCTTTTTCTGAGTGCTGTAGTTTTTAAGAGTAAAGGTCTTTTATTTCTCTCATTAGATTGCTTCCTACATATTTCTTTTTTTTTTTTTTTTTGGATGCCATTGTGAAAAGATTTGTATCTCCTGTTCCACTCTCAGTGAGTCTGTTGTTCGTGTATAGGAAGGCTATTGATTTTTGTGTGTTGACCTTGTATCCAGCTACTTTACTGAATTTGTTTATTAAGTCTAGAAGACTTTTGGTGGAGTTCTTGGGGTCTTCTATATAGAGTATCATATCAACTGCAAATAATGAAAGTTTTTCATTTCCTATTTAATTCTTTTTGTTTCTTTCTCTTGTCTAATTGCTGCAGCTAATGTTTCAAGAACTATATTGAACAGGAGTGGTGATAGTACATATCCTTTTCTTGTTCCTGATTTTTAGCATGAAGGATTTCAGTTTTGACCATTTAGTATGATGTTGGCTGTTGCTTTTTCATAGATGGCTTTTATCAGGTTGAGATAGAGACCATTTATTCCAATTTTCTGTAGGGTTATTATCATGAATATGTGTTGGATTTTGTCAAATGCTTTTTTCTGCTTCTATTAAGATGATCATATGGTTTATGTCTTAGCTCTATTCCTATAGTGTATTACATTTATTGATTTGCATATGTTGAACTATCCCTGCATCCCTGGGATGAATCCCACTAGGTCAGGGTGTATGATTTTCTTGCTGATCTTCTGCATTCTATTTGCTAATATCTTATTAAGGATTTTTGCATCTATGTTCATTAGTGAGATTGGCCTATAGTTCTCTTTTTCGGTTGGGTCTTTCTCTGCTTTGGGGGTCAAGGTGATACTTGCTTCCAGGAATCAATTTGGGAATATTGCTACCCTTTCAATTTCAATGAAGTGTTTAAACAGTGGTGGCAATAATTCTTCTCTAAATGTCTTGTAGAATTCAACAGTGAAGACATCAGGACCTGGGCTTTTCTTTGTTGGTAAATTTTTAATTATGTTTTCAATTTTGTTGATTGATATTGGGTTGTTTAGAACTTTTAGGTCTTCTTTGTTCAACTTTGGTAATTCATATGTATCTAGAAATCTGTCCATTTCTTATGTTTTCCATCTATTGGCATATAGGTTCTTGAAGCAGGTATTGATGATCTTCTGGATTTCTGCTGGGTCTGTTACAATTTCACTCTTTTCATTCCTAATTGCATGGATTTGGGCCTTTCCTTTCCTTTTTTTGATAAGCTTGGCTAAGGGTTTGCCAATTTTGTTTATTCTTTCAAAGAACCAACTCTTTGCTTCATTGATTTTTTTTTTGTATTATTGTCTTAGTCTCTGTTGCATTGATTTCTGCTCTGATCTTTACAATTTCCTTCTTTGTATTAGTTTCCAGTTTGTCTTGCTCTTCTTTTTTTTTTTTTTTTTTTGGTACCTGGGATCGAACTTGGGACCTTGCACTTGCAAGCCAGGCACCGGAACCACTGAGCTAAATCCCCGGCCAACCCTCATTGTCTTTTCCTAAGATATTGTTTAAAATGTTTTGGCGTGCTGGTTTGGAATTAATGAAGTTCCTCAGGTGTTCTTTGTCATGAAAGTATCTTATTTCTCCAACAATTCTGAAAGATAATTTTGCAGGGTACATCAATCAGGGTTGGAGGCTGTTTTCTTTTAGAGCTTGAATTACTTCACTCCAGACTCTTCTTGTGTTGAGAAGTCTGCTGTGATTCTGATGGGCTTTCCTTTGTATGTGATTTGTTTCTTTTCTCTAACTGCTTGTAGTATTTTGTTCTTCTGTTGGGTTTCTGGAGTCTTGACTATTATATGCTTAGGTGTAGATCTTTTTGATCGTGGCTAGTTGGAGTCCTATATGCCTCACTTATCTGTATGTCAAGTTCTTTTCCCTTGCTTGGGAAATTTTCTGCCATTTCTATGAATTTTTTTTTATATCATTTGCACTATCACCTGTTTCCTCATTGACTCCAATCAGTCTTATGTTATTGTTTGCATCACCAAGCAGCTGCTGGATTGATTTCCCATGGTTCCTTGCTATTTTTAAGAAATCTTTCCTTTGTGGGTCACTAACCACAATACTGTCTTGTATACCTGATATTCTGTCCTTACACTGGCTCATTATGCTGCATGAACATTCATTGGAGTTTTTAATCTCCTGGATATCTGCTTGAATATGTTTTATGGATTTCATTTCTTTCCTATGCTGGAATTCCATCATATTCCTGAACTCCTCCATTTTATCTGTGTCTTCTCTAGAGTTATTAATCATGTCTATCACTGTGGTCACCATCTCTGTTATTATCTGAGAAATTATTTATGATTTCATTTTTTCCAGATCCTCTTTCATTGCCAGTTCTGGGAGTCCAGAGAGTTGAGTTGGATTGTTCCATCTCACCCCCTGGATTTCCCTTTGGTGACCTAGAATTCTGGGTTTGCATCTTGTTTAATGTCTTCTCATTTCTATTTTTTGATATTGTTGAAGTTTTTAGTTTAATATGCTACTTGTGCATTGCTTATTGCAAGTATCTTTATTGCTAGTATTTAGAATGCTTAGGAAATGGCTACTTCTTGGATTGTCTTCCTGGTAGAGTTGGCCTTTGGCTTTTGAGTCTCTAATGGCCTTTATGCAATCTCAGTCTTGGTATACCGGGAAAGACAATTGACTAAAGCAATCACATCACCCTGCCCAAAGTAATACAATCAGCAACAACAATAGCATCAAACACAGCTTTGAAAATGACAAATTGTGGTAGCTGTTATTCTGACACATTTAACTGCATCAACTAGACTTGCGGTTATATATCAAAATCAACGACCAACCAGAAATATATTTACAGTCAGTAAGTCCTTCAATATAGTGACTTTATCCTCTGGGAAGAAGACTTAGAAGGAGTTTGAGGGGTGGGGGGCGGGATAGAGAGATAGAAGGAGAGGTTAGAAGCAGGGTTAGAGGACACAGGAGGATCATGCAAACTTTGGGAAACTGGTGAACACAGGAGGAAGAGAGAGAAGGAAGGAACAGAAGCAAAAACACAACAAACTAATGGCAACAGGAAAACTAGACACTGTATTCACACTCCTTTAATAATAAGAACAATCAAGAGAAGGCGAGCCGGTCCCAGCACCCAGAAGGAAGCTCCCCCGCCACCATCCCAAGCTCCTAGGGTAGAGAAGATGAGCCGCATGGGTGCCAGAAGCACCCCTCCCCCTCCCCCACCCCGTGGAAATGAGCAGACACATAAACAAGCCTCAAAAACAGACTTCTAGGTCACCTACAGCAACCCCAAAGTGAAACGAGATGGAACACTCTGATACTCAACCACCTGGACTCTCTGAACTGGCAACAAAAGAGGATCTGGGAAAAA
>NW_004624743.1:14801081-14817052 GCF_000247695.1 Heterocephalus glaber | reverse complement strand
CTCATGTAATGGTACAAGATCCCAATGATGAATGTAACTGTATTTTATACCTAAAATGTACCAATAAACTTAATGGGAAAAAATAATAATAATAAGAAGAACAATCAAGAAAATAATAGAATAAGAAAAAAACAGGAACAAGAAAGGAGAGAAATGAAGAAGAAGAAAAAAGTAAGAAAAAAGAAAGAAAAAGGTCCCCTTCAAGGTGTGATTCTGTTACTGCTGGTATAGAACATGGACAGCAGCATGCAGAACCAAGTCAGTTAATCTCAGGGAACCAGCTGTAGTCCAGTGAGATTCAGGCTGGTTTCTGACTGAGAGGACAGAATTGAGCTCCCTGACCTCCTGTGGGTTAGAACTCTGCAAGGATCTACTGCAGGTTTGAGCCACCCTTCCCCCATAGCAGGTCCAGATTAGGTGGCAGGTATTGGTCCCAGCAACTCACCAATTGCTGTAGTCCACTCTGTCTTCCTTCTCCCAGTGGGCTTCAATTTTCAACAACAACAAGCCTCAGAGAGGCCCTCTCTCTGCTGCTCACCACTTTGAAATCTTCCTGAGCTCATAGTAATGCCTCTCTGGGCCCAGGTGACTCTGCTGCATGAATCCAGGTTCATGGGATGCCCTCACCAGTGTGGAGAGGCCACACGTCTCACAGGGACCTGTAACGGGAGCAAAATATAGCCTCTTTAATAAACGGTGCTGGGAAAACTGGCTTTCCACATGTCGAAGATTGAAATAGACCCATATCTCTCACCATGCACTAAACTAAAATTGAAATGGATCAAAGATCTAAATATTAATAAACACTTAATCTGCTGGAAGATTAAATAGGTTAAACTCTTGAAGACATAGGTGTAGGCAAAAACTTTATGAACAAAACTCCAATTGCACAAGAAATATTACAAGTAATCAAAACTGGGATCACATCTTATTAAAAAGCTTTTGCACAGCAAAAGAAACCATCAACAGAGTGAAGAGACAGCCCACATAGTGGGGAAAACTTTTACCAGCTGTTCCTCAGACAAAAGACTAATATCTAGAAAATATAAAGAACTAAAAAAACTCAAACTCCCCCAAATGTAAAGACCCAATCCATACTGTGTTTTTAACTGGGAAAGGGAGCATAAATCTGAAACATTTTAGTGATGTAGTGAAGAAGCTGTTTCTTCTCTCAATGAGTAAAAGGAAAGGCAATTTGACTCTAGAGGAAAAATTTGGTGTACAAAAACACAATTTCCAAATATGGAGCAATCAGAACATGGTATGCTTTTAAACAAGTATAATAAAAGACAATCTATTTGGCTTCAATGATAAAAAACATTATCTTCTGAGTAAGCACAGTCATAACATTGAACCATGGAAAACAAAAGTATAGTTTCGCAACTAACTTGCATCCACAGTAATTAATATTTATACAGTTTAGAGGGTTTTAGAATGAATCTCTAAAAATTTAATTACATTTATGGAACAAAATTTTAAAAGAGAAAGAAAAGACATCAGTGTTGGATATTAAAGGGGGCAAGAGAAACGCAAAGTAGGGGAACTGATACAGGAATTATTATGGCCATCTTACATAGGATTCATTCAAGAGATATTTCTAAAATTGAAGGAACAACAAGTAGAACACATTTATTGATATCAAATAAATAGAACACATTTATAGAACACAATAAATAGAACACATTTATGATATCAAACATGGGAATAAGAATGGAACAAAAGTTAAGTAGCATTTCAATAAGTAAAATCTACAACATTCAAAGGAGAAAATTGTCATTTAAAATTGTTTTATCACTGATGAATGGATAAAGAAGATGTGATTTTTTTACACAATGGAGTAATACTCAGCAATAAAGAAAGATAAACTTGAGACATTTATAGCCAACTGGATGTACCCTGAGACAATACTCTTAAGTGAAATAAATCAGACACACATGTGTGAATACTGCATTGTTTCTCTGGTGTGAAAAACTGAAAGTGTAAATGAGGACCAAAATGTATAATAGATAATGAGAAATAGGAAGAAAATGTCAAATGGGTAGGGAAACTAAGAGGGAGATGGGGGAAAGGAAGGAAGGGAAAGGAAAAAAAATAAGAAAAGAAGGAAAAACTGGAAACAAAGCTTTTGTAAATAAGGAGGGGTAGAGGGCTTGAAGGAAGGGAAGGGGAATGGGAAAAAATAAGAACTAAGATATATCATCTATAGGTACAAGTTCCTAATGATGAAAGTGATCATTATGTATGCCTAAAATGCACCAATAAACTTAAGTAACTAAAAAAATTGGTTTATCAGCTAATAGCAATATAAATAAATACATCACTAGATTTATAGAAGAAATTTTAAAATATTAAAAAAGATTTTAACTGAGAAGAGCAAAATTTATAAAGAGGACAGAAAACAGTTTATTTTACTACTAAATGGCGTGTGTGTGTGTGTGTGTGTGTGTGTGTGTGTGTGTGTGTTTGTACCAGAACTTCTTTACACAAGATAAGGGCTTAAGCCTATGTAGACAGGAAGTAGCGAGTGACAGCATGACATCTAGAGACACACAGCAGGTTCTGTGAGAGAATGCGGATGCTTCAGGTGGGAGAGTGGGGGACTGTCATTCCTTGAGTAACTACACAGGCATTAGAAGCCCTTCCCAGAACCCCAGGCAAGAATCTGTTCTCAGCCTGACTCACCTGCCAAGATTCCCGCAGCTTAATCAAGACAGGATGCCTCATGGGAAGCTGTTCTGCAACTACCAAGCTCAGTCTTCATTATAGCCCCAAACCTCCAACCTTGTATCAAGACTCGAGGAGATAAAACATGACCCTATTTGTAGTTCTTTTAAAGTTTACTTGTTTCAGCTACTGAATTAACTACTTCAACAAACATTACTGAGTACCTTCTCTGTGCTTGACACTATAGGAATGAAAGAGACTCCTAAGGAGCTTGCAAACCACTGGGCATGAGTGGTACATTTTAATCCCAGAGTGAACATAAGTGAATTAGAACATAGGAAGGAAGGAAGGAAGGAAGGAAGGAGGGAGGGAGGGAGGGAGGGAGGGAGGGAGGAAGTGCTTCCAACCTAGGAAGGGATCAGAAGAGCCTGAACAAGCAGAAAGTGTCAGAAATGAGATGGGATCCTGGGCTTTGCATCAACAAGATTCCTGCAGACTAATCTCAGTGATATTATCTGCGCTACACCTGCCCTTTGCGATGGCCTCGAATTTCTGTGATTAAATGTTAAGTTCACCATGAACACCTCATTTATCCACAAATATGCAATTTGGCTTGGAAAAGATGAATTGGCACAATATAAATCTAGCAGAGAACTGAGGTCTATATTGTGGTATAAGCAAAACAGACTTCATTCATAACCCCAACTAAATCCAAAAGTCTGGGTGTTTTGTATTCTTAATAATATATTTCAATATATGTTCATGTCCGTGTCTATATTCTACCCTCAAATCCAGAAGATTAAAGAGCCAGAGAATGTTAAAATTGGAAAGGACCTCAACTATTATTCAATATACTGTAATCCTATCATTTTACAGATGAAGAAACAAGGCCAAAAGAGGATAAATGTGATTTCTCAAGGTTACACAACCACAAAAAGCAAAGCCAGGATTTAAACCGAGTTGTCAGTGCAAGTCCCAAAGCTCTTTCTTCTGGATACTAAGATAAAAGAAAAATGAAAGGAAAGAAAAAAATTAAGGATAACTTTTTAAAAATATTGCTTAACCATATATTGTGATTGGCAATAGATTCAGAATTATCATTGTTGCTGAAACAAATTCTAAATAGCTATTAAAGATTCTCTTTTTCTTGAAATCTTTTCCACTTGATCATAATATATAAGCCAGCAAATCACAAAGTATTTCAAGCTATTTTATTACATTATTTAAATTACTGAATTATTTAAAATAATTCTTATTCCGTTAAAGAAGCCAGGAAAACTATAAATAACTATTCATCAATCCATATATAATTCTTATTTCATTAAAGCAGAAACAGCAGTTATTTTAAAAGCAGGTGCTCTCTTGCTTTTACTTAGTATTATATATCCAGAGACATGGCATTTTTAAACTAAACTATGTTGTGTTAGACTGTGCTGTGTTTGCTTATAAATTCTTTGGCATTTGTCATAGTAGGTGGCTTATAGAATCTACATCAAACTGGAATTCTGGATTTACTCAACCTTTACCATATCTATATGGTAAATGTGACATACACGATTATTTGAAGAGTACAAAACTTTACCTACACTTGACTTAAATCAATCCATCTTTTCCCAAAGCAGGCTGCATGATTACAGGCCTCCTTGACACTCAGCCTGTAGTTAAATCCCAGGTGATAGCAAAAGCCTGTTCTGAGTAGAACATTTCTTTTTCTCCCTTCTTTACCCCAACTTGTGGGCAGGTTCCTGAGGTGAAACCAATGTCTTATTCTAGACCTTCCAAACGCTGGCAAGGACTTCTCAACCAGCCAAAAGTCTGCGGCGCGAATCACCAGAGGCCTTCTCAACAGCGCTCTGCACACACTCAACCCAACAGGCCAACTAGGGGACCCCCCTAAGAATTCTGAAAGGAGTGTCCCATCCAGAGGGCTACGTGCCAGCACCTAAAACATCGACATATACATCTGGAAGAGCAAACGGATAGGGACACTAACACATTTAATAATAAGAACCTCATTGAGGCAGCTAAAGATGGCTTCAAATTATAAAAAGTTTTTAAAAATCATGAGAACTTTATTTAAATGTTATACATATAAATAAGTCAACTTAGCTGTTGCTTTCTTCCTTTACCCTTTTATTAAAATGGAAAAAAAATGCTGTGTTTTGAAAACTGATGCCACTGCGGTCTTCCAACTGTTTAAAAAATAATATGAAACTTCCAATTCTAATCTTCCTTGATATGTTTATGTAACAACAAAAGTGATGTTATAATCACCTCTCGCTTGTCTATTTTAATATCTGCATATTTTTGCACCTAACTACAGTGAAATATCATGAATTTGGCCATTTCTTCAGTTACTTGCATATGAGATTTTGTTAAAACTTAAAATCATATTTACCCGTACTCCCTTAATGAAGAAATAACCATGAACCAAATACTGAGAAAAATAAAAATAAAGATGCATGAGCCAGAGTTAAGGAAGCCACGTCCTTCCTGAATTAGCTTCTACCACTAAGTCACAGAGTCACAATTCCTTCCTTCTGAGAAACAGGGACCTAAGTCACAGCTACACGGTGGGAGCAAAGAGCACAGAGTGGCTTGCATGCCTTGCTGACCTTCTTGCTGCCCTGGGTCCCAAGTCCACATCAGAAGGAGACAGCAGCCCAGGAAAGAGGTGGAGAAGGACAAAACAGGCCTTGATGCACAGAACTCAGAAACTCACCAGGACCTGGCCACACCCTGGGAAGGAAAATTTTTGCACTCACTCTAGAGGGATAAAAACCCTGATCCATAAATTTTATACTTTTCTAGCAAAATAGAATCAGGGACTAAAGTAATCTGGAAATTTTCAATCCAAATGAAGATTTTAAGAGATTTTATTAGGGAATGGAGAAATAATAATTTGATCATTTTATAAATATAAGCACTTTCTGGTATGAATATTCTCAGAGACACCCCATGCCTTCTTATCTGATGATTTTTAAAAATCTATAATAAAATTTTGTTTAAAAAAAGACCTGGTGCTGCATGCCTGTAATCCCAGTATTGCAGATAGCTAAGTTAATTAGATATCTTGTAGGCATTTAGACAGGGCCTCCCTTAAGGTGCTAGCCTTCCAGAAGCCAACACAGCAAGGAGCCAACATGGAGAACAATTGAGGCACATTCACTGGTTAGTATTATAAAAAGGAAAAGAAGTACTACCTCCCCTAGAGATAGACAGCAGTGATTGATATTCTAAATGGGAAATTCCTTCTATGTGACTTGTTTTCCCATTTGATCCCCATTTAGTCAATATTACCTGGGTGACTGTGCTTGTAATCTTATTGGTTGGTCATGGTTTTGTCCCACCTCATGCCCACCTTGTAAATTTCCACTGGGTCTTGCAGTTTTGTTCCACTTTGCACCTGCCTCACCACATGGCTTTGTGTATAAAACATCCTAGAAAAGTGGGGTGGGCAGGCAACCCACTTTCCAGTCCCCCTTTCTGACTCTCTTAGCCAGAAGCTTTCTTTCTCCCAATAAGTTTTTCCTACTCTTAACCTCCATTGTTCCTAGAATTCATGCTTTGATTTTAGAGAACAGGAACTTGAGTTTCAGTCTCTAGTAATTTTGGGAGCTACATCTCTTCCCCTGTATCACCAGCATGGGGAGGCCGAGGCAGGAGGATCACTACAAATTTGAGGCCCTCTAAGGCTGTATAATGAGTTCAAGGCCAGTCTTAACTACACAGTAAGACTCTGTCTCAAAAAAAAGAAACAACAACAACAAAAACTTAAACACAAAAAACAGAGGCATTCAATAATAATTTTTATATAGGTAAATAAATCAGCATATAAAAATTACCTTAAATACAATGATGATTTTCATCGGGGCTCATCTGGAAGTGCAGTTTGGACTTCTCCAGCACCTGGAGGAGGAATAGTTGACCCCAGCAAGGTCAGGAGGTCTGTTTATTCTCTGAGTCACCCCAAGCTTGGCTTACTTGTTTCTGAATCCACGGTTTGCAGGACAATTTTCCTCAATTATAGTAATTAATTCTTTCCATTACACTAGTGGCCAGGTTTACCTGAAAACATGCATATTTTAAGCATTCTTTAACTCAGCATTCTTAATCATCTTTCTAAACATTTCTTTTAATGTGTCCTTCCTTTTCTATGCTTATCTTTCAAATTTTCCCTTTTCTCATTGTAACATGTTATTTCTTTGTCACTTTCAAGCAGTTAAAAGAAAACAGTGAACACCAACAGAGAAAGCTCACAGGGTAAATGTTTCCGCAGGATATCCTTACTAAAGTATGGTAAATCAGGAGCCTGAGGAGAAAGGGATGGGAGTAGAGGAGCCCTCTGGTGCCCACCTCAACTTCTTAAAGTGTGGCTTGAGGCTACGTCTGTGGAGGCTCGACATAGGGCCCCAGGGATATGGTGACCACATGCAGGAAGGCATTCCCCTCACAGCTTCAAACCCACCACCTAGCCTAACTGCACCCTTCTGTAGTCTGCTATGACTGAATATTCTTGTATAAATCCTATAATTTCTTGTATAAATCCTATAATAAAATTGACTTTGTGTCAAAGGGGCTAACCTGGCACTAGGGGTTGAACTCAGAGCCTTCACACTGAACTACATCGATGGACACACCATCCCCGCTTTTTGAGACAGGAATTTGCTAAGTCACTAAATTGCCCAGGCTGGGATCAAACTTGAGATCCCTCAGCCTCAGCCTCCCAGAAAGCTGGGATTACAAGGCCTGCACCACATGTCTTTATACTTAACTACACCAACAGCATCAAGAAGCCTTTCCAACTTTTGAAAGAAGCTTGATGCAGGATACAGGAAATATGGAAGTCCAGAATGTGTCCCTCCACAGAATTCTGCATCTCACCCTTTATACTCCAACACCTCCAAGCCACCTGTAGTTCTCCACATATGGCAAGCTCTCTCTCTCTCTACATATGTTCTTATTCTTTCTGCCTTAAATACCCCTCTCTGTCTCCCTGATTCCTCCCTCAGGTGTGAGTCAGCTCCATTCCACATTCTCTATGTGGCGTTCTCTAATTAACCCTTAACTGCTCATATTCATTCACCAACAATGTGCTAAGCACAAGGCTAGTGCTGAGCTGGAAGAAGGAAAACACTGAGTTTGCCCTCAAGGAGTATGATGTATTAGCACGGTGGTCACAATGAGATCTTTGGAGAACATTTTGTCATGGGGCCAGAAAAAGGCTCAGCGGAAATCTTCCATGAGGAGGTAATAACTGAATTAAAATGTAAAAAGACAAGTAGGAATTATCCCACAGAAGGAAAAAGAAGGGGAGGAAATCCAAGACTGACCCTACGATGAAGCAAAGATGGAAAAAGAAAAACACCAAGTGAAAGGTAATATCCATTCAAAAGAGTTTAGATTTCTTTTTCTTTGAAGGCAATAGGGGGCCCTTTAAGAAGATGATCAGATGGGTACCTTAGAGATCAGACTGCAGAAAACAAGGCTAGTGAAGTTAAGAAGCATATTTGTCAAAGATGATATATGTGGACTTGGTGCTAAAATAAAGAGTATGCACTGGAATTTGAAAGATTAAGTTAGACTTGAAAGAACAAAGTGATTGATTGGCTTTGGTACATAAGGAACAGAAAAGAATCAAGAGGAAACTCCAGGGTTCCCTGCTTTCCTGCCTAGGTAGAAGGCAGAATTCTCCTAAGACCAGGAACACAGGAAGAGGTGCAGGTAAGTCCCTGGAACACACGAGTTGAGAGGTAAGTGCTGACTCCTCTATGCTCCCATTACCACATGGAATTCATTACTGTACCTTCCCTTGCTGGGATTTTCCACGTCCACCTCTGACTTTCCCCTGACAGGAAGGGCTCTGCAATCCAATAACCTCCCATCCCTCCAGAGTGTCCTCCACCAGCCCATGCTCCCCCAGAAATAAAGCTTTCCCATGTTTCCATTCACTCTCTCATAGCCACCATTCAAGCAGTGCTAACTTGGAAGAAATGCCCTGCAAGGGCTGTAGTCCAGCACTTCTTCCAGAGAAAGCAAAATATAGACCAGACAAAGAAAGGCTATTTTCCTTCTACTCAAATAGGTTCCATTTTCAAAGAGACCATTGTTTCTAAAATGAAGAAATAAAGGGGTGAATAAAAATCATGCTTAAGATTCCAATTTATTAATGGAAAACATGTGTAGACTTAGGAATTAAAAATAAATATATCTTCAAAGTGACCTGGAAGGCTTTCTACATGCCAAGAACAGAGTTCAAGACCTTGGACATCTGTGCTTTCCCAGAAGCAGCAGATTATATTGCTAATGATGGGCAAAGGCATTAGATCATGTAGGGTTTTCTGCAATTTTGGTACCATTTAGGTGAGTTTCAGAATGGACAATCATGGAAGAAATCTCAAGACTAATCTTGGGTCGTGGATATTGGATCTATGATATCATCTCTTGGATGAATATTTAAAGTTTCTAGTTCTCTTTCCAGGCATATATTTTGAGGATGAGCTTTTCTCATAATTGAGCTATGTGTTAGCAATCTTGGTTGTGTTGCTATACACAAATACAGAGTCCTTTCTACAGCATTTCCCATCATGTATACTTTACTTCAGTTGAGGGTTTCTAATGAAGAGTGTAGTTCTTTCATTGATCTTATTCATTCCAAATGAAAGGACGTTTTCTGAAAGTTGACCTGGCAGCAGGCTGTCTTTAAAGGGACCAGAGCAAGTGGCAGGCCCAGAAGCAGGTCCTCCTGCTGAGGAGAAGTTGATGTTGTCCTCGGCTCTCAGTGATATCCTGGCTTTCATGTGATAAATAAACAGATGAATCAGTTTCTCCTTTTTCTAAAGGATTTTACATGTTTAGGATCAGAAACTCATCAAAGAAAACCCTAGCTTTATAAGTATGAGCACATGATATGCCCCAATGATTCATTTCAAAGGTGCTGGCTATTTTCAAACAACTGCAGAGAGATTTTGCACTCCCTGAACTCAGGAGGTTCACTCTTGCTCATGCACAAATTCAGCTTTCCAGATGAGCAAAAGTGAGATCATGCAGGCTGGTCCTGACAGAGTCTCTGAGAGCGCAGTAATTCATGCTGTCAGTTACTATCAGCAGCAATTTGCTTCTGGGATGGTTTCTGTGAGCACTCGTGTGAGCATTCTGCACAAAGCCCAGAGCGTAGTATTCCCTTGGATTTCAGGGACTTACTGTGGTTTCAACATATAATCAAAAGTGCCACGTAGTTCACCGCCTCAAGTTTTGTGTTAAAGAGACAGGGGCTTAAAACCAGATTCTTTTCTTCTCTCCCAAAATAAAAAGTTGCTGGCAACTTGGAACTTATCTTTAGAACAATCTGTTGGTGCTTCAGTGAAATCTGCCAGGTTGATGAAGTACAGAGTAGGTTTTTTTAAAAAAAAACTAAGCATAAGGCCAGGGATTTAGCTCAGTGGCACCACGCCTGCCTCCCAAGCACAAGGTCCTGAGCTCAATTCCTGATACTGCAAAAAAAAAAAAAAGAAAATCAAATATTTAAATGCATACTTTAATAACATGTTAGAATTTCACATCCCTCCTTTGGGGAACCAATCACAGGGACTGTACATAGTCAGATCCCATCTATTTTTTGGCAACCCTATCATGGAAACAGTTTTTCTCATTCTTTTTTTTTTTTTTTTTGGTATCATGGATCTAACCCGGGTCCTTGCTCTTTTGAAGCAGGCGCAGGAACCACTGAGCTAAATCTCTGGCCCTTTCTCATTCTGATTAGTAAGGACAGAGAAGATCAACAAGATTGCAAATCATGAGTGAACCAAAAGTGAGAGCAAGAGAGAGAATAAAACTGTCCCACCTCTAAAATAAGTTAGGACACCCTTCCCCACCTTCCATGTCCCAGTACTACACTATTAACTCCAAACAGATCATGCAACCAGGAAAACTAAAGTTATAGTTGAACACTAAGCCTCTATAATCCAACTAGTAGTAGACTTGCCATCTCCTCATAAGCAAGAGGAAGAGCAATCTATTAGAGTTCAGGGAGGAGGAGAAAGATGACTTCAGCACACTGCAGTCCACCCTATCCTCACCGCATAAATATCTATGGATTGATGGTTTTACTGGCTGATTGTGCAAACAAAATGACAGCCTTGGTAGCAATAACTTCTCCTAGATGAGTATATTCCCAGAAGAATCAGAATTGGAATTCCTCTAATGGAATAGGACCAGACTCAGTTTGGGCAGCCCAAAGAGGCTCCTGCATAGCAGAATCTTTCTGCATAGCTTTCACAGTGGGAACTTTCTTGAGATTTTCATAGAGACTATGGTATTTTTATAAAATTTAAAGTGAAAAAGCTGATTTTAAAACCCATGTGTCAATTAGCAGGTATGTGACTTTAAAAATAATTCGATCTGTCTGTGCTTTAGATTCTGAAACTAATATAACAATGAAAATAATAACCCAACAACTACCACAACTTTTGATGCTCAAAATAATGTCTTACATAAAATACTTTTCATTTACAAAACCACCATACAAGACAAACTACTATCATATAGACAAAATAGTCACGAATACCCTCCAGACACTCTTACATAGCTATCAGTTTTAGACCCATCTTTTTCAGAACTTTTGGCATTACCATTTAATGATACCTCAATGTGGGTACAATATTATCTATCTTACTCCAAATGATGAACTTTTCAATTCCAATTAAGTTCCTTTAGCTACACTTATTCTGGTGCCATTTTTCTACTTTTAACAAACTGTCATGTAATATGTCATAGTATAAAAAACTTTTGACATTCATGAGGATTATAGCAAAGAATTCTTAGTCCTTTACATGTGGCATTATATCCAATTTAACATCTTACTTTTTTATTCTGGTGCACGAGATCTTTGTCACTTTTCGTGGTCATCTGGAATCTTTTGAACAACTTCTTATAGTTGGAGACCCTTCAACATTTATCTATAGAGCAGAAGCCAAAAACTCACTTTCCCACCCAAATGGTATCTGTGTCACAGGTAGGCTATTAGATCTATTAGTAAGAAAAACTCATATGCAACTTGGATTCTTAAGAAAATATGGCACAGGTCCAGGGATTTAGCTCAGTGGCACCACAACTGCCTCGCAAGTGCAAGGTCCTGAGTTCAATCCCTGGTACCAAAAGAAAAAATAAAATGTATTGAGGATCCAAAAGAAAATATAGTTCATTCAGAAGCAGGAACCACCTAAAAGTCACCTTCTGGCCAGCATTTCCAAGCATCTGTGATTAAAATCCTGGCATCCATAGACTGGATTCAGCAGAGGAGGTTATGGTGTCTGTGTCCAGAAAAAGTGGCAGTGGGACTTTCACTGAAGCAAAAATCACAATGACACAAAATCAGTAGCGTTATATAAGCATTATTCCCAGATGCATGGCCTCGAAGTCTGATGTCCTGACTCCACAAAGAATCTGTACACTACACAGTATCATCCAAAACATTCTTTCTCTGTTTAAACTAACTAGGGAGGGATCTGCTGTTTGCAGCTCAAAACACTGACTAATGGATCCAAGAATTATTGTTCTCTCTGTGCCTTTTAATTTATTCTAAAACATTTAAGACTTATGCAAAGACCACTTCTTTCTTAGCCTGGAACTTTTCCACATACACCCAACATTCAAAGCAGCAGCTGGTCTTCTTTTCGTGGCAAGTTATTCACAGTTTAAACAAACTGCTTTATTACTGCAATTGCATATTACCATGTGCATACCATACGCATTTGGATCATTACTGAGTAATCTATAATGTTATATTCAAAAATCTCAGTGGTCTAGACTACTTGTAAAATGCCTATAATTATGTCTATCAATCTCTTAGAAATCATCATTCGTGAGTGCAGAGTAGGAGGCTTCAGGGCCAACTTACCCCTGCTCCCAGCACAGAAGAGGCTTCCAGGTCAATGTGCTACAGCTCCTAGCACAGAGGAGGCTTCGGGTCAACATGCCTCAGCTCCCAGTGCAGAGTAGGAGGCTTCCGGGCCAAACTACCACTGCTCCCAGCACAGAGGAGGTGAGCCCCGTGGGTGCCATCAGCACCCCCACCCCCACCACTCCCGACCCTCACCCCCACCCCTGTCGAAATGAGAAGATACTTAAACAAGCCTCAGAACCAGACTTCCAAATCACCTATACAGCAACCCCAAAGGAAAACGACATGGAACACTCTTATACTCAACAACCCGGATTCCCTGAACTAGCAACAAAAGAGGATCTGGAAAAAATGAAATCAGAAAAAATTTCTCACAAAACAGCAGACATTGTTGCACATAGTGCAAGACATGATTAATAAATCTAGAGAGGACACAGATAAAAAAACACAGGAGCTGAGGAACATGATGGAATCCCAACATGGGAAATAAATGGAATCCATAAAACAGATGCAAACAGATTTCCAGGAGATTAAAAACCCCACTGAAAGTCTACACAGCAGAATGAGCCAGTTTAAGGACAGAATTTCAGATATAGAAGATAAGATTGCAATTAGTGACCAGGAAAGGTAAGGGACCATGAGAAATCAATCCAGCAGCTGCTAGACCATGCAAAGAAGAATAATGTAAGACTGACTGGAGTAAATGAAGAAACAGGAGAGAGTGCAGATGACATTAAAAAAAAAAAAATGTTCACAGAAGTGATAGCAGAAAACTTCCCAAGCAGGGGAAAAGAACTTGACCTACAGATAATTGAGGCATATAGGACTCCAACTAGTTTTGATAAAAAAAAAAAAAATGCACACATAGGCATATAATTGTTAAAATTCCAGAAGCCCAACAGAAAAACAAAGTTCTACAAGCACTTAGAGAAAAGAAACAAACACATACAAAGGAATCACATACATCAGAATCACAGCAGACTTCTCAACGCAAACCCTCAAGGCTAGAAGAGCTTGGAGTGAACTATTGCAAGACCTAAAGGAAAACAGACTCCAACCCAGACTGATGTACCCTGCAAAACTATCTTTCAAAATTAATGGTGAAATAAGATACTTTCATGACAAAGAGCACCTTAGGAACTTCATGAATATCAAACCAGCACGCCAATAAATTTTAGATAATATCGTAGGAAAAGACAATGAGGATCACAACCCCAGGAAGCTCAACAGAATGAATCCATCTGGCATGACAAAAAATTAAATGCTAAGGGGGAAAATCCAACAAAAAGAAAAAGTCATGGCTATGATATGTCAATATGTATCACTTGTAACCATCAATGTTAATGGTCTCAACTCACCAATCAAAAGAAATAGACTGGCAGAATGGGTCAAGAAGCGAGATCCAAAAATATGCTCCATACAACATACACACTTAATTCAAAAAGAAAGTCATAGACTGAAAGTTAAAGGGTGGAAAACAATACTCCATGCCACAGGAACCTGAAAAAAAGCAGGAGTAGCTATCCTCTTTGCAGATCAAGTGGATTTCAAACCAACACTGATTTAGAGAGACAAAGAAGGACACTACATCCTTGTAAAGGGAATAATCCAAAAGGAAGAGATGGCAATCATAAATATCTGTGCACCAAATACTAGTGAACCCAACTATATAAAACAAATACTAACGGACCTGAAAAATCATAAAAGCACTAATACAATAGCAGTGGGGGACCTCAGTACCCCACTGTCACAAATATATAAACTAGGCAAAAAACAAGCAATGAAATACCACAACTCAATCAAACACTTGAACAAATGAACTTAACAGATGTTTAGAATGTTCCACCCCACAAAATCAGAATACACATTTTTTTCAGTTGCACATGGGTCATTCTCCAAAATAGACCACATAGTCACTCATAGAACATATTTAGGTAAGTGCAAAAGAATTGAAGTTATTCCCTGTATATTATCAGACCATAGTGCGATGAAATTTGAGATCAATAGCGAAAGAAACCTTAAGAATCTCATCTCATGTTGGAAATTGAACAACACACCTCTGAATAACCAATGGGTAACAGTGGAAATTAAAGAAGAAATCAGACAGTGCCTTCAATTAAATGACAATGACAATACAATATATCAGAATCTATGGGACACAATAAAAGCAGTCTTTATTTATTCATTTATTTTATTTTATTTTTTGTACCGGGGATTGAACTTGGGACCTTGCCCTTTCAAGGCAGGTGGCGGAACCACTGAGCTAAATCCCCAGCCCAGTGAAAGCAGTCTTACAAGGGAAATTCATAGCAGTGAATACCCATATTAGGAAAACAGAGCAAGCCTAATTAAACAACCTGATGCTGAACCTCAAGCTTCTAGAAAAAGAAGAGCAGGACAAACCCAAAGCTCATACAAAGGAGGAAATTATAAAGCTCAGAGCAAAAATCAATGCAATGGAGACTAAGAGAACAATACAAAAATCAATGAAGCCAAGAGTTGGTTCTTTGAAAGAATAAACAAAATCAACAAACCCTTAGCCATCCTTATCAGAAAAAGGAAAGAAAAGGCCCAAATCCATGCAACAAAGAATGAAAAGGATGAAATTACAACGAACCCAGCAGAAATCCCAGAGGATCATCAATACCTACTTCCATAACCTATACGACAATAAGTGGAAAACACAGAAGAAATGGACAGATTCCTAGATGCGTATGAATTACTTAAGTTGAATGAAGAAGACCTAAAAATTCTAAACAACCCAATATCAATCAATGAAATTGAAAACATAATTAAAAACTTACCAACTAAGAAAAGTCCAGGTGCTGATGGCTTCACTGCTGAATTCTACAAGACATTTAGAGAGGAACTACTGCCACTACTCTTTAAACTCTTCAATGAAATTGAAAGGGAAGCAATACTACCAAATTCATTCCTGAAAGCAAGCATCACCTTGATCCCCAAAACAGAGAAAGACCCAACCGAAAAAGGGAACTATAGGCCAATCTCACTGATGAACATAGATGCAAAAATGCTTAATAAGATACTGGCAAATAGAATGGAGAAGATCATCAAGAAGATCATACACCCTGACCAAGTGGGAATCATCCCAGAGATGCACGGATGGTTCAACATACAGAAATGAACCAATGCAATACACTATATCAATAGAGCTAAGAACAAAAACCACATGATCATCTCCATAGATTCAGAAAAAGCATTTGACAAAATCCAACATGCATTTATGATAAAAAAAAAAATCTACAAAAAATTGGAATAGACGGTCTCTACCTCAATCTGATAAAAGCCATCTATGAAAAACCAAGAGCCAATATCATACTAAATGGTCAAAAACTGAAATCCTTCACACTAAAATCAGGAACAAGACAAGGATGTCCACTATCAC
>NW_004624743.1:14789285-14800356 GCF_000247695.1 Heterocephalus glaber | reverse complement strand
CATCTTTGACAAAGGAGCCAAACACCCTCACTGGAAGAAAGATAGCCTCTTTAATAAATGATGCTGGAAAAATTGGGTTTCAACTTGCCAAAGTTTAATACTAGACCTATATCTCTCACCATGCACTAAACTAAAATCTAAGTGGATTAAAGATCTAAATATTAAAACATAAACACTAAACCAGCTGGAAGAGAGTTTGGGAAGAACTCTCGAAGCCATTGGTTTAGGAAGAGATTTTATGAACAAAGCCTCAGTTGCCATGAGCTAGCACAAAGAATCAACAAGTGGGATCTCTTCTTACTAAAAAGTTTCTGCATAGCAGGAGAAACCACCAACAGTGTGAAGAGACAACCCACAATGTGGGAAAAAATTTTCACCAGCTGTCCCTCATACAATGGTCTACTATCTAGAATCTATAAAGAACTTAAAAAAATCAGACCTCCCAAATTTAGAGACCCAATCAAAAAATGGCCATCTGAAATGAACAGACATTCCTCAGACAAAGTAGTAGAAATAGCAAATAAACATATGAAAAAATGTTCAACAACACTGGTCATTCTAGATACAAATCAAAACAATGCTGAGATTCCACCTCACCCCAGAAGGAATGGCTGCTATCAAGAAATCAACCAATAACAAATGCTGGCAGCACTGTGGGAAAAGAGGAACACTGCTCCACTGCTGGTGGGAGTATAGACTGGTGCAACCACTGTGGAAATCAGTATGGAGATACCTCAAAGAACTAGGACTGGGAGTCCCATTTCACCCCGCTATTCCCCTGCTGGGTATCTTCCCCAAAGAATTAAAAGAATCATACCACAGTGATACCATGTTCATAGCAGCACAGGTTGTAATAGCTAAAACTTGGAAGCAGCCCAAATGCCCATCAACTGGAGACTGGATAAAGAAAATGTGTTTTTTTTATAAAATACTACTCAGCCAGAAGGCCGGGGATTTAGCTCAGTGGTTTCTCCGCCTGCTGCACAAGCTCAAGGACCTGAGATCGATCCCCGGTACCAAAAAAATACTACTCAGCCATAAAAAAACGAGAAATTAGAGACATTTATAGCTAAATGGATGCACATTGAGGAGATACTCTTAAATGAAATGACTAGGACACACATATTTGGAATAGTTTCTCTAGTGTTAGAAACTGAAAGTGTACACTAAAAGGTACAATAGATAATGTGAAATAGGAAGAAAAGGGGCAAAGGAGAAGGGGAAGTGGGAGGGGTAGGGGAAAGGAAAGAAGGGAATGGAATTAATATGAGAAAATGAAAAAATGGAAACAAAGTCTTTGTCAATAGGGAGGGATGGAGGGGTTGAAGGAAGGGCAGGGGAAGGGGGAAAAAATAAGAACCAGGAGAGATTATGCAAAGGTGCAAATTTCCAATGATGAATGTCATTATGTTGTATACCTAAAACGTACCAATAAAATAAAATTTTAAAAAAAGAAATCATCTTTCATGATGGTTGATTCTTGTATGATACAGCTTCCTGAACACACTATTCAAATTAACTCTACACTTGATAATATTACTCTTCAATTAAGTTACTAAATTTAAATATTTGATAGTCAGTTTTATCTAAACTTCCCCAAAATAAAAATGATTACAAATTGAATTGTTAATGTAATCATAACTGGTGAGTTTTCTTCCTAAGAATAAATATCTGTATGGAGCACTAAAACAAATCAAGTTTTGGTGGCCCCTGGAAGGCCTGTCAGATGCAGAAGGGGTATGCTAGGGCAAAGAAGTCAAGACATGACCTGCAACCTCATGGTGGTGCACACCTGTAATCCCAGCACTCTGGAAGGCCGAGGCAAGAGGACTGCAAGTTCAAGCCCAACCTGAGCAATTTAGCAAGATCCTGTCTCAGAATAAAAATTAAAAGGCTGGGATGTAGCTCAGTGTGAAGGGCCTGTGTACTGGCTTCAGTCCTGGAAAAGCAAATAAAAGACATGACCCCAACGATACATACTCTCCTAAAAAAAAAATCGGGGGAAATTTCTGCAAACCATTTGTTAAATACTAGCACTACTAAATAGTAAATTACATAAACTTACAATTGTATTATTTGAAGAGCACAGATAAGTTCTCAAAAAATATTAAAATAATGGTAATACATGTGCAAATCTCTTCACTTGTCAGTTGCTTTACATTTACTGTTATCTATTCTTCTGATATCAGTTGTATCTATTTAGTGTTATCTATTCTCCTGAGGTTCTTTATATTTATTGTGTCTGAATGAGGAAAAATACTAGGATATGATATACTTCTTCCTTTTGCTTCCCAACTAAATACTCAGCGGCATTGTGGGAGAAGTATTTACAGCACAGATATTTATAAAAGCTACCAATCAGGTCTTGATTAATAGTTTTGCCAATTGTCTAGAGTTAAGAAAATGATGATGTGTGAATATTAATAGTAAAAATGAGAACATGTTAATTATGCAGATTAAACAAAAGTGTATCCTATTTGTGAATATTGTAACTTTCTTAAAACTTCAGGACATGTTCTTCTAGTGTCAAAAATTATTATCTGACTCAACAAAGAAGTCATTCACATCACTGACAAATGGATAAATGTCTGACAAATGTCTTTGTCAATTCACTTTCCTTTTATGTGTTTTCTTTTTGTTTGTTTGTTTGTTTGAATTTTTTTTTGGTACCAGGGATAGACACTCAGGACCTTGCGCTTGGGAGGCAGGCACAGTGCCACTGAGCTAAATCCCTGGCCCTTCATTTTATTTGTTAACATATATGAAAATATAACTGTCGTTCATGTCAGAACTATGCTTTTCATCATTTGCCACCAAAGATTGCCTAGGAATATATATAGGAGCTTGGCAAAAGTCAATAAAAGTAGTCTATGAGAATCAATTTGCTATAAGAAATTTATAGTAAGGAAGGTTATAATTTTATTATTTGTGAGTTGTGTGATGTATAGACTTCATATCATAAAAAGTTATATATATATAAATATATATATATAGAGAGAGAGAGAGAGAGACAGAGAAAGAGAGAGATTTGAGGAGTACTAAGGATTGAACCCAGGAACCTTGCATTGAGCTAAATCCCCAGACAGTTAAAAAAGTTTTTCTTTCAAGACAGGGTCTTGATGTTTGCCCTGGCAGGGCTTGAACCTGTGCCTTAGCCTCCCAGAGTGCTGGGATTACAGGTATGCATGACCTGTATTGTATTTATCTACCTGTATATGTACTCTTTCTTTTACCTGCTCACTAGATAGTTATCCATTGGGAGAAAAAGAAATCAAATCCTCTCATCAGCAGTGTAAAAAAGAAAAAAAAAAGGTAGAAGGTAAGGAGGGAAAAATGAATGAGTAGACTTAAACATGAATAAAAACAATAAACCCAGTTGATTCCTACATTGTGAAACTGCTCAATGTTTTTGATCCCTTTCTATGGGGACCTTCATGGGCTGGCTCTTGTCCATCCTCCTGCTTTCTGCACACAAAGGTCCTCCCCAGCCTCTTCACAAAGAACCATGAATACAGAACCATCTCATCCCAGAATTTCTATTCTTCATGTCCCATCCCAAGGCTGCCTACTAATTACCCCTGCCCTCCCTCACCCTCTCCATGTCAAGACCTGGGCCATTCTGGAATTTTCCTGCATGGACAGTTGCTAGTACTTCTACCTAATTCAGAAACTCAGTCTAATAAGAGAGAGAGGAAAAGGAAAAATCAGACCTAGACTTAACGGCATTTGTGTGTACTTTAACCAAACCAAGACATGACTATCATCAGCAAAAGGTACCTTTTTTCTTCATCTTATTCCCTCTTTTCATATTCTCTTTCGCGTCCTTGCTGTCATGGCTCCTCACTAACACAAATTTCAGACTAGAAGAAGGTCAAGACCAGGTCTGTCCTGTTCTCCTTTGTATCCACATCCTCCAGCAAAAAGTGGAGACATAATAAATATTTACAATCTCATTTCAACAAGCAGTCAACCATCTTCCTGGCCTTACCTTGCACTGCCTACTCCAGAAAAATCATGCAGGTGATATTAGAGCTGACCCTCACAACAGTCTTATGGGGTTGTTAGAAGCTGTTCTGAAGCCAAAGAAAAAGAAAATGAAGCCAAAGAAAAAGAAAATGAAGGCTAGAAAATTAAGTAACTTATCTAAGGTTACATAGTAAATAAAAACAAATATAAAAATGGATCATGAATATTATGACCCCAACTTCAGGACTAAATATGTTCCAAGGTGACCCTTAGTACTTGATGGATCTTCAGGACCAATGGTCAAAGTGAATTACTAAAAAGAATATTTTTTATATTTCCAGGAACATCATTAAGTAAGATAGCAATATATTAAAACAAAAAAATTCACACAATCCCATTTCATCATCTGTAATGCAGAATTTGAAAAGTATCAGAACATAGGATTTACAAACAAGGGTATTTATTATGATTTAGGTTATAATAGCAAGAGATTAGAAACAGCCTGAATGTTCATCAGTAATTAGTGAATAGAATAGAAAAAAATAAAGAAGCTCAATGAAATCAGAAGTTGCTTCTTTTAAAAAGTCAGTAAAATAGACAAAACTGTAGCTAGACTGATAAAAAAAGATGCAAATTACAATCATGAATGAAAGAGATGATATCATTATCAAACATCTAGAAATAAAATTATGAGAAGACAATCAACACTTGTATGCCAATGAATAAAATAACCTAGATTAAGAGACAAACTACCAAAACTGACTCAAGAAGAAATAGAAAATTAAAAAAAAAAAATCTAGAAGGAAAGATATTGAATTAGTAATTTCAAAGCTATTCCCAAAGAAAAGTCTAGGACTAGATGGCTTCACAATTGAATTTTATTAA
The DNA here is from genome assembly GCF_000247695.1 of Heterocephalus glaber. Next base: position 14,795,505 of record NW_004624743.1, on the reverse strand, counting down.
ACAATGAAAGAAGAATTAGATCCAAAACTTTACAACATTTTCCCCTCCAAAAAAAGAACATTTTTTTTTTTTTGGTACCAGGGATCGAACTCAAGTCCTTGTGCTTGCAAAGCAGGCGGCAGAACCACTAAGCTAAATCCCCAGCCCAAAAAGAACATTTTTTAACTCATTATAAGAAGAATACTCATAACAAAACCATATAAAAACATAAGAAATTTAAACTATAGAACAATATTCCTTATCAGTAGAGAGATAAAAAATCTTAAGAAATACTAGTAAATCATATCAAAACAATATATTAAAATATACTATACAATATAATCAACTGTCTCAAGAATAGAAAGTTGATTTACTGTATGAAAATCAAGCAATATATTACATGTTATTAGAATAAAAAAACTCAAAAAATAGTAATAAAATGACTTTCTCAACATGATAAAGGGCACCAGTGGAAAGTTATGGCTAATGTCATAATTTATGATGCAAAACTGCATGCTGTACACCAAGAAAGGGAACAAGACAAAGAAATTGGCTCTTGTCACTTCTATACAACACTGTACTATAGGTTCTACCCAAAGCAATTAATGGAGAAAAATAAAGTTATCCACTTTGGAAAAGAAGTACAAATATCTTTTATTTTCTGAAAACATGTACTGTATAGAGGAAATCCAAAGGTATCCACAGGAAAACTTTTGGAACTTATAAATGAGTTTGGTAAGATTGCAATACACAATATTAATATACAAAAATCAATTATATTACTATACAGATATTTCTCAATTTACACTGTGGTCACACCTGATGAACTCATCATAAGCTGACAAATGAAGAAATAAATAAATGGAAAGACATCTTATGCTCATAAATTAGAAAGCCTACTATGGTTAGGTCAATGATTTTTCTTAAATTAATCTACACATTCGATGCAATCCCTATTAAAACCTCAGCTACCTTTTGGTAGCAATTGACAAGTTGATCCTTATAGTCAGGGAATAGATTTAATACGGGACACACAGTTTATAGGATTATTTTATAATATCCACCCAAAAAGTCAAATGCAGAGGAGTGCAAGAGATCTATCCACACAGCAGAGACCTGAAGGATCCAGCCGAGGGCCTGGATCCTACAGCAATGTCCCACACAAGGCCAGCTAAAGGCCTAGAGACCGTGGCATTGTCCTCCATGAGTCCAGCCTAGCACCCATGGCAAGATCTCTTGCTTGTGTGTATTGAGGATCTTCATGGGAAGGCCCAAAAGCCAGTGGTGGAAGCTAGAAAGCCTGCGCCAGCAGGGTGAAGGACTTGTGCCACCAGGCTGACAGATCCACACTGGAGCCAGGAAGCAATGCTCAAGGCAAAGATCAGGGTTCCCCTGAGGAGAACAGCAGCCATTCCCAGCAACAGTGAGGCCTGAGCTCCTCTGATGAGAACAGCCAAGTTCACATCAGGAAAACCAGCCACGGCAAGCTCCAAGAAAATCAACAGCAAAACAATCTTCCCCTCCAGTTCTCTTTTTATGCTGTTGGCAACAATCTTCAGGTGGGTCTTTCACGCCCAGAGCCACACTGACTTGGTTCAGCAGGGCATTCCAAGTTGATCATTAGTTAATCCACCACAATCCTCTAAGTAATATGGGAATGCAAGAACAGGCAAAATAATCTTGTAAAAGAAGAACAAAGTACAAAGATTCATATTTCATGTTTTCAAAGTTGACAAGGTTACAGTAATCAAGCATCTCCATAGATCAACAGAATCAAATTGAGATTTCATTAATAAACCACTGAAATTATGGCAAATTAATTTCTGACAGGGCTGCTAAAACAATTCAATGAGAAAATAACAGTCTTCAACAAATGGTTCTGGAATAACATACGAAGAATTTTTACAACTGAGCAATATTAACAAGCAAAACAAAAAAAATGGAGCTGGACACCCTACCTCACACCATGTACAAAATTAACTCAAAATAGACTACCAGTCTACATATAAAAGCTAAATCTATAAAACTTTTAGAAGAAAAAAAAGGAAGAAATAATGACTTTAGGCAATGATTTCTTATGTGTGACATCAAAAGCACAATATTGCTCTTCCTAAAATTTTCAAAATTTTGAAGTTCCAAGGAACTATTAAGAATATAAAGATAGTAATCCCAGCATTTTGGAGACTGAGGGTAGGAGGATTGCAAGTTTGAGTGTTGCTTGGGAAAACTAGAAAGACTCTGTCTTGATATTAAAAATTAAATAAAATAGGCTGTGAATGTAGCTCAGTGTGAAGGCTTTGGGTTCAGTTCCCAATATAAGAAATAAATAAAAAAATTTTAAAGACAACACACAGAAGGATAAAAATATTTCCAAACCATATATCAAATGAGGAACTTATCTCCAGAATATATAAAGGTCTTTTCTGTGTCATAAAAGATCTCATAAAAAAACAGACAAGGGACAAAGAGCAAAGGATCTTAATACAAAGAAAATAGACACATGCTGAAAGGAGAAATGCAAATCCAAACCACAACGACATAACACTTCAATCTAACTATTTTTAACTAAAATTAAAATGACAAGACAATAGCAAGCCTTGGTGAGAATGCTGGAGAAATTATAATCCTCACATATTGGTAGTAGTAAACTAGTGTAGCCACTAAGGAAAATAGTTGAGCAGTTCCTCAGAATATTAAACACTGTGCTATCATATGGTCCAGCAATTCCACTCCTATACACCCAAGAGAACTGAAAGCATATGTCAAAAGAAACTTGTATACAAATATTCACAGCAGTATTATTCAAAATAGCCCCGTGGGACGGGGATTTAGCTCAGCGATTCCGCCAGCCTCCCAAGTGCAAGGTCCCGAGTTCAATCCCTGGTACCAAAAAAAAAAAAAAAAAATAGCCCCAAAGTGAGAACAAACCAAATGCCCATTAATTAATAAATATATAAACAAAATGTTGTAGATTCACTCAATTAAATGTTATTCAGCCATGCAAAGGATCAAAGTACTGAGATATATATATAGATATATATCTCTCTCTCTCTATATATATATATATAAAACATAGAAAACTTGAAATCATTATGCCAAGTGGATACAGCCAGTCAAAAGAGGGCACATATTATATGACTCTGATTATGCAGAACATGCAAATCTATAGAAACAGAAAGTAATTTAGTGGTTATTAGGGCTGAAGAGTGGGAATATAGAGTCCCTGCTAATACAGTTCTTCAAGGGCAGGAAAGATGTCCTAAACTTGCAGTCTGGTGAGAGTATCTGCAGCTCGGTGGGTGACTACACTAAAGGACACTTTATATTTCAAAAGGGTCAACTCTATGATATGTAAGTTACAGCTCAATAAAAGTGTTATTTTTAAAATTTCTCCACATAAAAATGAGTTTTTAAGAAGGTAACACTGGACTAAACTATAAGTGTGATAAACAAGTAAAGTGTATCATTATCTACTGGCCTAAGGAAAGGTTACATTGTTGCAAAAAAATATAAAGTAGAAAGTAACTGGCACTCTCACTTTTGTAAAGTTCTCAACAAAAATCTGCATATGTACATATTTGCCTGTATTTGTTTGAAGGAGAAAGGATGCAGTGTAGAACACTAGTTCTCAAGGTGCAGAGAAGGAAGGTTATCAGCTTTTTTTTTGTACATTGTTTCATTGTTCTGCTTCATAAAACTAAGTACTGCTTTGCTTATTAAAATTATTATCAGGGAGAAGGTAGCATTTTAAGGAAAGCTACCTACAGCCTCCCACCCCAACAAGGCCAGCAACTGGCTACTGTGAGACGCCCAGGCAGGAGGGGAAGAAAAGACCAAGCAGAGGGTGCTGACTCACGTCCTCAAACTGCAGAGAATAAAGAGGTAAACGTCTCGACCAGTTTGTATCTATCCTCTCTGCTTGTTTAGCCTGGAACATGCTGAGGGCATTACATTAGCATTTAAAAAGGACACTTTATTCCCTACGGTGGAATTTCATGATTTAAGATTTTTTCTTTGTTAGCTTAAAGGAAAATCTGCATCAGTCTCCAGCTGGCCACTGGATTTTTGCCTTTTTCCAGTTTGAACACACCTGGCAAGCAAAATAACTGGTTGGAGCAAATGGAGGATGATAAAATGCAAAGTTTTAACTTGTTCTAAGTCAATTAAGGCATCAATAATTTAATCAAGGTAATTAATCTAACTTTTAACACAAAAACCATAGCACAAAATAAAGTGAACTGGCACTTATTTTATGCTCATGTTACCTAGGACTATCCACTCAGAGCAGTGCTGACATTCATTTTCATAAATACACATTGATAGGTCTCCCACTACCTCAGGAGCTATTATGGATAGTAGCTGCCCTCTTCCTATCGTGCCTTGCCCCCTCCCCTGTGTGACATCATGCCAAGATGGTTGCTCCCACCAAAGAACAAACCCCTCTTCCCAGCATGCCCCTGGTCCCACCTACAGAGTAACCTAATACTTGCTCACCTCCAACCACCTAGTGACATCACTGGCTCCTCCATTCCCTAGTCACTACCTCACTCAACCCCACCTCAGCCCCTACAAACCCCACCCCAGTCTCTATAATAAAGATTCTCCCTGCCCCAGCCATATTGCTTTTTGTCCCTCCTTGTTCAGAGACAGCCCAGTAGATCTATTCCCCTAATAAAGGCTTGTTGTGGCCTGGTCTGGTCTTGGTCTTCGGCCTTTTACCTGACACACATTTATCAATTTTTCATGGGAAATTTCCGATCTGTTTAACCACAGTATCTATATCTGTCTACATATTAGATGCCAATGTTTACTGCACATTAGCATTTTCTATATGACAAATGTAAAAGCATCTTTTATACAAAATAGCAAATGTGTTGTTACCAATATCGTCATAGCCATACTCCCACAAGAAAGGGGGCCCTCGTGGAAGAACAGTAGTCTACGATACTTGCCTGGGACAGAAGTGTAAGATTCTTGATTTTTCATTTCCTGTGTAATTACGGCCCTCCATATACACTTTAATTATATCATTACAGATATAACATATCCTTAAATATAATATCTGTGGGTAAAGAACTCTGGTACAGAATGCAAATGAAATAAATGATGGTAAGGGTGGCATAGTTATTAAAAACTGGTTAAACGAGGATCCTCCTAGCATTTCATATTGGCTGAAGAAGCAGTCAAAGGCTGCTGACAGACACAGATTGTGTGATTAAAATAAAACATGCTCCAATGAGAGGCATTAGAATAAAAATTGTTGTAAGTTTTCTTGGACCAGTCTGTGCTTACAAATTTAAGATCCATGACTGACTCTGTTCGTGGTCTCTCCTCTTTGCTTAGTCATAAGTCTTTCCAGGATATAGCTTGGATATTAGTGGCTTCTAGGCGTGGTAGGATCTTATTAAAATGTAGTTTGCATTGTTAGGCCAGCTTTTGTATTAAGGTTTTGTTTGATCTTGTGTTTATTTTTTATTGTGTTTTCTTTTACTGATATTACATTTCAAGAGCTGTGGTTTATTTCTTTTGTGCCGTTTTTGCCCTGGGAAAACCAACAGCGTAAAGATTATGTATGGAACCAATGGGAGACTTCCTTGATCAAAATCTATTCTTTACGCAAATGCTTATTATTACTGTCATGTCCTAAATCCACCCCCTTGAATAAAGAAAACTTTTAACACAATTAGTAGCTTACAGTATGTTTACAGGAAGTGACATTTTGGTTTTTCTGGGTTTTTTTACACATCTACTTCTGTAAATACCATGGCCTGCACCCAAAGTTGCAGAAAATCAAATAAAGATTTTTAACATGATGCAACCAAGAAAAATGAGAAGGCCAAACGCTGGCAGGTCCCTTTGTGAATAATGCTGCTGCCAACAGTTTCAAGACTCTAACTGTGTAACCAGCCCCTGCTGCCACAATACCTTGGGTGTGGCATTTCACAGCGGGACTCCTGACACACCACAAGGGAGAGCAGTGTTACAGACAGATGCTCTTAGAGTCAGTGAGTAAGACTTTTTGGGGGGGAAATTTCTTAAAAAGAGGTCTCTCCAAATTCCTAAGACCTGTGGTCAAATGCAGAGCACGTCCTTTTGGGAGCTTAGTTAAATTAAATCCTACACCCAAACTATAAAGCTAGAGAGACCTTGTCCAAACCCTTCCTTTACAGATCAGCAGGGCCCATGGAAGTTAAAGCTTTGATGGTGACCTCCAAAATTCCAGGTAAAAAAAAAAAAAAAA
>NW_004624743.1:14736385-14789176 GCF_000247695.1 Heterocephalus glaber | reverse complement strand
AATTTTTTTTTTTTGCATTGCCTGACTTTTAACAGTTTTACTAATGTATTTAGGAAAAAAACTTTAATCTATGGCATGTAAATCACAATTAACTATTTGAAAAATATTTCAAGATGGGAAAGAATTGTTACAGGGTAAAATACAAGAAATTTCCAAATAAACCTTATACATCATACATAGTATATTTTAATAGTAAATGTATAAAATGTATTATAAGACATAAATAGCAGGATAATTTTTATGGATAAGGAAATTTTATTTTTAAAAAGTTGGTGGTACATGCCTGTAATCCCAGCACTCAGGAAGCTGAGGCAGAAGGATCACATTGAGTTCAAGCCCAGCCTGGGCTACATAGTGAGTTCAAAGCTAGTCTGAACTACATAGTGAGACTTTATCCAACCCCCCCCCCCCAGAAAAAACAAAACAAACAAAAACTTCCTTTGCAGGTAGTTCAAAGGCACTGAAGAAACTGAGTTTAGAAAGATTTTGCCCCCAAGGGCAACTTTGATACCAGGGATTGAACTCAGGACCTTGCACTTTCAAGGCAAGTGGCAGAACCACAGAGCTAAATCCCCAGCCCCCAAGGGCAACTTTGAAAGACAGTCTCCAAGAAACTCTGGTCAATTCATCAAGTAGCATAACCAGAAGGGATATAATAAACCCACTTATCTAGTCCATCGTTATGTTTAATTTTTGAACTTTGACAAACTGACATGACCAAGATCAGAGGGTGATTTGAAATATTTTATTTCTTCAATGCCAACATGCTTAATTGTTTCTCCCTAATTGGAGCTCAAATTCAACAAGTTATTTGAAGACTATTCATCTCTAAATTACATATTGCATTTTTTTCCTCAGAAGTTTGCACCACTTTCTAAATATCCACATTATTCCTCTAAATTAGGCAGAAGAGATAAGATCACTCATCTTATATAAGAGATGCCTATGATTGTAGCTGGAGAGGGATCAGTTGAAGTCCATAGAAGAGAAATTTTCTACTGAGCTCCTCTGAAGACTGAACTAGGGAAAGTTTCATTACAGCTACATTATCATCAGTCAATTCTTAACAATCCCAATGCTGCCCCAGACTTATGAGTTAGCCCTGAGCCTGCAATAACATAGGCTATCAGGCTTCAGCAGTAAATTTGATGGCCACATATCAATAAAGGTCACACTATTGCCCTATTAAATGAATGCCTTCTTGAGCTTTCAGCAAGCAACTCCATGAGTGGGAAAGTCAGTCCTGAGAGTGTGTAAACAATATTCAGTAATTCCTGTGATGTCTAGGGTTAGATTCTGCAAGGCTTCTGTGACTAATAGGATACAAACCACATTGGATAATGATTTACTTTCCCTGTAGGTTAATCCATAGAAAGACTTCTCTGCAGGTTGGTAAACAGGTCCCACCCATTTCACCTTCACTCCAACATCCCTCAGGGACACCCCCTCCCTTTGGGCCCTTCCTACCTACAGGAGAGTCCTGCCTGACAAAGCCCCAGCTACAGCTCTAGGGCACAGATAACCAGATACTTGGGACTATCACCTCTGGGTGGAAACTAACTGCAGAAGGCATATAGAGGCCATGGAGAGGCTGGGATTGAACAATAAAGAATTTTAAGAATCTCACACAGCTGAGAGGAAATAGGGAGAGAAGAGGTGAGAAGAAAGAAGACTGAGCCTGCAGTGTGTAGTGCATAGCTGCCAGGGCGGGAAGGGGACCCTCAGAGGGAGGTGGGAATCTGGGGGAGTAAGACAGGGAGAGACTGCATGCAGCAAGAGCCACTTAACCTTCCCTCGATACATACACCTCCACATCCTGAATAATGTAACTCAAGAGTTTCTATGAAAAGGTACATTTTAAAGGCCTCATAAATACATGAAAGAGAAAATGTATATTTTTTAAAAAACCTTTCTGTTAATCTGACCATTCATTGACTTACTTCCAGCATTTCCCTTCAGGCTGACTTTGTTATGAAGATGTGAAAGCAACCAAACACACTGCTTTCTCAGAACGGTACAGCCAAGCATCGTGTGACAGGTAGAGACAATCCCGGATCTGGACACAGGAGTGTGCCTTCCACCACTCCCCTCTCAGACGCCTCATGTGGAATAGCTCCTCAGTTCTCTCAGTGTCTCCTGTCACCAGTGGGGAACAACAGGTAGAAGCATGTGGCAATACAACCCTGTAAATTTAAATGATACTGGTTCTGGTCCCAAAAGAAAGAGATGCTTGATCCATTTGGCACCCAGACCTGGCCCATGGGGAAAGAAAACAGCAATCTCCTGTCCAGAATTCCAGATAACTCATATCAGGGTTCTGCCCTCCACAAGGTAGAGAAAAACTCCCTACTGCTCAAGTGTGAGTCCTGAGTAGTGACTTCCACCCATATGTACGGTATGAAAAGGGGGGGTAACTTTACAGTGGAGGAAACTAATGAACAGCCAGATGGGCAAGGTCATCATCCACAGTAACATTAGGTTGATACCGTGTTCCCTTAATATCAGATGAGACTGCATTTTACCACTGTGGTCTTCCACCCATAAAATGTCAGACTTAGCCCGATCTAAACCCAAGAAACAAAACACCAGACAACGCTTAACTGAGGAGCATTCTATAAAACATCTAAAGAGTATTCCTAAAACTGCCAAGACCATCAAACACAAGAAATGTTTGTGAAGTCATCCCCAATGGGAGCCCATGGATGACATAGTAACTAAATAAATGGGTGTCTTTGGTGGGATCTTGCAACAGAAAAAAAAATTAAGTAAAACTTAAGAAATTTTAATATAGCATGGACTTCAGTTAATGTATTAATATTGGTTCATTAAGTGTGACAAATGATCATTAATATATGACCTTAACAGGAAAAACTGTACAGAATATATGGAAAGTGTCTGTACTATCTTTGTAATTATTCTATAAATCTAAAATTTTTATAAAATTTTAAAACTTATTTTTAATAAATTGACCAGAATTGACATGAATCTACTTATGGTCTTTACTTGTTATATCTATTTACTCAATAGGTTTTGCTGTGGAAACACTGATATATTTGATAACCGCAACTAATAATATATTGAAACCTGCCTCGAATATTCAAGGTGTAATGCGATATAGGTTTATGCATACATATATTTAGAAATATTCAAGATGTTTTAGAAATTTTTTAGATTTCTAAAACATTTTAAATTCTGAAAACATTTGGCTCTAAAAGTTTTAGATTAGAGACTGTATACCTAAAATACTGCTAGTGCTAGCAATATAACTGGTAATACATTTCAGCTTTGTGATCGCTTAAATAGACATTTTCAGTCTAGCAGAAATTCTAGCCAAGATTGATAGTGGTAGCCATTTATGGTTTACTATGGTAAGTATAATTATATCTACAGAATAATTTCTATCACACAGATTTCAAGGACCATTTTATAAAGAAGAAAAATGAACTTTAGGAAAGTCAAGTCACAAGCAGTGTGATCCAGGGTCACATGAGATGGAGCCATCCTTGACATTCTGGGGACCCAAATGGTGGTGCCCCAGTCTGATGCTCCTCCCTTCTGGTTCCTCCACCCCGTCCACCCCATCCAGTGCCATGAGAATGGACAGTCCAGCTACCAGGCACAGGCACAGGCAGCTAAAAACACACATCCAGAAACTGCTGGGGCAGGAACTTTGGTCCAGAGAGCATGAGGCCGAGGTTTCAGGTGAGTTGTTCTTGAACCCTCAGATGTCTCTCTGAGGAGGGACCCTCAAAAGCAGGAGCCGAGGCCAGGATTCCAGAGGCCAGGTCTGAAGGTGACAGGCTGGGACTCTAACTAATGCAGGCTTGCTGACCCAAATGCCCAAGCTCTTTCCACTGTCATGTGTGGCCAAGGAAAGCATATACCAAGGGCCGTTAATTTAAGAGTGATTTGTGATATTTTTGACAAATTATTTGTTTGCATTTATAAATTAAGAAGTATCAAACAACATATGTCAGTATCTGGTATTCAAATATGATGCTGGCTAGGCCAACTAATTACAAAGCATTCTGATTTAAAATTATTTTAAGAATTTGACATCTCTTAACTTGATTTTTAAATGTACAAGTAGATGAATACTTTCTGGATAGCTGAGACCTTATTGGAGATTAGCTCCTCTCTGAAGGACGTATATTCTACAAGGGTGAATTATGCTCCCCACAAGTAGGACAAGAGCAAAGACAAGCCAAACTCTTTCTCCCAACATACAGAAGTCCCCTTTCTATTTACAAAGTATTCTTTAAAGGAAAAAATAGTTGATTTTTTTTCACTGTACTTGCCAGTTTCTCTGTTGAGGATATGTTACTGGAAAAGGAAACAGGGAAAGTTAAAAGCTGGAGACATGAAAATCTCTATTAATTTTGGCTGTGCTATCTTTTCCTTGTACAGTATTCATGGAAAGCACAGTTTGCCTTTATTTATCTCCTTGAGTTACCACTGCATGTGTGACAGCTGGGTGTGCTGTTCTCTCCCCCAACCAGACAGAGTTCCTTAAAAGCAGGGACTGTCCATCAGTCCACCTCTCATGGTGTCCTCACAGGCCTTGGCACCACTCTTTGCACTAAGATGCTCTGGTGGACAGCGGGTGTCACATGGAAACCCAGTGGGACCTGGGAATGTGCCACCTGCAAGGGGCCTGGCCGAGGCACTGTCTGCCCAGGATATAAGCTGTAATGGATGAGTCCACATTTCTGCAGAGCCTTTCTCAGGCCTTCTCCCAGACACAAGTTTATCTTTTGCTCTTTATATTTCCCAAGTGAGCAAACTGCTGCCAGCAAAGGTGAGCCACTTTTCCAATCAGTGTGTCCACCCATGAAGCTGCATCTGGCTCTATGGACAGAGTTGTTGACATCTTACCTCTGCTATTTTGAATGGCAAGCTTCCAACAGATAGTGTTTTCTGAGCCTTACACATAAACTGAGCTCTAGGACAAGTGAAGTTGTCCCTCACTCCTTCCTGGGAGCTCTCCCTCCCTAAAAGGTATCAGCACACTTGGAGAGTCTGCTAATCCCTGCAGTACTCAGGAAGGGGAATGTTATCTGGGACAAAAGGCACAAGCTTCTTAGTCCTCTATAGCCTTTAGATTTTACCTTTTATCAGAGTGATCTTTTCCCAACATTGAGAGATTAAATCTCATGCCGCAGTGAAGGAGGCATTTATCCTGTTTATAAGATACAGCATTTACTCAGTGGCCTGCACAAAGAATGAAAATATCCTCGGTGGAAGCCAATTAGGTAGTTATTGGGTGCTGTCTGTATACCTCATGAATCTTGCTGTTGCCCTTTCTCTAATTCTCATCAATCCCTTAGCACAACTAGCTCCTGCTCATTCATTTTATTAAATATTGTTTCCTGACATGTCATCTGCATCACCCTATCTAAATAGGCTCCCAACCACTACCACTCCTCCCTATTGTCCTTGAAGAGCAAACTTTAATGATTTCTTACAAGTGTGATGGTTTTATATGTTATTTACCTACTCTCATAATTATATTATGGTGGTAAAAGAACCAGGATCAGTACAGCACAAACAGAAAACAATCTCGCCCCTCCTCTGCTTCCTGGGCCCCTCTGAACCTGCGACCTGCCTATCTGTTCTTTTCTCTCTCTAGATCAACATTCCCCAGCAATCCCTCAGCTGTCACAATCACTTCCAACTCATAAACAACCAGTCCTTTTTCTTGGGTGATTTTAATTTCAAAACTCCAAAGCGAAGTGAACCTATACTTTCTCCCCTCTCCCAGCTCAGATCCACTCCAGGCTTGGAAGCTTCTCAAGAGGGTGCTCTTATCAGCTTCCCTCTCACTCAATTTCTCCCTATCTTTTCTGTGGATTCAGACCTCTTTGGGGTTGGGACAGTGGACAGAGAAGGGAGAAGGTAAATGTTGTAATCTGGGTTTGGTGCCTCTGTTCATGGCAGACAACCAACCCTCCAGTGCTGCTCTTCCTGGGGTTTTCAGAGATACAACCCCATCATGGTGGATGACTGACCCATAGCTGCCTTGCTGGGCCATGTTCTTTCTGGTTGGCCCCTGCAGAACTGCCCTGCCTTCCTACTCTGCCACTGTGTTCCAGGGCCTATCTCTTTTTCAGAGTCACGTCCCTCCTTGACAAGTAGCTTTGGAGAGGACCCAGTCTGCTCCTTCCTCAGTGTCAGGTCCTGCCTAGTCTGAAAATGCCAGCACTCCCAATGCAATACCTCTTCTCTCTGCTACCCTGCCATACCACTGCCTTTGATGCCACAGATATTAGTCCCCATGACTCCCAAACTTCAAGAAACACAGGACACTGCTCTCTCTGAGAGGTTCCCTAGAAGCCTCCTCTCTACTAGGTTTCAGTGAGGGTGACACACATCCCCTCTCTGGGACGAGATGGACCACATCGCACAGTGACAACTTCCCTTAGGAAGTCCTCCCTACCAGTGCTCAAACCTCCAGGAACACTAAGCTTTCATGTCAGTGCCTTGGAGGGAGGTGATGAGCTCAGACAGGCAGAACTAGTTCTGAAGTGCCCTGGCTGCCAGTCCTCCAGAGGTAGTCAACTGGCATCTCAATTTAGAAAGCCAAGGAACTCAACACCCACTGCTTTGTTCTCTGATGCCTCAGTGACAGAAAGATCCTGTTACTCTTGTTTGTGGTCAGTCTTCCCTATTAAGCTATAAAATGCAGGAGGCAGTGCCTTCCATTCACCAATGTATCAGCAGAGTCTAACAAAATGTCCTGCATAGGCTCCCAGCAGGCTCTTAATAAATATTTCTTGGAACGTGTAATAGAATGAAGATGATAACAACACAGCCGCCACTTAACTGAAGAAGAAAAAAGATGAGAACTTACATATTTATCAATAAAATATCAAATCTTGAAATAAGATAGCTTAAGAGTCCTTCTCTTGAAAGAATATCTTGAAAGACCTAAGTCTAAATCTTAGAGCTAAACTTTTCATTTAAAGTTCAAAAATGCCTAGGGCACAGACAGCAATGCTTACATAAGAGTTAACAGATTGAATGCTGGCTGATGATGCTAATATCAATTCTTTGTCTAGACATGCAGTGCCGGTTCTGCTGACACATTCTCTTAGAGAGTTTCTGCAGGATGTGAAACTGGCTGCCAGGTCAGTAATATTCAGAAATAAACCTGGACCTCTGCAGAGAAAACCCTTCCAAGGTTTTCCAACCCCCAGGCTTTGCCCTTGGTGAGTCTCAGCAAGCTGTCTTCTGCAGGAGTAGCCATGGAGAAATAGGAAGGCATGGAGCACTGCATCTCAATGAGGCTGATGCCAGGCTCTTCTGATTTGCAAAGGAGTAGGAGGAGAGAAAGAAGCTGAAAAAGCAAATTCCCCCAGACTCATTCCAAGACAGACTGACCAAATGCATAAGGATGGGGGTGGATACAATAGCTGCTAACAAAAAAAATTAAGCAAACACCCTCCCAGTGCAAAAATGTCTTCCATCAATCAATGAAGCACTGTAGGGTAGGAGGAGGTGGCTTAGAGTTCAACCCCCAGCCCTGGGGAGATGGGAGGAAGGGTTATGGGGAGAATCTTGATTTACAAGTTTATGCTTGCTCTGTACACCCAACTCCTCACAGAAAAATTTCCTTTCCCAGTTCTTTCCTGTGCTCTTTAGCAGAGCCAATGACAGAAAGAAGACTTCCATATGCCAAATCTGGGCCACAGACACCACCTCTCAAAAAATTGCCATTTCTGGCCCAGGATTTAGCTCAGTGGTTCTGCCACCTGCCTCGAAAGCACAAGGTCCCGAGTCCGATCCCCGGTACCAAAAAACAAAAATTGCCATTTAAACATAAATCTTTAAAAGAATGCAACTTTTAGTTGGATAAAAGTTCGCCCATGAAGAACCCTTCGAGACACAGAAATAAAAGTCTAGGAATTCTGCCATAGAAATTTGCACCTTAGGGAATGTCTGCTCTGGGGCCTTCCACTTTGTAAGTAGACCCTGGGGATCTTAAGAGGTTAGGTGACAAGACCAAGGTCACACAGCTCTTCCTGCAATCTAGTTCTTCCAACTCTGCCCTCTCGCTCCTTCCACTCCATGATGAAGCCTTCAATTTACACTCAAGCATTTCTTCACTGTAGCCACACATCCAAGATGGATCAAACAAATAGTCTCTAGGTTTTTTAAGTGTGCACCATTCTATTGTTCTAGCAAATATTTGAACTAAGAGTGGTTTTGCCTCTACAGGTTTAACATCAGAGTTACACAAGGTACTTTGGTCTAAACATATAAAATGAAGTTTAATCCTAATTCTCCCCCTGACTCACCAGGACGCATTGGACTAGTCATGAAATTGTCTCAGTTTCTTCATCTCCTCAATGGGAAAAAATAATGCTGATCTGTTACTTATTTAAGGAAGCTGCCCATCTGGTAATTACCAAAAAATTTTAGGGATAAATTCTGTAAATATTCTAAATGTAAACTGAGACCATATAACTAGGCATCAAAGTACATAACTCAGAAGCTTTCTAATAATCGTGACATACAGAATTTTAGTTTACCAAAGTCAGGTGACTGCTACCAGTCAAACATGTTTCTACATAAAGCATCTCATCATCATATTGTTTCAACATATTAGAGGTGTTGATTAGACTGCAGAATTCAAGAGACAAAACTGAAATGGAAATTTGGGTAAAAGGTGATGCAACTGGGTGTAAACCATGTTCTTAAATTTTATCTGCCAAATAATGTCTTCCCATGAGCAGAGGAAAACCAAGAACTAATTTCCCGTGAATGCAGAATCTTCTCTGGATTTCTGCTGGGTCCATTGTAATTTCATCCTTTTCATTCCTAATTGCATGGATTTGGGCCTTTTCTTTCCTTTTTCTGATAAGATTGGCTAAGGGTTTGTCAATTTTGTTGATTCTTTTGAAGAACCAACTCTTGGCTTCATTGCTTTTTGTATTGTTCTCTTAGTCTCCATTGAATTGATTTCTGCTCTGATCTTTATAATTTTCTCCCTTGTATGAGCTTTGGGTTTGTCCTGTTCTTCTGTTTTTTAGAAGCTTGAGGTTCAGCATCAGGTTGTATAATTGGGCTAGCTCTGTTTTCCTAATATGAGTATTCACTGCTGTGAATTTCCCTCGTAAGACTGCTTTCATTGTGTCCCATAGATTCCGATATGTTGTATTGTCACTGTCATTTAATTGAAGGAACTGTCTGATTTCTTCTTTAATTTCCTCTGTGACCCATTGGTTTTTCAGAAGTGTGTTGTTCAATTTCCATGTGTTTATGAAAGTCTTGTGGTTTCTTTTGCTATTGATCTCCAATTTCATCACACTATGGTCTGATAATATACAGGGGATAACTTCAATTCCTTTGCACTTACTTAAACATGTTCTATGAGCAAGTATGTGGTCTATTTTGGAGAAAGACCCATGTGTAGCTGAAAAGAATGTGCATTCTGATTTTTGTGGGGTGGAACACTCTGTAAACATCTGTTAAGTTCATTTGTTCAAGAGTTTGATTGAGTTCTAGTATTTCATTACTTATTTTTTGTCTAGTTGATCTATCTATTTGTGACAGTGGGATATTGAAGTCTCCCACTACTATTGTATTAGTGCATATATGACTTTTCATGTCCATTAGTATTTGTTTTATATAGTTGGGTGCACTAGTGTTTGGTGCATAGATATTTTTGATTGTCATCTCTTCCTCTTGGATTGTTCCCTTTACAAGGATGCAGTGTCCTTCTTTGTCTCTCTCAATCAGTGTTGGTTTGAAATCCACTTGATCTGCAAAGAAGAAAGCTACTCCTGCCTTTTTTTTGGGTTCATGTTGCATGGAGTATTGTTTTCCACCCTTTAACTTTCAGTTTATGAGTTTCTTTTTGAATTCAGTGTGTATGTTGTATGGAGCATATTGTTGGATCTTGCTTCTTGACCCATTCTGCCAGTCTATTTCTTTTGATTGGTGAGTTGAGACCATTAACATTGATGGTTACAACTGATATGTATTGACTTAGCATAGTCATGATTTTTTCTTTTTGTTGGATTCTCCCTCTTTCCATTCAATTTCATGTCTTGCCTGATAGATTCATTCTGCTGTGCTTTCTGAGGTTGTGATCCTCATTGACTTTTCCTAGGATATTGTCTAAAATTTTTTGGAGTGCTGGTTTGGTATTCATGAAGTTCCTAAGGTGCTCTTTGTCATGAAAGTATCTTATTTGTCCATCAATTTTGAAAGATAGTTTTGCAGGGTACATCAAACTGAGTTGGAGGCTGTTTTCCTTTAGGGCTTGCAATATGTCACTCCAAGCTCTTCTAGCCTTGAGGGTTTGCATTGAGAAGTCTGCTGTGATTCTGATGGGCTTTCCTTTGTATGTGATTTCTTGTTTTTTTTTTTTTCTAACTGCTTGTAGAACTTTGTTCTTCTGTTGGGCTTCTGGAATCTTAACAATTATATCCCTATGTGTACATTTTTTTTTTGATCAAGGTTATTTGGTGTCCTATATGCCTCACTTATCTGTATGTCAAGTACTTTTCCCCTGCTTGGGAAGTTTTCTGCTATCACTTCTGTGAACAGTCTTTTTATGTCATTTGCACTCTCTCCTGTTTCTTTATTGACTCCAATCAGTCTTATGTTATTCTTCTTTGCATCTTCTAGCAGTTGCTGGATTGATTTCTCGTGGCCCCTTACAATTTTGAAGCAATTTTTCTTTTCTTGGCCACTAATAGCAATCCATCTTCTATATCTGAAATTCTGTCCTCACATTGGCTCATTCTGCTGTGTAGGCTTTCAATGGAGTTTTTAATCTCCTGGAAATCTGTCTGTATCTGTTTTATGGATGCCATTTGTTTCCTATGTTGGGATTCCATCATGTTCCTCAGCTCCTCTATTTTTTTATCTGTGTCCTCTCTAGATTAATCATTTCTTGCACTATAGGCACAATCTCTGCTATTGTATGAGTAATTATTTCTGATTTCATTTTTTTCAGATCCTCTTTTGTTGCCAGTTAAGGGAGTCCAGGTAGTTGAGTATTAGAGTGTTCCATCTCACTTCCCTTTGGTGTTGCTGTAGGTGATCTGGAAGCCAGGTTTTGAGACTTGTTTACATGTCTTCTCATTTCACCTGGCGGGGGCGGGTGCTGCTGGCACCCGCACAGATCACCTCCTCTGGGCTGTTTTCGGTGGAATGGCAGCCTGGAAGCCCCTACCTCTGGTCTGGGAGGGGTCAAAGGGCCAATCTTATAAAGACATCATGCCCTTGCAAAAATGATATCTGGCAGTAAGTTTTAGAGAGTGAGGAACATATCTATGTCTCCATATCTCCAGAATCCAAAGTAGTGTTTGGTAGATAAAAAGTGTCTAGTGTGGCTGGGGATTTAGCTCAGTGGTTCCACCACCTTTCTCACAAATGCAAGGTCCCAAGTTCAATCCCCCCCCCAAAAAAACGTGTCCAGTGTGCATTCATGAATGAATGAGCACCTGAGGCTCATGGCAAAGGAAGAAGAAAAGAGGCCACAGTAAAAGTTAGGAAAGATAACAAAGAGTTTCTAATATGAATATTTCCATGAACAGGCACCACTAGATGTTTCAAAGGTACTTTTTCAACAGGAGTTCTGATGTGTAAGTAACTAGTATATAAAACAGTGAGCGCTTGTAAATGCCAGCAGCCGCAGCTAAACAGGTCCTGCTGTTTTGAGCTCTCCAAAACAAGTTAAGTCTGGGAAAAAGAGAGACAAGGCTGGCAGCACCTTTCAAAAATCTTTAAGAAGGAATGTCTTATATGCCTTCCTGCTCAGTCTTTTAGATCTATTTAAAAAATGGAATCAGTCTTATCACAATAAGAGTGGTCGACTGGTCCTAAGAGGAAGTCAATAATACCACACAGAACTGTCTTCCTGGAATTTATAATATACCAAAATTCTTTTCTTTTTCTTTTTTAAAAAATTCATTCTAGAGACCAGTTATTTCTTTCTCTTTTTCTGAAATAACTTTTAATAATTCTTTATGAAAGAGAAAAGAAGATACCTGTTGTTATTTCTGTTGCTGAAGCTGCTCAATCTAGGATTTTAATAATTTGTTTTCAACTTCTACCTCCTGTAGCAGCTTTGTTTTGTTCAAAAGATCACTCTCCCTCTCTTTTAGCATAGTGTCTACTATCTTTGTTTCCTTTTCCTTTTCTTTCAATACAACTTCAAGTTCTTCAAATCCTGATGTAGAAGATGCTGCTTGCAAATTCTGTTGTGCTACTCCTTGAACACAAGCCTATAAAGACTAATTTTCTTCTTGAAGATCCTGTAACCATTTCCCTCTATTAGCCAAGTCTTTCTCCTTCTCCTCTAAAATACTCTTCATGAGGGCTGGGGATTTAGCTCAGTGGTTCTGGAGCCTGACTTGTAAGCTCAAGGTCCCAAGTTTGATCCTCAGTACCAAAACAAATAAAATAAAATAAAAAATAAAATACCCTTCATGGTACTCATCCATTCTTCCTTTCCTTTTAATATGATCTGAAGCTCCTGAACTTGAGAAGTGATAAATAACTTTGAGCCTTTTCAAGCTAATATACCAAAATTCTTGGTGATAACTTTCAAATATTAAGATTTCTACTGAAATATGTGAATGTAGATAAAACAAGTATATGCTAATAGCCAGAGTTGATGTTTGCTAAGCATTAAGACACATAATGTATTTTACTGTTTTAATTTTTTTGTTTATTTGTTTGTTTTTGAGACAAGCTCTTGGATGTAGTCCAGTCTAGCCTTGAACTCACTATGTAGCCCAGGATGGGCTGAAACTTGGGGCAATCCTCCTGCCTCAGCCTCCCAAGTGCTGGGATCACAGATGTGTGCCACCACACCCAGCTCAATTTCTTTTTATTATTTAACTTCATACAAGTCTTTGATTTTGGTATAATCCTCAGAGGCCATGCTAACCAGTGTATCTGGAGTAATAAATATTTCCCTCAATATCTGATTCCTAACTGCTTGTCATAATTTAGTAATGCTTTCTGAAATACAAATATAAATATACCAATAAATGAAAACTAAACAATAATACTTTAACACATCAAACTCAGAATCTATTTTCCCACATTGTCCAAATGAAGGTCCCATAAACATTTTATGTGTATTTGCCATGTTTTACATTACATAAAATCAGAGTCAAATTCTACAGCTGTCAAGGAAGTTTTTGTTACTAACAAGTCCAAATCCTCATTTCACAGATGGAAAACTCTGATGTCTACAGAGTTGAAGTAATATAGGCTTGTTAAAGTAAATGCTTATCAAAGTCCCACTGTTAATTCAGCTATTCAATAGATTCAGCTATCAATAATTACATATTGAGCAGGCAGCTGAGGACCAGGTACTTTCCCTGCCCTGGGAGAAAAGGATGAAAAAGTTGCATCCTGGGACTGGGGATTTAGCTCAGTGGTTCCACCGTCTGCCTCGCAAGCACAAGGTCCATCCCCAGTACCAAAGACAACAACAACAAAAAGTTGTATCCTGCCCTCGAGGCACTCAGTTTAGGGACAGGCCCATATGAAAATGAAAAATGCAATTTTGAGTCACAGATTTTTTAGAAAGGCTGAGTGCTATCATTAAGAAGAGAGCAAATCCAACTTGGTCGGGGGTTTAGAATGAGGAGTATGCTGGAGAAAGTTTCACAGAGAAGGTTTTAGCCACATATTAAAGGTACACACCTGTGCAGCACCATTCTCCCCTGAGTGGAGTTTCAGTTAACCCAGCAAGCCCATTTCACAAGTCAGGAAGAAATCAACACAGTGTGTTACTGCTTACATAAGAACATCCATGTGGTTGAGTCATGTGGGGATAAAGATTGAGTCACGCTGTTCCTACATTCTCTTATAAATATTGTTTGTACATACACCTAATTATGTCTTACTGTAGTCATTGAATTATATTGTTTGCTTTTATAGGTATTTACTTTAAAGTTTTTACAGTATCATTATGTTGAAGGTGGGGGAAAGAAAATCATTATCCCTTACTGAAATCCAAATATCTCGATGTTGATTGATATTCCCAAGAATCTAGTAAGTAGCACCAGAGGGTCAAATTTCAAGGTCTGTACTTAATCTCCTGAATCATGTCACCTCTTTGAAATGGGCTTCTGTTTTAATGTCTAACTGGATAAGATTATGAAATAACACAAGAACTAGCAAATAGCAAGGGCCAATTAGTACATGCCTCATGAAGGTGTTTCAGATGTGCTTTATTTTGAAAGGATGGAAAGTTGCCAAGTCTCACAGAAATCGTTTATTCCCATACTTGAGCTAAATGATACAACATTTCCTTAAGTAAATTTTCCAATATTTTCCTGCTGCACCTGTACCATATCTCTTTCAAAA
This sequence comes from Heterocephalus glaber, assembly GCF_000247695.1. Next base: position 14,774,836 of record NW_004624743.1, on the reverse strand, counting down.
GACATACTGTTAAAAGCTCAGTTAGGACTTCAGAGAAAGAAAATATATTCAATGACAAGTAAAAACAGGAAGAACCAAACTACCATAATTTAACATTTACAGGTTTCAAGAACCTCATTGATAAGAACTTCAAATTTCCACTCTTCCCAGAGAAAAATATTGCCTCTTTGTTTAATCTGCCATTTATGCTGTGTCTGTAAAACACAGAGTCAAGTCACTGGTAATTTTATGCTCAATTTAGTCAATATAAACAATTTAAATGTGCACAATTCAAGATCAAAACAGAGTATGATACAGCCCATTGGGATGTCCACATTGACCAAATTAATGAGATTAAATAATTCAAATTCATCTTCACAAACTATAGAGGTTCTCAGACTATCACAAAACAAAACTAGTAATAGCAGTTCTGAACAGGATTTTCAATAGTCAGGTTGTACATTCTAATAGAGAAACAGAATTTGTTAAGATCAAAAATATTTTAAAACATTTGGTTAAGGAAACTGGGATGTGTGTATCTGGTTTATGTCCTTCTGGTATATCAATTATACTTGCTGACTTGGGAATTAGTAAGAGCACAGTGATCTTATGTTCTCATTTTATCCAATCACCTTTTTTGGGAGGAAAGGATGAACTTTCTGTGGGTGGCCACATAAAGAAACACTATTATGGAGTATCTGCTTATCATTTGAGTGAAGAGTGAATCTAACTGAAGAATGCCAATCATTTCTATACAGCAGTGGAGGCCTAATGTTGCTAGTTATGAACCTTGTCAAAAAAAATCAGAAATTCAGACTTTTGCTGTAAATTCTTACTAATTTTAGCTTCCAGAAACCAGATAAAACATGTCTATATACTTAATTTAGACACAGTGTAATATCTCTTCACAGAATTTTCACTCACTGAAACAATAATACTCTGAATTACAGTGGACCCTTGACCTACGAACTCAATTTGTTTTCGAGGGCTGGTTGTAACTCAAGTTGGCAATTGAAAGTTCCTCTCCTCAGCCTTCAAAGTCTCTCTCCTGTATACAGGTAATCTCAGCATCCTTAGAGAGACATTGGCCCAGGATTTCTCGACCCCACACAGGAGAGGATGTTGTAGCAGACCTTCCAGAACTCTTTAAGGGTTAAATCTGTATCTGAGACCATCTGAAAACACAAGTGGCTGGCCTTTGGGTCATAATTCAAGACTTTGGTAGTAAATTAAAACTAAAATTCCAGTCATAATAAGTTGTTCGTATGTCAGGCTGGTCATAACTCGAGGGTCCACTTATAAATTTATCTGACTAATTATTTTATATTTTTGATTATCTCTTATTAGTTTAACTCTATATGATTATATCAGGTGACCACAGTCCTACTATGAATTAACTACAGAGGATCTTGTTATGATTAAACTCACACTTATGACATCAAGGACTCACTGCTCAGTGGTAGATAAAAGCCAGGAGATAAGTGAAGTAGGTTTAATAGAGTAGTGTATTGAGGATGAAGAAGGGATGGATTTATGGGGGTAATAATGGCAGATGAACTTGTAAAAAAGGGATAGCAAAGGCCTCATAATCTGCCATTATCATCTACTGAACACAAAAAATGTACTAAATGCTGTTTGCATTGCACATACATTACCCAATTTAATTTTCACCCAACTGTTACAAGGAAAGGACTATCACTGTCTCCATCTCATAGATGAAGAAATTGAAACTTAGTGTTGTATGGACAAATAAAGTGCGAGGCCACGGCTGTGAATGGCAGTCAGAATCTGGACACACAGCATCCATCTGACTCCAAAACCTGTACTTTCAGCCACTATGAGATTACTAAGGAGTTTGGATTTCAGCCTATATGTAATGAAAAACAAATGAAGAATGTTAGGCCCACATTATTCTATTCTGTTGTCACAACATTCTGTGGGCTAAATAATGGAAAGTATAATTAGATTTATATCTAGAGAAACCAAGAAAACTTAACCAATTTAAGGCAAGGGTAACAATGGGCTCCTAGCACCCAAACAGCTCGAACACTAGTGCAGGACTCATGCTGATTTTATGTGGTTACCACAAATTACTTTCAGGATTCTTGGTGTGTTTTCAACAGACACACGGCTTCACATTCAGAAATTCCAAGAGCACATTCCCAGTTAAATTCTCTTCCCAGCAAAATCCTAGCTATTTCTAGCCAATTGGTTTCTAATTTGTGATGTCAGTTTAAGAAATATCAAAACCTACTGTGAAGAGGTATAGCAGTCATCAATATCTTTCCCATAGCCAACTGTGCATGCTGAACTGCAAACCCCATTTGAATGTCAGTAATGTAATAACAGTACACTATTTTCTTTTGCAATTTAGTAACACTTTAACAACATTCTTTCTATTGGCTTCTAATTGCTATAGAGCATTAAGGCAATCAAATTTCCAGTTTATAACCACATTTTATTCATGTCTAGTGAAAGTTTACACACACACCCTTGAGTTTTCCTGCAAGAAAAATTTAGTACCCTTTATGTTGTTCAAGTAAAGATTAATAATTACCAGGGGATTAACAGTGATTTAACATGGCTCAGCCTAGAATATGACAAAGATATTTCTCTGCTTACAGAGCAAAGGTTGCATGAACAGAGGTAGATTCTGGTTACTTCTGTTCCTCAGATATACCACAATGCTACATTGTGTAATCTTAATGCATTCCAGAACATATATGTATAATACTTTCTCCATAAATAATAAAGATGATAGTAATCACTTGAGCACACATATATGGGAGGAAATTGAGGTTCAGAGAAGTTTAAATATTTTTAAATAGAGATCTAGAAATTGAGCCCACAAAAATCTGACTCTTAAATTCATACAACATTAAGCCTTAAGATAGTAAGAAGTCTTATGTATAGGAGAATAAAAAGAGATGATAACAGCAGTGATATAAAAAAATCTTGACGTTTATCTGAAATATTATATAGGAAGACCTTAGCAAATGGAGATTATTAAAATGAACAAGCATAAAATACATATATGGCAAGAAATTGAATATGAAAATATTAAGGAAAATTATAGAGAGGGGATGATGTTTACAAACTGTATAACAAACAATAAACTGAGAGGAACTTCCTCAAATTGATTTTTTAAAAATTGAAAGACTTGTAGGTAAAACCAGTTGCTTTCTCTCTTCAGTTAGGACCAAAGCAAAGATGCATATCTTGCCACTCCTATTCATCTTTGTCCCAGAAGTTCTAGCTAGTGCAATAATATAAGAAGAGAACATAAGAGATAAATAGACTGGAAAAGAGGAAATAAGACTGTCTTTATTTGTGGATGACATGATTATCTGTATGGAAAATCCCAAAGAAACAAACGCAATAAAAGACACTTGAAACTATTGAACAAGTATGCCAAGATCACAGAAAACCAGGCTGATGCACCAAGTCAATTGCTTTCCTGTATAGCAACAATGAACAACTGCAATTTGGCACTGTAAAAAAAAAGATCCATAATTATCGACCTAATATTAAAGAAGAAAGTTGAAGGGCTCACATTTCCCAATGCCAAGCCTTAATATAAAGTGATAGTAATCACGACAATGTGGAACTGGCAAAATAATAGACAGTGGAACAGAAGAGTGCAAAAATAAACTTGCACAAATATAATCATTTGAAGACAGAGCAAGGGCAATTCAATTTTTAAAAAGTCTTTTCTATAAATGGTGCTAGAACAATTGGATGGTCATATGCAAAAAAGAGCTTAGATTCAGACCTAATACTTTCAAAAAAATTAACTCAAAATGGATCACAGACTTAAATGTAAAATAGAAAACTATAAAAATTCTAAAAATAGAGAGAAAAATTTCTGTGTGCTTGGTTCTAATGCTGCATGGTCTACAACACCAAAAACACAGTCCATGAAAGAAGAAATTCATAAATTGGAATTAATGAAACTTTAAAGTTTCCACTCTGTGAAAGATACTGTTAAGAGAATGAAATGATAAGCCACATACTGGGACAAAAATGCATATCCAATAAAGGATTTTTCTCCAAAATATATTTTTCAAAAACCCTTAAAGATCAACAATAGAAAAACAGAGCAAATGAAAATGAACAAAAGATTTTAACAGACACCTCACTGAAGATGATATTCAGATGGGAAATAAATATATGAAAAGATGCTGAATATAACTTGTCGCTAAGGAATTGTAAACTAAAACAAGATAGTGCCTTCCATCTATAAGAATAATTAAAATCTAAAACCTGACTACACAAATTGGTGGCAAGGATTCAAAGCAATAGCAGCTCTCGTTCATTGTTGGTGGGTTCAACCACTGTGGAGACATTCTGACAGCCTTTTACAAAGTTAAATACATTTTTATTATATTATACAATAATTGTACTTATAGGTATTTACCTAACTGAAATGTTATGTCCACAAGAAAACTTGCACATGAGCATTTAGAGCAATTGTATTTACAATCACCCAAAACTGGAAGCAAGTAAGGAATTCTTTAATAAGTGATATTTATCCACATGAGGTATTATCTAGCAAAAAAAACGACAGGAATTATAAAGCCATAAGAAGATATGTATTAATCTTATATATGTTTTGCTGAGTGAAAGTAACCAGTTGGAAAAGATTACTTGCTCTGTGATTCTAATTCTGTATCACATTATGTAAAGGGCAAATTTTGTACTTTCAAAGATTTCTGCCTTTCAAATCTATCACATTCTGTAAAAGGCAAAATTAGTGAGACAATAAAAGGATCCACGGTTATGTGACGAGGAATGAGGAAGGGTTGAATAAATAAAGTACCAGGGACATTTTAGGCCATTGTAACTTTTCCATATGTTACTAAAATGGCAGACACACAACACTATAAATGTGTCAAAACTTATAGCCCTTTACAATGCAAAAAAATAAACCTTGAGTAACAAAAATTTTAAAACCATAATTTATGAGGTCCCGGGATCCTAGGATGGAATGCAGAACGTGAGAAAACAATATAATTGTGATAGGAATGTAGGAAACAATGTCACAGAATGGAGCAGAGACAACGGGTGCTGACCTAAACAAATGAAAATGAGTGAACTCTGAAAGACCAAAAGCATAAAAAACACACAAAAAAACAAAAAAAACTGTCATACATACTGGACTCTTGTTGATAAAGTTGTCTCCCCGGGAGTGGGGTTAGCAATTCTGAAGCCACTATATACAAAGAAATGATTAAGAAAATGAGTGACAGTTGGGGGAGCCAGTTTTTACACTGTCAGAGTGGGAGGTTACAGATAAGCAAGTAAAGGAGATTGAAATTATTCATATGATACTGGATTAGAGTTGGAAGCATCAGTACGAGTTTATGCTCAGCATAACAGACACAGATGGTTACATAAAGAAAATGTATTCATATATGTATAAATACATACATTTTCTTTTTCCTATTAACTGAGAGGGCCTTGAAGCAATGATATTCCCAGAGTAACAAGCACACCAACAGTGTGTTCAGATTTTTTTCCTAATATATTTTCTAATAAAAAGAACTAGGGTCCTTGGAGAAATGGCTGATTCTTCAGCTGGGGCAGGAAAGATACAAGATGAGCGTGGAGCATATTGTAGTCCCAGAAATCAAAGAAATGCTTTTAAAAAAAAAAAAGCATAAAAATCACAGTAATGGGGTGTATGTCAAAGAAGCATAAGAGCCAACTGGTAGAGTTATACTAATGGATAAACGGGAACTTTTAGGCAACAAAAAAATTAAAATAGTATGAGATAATAACCCAAAATATAAAATTAAGGTCCCTGAGTCCACAATGACATAAATAAGTGATTGAAAAAATACATACATGGGGAAGAAGAAATTAATCTCCCTGGCAGAAAAATTACAAAGTATGGAAAGCATGGTGAAAACTTACAGTTGAGAAACATAAACACAAATTCAGCTGAGTGACTGAGATCACACCAACAATAACACACTGTGTGGATGGAAGGAAGGTACCTTTGACCTGACACAACTGGCACGTTACCTCTGTGATCTCTCTCCCAAACATCCATAACCCTAGTCTAGTTGTGAGGGAAAAAATCAGACAAATCCCATTCTATAAAATATCCAATGAGTCCTTCTCAAAACTACCAAGGTCATCAAAAGCAAGGAAAGTCTGAGACACTGTCACAGCACAGAGGACCATGAAATGTATGTAATGTGGTCTCCTGTAGGATAGCATGCAACAGAGAACAGATGTTAAGAAAACCTTTGGGAAAGTCTCAGTATAACATGGGCTTCAGTTAATAATACAGCATGTTGTTCATTAATTATGACAAATGTATTCTTGCTAATTTAAGATGTTAATAATAGGAGAAATTGTATGGGCTTGTGAGGAGGAAGAGGATATTCCAGGAACTCACTGTGCTATTTCCCAATGGCTCTGTAAATCTAAACAATTATAAAATTAGAAGTTTATTTAATATATATATATATATGATTACTAGTTGTAAAATACGTATAAAGCATTACAAATTGGAAAAAGAAAACAAACAACTTGAAATAAGTCTAGCCTAGGCTATGAACAGGCTATGCACAAGAGAGGAAATCCAAATGACCATAAAAATTAACAAACCAAACAACCAAAAGAAGGTATTGACCTTATCAGTGGGTGAAGGGAAAAAGAAATTAAAACATGATACTTGTTTTTAACCATCAGTTTGGCCTACAAAAATATCCAGGTCTATAAAAATATCCAGTGTTTACAAGAGTGCAAAAAAGTAAACACTCTGTTACAGTGCTGCTGATGGAAACATGATAACCATGGTTTGCAAAGTGTGAGGCAATATCTGTCACAATAAAAACATGTACAACTTGACCTAGCAATTGTCCTGTGGGGTGTCTAACCTAGAGCATTGAAAGCACCACAATGAAAAGATATGTGCGTGTTATAACATTATTATGTTATAAAATTTTTTTGTGGTGAAAAAATCTAAATAATCTTAATGTCCATTAATAGAGTAACAGTTACATAAATTATGATATATACAGATTGTAGAATATTGTGCAGCTATTAAAAAAAAGTAAGATATGTCTGTTCACCTGGGGAGACTATGTCATCTTAAGTGGCAAAAAAAATTGCAGAGTAATATGTAGAATGTGTTAGTATTTTTAAGACTCTCTATATGGGGCTGTATGTGTAAATACATTTGGAAGCCTATAGACTTGGCTGTTAACACCAGTTATCACAGGACAGTAGGATGTAGCTTTACATTTAATCTCTTAATACTTCTGAGATCTGTATATATTAAAGAAAAATAACCTTCAAGTATGATTGTCACACATTTCATTTAACTGTGGGGTATTCAGAAAACAAATGAATGCCAAAGCTACAACAACTGGCCACTGTCTAGCTGGACATGCTGGACAGGACCACTGTCTAGCAGCATCACCATAACACAGAAAATTGAGAAGTTATTCTCCATGGAACCACAGTATCCTACTTTCTACATCAAGAGAGGAAGCACCAAGTTGTTTATTTTTGTCCGTGACCTACATATGTGAGAGAAACGAGCCCAGTAAGTCTGTATTTGGTTCTGTGGGTGCGATTGCTAACTTCCTACAAGTTGGGAAGCATTCACATAGACTGGAACAGTTCAGAGCAACAGTGTTTTGGAAAATAAAATGAGGTTCTGTGTTACCAACTCATTCACAGGAGGACGCCAAACAATAAATTCAATTCCAGTGATGTCAGCAACCACGGGAGATGTTTGAAACAAGATTCAATCAGCAAGAGTAGCCGGGTACTCTTGAATAGACACAAACTCAGTTAGGTAAGTGCAGAAAGACAGAAAAAAAAAAAAAAAAACAGAAAAGAAAATTTAGTATTTAAAAGCTGTGCCATTTCTTCTACACGTAACCCAGGTAACAGTAAAAGCTTCATTCAGCAACACAAATAAAGATGACATGGGAAGCTACTTAATCAAATCTTTAGCATTTGGCTGTACTATAATCAAACACTGGCACAAAGCAGAGTCAATGAACGTGTTTTGAAGGGAGAGAAGGAGGCAGATGGGGCAATTAGAAGTAAAATAATTAAAAAGAATGTCAGGAGTCTCCAATAGAGAGATAGCTCTTTTAAATCTGCAAGAGTATAGACATAAAAAGGAAGAACTTCTGGAGTCTTCATGAATGGAAAGAACAAAAGAAAAACTATAGGAACTTTTATAGCTAACCTGGTTAACAGAAGTCTTGCAAACAGAAAAAAAAAAGATCCTGCAGTTGTAATAAACCCACAGAATGTGAGTTTTACGAGCATTTGAAGCACAACCACTAGACTTTAGTGTAAATTCTCTAGCCAAGTGGACCAAAAGTAACATGCCAAAAGGAATAGAAACAAAGGAATCTATATGCCAATAAGTATATCGATGTATTTCAGATTTGAGTTTCAGAAATATCAAGACAGCAAGCAGGAGTCACATCCCAGGAACAGAGTATCTCTTAAAAGCCTTATTCATGCCCAAGGGACTTGCTGAAGAAAAAGGAATAAAATAGGAAAGAATATACTGTGACCAGAGAGAAGAAAAAAATCACATTAAGAGATTAGGAAAGAATATACTGTGACCAGAGAGAGGAAAAAAATAACATTAAGAGATTTTCAAGTATGTGTATACTGGTTCAAAGGGCACTTTTTGTTTTTGTCATAGACTCCTAAAAACAGTCTGAAAGAAATATTTGTTCTCCAGAAATTGTCTTTTTCAATAAGGTAATTTTGAAAAAGAAAGTGTTGTAAGAAAAAGGCAGAATAATGGAAAGAGCATTACAATAAGCAACCTAAGGCTCTAGCATCGGCTCTGCCTACAACGCACTGTGGTACTCTACATATTCCACACCATTCTCTAACTTGAGAGCCATATGGTATCTTACTGTGAAAGAAATGTGCTATAACTGAAATGTGTTTTGCTTTAAATGGAAATTTACTTGTGCTTATGGTTCTGAACTAGAGCCAGTTTCCCATATTTGCTTCTGGAAATAAGGCTATCATTAAATCTTGGCCAATTGTTTTCATTACAAATTCTTATAATATTTGAAATTCTCACCTGGAATTGAATGGTCTAGGCCAGTGAGGTTTTGTTTTGTTTTGTTTTGGTACCAGGGATCGAACTTGGGTCCTTGTGCTTGCGCAGCAGGCATCAAAACCACTGAGCTAAATCCCTGGCCCCAGTGAGTTTTAAACTAGTTTTGCAATTCCCTTTAGTCAACAAGCTTATTAGACAGAAGACTGATGTCCAAAAAAGAAAAGGGAAGCTGCTTTTTCTTGTTGTTGTTAAAGACAAGAGGGGCAAGGGTAGAATTTGGTGCACTTAACTTCTCCATTGTGTTTTCCCAGGGGTCTCTGTGGGCTCCCACTGAAACCCTAAGCCTCCTTAGCCTCGCTGTTACAATCACGGTCCTCTAACACCTGACCACAAACAGTAACATAGGCACACATTTTGGAAACAAAGGTTGAGGTGCACAGCTTTGTTCCAATAACTGCAAACCCCTCATTTCCACAGTGAGGGAACTAACATCATTTAGTCTTCACTTAGTATCGGTTAGTCATGAGCACAAGAAGGCACCAGAAGGTGTATGGCCCTCTATCATAGTTTTTCAGAAGATCCAAGCTATGCTTAGATGAATATTTTGTTTAGAGTACCATCAAAAGTAAAATACTACAAATATAAAAGCAAAATTGTATCACAGTAGTAAACGCACAAGAACAAGCTACTTACCCCCCAAAGAGTTTCTCTAAACCTTTGTGATTAAAATTAATTTCAAGAATAGCAGTGCAATCTCAATGTTCCTTTTCAAAAGTCTGTAAGATATGTGTTACATCTTTTCAAAAGTCACTTTACCTTGGAGGTAAAGAATGAATAATGGTAAAGAATTTAATGATAAATTCATCAAGAATGCAGCTTCACGGGGCTGGGGATTTAGCTCAGTGGTCCCACCACCTGCCTCGAAAACACAAGGTCCTGAGTTCGATCCCAGGTACCAAAAGAAAAAAAAAAAGAATGCAGCTTCATCCCAATCTCTCCCTCTACTGGGACTCAGCCATACCTGGGGTCCTAGGACAACCAGAGAGATTGTCCACAAACACCTTACCAGAGGCCTGTTTGCATGAGTCAAATTATAGGAGGTTGGTTTGGTGTGGAGAGCAGGAAAGAACTCTATGAACCTCAAATTGTAGGAGGTTTATTGGTTGTGAGAAGCAGGAAAGAGCTATATGAAATATAGAATAGGAAGGCTTGTGAATTTCTCAAAACAGTTGTGAGAGAGAGGTGGTAGGCCAGTGGGAAAAAGGCACAAAGAGCTACTATAGACTTAATATGATTTAAGGATATTCCCCAAAAGTTCCTGATTTGGAAGCTTGTTCCCTAGTGTAGAAATATGGGACTTGGTGAAACCCATAAGAGGTGGGATCTAGTGGAAGATTCTTAGGTTACTGGCAGAGCTGACTTAGAAGGGATAGCTATGGTGCTATTCCTAACCTCTCATGAGTCAAGATGTTATGAGTAACCTTAATTCCTGAATTGGTCCTTGGCTTCCTGTTTGATGATATTCCTTCTTCCTCCTACATGCACTCCCACCATTGCCATCCACAGGCAAGGGGGGGTCACTCACCAGAGCCTACACTATGCTGTTTGGACTTTCAAACACAATAAATCCCTTATTTATAAAGTTAGCCTGACTCAGCTATTTCATTATCATAGTAATGAAAAACTGACTAATGCAACATCTAAATAAGAACTTGTTTAAACCAACCAATACTGATGGATGCTTACTACATGATCCATGCATTGTTCTAGGCAGTAAGTATGCAGCAGTGAAACAGTCCCTGCACCTGGTAGGACGGGAAACAACCACAAATAAGTTGTCGATCATTACAAGTGACATGAAGGAAATAAAGATGTGAAAAATGGTGATAACTTTGGAAAAGGTATAAGGATAAGACCTCCATAAAGAGCGACATTTGCCGGGGATTTAGCTCAGTGGTTTCACTGCCTGCTGCGCAAGTGCAAGGACCAGAGTTTGATCCCCAGTACAAAAAAAAAAAAAATGTAGAGTGACATTTAATGTGATATGGTAATAAGAGAAAATGGGGATTGGAAGAGAAAGGAAAAGACAAGCATGTCCAAGAAATAGCAAGAACAAAAGGTCTAAGGCAAGAAAAAATTGTGGCCCTCCTGGGGACAAAAGGCAAGTGCTGTGGCTGGAGGCTACTGAAAGTGGGTGCTATGAGATGCGGATCAGGTACCCCTCGGCACTGCAAGGGTTTACATTCTACCCTCAAAGTTACGAAAAGCCAATGGAGGATTTTAAACAAGGTAGTTTGTTTTATTGACTTCTTTAAAAAATGACTTTGCTGTGAAAGAAAGGAATGTAGCAAATTGAGAGTTCAAAAAAAGTGATTAGAATGGAGATTAGAATTCTCTTGCTGTGGGTCAGGAAGGAAATGAGAGTGTCGGGATCAGGGGTGGCAATGACAAAGGGACAAATAAATATCTTCAAAGTTTATTTTGGACATAGAACTATAGAATTTCTGATGGGTTGGTTATGGGAAGTAAGGGAAAAGGCAAAATCAAGAATTATTCCTGGGTTTTAGCTTAAGTAATTAGAAATGGTGGTTTGAGTAGAGAGCCAGGGAGAAGTTAGCACAATCTTGGGAAATAACTAAAGATGCTGACTGATGCTACCCAGACATCAGCTGGAGGTTCCCTAATTCTTAATTCCTATGAAGGACATGCTGAAGATCTCCCCAAGATTTCTTTTCCCAAGAGCTCAGTATCTCATCATTACTCTCAGTTTCTGCATTCTGTACCTTCACTTCCTTCCCCCACTCCATTAACATTTCCCTCATTTCCTTTTCCTTTCTTTCATTTTTAAATGTATGTGAATTTTCTTACTGGGTGCATTTATCCATAAAATCTCTAATGGTACTGTATATAATGTCACAAGATTGGCATACTGATTTCAACAAAGCATAACTAATTCTAAGGGATGTCTTACTACTCTGGATTTTTATCATAGGTAATCAGGACAATGCTATTCTACTTAATACTGTTTAGAAGTAGCTTCATAGTATTTGAAATCATATGTATTTTTCTGCTTGTCAAAGCCTTGTTACACCTTCTAAATGATTTCTGGAGTCTCTGTCACCAAAGTCACATTGTTCTTGATACATACAGTGGAGAAAAAATTTTGGATTTCATTTTCACCATAATTGTTTTCAAATGGATCTCGAAATGGTACCAAGCTCTTAATTTCATACATTCCTGGGCTGGTAAAGGTCACTTTTTTTTTTTTTTTTTTTGGTACCAGAGATCAAACTTGGGCCTTTGCACTTTCGAGGAAGGCAGATTAATAGTCACTTCTATTTCAAAGTCTTCATATTACTGAGCAGTTTCTTCCAAATAAAAGCAGTGATTCCTGGCAGCTCTTGATGGAGAGAGAGAGCATATCCTATTTGAAGCCTGCTTCATCCCCTCTATTGCAGCATTAGCCAGAGGCCCAGGAACCAGGACATCCCATTTCCAGCAACAGATGCCAGTGAAAAACACCTGCTCATGTTGATCGTGGATCACTGCCTCTCTCACCCCCCTCATTCACAGAATAAATCCACCCAAGCCTAGTAGTCTCTGAATTTTTATGCACTTGGTGAAGGTTCTGGAATTCACCAAGATTATAAACAGACTCATATCCTATTTATAATCACTTCAATTATTAAGTGAAAGTACGTAAAACTATGTTGGTGGAGATTAAAATGAATGAGTAGTATATCTGAATATCTAGAGTATACTTTACTTTTATGAAAAACAATATTTGCCATACACTTACAATAGGCCAGAAACTCTAGGTGCTAAGGATAGATAGGAGTATAAAATGAACACAGCTCTTACAGCTCTTACGATCAGGTAGCCCAAGTATCTCAAGGTCTTTGAATATCATTTCAGCTGAAAGATGAACCAACATATTTGACTTAGCTTGGGTCTCCTGTAAGCCCTCAAAGTAAAGCAAAGATAAGGAAAGATTCTATTAGTCAGCTTTGCATTACTACAACAAAATAGCTGAGGTAGCTAACTTGATGAAGAGAAAGGTTTATTTAGCCTAGTTTTGAAGGTTCAAAGTCCATGGTCAGGTGAGGGCCCCATTGGTTTGGCCTCTGGAGACCAGGGGACGGCAGTGCATCGTGATAAGAGTGTAGGTAGTGGGACATGATCACATTTGAAACAGGAGCAGTGAGAAAGAGGTCCCAGTTGCTCTTTTTGTACCAACTCTCTCAAGAGAACTACCAAAGGGTCCTGCTGGAAGCACCTCACACTGCAGTGAGCTAAGGACCTCCCACAAGGCCCTACCTCTGAAAAGCTGCACCACCTGCCAACGTGCCATCCAGTGCCATCAAGATTTTCATCACAATGGGCTACTGGGGGACACTAAATCCACAGCTAAACCACAGCAATGTCTACTGAAGCTCTGTCAGTGGTTCTACTTATTTTAACAAGTTTTTGTTTAGGTGAATTCCCATATTAAATGAGATAATCTATCTAAAGGGGCCCTAGACATTACCTAGTGTGTTATAGACAGTGAGACAGTATCATTTTCACCCCTCCACGTGGTACACATTTAAAGTAAATTTTACTGCCCTTAAACCAAGATTCTGCAGAAAATTAAACTCTAATGCCCAAAGGCACCAACAGACGTAATGCATTCATTTCTCTCCCTAAGCATCCAGAAGGAAACTACCTATGTGTAATTTTCAAGAGACTCATGAGAACAACTGCTCCAGTCTTTTCCAGGAAGGCTTCCTTCTCTCTTGTAAACCTCAGCTAAAGTTGTGAAAGGTTGGGAGACAGTACAACTTTCACCATCTATTTTAAAAAGCAAGATTAATTTGAGGAGGAAATCTAATTTGGTAAAAGCATGGAACCTAAAACAACAATAAAAACTAAGCCAGAAGCCAAAAAGTCTCCCAAGAACTAAAGAAGCAAAGAGAAAAGTCAGACTCACTGAAGGTGAGTGGTCTAAGCAAAACAGCCATGTGGAGGCCAGAGCCAAGGAAACACTAGTCAAGACCAAAGTCAAATGCAGTACAGGGAAGGGCCAAAAAAAAAAAAAAAAAAAATTCACAAAGAGACAAGGCAGAGAAGCATAGATTCCTCAAGGAACCTCAAAGGATTTGGACTGACTGCTAAATGCTCACACACCCTACAATGTTCTGATCATGAGAAAGGAACCAGGGTGTCCCTAAAAATCTCATGGCCGAGAAATTACACAGATAAGACAGAAGTTAATTTGACTTTCCAAAAAGTACTTGAAATCATTTATTTTAATTGCTCAGTGTCTCTGTCCCAGACAGGAAATTACCTAATTCAAGGACATAAAAACTCATCATGGCCTTATTCAAAGTTAACAAAGACACAACAAAACTTAATTTGTAGGACTTATGAATACTTCTCAAATTAACATGGAATTGGCTATTTCCATACAGTTCAACTGTGTGGATTACACATGCAATAATTCATAACACAAAGCTATCATTACCAACAAAGTTTATCACAAATCAATTGTAAGCAAGTGATATAAAAACTTAGATTTCTACTTAATGCACAATTGTAAATTGCACCTATTGCCAATGTTAACACTGGCAGCATCATACGCCAAAAAAGCTTTTAAATCCCTGGGAGAAACATGGCTTCCAAAACTGTCAGGAAAACAAAAATTTTTTAAAGGAACTGGGAACTCAGAGAGAGAGAGAGAGAGAGAGAGAGACAGCTTTCCTCTTATCATTTGCTATTCCATAGGAAGACCATGCTCTAGTCTAAAGAAAACTTAAATCTCTGGACTTCTCAGTCAAGGGCAGAAGAAAACAGGTTGTCCTTTTCTCTACTTCTTTGCAATTCATCAGTACAAGAAGTACAGGTGTGGTTAGAATCAATTTGCCCAGCTTTCAGGCGGAGCAAGGGTCAATTCTCAAGGACATTAGCTCATTCTCAAATAAATTTATAATTTACTTTTTTTTTCCTCTTCAGTGCTGGGGATTGAGCCCAAAGTCTTCACATGGAGCTACACTCTAGCTCCCTTTTTGTTCTTTATTTTGTAACAGTCTTGCTAAGTTGCCCAGACTGGGTCTGATCTTTCAATCCTCCTGCCTCAGCCTCTCAGAAAGCTGGGATCACAAGCATGCACCACCACACCTGCCACAATCCCCTTTTAACATGAACATCAACAACAATGACAAAAGGTGGTCATATGCATATATGTCTTTACATCAGCAATTATTTAATTTTATAATTTCACAAAAATCATAATTTGTGATAGTGTATCTAATGCTTTCCTCTGCCTACTTTTTACATCTTTTTTTCAGTGTTTACCTAGAGCTTCAGGCATGCTAGGTAAATACTCTGTCACTAAGCTACTCTCCTAAACCTTTTACAAATTTTGAACCGACTTAGGAAAAATTATCTTGAAGATCATTGCAAATAAAAATGTCTATTGTGCCCTTCTTGATTTGTAACTTGACATTTGATAATAATGCTAAATTATTCCAAGCAAAAGGCTTTGGTCACTGAACTGTTCAAATACCACTGCTAATGAAGGCTGGGGTAACAAACATATTTATGCCCCTAATTTACAAAAGACATTTAAGTCAGGCTGCCTTCAAAGCATGGAGGACCGATACACTTTATCACTTTTTTCAAGTCTCGAGAGGTTGGAGTCCAGGCTTTGGGTTCAACTGAGTTTAAAATCTGATTTCCTAATTTATTCATTTTATGGCCTTATCCCTTTTATTAGTTTTCTCACTTATAAAAGGGAAATACCCTCTGCACAGCACTGTTGTGGAGGTTAAAGGAGGCTATTTACAAAGTATTTGTGTAGAGTCTGCAGTATACAGAGATGAGAAAATGTTAGCTGTCATTATTGTGAGGAAATGAAGGATTTTAGGCTGCTATAATTTGAATATTCACAAATACAAAGCTTTTATAGGCTACCATGGTTTTAGGAAATATTTAAGGTAATTTAAAAAGATACTTAAAAATGCAAAGACATTAAATCAAAATGTAAATGGAAAAAGAGAAGGGAATGCAAACTAAAGTAGTAAAATGTTAAAAAGAGGAGTTTCATCAGTTACAAGCCAAAGATAAAACAGAACAATTACTGGGAAATTTGATAATCAATGGATAATAAAGCAAGACTGGATTTTTTTTTCTAAGAAACCTTCAAAAAAGGACAACAAATGGATGAAAAACACCTTCTCAATGTCCTTACAAAAGATAAATTTCATAGGTTATTTTTCTTCCCGTTTCTCACACATGCTAGGCAAGTGCTCTACAACTAAGCTATACATCCCCAGCCTTTTTAAAATTTTATTTTGAGCCAATCTCATTAACTTGCCCAAGCTGGCTGCAAACTTGGGATTCTCCTGCTTCAGCCTCCCAAATAGGTAGGATTACAGGCATGTACCACCATACCAAACACTATAGGCCTATTTTTCAAAAGACTCTTTCCAAAAGTTGCAGTGACATATTTTTTGTAAAATTAGAAATCTCACAGTAAGCAAACTGTTTGAATTTGAGAAATTAATAGTATAACAGATTTTGTGCTGAATTTGCAAAGGAATTCCCAAAGAAAGTATCCTGAATGAAAAGGAAATCTATAACAATCACCCCATGAAACAGGCCCACCACTTTCTGTGCGGAGCCTTCTGGAGCACAGTCCTCTTGGAAAAAAGAGAAAACAAGTACTTTTTGAATGAATGGAGACCATCAGTGCAAGGGAATCAAGAGTCATCCCAGAGATCGTAACTGTACGAACTCTAAAATTTGAGCGTTATCATCTCCCCGTGACTGTTACATTCTTATATCTTTTAGTAAGTAATGTTAAAACTCTGAAAATAAAAGGGATATCAAATTAGGAAGACTGCATGCCACACTCCCGCCAATGCCAATTTGTTTTGTTTTGTTCTGTTTTTGGTACCAGGGATCATACTTGGGTCCTTGCGCTTTCGAGGCAGGTGGGGAAACCACTGAGCTAAATCCCTGGCCCTCTCCCGCCAGTTTGAAAAGGAGGAAAGGGAAGGAGGGAAAAGAGAGAATGCCCTTGGGAGCAGACTCTGAAATAGTCCTTTCTCTAGGCCAGGTAATTCCTGGCGATGGCGAGCAGATGACAAAGAAAAGATGCAGAGATGTAAGAAGGGAAGAACAAGAATATCTGACTTTTACTGAGTGCTAACTGACCACTTTAAGCTGAATAGTTCAAGTTCATAGGGAGGGAAATACTATTGTTTTTCACTTTTTGAGAAAAAGGAAACAAACACAAAAATATTGAAACCATTGGCTTGCACTTTCAGAGCCTGCAAATGATAGAGCCAGGATTCCAAGTGGGCAGTCTAGATGCCCTCTCACCATGCCCTACATTTGATGAAGAATCCACTTATATGCCTGATCTAATATCTCACCATCTAAGTTACCTTTGAACTTTGAAAAGCCAACCTTTAGATGCCTGCCCATCACTGAGAAAAATCAGGGAGGTCACTATAATAAGAAGTTACAATTATTCACACCTACCATGAAATAAGACATCCGTGGGATTCATAATCACTGGGTTAGCAGCCGGAAGTTCACTTTTTAAATGTAAGGGCGCCTCAGACAGTATTTAAAATGTTAGGTACAGACCTGTCATCAATTTTGAAGAATACATCTCCTGACTGTTTTGCTCTTAAAGGCCACACAGCCTTCCTCATTAAACCAGAGTCTCAGATCTGCATGGAATCAGAGCTTGATTTGGTAACATATGGTCACTTGTGATGCATATAAACTATTCCCTTGATTTAAAATTATCTTTGTACCCATGAAGCAGTAATATTTGGTTCTAACAATAGGGATAATCTTTAAAAATATAATCAAGAAGGGGAAAAAACTGCTATGCAAGACTAGTCATTAGAGTTAATTGATAGTCTATTCAAATATCAAAGGGCAGGATAAACAAGGTAACAGGACCTAAAATGAAATGGTATCGAGATAAGTTTACTGCTATCATCCGTGCACATTATTATGCATTAGTAGCTGATGTAACTTTCAATTCTGTGAAACAATTTATATTGTTTTGTACTGCTCTTATTAAATTACCTCATATTTATATGAAATCAATGTTTAAATGTTTGTTTTCACTATTTAAAAATACAGGTATAAGGGGGAACCCACTTTCTGGTCCCCCTTCAGTCTCTCTTAGACAGAAGCTATCTTTCTCTCAATAAATTTTTCCTACTCTTAACCTCTGTTCTTCCTAGAATTCATTCTACAATTTTAGAGAACAGGACGCTGCACTTTGGATATCTAGGTCTTGCTAAGTTGCCCAGGCTGGTCTTGAACTTGTGATCATCCTGCTTCAGCCTCTCAGCATGCTGGAATCACAGAATGGCTTCATCATCATCTTGAAAGAAAACAGAACCGAAAAATTGAAGAAGAGTCTTCAGTGAAAAACAGACGAGTACTTTGTCAAGAGAAATAAGGCACCTTGCTTAATTTTTCTAAATCAGTTTGTCTCACCAGACAATACCCAGACAAACTGAGGAAACGGAGAAATCTACTGAAAAAGATTTAAGAGTGAAGCTACTAATTTCAAACTTTATTCTTTGGCAATAGATGAAATGCTGACGGGACAGATATGGTTCAACTTGCTGTTTTTAATCAGCAGTATTATAGATTATGAATACAGTATCACTGAAGAAATGGCTTCTTTGATGCCATTAAAATACAGCTAAATCCCTTCAATTGTATGAAACAGTAAAAATAACAGTGATTCTTCAAACTCTGTCAACATATCTGGTGTAGCCATAGTGGCCCTGTGATGGTTGGTAAAGAACAGGGATTTAAACTGGGTGTGGTGGCTCACACCTATGATCCCAGCACTCAGGAGGCTGAGGCAAGAGGATCCCCGTGAGTTGGAGGCCAGCCTGGGCTACATAATGAGTTCAAGGCCAGCCTGAACTTATCTCAAAAAAAGAAAAAAAGGCCAGGGATTTAGCTCAGTGGCTCTGCCACCTGCCTTGAAAGTGCAAGGTCCCAAGTTCGATCTCTGGTACAAAGAAAAAAAAAAAGGGGGGATTTATAAATTGATAAGAGATGATGCAATTGTTGCTGGCAAGTCACGTTTAATAAAATAGTGCTGCATCACACATCAAGGAAATTCATGTGAGAAAGCTTTAAAAATGGATGCTTTGGGAGCTAGGTGTGTGGTGCATGCCTATAATTCCAGTACTCAGAAGGCTGAGGCAGGAGAATCACCATGAGTTCAAATAGTGAGTTCACGACAAGCCTGAACTATGTAGGGGGACCCTACCTTGAAAAAAACAACAACGAAAGGATGTTATGCAAATCATCATCAAAGCTGTGAATTTCATGAGGTCTTAGGGATCAAATCATCACCAATTCCATGAGATCCTTAAGAGTAAGGATGCTGGTTACAGGGACATCATTTACTTTTCTGAAGGGAGTTGGCCAAATTGGAGTAAAATGCTGAAAAGAGTTTGTGAATTGTGAAATGATACCATCATTTATGGAATCAAGGAGCCTGAAGATGAAAAATTCCTCACCAGTTCTGCATTTTTTTAATTTGACTACTCATTTAAATGAGATAAATGTGTCATCCAGGTGAAAGTCAATTTATTTGTACCGTATTTCAATACGGTGTACAATACTGTGTACAATAACATGTACAAAATGGAGGGGGGAATGGGGAAAAAAGGATGGGATGTACCATGTACTGGTGTAAATTCCCAGTGATGGGTGTTAGCATTATGTATGCCTAAAATGTACCAATAAATACTTTGCTATTAAAAAAAAATACAGGTATGAACTACTCTCACTTTGGTTAAACAAATAACCATGTATGAAGATTTTCCTTAGAATAACCAGCCACTCTTTATAGGATAAGAATATGAAGAAAAATATAGAACAAAATAAGATTCTTACCTTTAAAGAGTTTATACAATTAGATTTAAAAAATGGAAAGTTATAATAAATTTTAGTTAAATCTGAGCCTACCATATACTTGGGTTTATGTCTCAAAATACATTCAATCAGAAAGATCTAAAAAGGAACAATAAAAGATATTTAAAGATCTAAGAATAAATAATTTAAAATATGACAAGACTAAGGTATAACTTAACTGCCACTAATAAAAGTTCCTGGGGACATTAATAAGCGTGCCATCTCTATCACAAAATTCATAAAACATCATGGTCTAGAGAAACATAAGGATAGCCTGAATGACCAAGATGATCACATTTTGGTACAAAAACAGTTATTTTCCAGCTCAATAACTCTGAAAAACTCAATGCATTAGATAAATATTGATAGATATTGACTGATAGAACCAACTGCAAAAATTGTTTTTGGGTGAAGAGGCAACTAAATCTAACTTCAGCTCTCACATCTTTGAGAAGAGAGTAAGGGTTGGCCTTCCTATCATGATGAATTTCAAATTGGAAAATAGCCATTTAAAATAAAACCCCAAACTCACGCTAATAATGTAAAGATGTCAGGAGCTTTATTTCTGAGTTTGTCATCATCACTGTAAGCCCTATGAATCACCAACTCATCAGGGAGGGAATTTTTTTTTAAATTTTATTTTATTTTATTTTGGTACCGGGAATCGAACTTGGGACCTTGCACTTGGGAGGCAGGCGGCAGAACCACTGAGCTAAATCCCCCAGCCAGGAAGGAAATTTTTTTATTATAAGTAAACAATTTGCTCATTAGGGCTACCACATGGTTACTAAAACTAGAGAACAGGGCCGGGGATTTAGCTCAGTGGCACTGCACCTGCAAGGTCCTGAGTCCATTCCCTGGCACTAAAAATAAATAAATAAATAAAATAAAAATAGAGAACAAACTTAGGTGTCAGAATAAAAACAATAAAGAAAATGACTTTACTTCACTTCTAAGTTTCAATCCCTCTGGATTTCACAGAGGGATATGAATGTTTCTCATAAGGAATACATCAAGGAACTATTATTAAAATCTAATATAGGGCCGGGGATTTAGCTCAGTGGTTCCGCTGCCTGCCTTGCAAGTGCAAGGACCCGAGTCTGATACCCAGTACCAAAAAAAAAAAAAAAAAAATCTAATATATGTACCCTAAGAACCTTAGATAGCATAGGAATGAGAATGGATCATACCAAAGAGATCACTTAAGAAAACAAAACAAAGATCATTGATGCCTTTCCTAAGGGTCAAAAAACTAGACACAATAAAAAAGAAATCATCTCATTAGCTCAACTGATTCACATTAAGCATGTACAGAGCACTTACTATGTCCTGAGCATTGTGTTACACTCTGGAGATAACAAAATTAATATAATGACACCTGCTATCTCAGGTTTACATTTACTACCCTGTCTACAAGTCTATATTATGTGATGGATAATAAAAATGATCACATTGCACAAGCTGAAGTTACTTTATTTGAGTTCATATGTACAAAAACATTTATTGAAGCTGACATAAAATAAAAATGGAAACAATCCTGCCATCTCAATATTGATTAAAAACCCACATAACAAATGCTAGCTCCATATATACACTTGACTAAAAGGAACAACAAAAACAATGAACTGCTTGGAGTTCTTGGGTAGTTATTATTTCTTCAACTGATATGTGAACATGAAGCTTTAGCTAATTCTCCACCCCAACTAATTCAGCTTCTTACTTGTTTCTCAGATACAAGAATTCAATAGAACCAGCTCCTGGGTGGTTTGGATTTAAATAGCAGGTATCAAACAAGTTGGACTTTACCTTAACTGGACTGTAACTAACTTAAATATTGCCAGTGCCATTTGTTATTTTTATTGAGAAGAAAAAAAAAGATTGATAATAAATCTGGACTATACTCTTGGAGTTTAGGAATTCACAATCCAAGGAAGAAATTCTTGGTTCCAGAGTTGAGTTATAATGGCAAATGAAAGTATTTCAACATTTTAAAATTGATGAAGCTCAAATGGAATCATATTGAGGCCATACTCTTAAGTGAAATAAATAGGACACACATGTGTAAATACCGAATAGTTTCTCTAGTGTGAGAAACTGAAAGTGTAAATAAGGATTAAAATGAATAATTGATAATTTAAAATAGGAAAAGGTCCAAAGGAGTAGGAGTGGTGAGAGGGGAAGGGGAAAGGAAAGAAGGGAAAGGAAAAATTATGAGAAAAGAAAAAAATGGAAACTAAATCTATGTAAATAGGGAAGGGTGGAGGGGGTGAAGGGCACACAGGTAATGGGGAAAAAATAAGAACCAAGATACATCATATACAGGTACAAGCACCCAATGATAAATGTAAACGTATTGTATACCTAAAATGTACCAATAAAAGAATTTTTTAAAAAATTGCTGAAGCTCAAGAAGGAAAAGCTTTGCACATGTTATGAAAGAGTTTACCTTGAGTGGTGTTCTCTAAAGTCTACAGCAGAACTTTTCCTCTACTTTCAATAAAACTACAAGTTTGAAGTCAAAATGGGTAGTTTCTCCAAACATATTTTTGCCTTTGTAATTTTTTTCCTAACTAAATTGAAACTGACCAATGAGTTTTCTAAAAACCTCATTGTTCAACAGCGTCCTATAATCACGGACATTCTCATTAATCACTGAAATAGCTTGAATAATTAGAAATTATGATTAATACCACTTGAAAGCGTGCCAACCTAAAAGAATTTGGGGGTGGGAACAGAAAATTAGAACGCTTAATTGCAGAAGGAAGAAAAGAAATAATGAAAGAATGGACTAAATTTAGATTAAAATTATATTCATCTTTCCATCACAATACCACATAATTTGGCTTAATGGATGGGGGAGGTAGTAGAGAGAATGGAGGAGTGGATTAAAACATCTTATTTAGTAATAGTCCCTTCTGACATGTTTTGTTTCCCTCCAAGGAGTGGCCCTGGGAACATGGCATTGACAGTTCATCTTTCATTGGCCACGCAAGCACATACACATTTTCCTATCCTGGAAATCTTTGTGAGAAAACTAATGACATGATCCCATTCCATCTAGACTTCAATTGAACTTGCAAATGAAATTTACAGATTATGACAATCAATTGTATTTCTTGGCTTGATTCAACTTCAGAGCTGCACCTCCAAAACACTGATGGTGTAAACTCGCCGAAACTAATCTGAGCCTTTCTTTAAGCAAGTTCTGTCCTGATCAGGCTGCTTTTTTTTCCCCATCAAAATGAAAACCAGCTCAAGTGCTGGGTAGAGTTAGTCCCTATGATTATTACAAACCATTTAACCAGAATTAAACCATGATAGGATTAGATTCTGATGGCTCTATCCACTTTAACAATCATAGCCGCTAAAGACAACAACAAAACCAAAATTTGTTATGAACCTATTTTGTGCCATGCACTATACTAAATTTAATAAAAGACAAGGAAAATGAAACTGCTCTCCCAAAGACTGCAAAATATGTTCAACAAATTAACGTGTGAAATACTATTCTATATGCTAAAGATACAGCAGCAAACTCTGTCCTTTTGAAGGTTACGTTGCAGTGAACATAGGGGCAGTCTTAAAATCAGTAAGAGGCTGGGGGTACAACTCAGTGGTAGAGTGCTTGCTTAGCCTGTGTAAGGCCCTGGGTTTGATTCCCAGCACTGCAAACAATAAATCAATAAGAAAATAGCATAATATTCTAGATGGTGATAAAGTTCTATAGAATTGAAAATAAGCTGGGGAGTGAGTATGAGATGCCTGTGATAGGAGAGTCTTGACACTTTAAACAGGTGATTAAAGAAGCTCTTACCATGTAGTTGATATTAAAACAAGGTGAATGAAGGTAAAGAAGGAGTGAACAAAAACAGCTATCTGTGAAAGAAAGCAACTGAAACAGAGGAAAGAAGCAGAGGAAAGGAGAAACAGAGGCTGCAGTGTGCCTGGTACTAGAGGAGCAGCAAAGAGATCAAGGTAGTAAAGAAGCACAGAGCAGCAGGAAATGAAGTAGCAGGGAATAGGGGGCCACATCATGGGAAGCCTTTCTAAGCATTGGGTGTTTTCTCAGAGTTAATTGGGGAGCCATCAAAGGTATGAAGCAGAGGAGCAATGGAGTGATTTGATTTGACTTATAAATATTTTAGCAGATACACATATGAATATATGTATATATTTTTTGATCAGTGAGAACTCTATTATAGAAAAAAGATAGTAGGGAGTAGACCAGGGGATAGCTAGGGAGATAGAGAGAAGGAATCATCGGGGCTTGGGTATGTCAATTAGAGCTCCTAAACTGTGTACAACAGAAAATCACTCTACCAAAAAGAAAACCAAAGACAGAAAAAGGATATTGGGGAATCTCAGAAAATTGATGGAGAAAGTCCAACTTTCCAAGCTTAGGACACTTGTTCCTTTCTTGTCCCATATTCAGCAATAGATGGTGAAAACCCAGAACTACTTTAGTAGGAGCGCACAGTGGCCTGACTCACCATCTCCTGGTTCCATAGGACCACAGAGAGGCAGCACCCCAAAAGGAAGTCTGGATGCTAAAGGGAAGGAACAAGGAATGCTAGAAAGCTTAGCCTAGGAAGCTACTCATGTCCATTATAAACTGCTGTCTAGTGAGTAAAGGGGGAAATGTAAATGGAAGATATCTGAGAATAAAAAGTGTTTCACAAACTAATCTATACTTTTCAACAAAATGTATTGGTGGTACCTAGTTGTATTTTTACCTTTTTCTAGCTGTAAATATAGTCCAATACTCACCAGACTACCACGGAGATTAGTTTATTTTGCAATCAAGGGGTCACATTTCAGGGTTAACTTAAAAGACCCTGAATCTCTTGATTCATCACTTTGAAAAATATTTAATTTGCTTCTTAAGCTTACATAATACATAACACACATCCACTGTACCTTCCTCTCAGAAGAATCAAAGGAAGTACTATATGTGAATCAGTTCATATATGAATAACCTTATGAATTTCTAACTATAAACAGTTGAATAAAAATTCAAATATTTCATTTTAAATCTTTCTTTTCATTCTCTTTAAATAATTTCTTTCCTTGGAACAGAAAATAGATAACACAGTAGTCACTCATCCCTTTAGTAACAAAGTATATAAGATCATAGCTCCAGAGGACAAGCAGGCCACGTGAGCCTTCATAACTTGTGAAGAAGCCATGGTTGCTCTGACCTAGTTGATTCAGCCACTTAGGAATGCAGATCCAGGGATGCCAGACCTTCCATGGCTTCAGATGAAGCTGAGGTCCCAGATCTTTATGTGAAATCTCTAGATTTTAAATGCTAAAAACACTGGGGCTTATGATTTTTTTTCTGTTTTATTTTCTGAGCACTCTGCTGGAAACTTTAGCAATATACAGGTCAAATAAAACACTCAATTGTGAGTTTTGGACTCCATTTCAAATACCTTCCAGGTGTGATCAGACCCCATTAGAGATGACAGTATCCCTTGACTTCTTTTACCTGTCTCTGGGAACCAGATGAAGTCTATGGCAATGACATACGATTCTCTGAGAATTTCCTTCATACACAAACTGCTAGGAAAATGATGAATGCTTTTAAGGTGATTTCAAATGACACTTTCCATTGATGACATGGAAATGTCCTGGCTTGCTCACTGCTCCTTGTATAATGTTCAAAACTACAATGGGGGCCTTGTGAAACCTGTTAGGGTGAGACCTCCATGCTGGCTGGGCCAGCAGGTGAGGGATAAATGAACTCATCTAAATTAAACACTTATGCAATGAAGTCACTGACTCAAAGGAAAAAATATTCTGCTGGAATAGACCCTCCAAGCGTGGAAGCACAGTTAGGCCCTTCTTAACTACTCAACCACAGCCTTTCTCTGTAGCCCACCTTCCTAGTTCTTTCAGATACATGGATCGGCTCAAGACAACAGAGCACCATGTGTTAATAGCAAGGCTCTGTGACGCACAATGGACATAAAATATATGTCTGTGCATTTCCAAAAGCAATTCAGAAGACACTTTTATGGAATATGCTCAGAGAATTGGCTAGTCAGTGGAAATTTATGCAAATATTTTAAAAGATATTAATAAGTGATCTAATCCAGACAACTGGGCTTACTTTTTCATTTTTCTCTCTAAACAGTGGAAGCTTCATTCACAAACTCTATGTGAAAGAAACATGTTTTCCTATCCCATGATTAAGGATTTCATCAGGTCATCTCCTTTCCATAATACAAACTCATTTATTTCAGGTGAATAGCAAACCATATCATGAGAGGGGAAAAGAGGTTGCTGCTCTGAGAAAGTGCTCTTCCTCCTCTTAAAACTTTCACAAACATTCACCAATAATTGTAAGGAGAAGTTAACCTTTTTTAAAAAAAATGTGGAAAGTGAAACCAAAGATGTTTAAAAGCCTTCTCTACAAAGGAATTCAGTGTCTGAGTCGGAATTAGAACTTGGACCTTCTTTACAGCACTTCAGAGATTCACCTCCTATAAACATTTGAAAGGTCAGCTGTTCATCAAATACTTTTCCAACTACAAAAAACAAATCCTTATTAAGTTTCTTTTGCAAAAGAAATTTAGGTGCTGAACACTCATCCACTGCCACCAATAATTAACAATCTGAAACAACTTACATACAGAGAATTTTTTGTTAACATTTTGAAACTTCAGACTATCTTAGGATCAGAGCATGTGGGAGTGGTAATGGGGAAAAGACAGGCTAGGAAAAAAAGACATCAAGCTGAGAATTTTTCCCACGATCGGCGTTCCTGTTCTAGTCAGGTTTGCAACAATAAAAAAGTTTGTCATCTTGAAATAAAGACTTTACGCTTACTGGAAATGGGCAGAAAAGTTTTTTTAAAATACAAGCAAAACAATATTACGGACCTAATATTTAAAACATTCCAAGAACACTTGGGAGTCATAAATAGGCACTGCAGTCATAATTTATTCTATCTGGAATGTACTTATCTACCCAGAGTTTAATGACTTCAAAACATTACCTGAGCTCCTCATTTTCCACGAGTTTTTTCCCCTCACATTCTTTCTGCACATCCCACATGAAAAAATCACAAGCCTAATTTAAACAATACCATTTATTGTGGGACTTGAGAGCTGAACAGCTACCAGCTTGGAAAGGTTTCCCTCACTCTCACACCCACACACGTTCTAACACTAGTTTCTACTTGGTCAGGTTTAATCTGACAGTGTAAGACATCAGCACAGAGATTCTAGCAGGATTAAATCTCTGTGCAAGGCACAAGATGAACTGGAAATGGATGGTTGACCTAAATGTAAAAACTTATTAAACTTCTAAAGAAGAAAATCTTTTTGATATGGATTAGACAAAAATTTCTTATGATACAAAAAGCACACACACAAAAAAACTGAATAAAGTTAATCCCAATTTAACGCCTTTGCTCTCCAAATGATAAAAGTAAGAAAATGAAAGGTCAAGCCATGGACTGTGAGAAAATATTGGCAAAACATATATTTACAAAGAGCTTATGTCCAAAGTTTATTTTTTTAAAACTTACCATACAATTCAATAAGAAAATACACAACCTAAATTTTTTAATGATCAAAAGATTTGAATAGGCAGTCACAGAAGACACACCTGGCCAATGAGTCCAGGAAAGATTCTCAAAATCATTAATCATCAAGAAAATGCAATTAGGGTCAGAGATTTAGCTCAGTAGCACCATGCCTGCCTTCCAAGTACAAGGTCCTGAGTTTGATCTCCAGTACCAAAAAAAGAAAAGAAAATCCAATTAAAATCACAATGAGAATTACCACTATAAAACAAATAGAATAGCTAATGTTAAAAAGACTGACAAACACAAAGTGCTATCAAAGATAGAAGCAACCAGAACTCTAATATATTACTGGAGGAATGCAACCCCACGTAACTGTGTGGAAAAACAGTGTGGCAATATCCTACGAAGTTAAAAACAGAGTTCCCATGTACCCCAGCAAACCCACTCCTAGGTATTTACCCATGAGAAATGGAAGCATATTTCCATGCAAAGAACTGAACATGAATATTCATAGAAGCACTTTTCATAATCATCAAAACTGAAAAACAACTCAAACGCTCATCAGCTGGTAAACGCATACACACACCCAAGGTTTATCTATAATATGAAATAATAATACTTATCAATAAGAAAGAACAAAACTACTGATTAAAACAATACAGATAAATCTCAAAAGCTTTGTTATATAAAATAACCCATATTCAAAGACTATAATATTGTATGATGCCATTTCTATGAAGATTCTGGAAAAAATATAACCATGGTGACAGAAAGCAGATCAGTAGCTGCCTAGAATCAGAGGTGACAAGAAAGGTACAAGGAACTTTACGGGGTGACCGGACTTACCTAAATCTTAATTATGGTAGAGGTTATGTTGCCACATACAATACAATTACCAAAATTTGCCAAATTGTACACTTAAATGAGTGAAGTTTATTACTTGTGAATGATTCCTCAGTAAAGGTAAAAAAAATAAATCTCCATGTCAAGCATTCTTCATTTATTCCAATTACTCTACAAAATCTTGCTCTTTGAAATAATCTGAGTACTTACCTTCACAATTCCAAAACAGATTCAAGATTTCCTTTCAGAAGGGATCCATTAAACATTTCATAGCTGTGATTTGGTTTTGGGGGGGGTTTTTTTGGTATCGGGGATCGAACTCAGGACCTTGCGTTTGCAAGGCAGGTACCGGAACCACTGAGCTAAATCCCTAGCCTGATTTGTTTTGATACTGGTTCGGGTTAATAAAACATATCAGAAAACTGAACAGTGAAGTGACTTGTTCCTTTGTCATCTTCAGAATGTCATTTTCTGGATGGGGATGGCCTCACCTGAGGTTAATACACTCACTATGTCATGCAACTCAGCAGGTTCGCTTATTCATGTAACCTTGGAGAAGTTACTTAACATTACTGTACTTCAGCTTCCCCATCCATAAAATGAAGATAATAGTAATGCTTACATTAGAAGAGATGTCCTGAAGATTCAGTGAGGTAATGTATTCAGTGTTTAGAACATTGTCTTTATTATTGTCAGGTGTTAAAACTACAAAGAGGGGTAAGATAGGGTTTGCTTTTTGTTTGTTTTGATGAGTTTACAGTTCAGTAGCGAGAGGGAGAGCACACTAATAACATGTCAAAAGGGACCCAAAGAGAGAAATGTGTAAGTACAATGAGAAAACATATGTGTGAGCAATTAGCGGTGGTGATAAAGGGGAGCTCTCAAAGAACCCTACAAAGAACAGTTATGTCTTAGAGTAAAAAAGAAATAACACAAATAAATAAAAGTAGTTTTTCAGCCAGAAAAGATTACAAACAACAGTTGTGGTCACATACAAAATGTCTGCTAAATGCCATATAGTATGCTATATATTTCACCCACACTATTTCTCTGTAATTGTTACAATAACCCCACAAGGCACATGTGTAAAACTATATAACCTGTTTTACACAAGGAAAGTGTCAGAGATTTCCAATCACTTGCTCAAGAACACGAAACTAGTACTCATCTGCCTTAAAACTAGTATCCAAACTCAGTCTTTCTGACTCTGAAACCTGAGCAGAGAAAACAGCAAGCCAAAGCAAACATTCAGTTTTAGGAAGGAGCAAAGAGCTCAGCGTGACTGGAACACAGATTTAGTTAGAAAGAGTGTTTGGGGACCCTGCAACCAGTTCTAGGATCTCAGGCAGGAAGTTATTTAAGGCC
The DNA here is from genome assembly GCF_000247695.1 of Heterocephalus glaber. The sequence continues at coordinate 14,745,104 of NW_004624743.1, read as the reverse complement.
TGCTGCTTCATTAGATTTTATTTATGAAGCATAGACTTCCCTCCACAGATCCTATATTGGTGCCAGAGGTTTGTCAAAGTGTGGCCTCATAACCAAATTGTCAGAAGCCCAGGGAAACCTGTTAAAAATTCAGATTTCTGGGCCGGGGATTTAGCTCAGTGTTGCCCTGCCTAGCTCGAAAGCGCAAGGTCCTGAGTTTGATCCCCAGTACCAAAAAAATAAAAATAAAAAATTCAGATTTCTGAGGTACCACACAAGCCAATTGCATCAGGACTTCCTTGCTCCGGCTCTCAGCTTGCCTTCTTCACAGCTTCCCCAGGTGTATTCAGATACACAAAAGGTTGAAAGTTCCATGGATTGTAAATTCACTTGGAATCCTGCCTCTCCAGTCTCCAAGAACCACCCAAGCTCTCCAACCTCCAGGTGCATTCAAATCCCTCGGGAATCCCTGAACAGTCAAGTTCTCATTCTGTCCCCTGAAGGAATGAGAGTCACGGGGTGGGTGCTAGACTATCCCACCTGAACTCCTGCTCCCTCCCCACCGTCTCTCCTGCTCTTGTGTTTGTCTCCAGACTACTTCTCTAGGTTTACTGCACTTTAAAACAACCTTCTATTTATTTTCTGTCTAAAAATTTTGCACCATTGCTGAGAGGCAATGGTCAAGCTGGGGTGTTTTGTTTTGTTTTGTTTTCTTCACATGCTCCCTGTTGAAAAATACTACTTTTAAAAAAATGTTTCTTTGATGTCTGGAACTGCCTCCTGAAATTCCGGGAGGTCCTAAGAAGTCAGACTCATAGCGTATGAAATAGGGATAACCCAAGGTGTGAACTGACCTTTCTTTGTGGTATAGCATATCGAATCAGGCATGGGGACCTAAAACAGTTTCTTCAACACCCTCTTTTAAATAATACAATGAGATCAACAGGGCTACCATCTCTGGAATCATTAGGGACTGACTAAGGAGGATTCTTGGTCAGAAAGAATCTCCTTATTTAGAACTGCAGGCACCTCAGCATTCTGCTCTCCTGTGCAGACTTGCTCTGGATGCTCTCCTGGCTGGTGCTCCTGCAGGGAAGGAGCCGTGTGCAACTGGCTGCCAGGGCTTCAGCTCTGTGACACTAGGCAGTGGCAAAAGGCACTCGGGCTGAAAGTATCTTGTGCACTCTGGGTGAAAAAGGCTGCTTTACAAAATGGCTTTACGTTCCTAATGCTTTTTCTTTGAGCTATTATATTTTCACAGCACTAATCCTTGATCTTTTGTGAGACACCTACTTCACATTTTTACAGTCCATTTTCTAATGTGTGTCCATTAACCGGGACTCATTCTTGGCTTTGCAATTCAGTTACTTTATCTCTGTGGTTAAAGCTCTTCTGTTATTGCCACTTAATTCAGATGAATTAAATAAGCACTTTCAGAAAGGAGCTACATTACCCACTCTGTATCAAATGAACAGGCAGGCAGGCCAAGGGCTCCTGAGAAGCAATAGTTTTACTGGATTTGATGCATTTTAGGTTACAGAAATATATTTTGGTCTGAAATCCGACATCTTTGCCATGAAGTCTTAGTTCTAAGACTAAAAAAGGACCTACCATTCAAATTTCTAGCATTGTTATTAAGAAAAAGGTAGTCAACATAAGGACAAATCTATTCTTTGAAATTAAGACACTCACCAGTACTTAAACAGTCCTTATCACAGACTCAATGATGCCAAGAAGGATTCTAGGAAAACTGGGGAAATAACTACAACTCAATTTTCTTCCTTTTCCATTCCCCTCCCTTGCTGTGTCCCCCATCACTAGTTACTAACTCATTTAATAGTTTTTCTTGCTTACTAACTACGTGTCACATAGTGTTAGGTTTTAGATATATAACTTTGTGCCAAATATAATCCCTACATTAACAAAATTTACCACCAAAAGATGATAAATAAGCAATCATAATGCAATATATTCCATTTTTTTAATTTAAAGTAGGTGTCTTTTACAAATGGGAAAGGGACCACAAGATGTTGGGATGTGGGAAGGGGAGCAGAGAAAGGGGACAGAAAAAAATAAAGATGTGTCATGTACATGTACCAACTACCCATAATGCATGTATTCATTACGTACTGCAAAGATGTACTAATAAAAAAAGAAAAGCAATAAAGTGGTTACCAAATAATTCCTGCCACAATTTGTTGTTTAGGTCTAGGGATCAGACATGTGCATTAGTTAGCTTTTCCACTGCTGACACACAGTACTTGACACTTGGAACATAAAGAAGAAGAGGTTTAATTTGGCTCATGGTTTCAAGGGACTGAGTCCATAATCAGCTGGCTCCAAGACAGACACATCATGGTGGAAGTACAGGAAGGAGCAAAGATGTTTAGTTCATGATGGCCAGGAAGCAGAGTAAGGGAACAGTTCCAGAGAAGAAAGGGCCAGGGACCATATATAGTACCCACGGTTCCTCCATGACCCACCCTGGTACACTCAAAGATGTGCTTTACTAATCTGCTAGGCATTTCTTAATCCAACCAAGTTGATATATCACAATTAACAGTCATATCATGTTATCCCCTAATTATAAGGGGCACATCACATTCTTCCCATTCTGCCATCATCCAGAACCTCTTTACCAACTTGCCCACCTGGAATGTATACTTCCACAATTACTTTCTCTTCCAAGTCTTATTCAGATTCTTCAGAGCTCAACTAGAGTAAAGAAGAACAGGAAGCTGAAGTTTTATGACTATAAGGAAGCTACCCAGCCATAATTTCTTCAAATCAAGGAAAACCATGACCCTTAGCCACCTCTGCAAGTAATTCACCCTGAGCCATTTCTGAATAGTCCATTTGTTTCATAGGTGATTTATATATAATGATAAAATTACTGTAACTATGCTTTGTGTATTCAAATCTTACTTTATCAGAGAATTGTTTTTATTGATTGATTTGTTAAACTACATCATTGAGATGATGTGCACAAAAAGCTATATATATAATTAAATTGTAAGATCACAAAAAACACAAGGGTAAAAAAGAGGAAGAGAAAACCCAATACTACCAAGAACTTCCCCTTTCCCCCATTGAAATTTGAGGAAATTACCTTGGTAGACCACCTACAAGCTTAAGTAGTACTTACTTGGTGTTGTATGCAATACTACCACCCTATACTACACTGGGAGTTCTTGGGAACCTAGAAGTGTGTTTTTGTCAACATTTATTCAAGGGGCCTTGGCAAAGTGCTGGATACAGGCTGGATTTCATTAAGTTTGTTGAATTCACTCTGAATTCATAAATTCCCACTCTCGTGCTTCATTTTTTCTTTTTAGCACTTTAAGATTCAATTTAAACGTGCTCATATAGTGCCATTTTTAAATTTTTTGAGACAGGGTCTCGCAATGTAGTTCAGGCTGGTCTTGAACTCACTATGTAATCCAGGTAGGCCTGGCAGCCTCATGGCAATGCCTCATACTTTCAAGTGCTGGGATTACAGGCATGTACCAGCATGCCTGGCTAGAACAATTTTTAAACCATATAAACTAATATCTTAATATCATAGGAAATATTTTCCTAGAACCATTTTTAAAGCATAGTTTTATGAAAATTTTTCCTATGATATTAAGATATTGGTTCATGAAAATATTTTCTATGATACTAAGATATTAGTTTAAAAAGAAACAAAGGGTGGTTTTTTCTCAAATGATTTGTATTTTTAAAGGCTGGGGTAAACTACCTTCTCCTTTCTGTCCCCTCGGCCAGTTTTCTGCCCTAGAATATCCTTAAGTAACCCCTCCACCCACATAAGACAAGCTTGACACATAGGTGTGTAGAGTCATGATCTTCAGGCTATGTCTCACTCCCTTCCTAATATGCTTGCTGCTATTGCCTTCAACTATTCTCACTCTTGCTGAGAAATATTAATAAATGTAGATCTAGTATTATGAGTGCAAAATATTGTCAATCTTTCGTAGAGCATGAATGATCACTGTCAGACAGCATTGTAAACCTCAGTGTACACAATTTATCTTAGAGCCTCATGGACTCATCAATACTGTATTTTTTTAGAAGAGCCCAGATTAAAAGGAAAATAGTATAATGCCTTTCATCATTCAGCTTACCTTCTGAAAATGAAAACTTTATATTAAAGCCAAAACTGATTATACTTATTACATATTATATTTATCACTTCCTAATTCAAATATCATTAACATCTGTACTTTACTAAATATGCTATAAAATGTCATGTCTTTATCTTTGATTTGTTTAATCTTTAATGTCTTAAAATATTTCTGCCCTCCAAATTTTGAGAAAAATATTTTAACAAAAATAGTAAAGGGCCACTCAGTGGCACAGCGCCTGCCTCACAAGTACAGGGTCCTGAGTTCGATCCCCAGTACCAAAAAAAAAAAAGTTACTAAAAATAACTATTGATTTTCTGTCTATCTTTGATAGATAATTTCTGTGACACAGGTCTTACTGTTTTATTCATTCATATCCTCTTGAGAACCTATACCAGTGCTTGGGACAAAATAGGTATGGATTCAATATTTGCTAAATAAATAGCAATTGTCTTTCTCTTCTTGTCATATCATTATTTTCTTATCTTCAGTACTATAATAATCAGTGTATCCACTCATGAAGCCTGGCATTATAGACTGACAATTATAGAGGCCATTGGGATTCAGACACACCTGCTGAAGATGAGAAACTGGGACTTACAAACAAGAAGATTGAGAACGAGGCCGAGGCCGTGGACTGTGCAGAGGTGGGAACCCACTAAGTGGTTAATGAAACGGAAATAGGCTGCAGCCATTTCACAGAGGTGCTTGGAGGGACTGTGAGAATACACTTCCATACAGTAATGGCAGGTGCTCAGCAGGAAAGGCTGGGTCAGTGGCTTGGCTCACTCCCATCCCCTGGGTCTTGTTCTATCACATTCCTTTGTCCTTTTCTGTATGTGTCAGGATTGAGACGGTGGAGGGCTAACTTGAAGATAAGGGACTGGTTTCTCTCAATAAAGACAACAACTTTTTTTTTTTAACCAAACCTGAAGAACTCTTAGACTTTGGCTTAAACTATTTACAAGCATTTTTTAATTTGACAAGCAACTTCTTAGGATGCCTTGTGCAGCAAGGAATCTCTGATGTTTAATTCTAAGGTTCTGAGGACACAAGGTTTCTTGTTCTTATCTCCCAGTATAAAGCGATTTGTTTGTTTGTTTTGTTGTTTGGTTTTATGTAATCCAGGCTGGCCTCAAACTTGTGATTCCTGAGTGCTGGGATAACAGGCTTGGGCCACCATGCCTGGCCATAGAGGTTTCTTACACAGTAAATTGCAAGAAGAAGTTATTTCTACCTCCATTTAGGCCAATTTTAGGGCAGATTTACTTCAGTTATACCCTGAAGATTGAAACTAAGTAGAGGATGAAGTTACTGATAATGAAGTTAGGTCATCCCCTAGAGTACCACGTGATCCATGCTGACATCCTCCTCTTTATGAATACCTCATGTCTATAGAATCAGTTTAACTGGCTATGTATTAGTCAAAACAAACAAGAAGATAGTTACAGATTTGGCTCAAACTTGCTATCATCTGCCATTATCTGGTATTTAAACACAATCTAAGTTGCTGACTGCCAGAATAAAGGATAAAGAGAAGTTAGGGCTTCCTTTGACACTTAAGGAACATATGACATCTTTTCTGAAGATGATTTAAACAGGCCCATGATAAGAAGATAGGGATAAAGTAAAAAGAATCAAGTTCCCTCTCATAGTACATGCAGAAGATATGACAGTCTATATCTCTCTGTTGCCTAATGTATCTTCTTGGAATTTAAAAGGAAGAATAATGTTGATACTTTGCCATAGGTTCAATCAGATACCAGATCACCTTTTGGAGAACTGTGGTTTGGAGCAACAAGTGGTCAAAAGACAAGCCCATCAAGGACTCTTAAAGGAGGAAAACACAGCAAACCACACAAACTGTCTGTAAACCAGAATGGCCATGTTTTCCTCAAAACGCTGCCCTTGTCAAAATGACTGACACAAGATACAGCCTAAGTCCAGCCACTGGCCCTTTCTCTTACACAAGAACCTTGGCTTTAAGCCAAAGTCCCAAAGACCAGGTAGAAGTTACCAACTCGGCAGCTAAACATAGTAAGAGAAATGGAACACCCATTTTTCTTTCTAGCCAAGCAGGACCTTGCAAGAAGCAAAACAAGAATTTGGATTTGCTGGATGATTTAAACACCTGAAAGGGTGAGTTTTGTAGCATAATTGGTTCACGAGAGCTAATAGCCAATAGAGAGTAATATACAACCTCCTGAATTGCTTGTTGTAATAGACAAATCCAAACAATCCATAAAAAAACAATGTCACATAATTTAAAAATAAAACATGTAAACAAGTTGGCAGTTCTCTTAGCCTGACGTTTTGCCCAAGCTCTGCAGGACAGAATGAGAAAAAGTCAGGATTTAAAGTCGAATGGCCAGGGTCCAAAACCAGCTCACTTCACCTCACAGTACCTCTCCTAGCCTTTCTCAGTATCTTCATCTGTACAATGGGAGTGATAATTATACCTATCCCACAGGGTTACTATGGGTTCCATAATAACAACATTTCTACCATGTAAATGCCTGCTGTCATTAGGAAAACTTCCAGCATAGTCAAGTGACTTCATTTTAGCCTTTGTCAGAATGAATGAATGTCCCTTAGACCAGGAAAACCATGTAACTGTTCTGCCGACGATCTGCAGGCCTCTGTGCCTAGAACCTTTTTCATTTTCATCAGTCAACTAATAAGTATCACAAAGTGCCCCAACTGGCTCCTTTAGTCATATATACTTCTAATGACGCTCTCTCGATGCCAAAACATTTGAGAACTCACAGGGTATAGAGGGTGGACCAACATGACCACATGATTAGTCAGAGAACAAACATTCCAGGTAAGCAATTTTGTTTTCTCCCAAAGATTAAATTCATTCCCACCTGTGGAGGCTAATGGGCTCCAGGGATTGCGCTGTATATATTTAACAATGAGATAACTAAGTGGCAAAGTCAACAATAATCAGAAAGCAGGTGCAAGGAACCAACCAACTTTCTTATAAATATTGTTTTCCTTAAGGGAACTAAGACACGCCTTTAATACAGCAGCTCTGTAACCTGAAACATGGGGCAAGGGAGCTTGCCAACCAGGAATAGGTTCTATTACAGCAATCGGTTCAAACTGTGGTCTGTAGGAACTAGAGTTCAGGACACAGACAAGCTACTTTAGCATGTCATGCAGGCTAAAATCCCTGGACCCAACTTTGAATAATTTCTTCTCTCAATCTACCAAATTTATATTTTCTCCTTCTTTTCCATTTCTACTTATCTCTGCCATCTTGCCGTTCCCTGCCTAGATTTTCAGGCGCCCCATAAGTAGTCCTCTAGGCTCTCCAAACCCACAGTGCCAAATGTCATTTGTCAGTATCAAACTGTCCTCTACCGAGACCTGCTTTAGCCCAAAATGCAAGATGAGCTCCCTGTGCTCTGAAAGTCTGACCTCTTCTACCTCACTCTTAAGGTGCTTCATAATCTGACCGCACTCTACCAACTTGGCACTATTTTCCAGTCAGACTGATTTTCTCACCAGCCTCCCCTAACACACAAGACACACTCCCACACTGCTCCATCCACCCCTACCCCACCACTCCACACAAGCTGTTTGCTCTTGTATGGAACACCCTGCCTCTCCAAATGCATAGCCAAACCAAATTCACTCTTCAGGACCTGGAGTTCGCATTTTCTCCCTCCTGCACTGCTCACAAAACATTTCCTCTGGATCACTTACTCAGCCACTTAACAAAATAGCCTTATATTTATTGTTCACCACTCATTTACTGCATGCAGTCAGCTTATCTCTATAACCAGGTAATAAATCATGTCACAAAGTGCCAATCCACATGCCAAAGGTGATCCCAAATCCAATCAGTTTGATCCTTCATTTTTTTCTTTAATTTGACTAATTTGGCACCCCCTACCAATGCCAATGGGATTTCCTCATTGACATCAATGTCATCAATTTTCAAATTCTTCAGATTAAGAGTAACATCAGAATATGAATCAATTAAAGCTCTACATTTTAAGGTAAAAGAAAAGCCATTGCATGAATTAGAAAATCACTGAACAATGATTTAGGAGATCTGCCTTAGAATCCCTACCCTGTACTAACTAGCTCTGCAACCCTGGTTAATCCACACTGTGTCTCTGCAAAATGAAGGGGTGAATTGAGTGACTGCTATGATCTCTCCCAGCACTTCCTTTCTTTTCTGTGATTCAAAAGCTGCCAATGAGGTATCAGAGCTTAGTTTGGTCATCTCCGAACAGTTGAAGTAGAAAATAGAAAAGCTCTAGGCCCTTCCCTTAGATTCAGAATATTAACTAGGAAAGTTAGTATCAAATTATTCTCACTTATTAGACAATATTCTAATCTTCTAGGTCAAAAACAAAAGAGTTGGGCCAGGGATTTAGCTCAGTGGTTCCACCGCCTGCCTCGCAAGCGCAAGGACCCAAGTTCTATCCCTGGTACCAAAAAAAAAAATTTTAAAAAAAAGAGTCAATTGATTTAGTCTATTCTTTGAAAGTCATCATATGGGGCCAGGGATTTAGCTCAGTGGTTTTGTCACCTGCTGTGCAAGCGCAAGGACCCGAGTTCAATCCCCGGTACCAAAAAAAAGAAAATAAATAAATTAATTA
>NW_004624743.1:14714379-14733211 GCF_000247695.1 Heterocephalus glaber | reverse complement strand
AAAAAAAAAAAAAAAAGAACGTGTGTCTTAAATCTTGATAGAATCAAACTGTCTCCAGGACATTATGACAGTATGTACGAGTTTCCTTTTTTTTGCAGTAGTAGGGATTGAACCAAGGATCTTCACACTGAGCTACATCCCCAGCCCCTTTTTATTTTGAGACAATGATCTCACTAAGTTGTCCAGGCTACGTTCCAACTTGTGATGGATCCTCCTGCCTCAGCTTCACCAAGTACTGTGTTTACAGGTGTACACTGCCACACCTGGCCAGTTTACAATCCTTCAACTATGGGCTTGCTTCTCACAGTTTCCAAAACAGTGTTCTCTTCCACGTTTAAAAGAAAAGCACTCATGTGTTCACCGGCTCCTTGGACAGTCACATACTGTCCTTCCTTCAGAGGGCAGGCTGCTTACTCAGGCCTGGGCATTATATTCCTGAAGAGAAGAAAGATTTTTTGAAGCCCCTCTCACCCCAGAAGATGCTGACTAAAAGCTTCTGATCATCAAGTGGATGATGCTGGCACTGTAGAAAATTGAGAAAAAAATCCCTGAAAACAAGCAGTTTCTAGGACTAATCAACCCAATCCCCAGGCTGGGTATCCTGGTAAGCCCACCAGCCTGCTGCCCAACAAAGCCACCACAGTCAGTGAGCCAGGAAGGGCATGCCCCGAGCAGAAGTATTCAAAATTCACTGCCCTGGCCTGTAAGGAAGAAGATCGTATGCAAGGGACACGAAACTGACATTCAAACCATAAGACCACAGAGACTGATGGGAAGTGGACAGTGTTTCCTAACTGGACTGAAATGAAGGGAAATGGGTATGAAAGAAACACCTTAGAGCTGTTTTGCATTATGATAACTTTCTAGAGTAAATAAATCCTCAATGGACCTGCAACGCTAGTATCTTTATCCAGTGATGCAGTTCAATTACAACCATAGGGTCCAAGTGGGTGCTGAGAAAATGTGAGCCACACATTCTTTCCTTGTCTTAGCTTTCCTCACTTGAATCAGCTAAAGGTCTGGGTCTGTCATCCTTCCAGGATGCATTTATACAATCTTCCTCTTCCATTTGGCAATCACCTTGCTGAGGTGTTGATGTTTAACATCTGGGAAAAAGAGCATGCTAGCAGCTTTGGCTTGGGGAGGACAAACAGAAAAAGCAGTGGCTTAGCTGGGCACTGAGGGTTCACTGACATGAGCGGAAATTTGTCTCTAGAGAGGGCAATGAGGTATCAGGAGTGGTCATATTAATGACTGCCTGTAGCTTGACTGTATTTTTGAGCTTTTGTGCAGATATTGCATGACTAAAACAGCAAGTAAATGCGCATTTCTAACACCACCTGTCGAAGATTTTTTTAAACCAGGTGATTGCCCTATTGAGCTGAATATTTTAACCATTTAGGGGAGCAGCCCTCTAGCAAGCAACAGAACACCTTCTAATTATTACTTGTGTTTTTCTCAATTAGTCACCAACTGCACATTATTGTGGAGGCATTGTTGGGAACTGTTTGCCTCTATGCAGATGCATATTTAAGGGTAGATTTCAAGACTTAATATGTTAGTATAAAAATTACACAGCTGAAAAATCATTTCAGATGGACTTGTTTCAATCTGCCAGGTCTGAGGCAGCATCTGGTCAACTTCTCAGGCAGCTAGAGGCTGTTGGGTAGTGTGCTGTGGCTAAGCACACATCCTGTGAGCGCCATATTCAAGTTAACTCAACTTGCCTCTGTTACTCTACTCCTCTGAAATTCCTCCAAATCAGTCACTAACTCACTTTTAAGTACTAGCCATCACTTAGATGAGCTTTGCTCCATGCTCACTGATTGTGACTGAGTGATTGATTGATTTCATATTATTCTATCAACTAGACAGAGAAAAAATAATGTGAAATGGAATATTTGTCTTCTAATTGCATTCCAGGGATCCTTTAGCTGAGTGTAAGTTTGATGCTTTCTCTTCCTCTGAACCTTTTCTCCATCATGTACTTCTTTTTTTTATTGTTAAGTTTATTGGTACATTTTAGGTATACAATACAGTTACATTCATTATTGGGATCTTGTACCTTTACATGACATATCTTGGTTCTTATTTTTTTCCCATTCCCCTGCTCTCCCTTCACCCCCTCCACCCTTCCCAATTTACAAAGACTTTATTTCCATTTTTTCCCTTTTCTCATATTTTTCTTTTCCCTTCTTTCCTTTCCCCTACCCCTCCCATTTCCCCTACTCCTTTAGACCTTTTCTTCCTGTTACACAATATCAATTATACATTTTGATCCTTATTTACACTTTTAGGTTTTCACACCAGAGAAACTATTCAGTACTTACACGTGTATACTATTTATTTCACTTAAGAGTATGGCTTCAATGTGCATCCACTTAGCTATAAATGTCTCTAGTTTTTTGTTCTTTATGGCTGAGTAGTACTCCACTTTATTTTTTTTTTTTAAATCTTCTTTATCCAGTCTCCAGTTGATGGGCAATTGGGCTGTTTCCATGTTTTAGCTATTGCAAACTGTGCCCCTATAATATATCATTGTGATATGATTGTTTTAATTATTTTGGGAAGATACCCAGCAGAGGAATAGCTGGGTCAAATGGGACCTCTAATCCTAGTTGTTTGAGGTATTTCCATATTGATTTCCACAGTGGTTGGACCAGTCTGCACTCCCACCAACAATGAAGAAGGGTTCCTTTCCCCCCACAATCCTGCCAGCATTTGTTATTGGTTGATTTCATGATAGCAGCCATTCTTTCTGGGGTGAGGTGGAATCTCAGCATTGTTTTGATTTGCATCTCTCAAATGACCAGTGATGTTGAACATTTTTTCATGTTTATTTGCTGCTTTTACTTCTTTGTCTGACAAATGTCTGTTCATTTCAGAACCCCATTTTTGAATTAGGTCTTTATATTTGGGGGGGGTCTGATTTTTTTAGTTCTTTATATATTCTAGATAGTAGACCTTTGCTTGAGGAACAGCTGGTAAAAATTTTTTCCCACATTGTAGGTTGTCTCTTAGCTCTCTTGGTGGTTTCTCTTGCAGTGCAAAAGCTTTTTAATAAGATGAGATCTCAGTTGTTGATTCTTTGTGCTAGTTCCCGCGCTACTGAGGATTTGTTCATAAAGTCTTTTCCTATGCCAGTGTCTTTGAGAGTTGTACCTAACTTATCTCCCAGCAAGTTTAGTGTTTCTGTCTTAATATTTAGATCTTTAATCCATTTGGATTTTAGTTTAGTCCATGGTGAAAGATAGGAGTCTAGTTTTAATCTTTGGCAAATTGAAATCCAGTTTATCCAACACCATTTATGAAAGAGGCTATCTTTCCTCCAGTGAGGATGGTTGGCTCCTTTGTCAAAGATGAAGTGGCTGAGTGTGTCTGGAGTTGTTTTTGCATCTTCTAATCTATTCCATTGATCCTTGAGTCTATTTCTTTGCCAGTACCATGCTGTTTTCTGTTTTGTTTTGTTTTTGGTACCGGGGATCGATCTCAGGTCCTTGTGCTTGTGCAGCAGGAGGTGAAACCACTGAGATAAATCCCCGGCCCACCATGCTGTTTTTAACACAGTGGCTTTGTAGTATAGTTTCAAGTTGGGGATTGTGATACCCCCTACCTTGTCTTTATTGCCTAGTATTGCTTTTGCTATTCTGGGTCTCTTCTTGTTCCAAATGAATTTTTGGATTGTTTTCTCAAGGTCTGTGAAGTATGCTGCTGGGATTTCAATTGTGATTGCATTGAATCTATATAGCACCTTTGGAAGTATGGCCATTTTCACTATATTGAGAAAGCCTTTTATTTTGGTTTTTAGATATGGGGTCTACCTATGTAGTCCAGGCCTATCTTAAACTCATTCTGTAGCTCAGGCTGGCCTTGAACTTGTGATTCTCCTGCCTCAGCCTCCTGGGTGCTGGGTAATACATGTACACCACCATTTCTGGCTTTAAAGAAAGTTTTATGAGCAAGGATAAATAGGGATCTATAAAAAATACTCTAATATATGAATTCAAAATATCAAAATAAAATGCTAAAGAATTGCTCCTCACCAACACTTAGGGAATACTATCTATTATGAAAGCTAGATAAAATCCAACTGTGTAAATACTGAACAAGTCGCTCTATATTCCCACAAATGGTAAATTTATAGGTAATCTAGAATCTATTCCTCCCAACCAACAGCCTTAGAGTTGTCTCTAGCCTGATAGACTTTAACCAAAATAGAGTAGAAATGTTTACTAAAATGAAAATTGACCACAACCAAATATGCTAGCACTAATATTGCACAAGTTATATAGGTTTACTTTATTTTAAGTAGTAGAAACACTTGAAATAAATTGATAACTTATTATACGACAATTTTGGAAGGGAATCACTAACCAGCTCATGTTGAAATGACCTCAGAGTCAATTAGTGCACCTGGAGCATGGCAGTATTTCACATAGACTTACACAGGTAGGAAGAAGCAAAACCAAGACAAAGCTCAACTGTTCCAATGACTACTTTACCTGGGTCAGAAGAATGGTGTCAATGGAACCATTTATGGGACTCTGCACAGTTTTCACTAACTCAAACTAGATAACTAATGCAATTCTTAAAATAAATTTTATTTTCTAGAGCCATCTGTCTATTCAATCTTTCATATCCTCTTTGCTTTCCCACTTTGATCTAAAAAGTGTTCTGTGGTAATTTACAGAGGTACATACAATGCAACAAGATAAAACATTTATAGCAAGAGAAAACATATGTGTGTATTTCCCAAGTTTTAATACTTATTTTGCAAGCTGGAGATGTAGGTCAGTGGGAGAGTTCTTGCCTAGCACATGTGAGGGTCTGGTTTTGATACTCTCCCCCAAAAGAAATTTCTGTTGCCACAGGATAATATATTATTGTTATAATAAATTTTGACAATATTTTTTCCTTTCTTTTTTTTTTGGTACCGGGGATCAAACTCAGGTCCTTGTGCTTGGGCAGCAGGTGGCAAAACCACTGAGCTAAATCTCCGGCCATTTTTTCCATTTAGGAATAATCCACTAATTGGTGAGGCTCTACCATCCTATTTTTGTTAAATTCTTCTTATCCAAACTAATTTTGAGTACATTATTATCATTCTATTCCTTTTTCTCCTTTTAGTTTCTAGAGAAGCTTGAAATCCAGACACTTTGCAAACAAAAAAGCAAATTTTAAATGAATCCTAAGCAAGATATGATGTTAAATACATAAGTAGCCCCTGCACTGAAGCCAATCACTGACCCAAGACCCCAGCCCAATCCAGCAGAGGCTCTGACCATAGCTAACCAGCTGACAAGGGACAGCTGCTGATGGGCTGACAAGTCCTGAAGACACCGGGCACATTTCACACCTAGTTAAGTGCATGCAACTGCAGGTTATCATGAACAGGGCATTGTTTACAGGTTATTTTAACAATTTATTTATTCCTCACTTTCTGGCTTACAAGGTATTATTTACAACCTTACTTTTTAGCCCTGGAGACAGGACAATATTTATGCTGTCAGTGGACAAAATTGGTGCTGCTGATGGTAATGTGAAGAATGCTTAGAATTTAAGGTCATGATTTTCTTATAATAAATGTTTCGATTTGAAAGTATAAGTGCATATTCATTTTTCAAGAACCAGTTAAATGCTATCTCTACTGAATCCCCAGGCAGACTTAGTTAGCTGTGTCCATTGGGTGTGTGTTTCTCTGTTAGATGATTTCCACACTATATTGTTATCATATAATGTATTTGGCTGTATGCCTGTCTTGCTTCTCTGACTGCAAATTCTGAAGATGGAAAGATAGAGGATAGAGGATACGGTTGGGAGCTTTTTGTTGTGGGGAGGTCTGTTGGTGTTGGCAGATAAGTTGTCTTTGTTTTGTTTGCTTTTACAGATATATAGATAGGCAGACAGACAGATGGGAGGTTCTCAGTAAGCATTTAACAGAATAAATATCTGTTTCATATGTTTTAAGATATTTTCTATAAGTCAAAGTATGATAGGATCAGAAGACCCCATCAGAGCCTTGGGATACTTCCTGATGGAAGTCCAGGCTTCAGAGTCCAGTCTCAGGGTCAGAAGAGAAGGCTATCCAGGTACAAAAATTAAAAGTCAAAGTTTCTAAGGTTTCCTTGTCTCCTTATAGCTTTTGTCTTCCTCAGCAGTTGCACAGAGTAATGAAGTAGGCATTTGTTGGAGGTTTCCTTTGTTTTTGTTTTTGTCTAATCTGCTTCCTTTGTTTTCCTCTAGTAATAGCACTGTGACTTTGCTCTGGAAAAAACTCTCCCATCAGAGAGGCAGGTATCTGTTAAGATGCTCTCTCCTCTAGTCAAAGGCTGGGCACTGGACCCAAGCTGGGCCAATCTAATTCCTCTTATTGCAGATAGGTAAGTTATTTAGATATCTTGTAGGTAACTAGACAGGGCCAGCACTCAAGGGGCCAACATAGAGGACAGTCAAGACACATTCAGTGAAGGCCAGCATTGTAAAAGAAGAGAAATTGCCACACCCACGTGCTTCCCCTAAGGATGAATGGCAGTTACTGATATTCTAAATAGGTATCAATCGCCTGGGTGGGGGACCAAGATCTTCCGAGAAAGATCCCTGATCCATTCATTACCTTTCAAAATCCTTGCTCACTCCTTGTACACTGGCTACGTGACTTGTTTCCCCATTGGATCCCTATTTAATAAATATTACCTAAGCAACTATACTTATGTCATAATCTTATTGGTTGTTCATAGTTTTGTCCACCTTGTGATTTCTCATTGGACCAATATTACCTAAGCAACTGTACTAGCAATCTTATTAGTTGACTATAGTTTTGTCCCACCTTGAACCCACCTCACCTCATGGCTTTGTCCCATAAAACACCTCTGGGAAGCAGGGTGAGCGGGCAGCTCACTTTCCTGTCCCCCTAATAGACAGAAGCTTTCTTCCTTTCAGTAACCTTTTCCAGGCTGGGGGTTTAGCTCAGTGACACCACCGCCTACCTTGCAAGCACAAGATCCTGAGTTCAATCCCAGGTACCAAAATAAATAAATAAATTTTCCCTACTCTTCATTTCCATTGTTCCTAAAGTTCGTTCTTTGATTTTAGAGAACACAAACTCGCGTTTCAGATACCTAGCAGGTTTGGGAGTTACATCTCTCCCCCCTATATCACTACCTTTCTGGAATATGAAGGTGGGGCAAAGGGACAAATTGTTGTTTGGTTGATCCAGCAGCCTATACTTCTGAGCCTCCTGCTAGTGTTACTTCCTAGTCCTTCTGAGTTTCTTTTTTTGCCTTTCCTTTGATTATTTGAGCTTCCCGACATCCAATAAATTATCTCTCTGATCCAGTTGGCCAGAAGTGGTTTCTTTGCTAGCAACCAGTAGAATAAGTGAAATCTAGATTCAAATTCTGATTTATCCAAAAGCCTAGAAAAGACAACTCTGAGTATATCCAGTCTTTTCCCTGACCTCATTTTAATCTCTTCTAATTCACCTCACAATCCAAGTTAATTATCTGAGAAATATTCATCCTCTTTCTAAAGTAGTCCAGCTTTCCATATTCACCTCCCTGGCCAGCCCCAACATACCTCGCCTGCCTAAACAACACAGTGGGTTTCTCAAAATTCCTGTAATATTCAACCCTAGCCTGCCTGGTTTTTCACTTACCCACCCACCCACTCTGTCATAAAAGCACTGGCGCTGGCTGTTTTTAGTATATTATGAGACATCCAAGTCAGCCATATGTCATTACCCCACTCCCAGCTAGCTGTTTTACCCCTGGCTCACCACCAGTCATAGATGAGAAGTTTTATTTAACACTTTTATAGTTTTTATAAGACATCGGGCCTTGTTCTAAGTGCACATTTTTACTCAGTTAATCCTCATAGAAACTCCATGAGATAGGTACAAATGAACAACAAAATCAGGCATAAAGATCTTTAGTATCTTGCTCAAAGTGTCACACCCTATAAAGAGCAGAATCAGGATTCAAACGCAAGCAATGTAGCCCCAAGTTTGTGCTCTGAAGCACCCAGCCATGGATCTGAGAGACGTGGCCAATTAATGGGCAAGACTAATTATATTTTAATCTGCACCAGCTGACAGGGTACACTGACATGGAAATGAGATTAGTCCGCACAAATCAAAAAAGTAAAAACATCTAGTCAATTTAGTGTGCCCTCCAGGCCTACTACTTTCTTAAACACCAAGGAAACAAGCCAAAACAATTCTACCTTGGTTTCTATTCATGTTGAGAAGATTCTAATGCCTGGGTGGCAGGTGCCTTTCTTCTTTAAGTGGCTTGAAATGGACTTGTTAATTTTCTAGAAAGTTTGAAATGCAAATTGAGTGCTACATTTTCCCTCCAGGTCTGAGCACAGTGTTTTGGCCCCTCAAGGTCAAAAGGACCTTGCTGTGCAAGCCCAAGCTGCGCTGTGCCCTTGGGCTGACTTTCTAAGGACTCTCCTCTCTTGGAGAAAACAGAAGAGGTAAAGCCCGCCTGCGGGGTCGGATGATAGGCTCAGACCAGGGGGTCAAATCCCTTCTCTCTCTGGGATTGGTAAACCACTTGTAAACCATGCTTTGAGCCACTGTTATTGTCCTCTTGGTACGTCAAATTGCAATTACACATTATTTTCTTCATAATTATCTTGCTGCATTTTATGAACACTTTTACTTTCTTTGAATCTTTAAATTTTCTAGAAGAATATATAAAGCAATAATTTGCATATTGAGAGTATTCATTTACCTGTTAGGCTCTAACTACAATGTTTTCTCCCCTTGAGGACTTCCATCTACATAGACGACTCGTGGCTCCCTGAGCACTAAACATTGTGCTATACGGAAACTTGTGATGTAATTACCTATAGACAAAGCAATGGCATGAATTTTCAAATATGTATTTCTAGAATCTGGGTGAATAATAACTGCAGATTTCTATTGGATATCTGAAGGAAGTAAAATTATAAATGAATTTTAACTTTCTATCTTTTTCTGATTTTACAAAGCTTTTACAAAGATCAAGCCAGGCATGGTGGCACACACCTGTAATCCCAGCACTTGGAAGGCTGAGGCAGGAGGATTGCCATGAGTGAGCTAAAAGATAGCCTGAACTACAGAGGAAGACCCGATCCCTCCCAAAAAATAAAAGAACAATACAAAGATCATGTTTCTTTTATAAATAAGCAAGGCAGTACTGTAAAGTAGCTTGTCTATATATTTATTATATTTGTGGGATTATAAAGAACTGGGAACTTTATGAAAATTTGTAATCAATAATAAAATAAAATTGATATAGGGCATATGATAAATGGACCTCCAAATAATATAAGGGAAATATTATAATTCCCAATTGAAGAATTAATTCTAGGAACAATAGAGTTTAAGAGAAGGAAGAATTTATTGAAAGATAGCTTCTGTCTAAAATAGACAGAAGGGGGTCTGGAAAGTGGGTAGCCCACCAGCCCCGAGGTGAGGGGGGTTCAAGGTGGGACAAAACTATAGTCAACTAATAAGACTAAAAGCACAGTCACTTAGGTACATTGATCTAGTGGGAAATCACAAAGTGGGTATGAGGTGGGACAAAACTATGGTCAGCCAATAAGATTACAAGTATAGTGGTCGCTTAGGTAATATTGATTAAACGGGGATCAAATGAATCAAGTCAAGAAGCAAGCATACAGGGAAAGAACAAGGATTTTCCAGGAAGGAATAGGCTTGGGAGGTTTTGGTCCCTAACCAAGGTGATTGATACTATTTAGAATATCAATTAGTGCTGTTCTTCCCTAGGGAAAGTAAATGGGTGTAGTTTTTCCTCTTTGTCTGGAAGCCTGGCCTTCAGTGAATGAGCCTTGGGCCACAATTGTTTTCTGTGCTGAGGACTTGGCCTTGCCTATTTTCTAACTAGCTTAGCTGTCTCCAATAAAATGAGCAGACCACACAACTGTTTACTTAGTATTTTAAAAGATTTATATTATACATAAATTTAGTAACATACATGAAGAACTAATTTTCCTTCTTATTCCATAGTTATTTTCAGGCAGTAAGAGAAAAGTACCACTTTTCCCTAGGAAGGAACACTGGTGTGAGTGGGTAGAAGATCTGTCTCCTGCTGCCCATGAGTGGGTTGTCGCAGCTCTCTGAGCTTTGGTTTTCTCAACTGGAAAACGGAGATTACCCTGCCTAGTTCACAAGGCTGTGAAAACACCTAGAGTAGGTTGTGGCTTAAGATGCCAACCAATAAACATGCATTTATGCATTCAAAAAGCTTGCTGCTGACCTCCTCGGTGTCAGCACTGCGAGGTATGAGAACAAATGAATACATAAATGAAGGTTTCTTTGCCTTCCCACAAAGTAAGTGCAACCCAAAGAAGAAGACAAGGAATCAAACATTTACAATGCAATGGAGAAGTATTTGAGGGCCTTAAAAATATTTACTTCAATTTTTAATAATTCTACAGTCACAGACCAACTTACTTCTACTATGGAACATCTACCTCTCCGGGGTGTGGAAATTTGATCTCCTCTTGTGTGATTGCTCCATTTCTCAGGGCCAGGCTGGGAGGAGTGGTCATCTCCCCCAGTGATGTGCTGAGCAGTCCTCCATCTAGTCTTCAGTAGTGAGTCCATGCAGGTCACTGTGTACTCTGTCCATGTCCCCAGTCAAAAGTATCTTGGGGTCCAATTCTCATTAAACCAAAGGGGCTCACTCTTTGCCCCTTTAAGGCCCATGAGGTCATTCTATTGCTTCCACACCACTAGCAGAACGGAGCTCAGCCCTTTACCACTCCCATGTATCACGTCCAGCACAAGAATATCATCATCTGCTACCAAGCTGTGCCGGCCTCTGTGGGACTTCCACGACCTCCCTCAGGCCTATCCACCTGAAAAGCCTCATACCACCATTTGTACTCTAGGTTCTTCCTACCTTACTGGGTGCTACCATCGAAGGGAAACCTGGGCTTCTTGGTCCCTCCTGTATCAGGGACCCACAATGTCTACTTACCCCTCACTTACTCTTGCTAGAGAACTGTCCCTCTTCTGGAGCATAGAAGCTTTATTGGGCGTGACTTCTCCCCGTAATTGTTTCATCTAGGCACATATATCTTTTGCTCTTTGCAGAGTTCCAACTTTTACAACTTACAATCAAAGAAAAACTGCGTTATCTCTTTCTAGATACATCAAAAGCTCCACCAGAAGCTGTCTCTGGACTAACAGATAAAAATTATCAGTTAATATTTCAAAACTCTTATCCCATAGCGCAGGGACTATGACAGCTCAAAAGGAGAGAGTGTCAAACCCAGCCAGGGCATCCAAGAAGTCTTTACAGAGACTCAAGAAGCAGATGGCGGAGTAATTCCATGCCCGGGGAATAGCATATGCAAAGTCCCAGTTTCAGATCAGTCAGAATCTAAATGTATCTCCTACAACTATCTAAGCTATATAAATCATATCTCATTTTGAGACTAGCATAAGTAAAAACATAATTGTTGGAACTGGAAAGTACTGTAGGGATCAAATAATTGAATGACTGTATGCAACAGATAAGTACATTAATGCCCAACAATGCTGAACTTTAAGCTACCATTGGGGGAAAAAAACAAAACAAAACTCAGCTTCTCACTTCTACCTACAGCCAGAAACTCCTACTCTCAATTTACCCTACCAAATATCTCCTTGAATTGATATTTAGAATGAATGACATCAAATCTTATAACAAGCTTAGTGAACTTCATCAAGCTTAGAGGAAAGCCAGCTACTTTCCAAAATTGGTACTCATGTTTTTAAAAGAAAAGGTCCTGGCTTCTAGTGAATCATCCTAATAACATAACTTATGGAACATGCATTACACAAAGATATCGGAATGCTGTACTTATGTTAGCTCTCAATTCTTATATCTTGAAGGTAGGATTATTGATTATACTCATTTTACAGACGAGGAAACTGACATACAGAAATTTAAATAGGTGGCTCTAGACTGCATGGTTAATAAGTGGTAGATGGGTAATGGGTAGTCAAATTCACAAAATCTGTATTTTTACTATTGTGACCTCATATTTCTCTTCACACTGCTAATCAGCCTACAGATACTACAAGCTAACATGCAAAACTGTACAAATACATTCATACTAAGGTTTTCATGCAGTGCAGTTTACTTTTTTTCTAGTACTGGGGTTGAACACAGGGTCTTCATACTGAGCTATATCCACCACCCCTCTTTTGTTTCTTATTTTGAGACAAGTTCTCTCTAAGTCACTAAGTTGCCCTAGCTGGTATTGAGCTTGTGATCCTCCTGCACTTTCAAAAGAATAGAAATAAGCTAAATATATATTAATAGAGAGCTACTTTAATCAATTAGGCTAATTCCTTATTACCAGCCATTTTAAAATGGAATAAAGCAATTTGTATGGATACAGAAAAACTTCCAAGAAAGAAAACTTGGTTAAGTTAATTAAAAAATAATAACAGTTGGGTGCTGTGGTGTTCATTACAGGTATAATTCCAGTTACATGGGATGCTGAACCAGGAGGATCACTCCAGCCCAGGAGTTTGAGATCTCCTTGGTCAAAATAGTAAGACACACTCTCTAATAATAATAACCAAGATGTACACATTATATTCCTAACTAAGTTTCCTTAGAGGGGTGTATATATGCAATATTTAAGTTTGATTATGTAAGAGTATTTCTAGAAGGGCACTAACAAGAAGCTAGTAGTGGTTACCTCTGAGGAAAGGAAGGAAGACAGAGGAACTAGGTTATAAGATGCAATGACATTCATTTTTCACTGTACTACATTTTTATAATGTTTACATTTTATGATGTGCAAATAGGATTACACAAAGCAGTTGTATTTTTTTAAATTATCATCCGATGAGATTTTTTAAATCTTATGATCATTTTTCAAGCTTAAGAATAATAATATTGTTAAAATTGTTTTCAAGCACTCAATTTATCATGTTTGTTTTTACCTACAAAATAGCTCTTTGAGAAGGACAGCCTTCCTAGCTCCTTGCCAGGATATTGATTCATTTGTGACTCACCAGAGAAAATAAATAGCCAGATGTGTAACTCACCTGATGCCAGTTGGTACATGGGAGCTGAGGTCAAGGAATGTGGGTAGAGAATGCAATGAAGGAGCTGGGGTACCCAAAAGGTAGATCTCTGCATTAAAAAACTCCATCTCCCCATCCTTGTCTGGTGTACAGGAAAAGGACTCAAAGCTCAGGATGCATGAGTTATGAGACAAGAATCCCCTTGTATCACTGAAATGCATTCCTAAATCCCCATACATATTACAAGTATCCATCAATACCCACATTTCATTTGACATTAACATCTCTATTTTCTTTCCATCTATATTTTGTTTGCTTGTTTGTTTCATTTTGGTTGATATATACTAATTAGTTTTTTAAAAGTTCAATCACATACATATTCATGAAAATTTAGACCATTCTTAAGAGTCACCCCTTAATTAGAAGGTTGAGACTTGGGTTAAAATTGGAGTGATTAAGGGAGAACGGAACTGTAATAGGCTGAATTTTTGTGTCCCTGTCCCTAGATTCACAGATTGATGCCCTATACCCTCCTCAAGATGATGATACTTAGAGATGGGGTGTCTGAAAGGTAATTTGGGTCAGATGAGGTCATGAGGCTGGCTGACTTCTTAGGAAGACAACAGAAAGCCCCTCTCCCTCACCCTCACCCTCTCCTCTCCCTCTGCCACATGAGGACACAGCAATAGTCAGGAAAATTTCTCCATGATACTAATTTAATAGTTATACCAGCTAAGATGTAGTGAGATGGTTTCTGACAAATCACACCCAGGAAGGAATTCTTCTCAGGTTCCTGGCCCGAAGAGCATTATAGAATAGGCTGATGAGTGTCTAGGAGTCGAAGGGTACTGTCCACATCCAAATAAATGCAACTGGTAAAAACAACAAAATAAAACCCACAAAGAAAAATGTGCATCCTGCTAATAAGCAAATAAATGCAGATTAAAGCACACAAATGAGATTCCCAATATACTTAACACTGCAGAGGACATTGTACAGAGGAGTCCCGACTTAAGATGGTTTGATGATTTTTTGACCTCACAGTGGTACAAAAACCATATGAACTCAGTAGAAACTATGCTTCACATTCTCTGGCACTGTGTGACAGAGTCTCTGTCAGGATGCTGAGAGAGGCAGCGAGCAGCAGCCTCCAGTGAGCAGTACAATCCTGAGAGCAAACAACCAATACCCCAGGGCTGATGGGACTGCTGAGTGATTATGCCTGGCAGGTTAGACACAGTCAGTGCAGGGCCACCTTACAGTATTTTCAACCTACAAAGTGGGTTTAGTGGGACACCACCCAGTCATCAATTGAGGCGCCCTGAATGGTCATATCACGTAAATACTTTAGAAAGCAGTATGTTGATATGCAGCAAGAACTGTAAAGATGTTCATAAGCTTTAACCTTTATACCATGTCTGGCAAATTATTTTATGAGAAAATTGTTTGACTAATAATGAAATTGAAATCTATACATGTGAAGATGACGATAAAATGCTATTTATAATACACATTTCTATTTCTATAATATAGTTTAATAAGTTGAAGGCTAAGTGACCAATAGAAGTTAGCAAATTAGAATAAATACTATAAAATATTATTCAGCCATTTAAAATGGCAATTGTAGCCAGGCCTGGTGAGGGATGCTTGTAACCCCAGAACTGCGGGAAGCTGAGGGAGGAGGGTGGTAAGTTTGAGCCTTTTGTGGACAATTTAATGACTTATTCAGACCTTGTCTCAAAATTAAACAAAAAAAAAGTGGTGGAGGGAGCAGCGTAGGGATGTAGCTCAGTGAAAATATGGTAACTTTTTTTTTTGAGACAGATTCTTGCCATATAGTTCAGGCTGCTTTTGAACTCACTACATAGCCCAGGCTGGCCTGGAACTTGTGGCAATCCTCCTGCTTCAGCCTCCCAAGTGCTGAGGTAACAGGTGTGTACCCCCACACCTGGCAGAACATGATATCATTGACCCTTTCGAGAATACACCTAGAAGGGGAGTAGTTGGGTCAAATGGAAGTTCCATTTTTAGTTTTTTGAGGATTCTCCAAACTGATTTTCATAGTGGTTATACTAGTTTACACTCCCATTGACAGTGGAGACCCTTTTTCTGTGCAGACTCACCAGCAGTTGTTATGATTTGATTTCTTGACAGTAGCCAGTCTCTCTGGGTAAGATGGTATCTCAGTGTAGTTTCAATTTGTATTTCTCTAATAGCCAGTGATGTTGAACATTTCTTCATGTATTTATTGGCCATCTGTACTTGTTCTTCTGAGAGGTATCCATTTCAGTTGCCCATTTTTTGATTGGCTCTTTTATTTGGGGGGAGTCTAATTTCTTTGAGTTCTTTATACTATATATTCTAGATAGTAGTCCTCTGTCTGAGGAATAGCTGACAAAAACCTCTTCCAATTCAGAATGTGGTCACTTCATTATGTTAGTTATTTCCTTTGCTGTACAAAAGCTTTTTAATTTTATATGACCCCATTTGTTGATTCCTGGTATATTTATTACTTTGCTTTCTGTCTTTTTTAATTCATTGAATATTCTTATGACAGCAAATTCTTGTAACATAGCAAATGTTTTCAACTACAAACTGACTTCCTAAAGCTCCGCCTTAAATTCTAAAGCTAGCAATTACTCGGCTTCAGTATCCAATTATGGCAAGGATAGCTCCAATGTTGTTTTTCCTTGCTAAAATGTATTCTTGGATTATTATCTTTTATTTACACACACAGGGACTTGGGAACCTAGAACCTGAGCCCTTAGGGTTAATAAAAAATTCTCTCTTAATTCTAATCAAAGATTATAAATTTCATCGGTCCTACTCCTTTTTTTATATTTACTTTTGTGTCCCAGAGGAATATTTTCATTCAGTATTTATGACTGGATCATTCGTTGTTTACACCAATATGCTTAGAGTCAGAATACTAAAAATCATTGAAGATATACTTGCTCAGTTATCAAACACTATGTAGATAATCTGACAAAATGTTTTTTGTCCTTTTCTTTCACACTTTTATTCCCAGGCTATCGCCTCGAGGTCCAACACTGTGGTTTCCAACCCTGAAAAAGTAATCCTGAAACAGTAATCCTGAAACATCCAGATCTACGCTGAAAACAAACCATCCTGACCTGGGGCGTGGTCCATGCAGACCCCGGATATCCGCTCTAGAGCCGGAACAAGAACAGGGTGTGCAATGTCCACCGCTCAGAAGACAAGAAGGCACGGGTGTCAACTAGAGGAACAAAGGGAATGCCAGTTCTCCTTAGCCCATTTTCAACATAGACCTCCAAACCAACTGGATTTAATGTGATAGATTCCCAAGGGAAAAAAACTTTTCTTTTTAAAAATTTTTGTTCACACGGAAATTAGTGTTTCATTCACCTTAAAGGGATTATTTAACCCATGAAATAAGCATGCAGGCACTTGCCCAGGAAATAAAGCAATCTGGCAATGAGCTTAAGAGCAGTCCTTCCAAACAGCATTGCTTCTCTGCCTCTTTCTTCCACATGGCTCTAAATCTTCCCCTTTTGCTCAGTGAAACTTGATACTTTGAAAACTTATTTCTTCTTATTTTCCATATTTTTCTCCAGTTCAAGTTGAGGAGGAATGGACTTTATTCCCTTGGCTCAGTCATTTGGTTGGCAGTTTGTGGGAGTAGAACAAAAGCTGAACTGGAAATCTGGAAAACCAGGTGTAAGTTCCTTCTCGGTCTCAAATTAACTATATAATTATTGGCAGTCCAGACACCTCTGGGCACCTATTTCCTCAACTCTCATGCACTGTATGATTGCTAGGACACCACAAAACTCAAAATGTTCTGCATCTAATAGGAAAAAGTACAGATGGTGCCAAGAAATACTGGTGGAAGGGTGTGTATCTTTAAAAGCAGATGAAATTATTGTAGAGTTTATGAAACTTAACATTTCATCTCTACCTGGCTTGATTTCTAAGAACTGAATCATTTGATGGAATGTATTACTCTGAGAGCTAAAGACATAGATCAAAACAAAGCTCTAAAAATAAAAGATGAATCTACATGAGGAAGAGCTGACTGGAAGCTAGTGAAAAAATTCCTACAGTGGGAATTTCTTACATTTTTTAAGACCAAAGCAAATAAGTGGGGAGGAAAAATCCAGGTACCCATTCCAGTGCAGCTTTCCTTCCTGGCAGACCACTTTCTGGGGATAAGCTTTCATTTCACTAGTTCTGCAGCCTGAAGGAAAAAGTATCCTAGGCCAATTTATTGTCTCACACTCCACTGGTTTATCCACCATGGTATGCTGAATCATGATCACATTAGGAACCAAGAATATGCAACAAGATACAGAGTAGTAAAGACAAGTATAAGCCATAAATAATTCCAAACTTTCACACTATGAAATAGTTTCTACCATCTCTTCATTCACAACATTTCTCCTACCTTGAAATGATATGAAGCCACTAAATTTGGAAGTTTTAAACTTTATTCTTTTTTGTTTCCCCATATCAGAGCCAAGGTAATAAAGGCTAAAATATGTGTTCTCACTAGTCATTTCACATAGTAATTGGATTCTTGTGTCAGGCGATAGGCACTAACTTCCTATATTGATCAGCTTGGGCTGCTATCACACAATAACCTAAATTTTTGACATTAAGTCTATTTTCATGGTTTCTCATTTTCCAATCCAGAAATCTAAGATTGGTAGATCAGAATGGATGGTTTTTTGTGAGGGCTCACTTCCTCTTACAAATTGCCATCTTCTTGCTATGTCCTTACATGACAAAAATAGAGCACACCAAGCTCTCAGGTATCTGTCTCTACCCCCCTCCTTCTTTTCTTCCTCCTTTTCCTCCTCCTTTTCTCCTCCTCCTCTTCTCCTTCTCCTTCCCCTTCTCCTCCTCTTTATCTTCCTCCCATTTTCCTCTTCCTCCTTCTCTTCCTCTTTCCCTCCTCC
The DNA here is from genome assembly GCF_000247695.1 of Heterocephalus glaber. Next base: position 14,715,232 of record NW_004624743.1, on the reverse strand, counting down.
TCCTCCTGCCCCTTCTTCTTCATCTTTTATATCATCTGCTCCTCCTTCTTCTTCATTTGGAAACAGTCTCTGTACACTATGTAATTCAGGCTGCCAAGGAGCTCACTATGTAGCTCAACCTGGCTTCAAACTTATGATCCTCCTGCCTCAACTTCCCAAATACTAGGATTACAGCTAGGATTGTGGGCATGTCCCACCACACCAGGCTTCAAATGCTTTTTCTTATAAGAGCACTGATTCGATCACAAGGTTTTAACCTATGACCTCATATAAACCTAATCACCTCACAAAGCTCCAGATGTCATTACATCAAGGGTTAGGGCTTCACATATGAATGTGGAGGAGACAAGAGTCAGTCCATAGCACTAATTAGTAGATCACACAAGTGAAGAGAAGTCAATTTGAAGGAGTCTAGGCATCAGGCACCAAGGCTTAATTTGATCCTGGTGTTAATACTAAAATCAGTTCATCAGAATTCTCAGTGCAAAATTCAAGCAACTCTAAGAGAAGCCCTCCAGGGAAACTTGATTAATACTCTCAGAGACACTCGACCGAATGGAAAGTGGGAGTGGGAAAGCAGTGGGAGAAAAAGTCTACAAAAAGGGAAGACATAAAAGGTGGCCAGGAGGAACAGAGACCAACCCCCAAACACAGAACTGAGGAGGTGTGCCCCATGAGTGCCAGCAGCACACCCACACCCCCACTGAAATGAGAACACACATAAACAAGTCTCAAAACCAGATTTCCAGATCACCTAAAGCAACCCCAAAGGGAAATGAGATGGAACAATCTGATAATCAACCACCTGGACTCTCTGAACTGGCAACAAAAGAGGATCTGGGAAAAATGAAAT
>NW_004624743.1:14700670-14711194 GCF_000247695.1 Heterocephalus glaber | reverse complement strand
ACTGAAAGTGTAAATAAAGACTAAAAGTTATAATAGATAATGTGAAATAGGAAGAAAGGGGCCAAAGGGGAAGAGGAAGTGGGAGGGGTAGGGGAAAGGAAAGAAGGGAATGGAATTAATATGAGAAAATGAAAAAATGGAAACAAAGTCTTTGTAAAGAGGGAGGGATGGAAAGGTTGAAGGGAGGGCAGGGAATGGAGGAGAAAATAAGAACCAAGAGAGATTATGTAAAGGTGCAAATTTCCAATGAGGAATGTCATTATATTGTATACCTAAAATACACCAATAAAATTAACAAAATATCAAAAACATAAATTAATAAAAGGTGGCCAAAACCCAATAAATATTCAGTGTTCTCTGTGAAGGAATGACTTAAAAGATAAACCTAGCTATGTTTCAGTGTTGGCTCAGCCACTCATTAGCTGGTCATCTGGGAAAATTTATTAGACCTTCTAGCCTCAGTCTTTGCATTTTTCCAGTAAAAAAAGTAAATGTTGTCTTAAGATGATCCTGTGTTAACTAAGTAAGTAACAGAGTACCTAATGTGTCCTAAGTGCTCAGTAAATGTTGCTTCCCTCTCCTTGTTCTCCTAAAGGTGGCAGGACAGCTATTGGTTTGCTGAATTAGGTCTGTGTACACAGAGTTTTCCTGAAAAACATAGAATTCAACTTAAACTATGTAGACATGATGCACTGTTAGAAATGTTTCATATATAAGGCAATTACCCCACATCAAAGTGAAACAGACTTTGAAGTCTGACTTAAATGAATAACTTTTAGTAAATCCTCCTGGACGATAGTAAGAAGGCCAAGTTTTGAAATTAGAGGCCTGGAGAGTATATCATTTTAGTGACAATACTGCCCAACATTTCTGAAAGCCAAAAATGATCCCTCTGCTAAACACAAATGAACATCTTTCCATTAAGTCCTCCTGCCTCATTGCTTATAGCCAGGACTTTAAATAGAATCTCCGTGCTTTGAACCTCTTGAAGTTACATGCAAGATTGGTGTGTGTAGGTTGAAAATAACTGCCTTAGCCAATCAGAGCACAGGTAAGGTAAGTCCCTTATAAACCACTCTACAGGGCACTGGCCACTTTCAAAATTTTCTTCCCTTTGAGACTGCTTGATAACCATCATCCTGTAGTCTGTTTTACTAACATCTACAAAGGCGACAGAAAGTGTATAACATACCAGAAAGTACAAAGTTACATCAGGGATAATGTTTATTTAGTCAAATATTTTAGCAGTGAACCTTTTTTTCCATAGCAATTCTCTCTGAAACCCAACATGTGAAAGAGATAAGAAGGTTACATCTTCACTGGTTTACAGAAAATCTTTCTCAGCTGTTTTTTAGAACCTTAGTACCTGTAAGGGACCATTAAAATTGCTAAGACTGGGCCGGGGATTTAGCTCAGTGGTTTTGCGCCTGCTGCACAAGCGCAAGGACCCAAGTTTGATCCCCACTACCAAAAAATAAATAAATAAATTGCTAGGATTAAATAAAAATAAATTGCTAAGATAGTAGCCAGTAGCCCTACTGCAGATTTCCATTCTCTGACTCAAGCAACTCCTTACTCCCTAGCTGGTTTCTTCCCCCTTTGCCACAATAGCTGTCTCAAAATTATTTATTCTCTGAAAAGGACTCATTCCCACAAGGATCCTGCCTACACAATGCAATCAAGACTCCTTTCCTCTCTCCCCTAGCTTCTTCTAGTGCTCTTATCCCTTTTCACTCTAAACACCTTCTCTGTTAACTTAAAGCAGCACTTCCCCCATTTCAGGCACTCGAACAGACTCCATGGGATTTTCAGCCACTTTTCTACTAGTATTACTTCATAGTTTTCAAGGTATCATTTATTTAGCATTAAAAATCTTTTATGGGAAATTTAAATGTACATAAAAATGGAGAAAATGATGAAAGGAACCCACGTACCCATTAGCTTTAACAGTTATGAACCTGTGATCAATCATTTCTTCATTTGTACCCACTTACTCACTTCTACCCCAGTACACTGAACCAAATCCCATTCACCACAGCACCGCACCATAAATATTTCAGTATGTCTTGGTGGAAGAGAAAATATTTTTAGATAAACTTTTTTTAAACTAGCAGATAAGGAAAAAAGATATACAAAAGAAAGGAAGGACCACTGCCCCAAAGAGAAAAACACTGTCCGAAGGGAGAAAAAAGAAGAGAAATGTAGACAGAGAAAAGCAGGTTTGGGGCTAGTTAGGAAAGTCTCCAAAGAGTGAGAGAAGGTTGTAGGTACAGGTGAGCAGTGGCGCAGGAAGTGCTGGCAGGACAAGGGAGAAAGGGCGGTGCTACTGGCAGGCAGGAAGCACACTGGGAACAGAGATGAGGAGATGGAAGTGACGGAGCCAGGCAAGGCTCGGGACTGTCACAGTGTAGTAAGGTGCTAGACAAGTGATTCTACGATTGGAGACACAAAGGGAGCTGAGAGGGGCTGGAGCCTGAGCAGGAGAAAATATGGCAGCAGGAGCTGAGGGAACAGTGAGGCTGGGAAAGGCACAGAACCTCGACTCAGATTTAAACAGGAGCCGGGTGTGGTGGTGCGTGCCTGTAATCCCAGCTCTCAGGAGGCTGAGGCAGGAAGATCACCATGAGTTCCAGGGCAGTCCGGGCTAAATAGTGAATATGAGGCCAGCCTGAACTACATAGTGAGATCCTTTCTCAAAAATAAATAAATAAATAAATAAATAAATAAATAAATAAATGGAAATTTAAAAAATAAAGATTTAAACAGGAAATGGCTTGGTGCTGGTTAGGAAATGTGGGGTGAAGTGGCTAGAGAAGGCTTCAGAGGATAGCTGAGAACTGGGTGGAGACAAACAAGTAAATTCTGTGTATTGTGTGGGCTGGGGAGAGATCCAGGTTATGAGACTGCAGACTCTGAATGGATCATGAGCTTGGCCTGAGGCAAAAACACCTCTGCACCCCTCTAACGAGCTCCTGCCTGGCAGATACAGGGCCCTTAGTCCTCACTCAACTCCTCTCTCTGCAGCATTTTACTTTCCGCATCACTACCTCCGTCTTTTGCACTTTGATTTCCATGGCACTCTACAGACTTCATAGTCTTTTTGCTGTTGTTACTGTTTTTTGAGGCAGGGTCTCCCTTTGTAGTTCAGGCTGGCTCTGAACTCAGTATGGAGCCCAGGCTGGCCTCAAACTCACGGTGATCCTCCTGCTTCAGCCTCGAGAGTGTTGGGATTACAGGTGTGCGCAACAAGCCCATCTCAAGATTTCTCAGCCTTTAGATTCTTCTTCCACCTCCCCAACTGGTTCTCCTCAAAATCTTCAGGTGTATCTTCCTCCTCTTTTACCTGGATGTTCCCTGGACTTATATGCTTCTTGTTCAAACTTAGATATTCCCACATCTATGTAGAGGTCTCCAAATCTCTCTCTCTAGTCCTACCTGCTACCTTGAGCCTAGGATCCAAATTTCTAATCCCCTATTGTATAAGTCCTTCCATACTAATGTGCTACAGATATCTTCAATTCAGCGCATTAAAAAAACAGAACTAAAATTTTCACTCTCAGAAATCAAATTCTTTTCCCATTTTTCTTACCTTGGCTATAACATCTCTATCTAGTTACCTACTTGATAAATGAGAAATCTTGAAATCAGTTTTGATTCTACACTCTGTCACAGGACCTGAAGTAGTGCTGCTTTCGGCCACCCAGCATCTTGTGAACATGCATTCCACATTGAGGAATTTCTCACACCATTAGTCTTGTCTCCCTAAAGTAGAAGCCAGAACCTTCCCTTCCCAGCCTCCCCTACAACCATCAAGGAAGCCGGAGCTATGGAATATTCACTTTTTATTGAGTTGGAGAAACAAACGAGCAGTTTGGTGTAGGCAGGGGTGGAGGCCTTGGCAGCCTGTGCTCATAGTTCAGGGGCCAGTGATGCAGTCTTCACTGTGGTGGTCCTGTGGTTTGGTCTGAGCATGGATCCTAGCTGTGTGGCCTCCACCTCTGCCTCTTTGATACTCCAAAATCTTATGACCTATAAAATATCCTTCCATGGTTCCTTTTCTGTTTCATTTAGCTGAGGATGGTCTTTGATTGCACCTAGGAGCCCTGGCACCTAAGTTGTTCAACTTGCCCCAAATCAGTTACTAAGCCTTATCTTTCAGATTTACAGAATGTTCTACCATAGTCCCTCTTTGCATTCTTACTGCCTCAGTCCTGGTTTTAGCTTTATTGCTTGCCTCCTCCCAGGCCCCCTTGCTTCAAAACACTGAGCAATGTACCCGCCTTGTTTGGAACCCACCATACTATCATTCGTGCTTTATCGATATCTCCATTCTAGCACTGACCCTATTGTTTTGGAGCTGATTATGTCAGTCACTGTTTTGTACAGTAGGCTTGTAGTTAAGGTTCTACAGCTTAGTGGAAAGAGCACAGATATTAACATCAGGCCATGAGTTGACCTTCGACTTGCTGCAGAATTCTGAAAACTTCTCTAAACCTCTTTTAATTCTTAGTTTGTTGGGGATGAGAGCAGTTACTTTGGTGGAAGTAAATTTATCAATGAATTAAAGATAGGACTATTAGAGATTACATTTCCCTAAGTACTGCTACACAAACTTCCATCTACACAGGACTAGCTACAGGATACCTGGGCTGTGAGCTAGGATTGGACCCAAGTCCTGCCTACCCCAGGCCCCACTTAACATAGAAAAAGCTATGCTCTTCAGGCCCAACCTCTGCCTGCAAAGCACTCTTTCCTTCTTCTTTTCCCTTCCAATACTGATCCCATGAGTAAGCTCAGATACCTCACCATGCGCAGATAGAATTCTATACTGACTGGTCATCATTACTGATAAATTGTCCCATAGAGTGGTAGGACAATACCTCGGATAACGGGAATAAATATAGCACAGTGTCTGACACACAACCAGTAGCGCTCAAGTAGTAACCATTATTATTATTCATTCAGGGAAGTGAGGCATCCTCTTTGCATTTGAACAACACCTAAAACATTAAGATGTGTAGAGACTGCACTCAATAAAGCCATGGGGAATAATGAACTCATGAACAAATAATGTTTTAAACGAACCTGGGATGTTTCCCTCTCCTACCCCTTACTGCATTGAACAAACTCCTACTTAGCTGTCACATCCATTGCAAATTTTATGAAACTTTTATTACTATCCTCAGTCAGTGTATTAATCAGCTCTCCTATCATTGGGACATAATACTTGACACCTACAATTTAAGAAAAAAGAGATTAAATTTGCCTCATATTTTAAAGGGATTCAGTCTGTATATAAGGCAGACACATCATGGCAGAGGGACATGGTGGTACAAAGCTTCTTAGTTCATGGCAGCTGAGAAGCAGATAGGGAAACGGTGGCCGCCAGGAAACGGGCCAGAGACTGTATAATACCCAAAGTCACATCTCCATGATCCAACCAGAAACACCCAGAAGTATGATCCACCGATCCCCTGGGTAGATTCCAAAGCAGTCAACTTGATACTTAATCCTAGCCAGCGCATCCATGGAATCATTCCTTCCTCTGGATCCCCAAAGCTCTTTGCCTATAGCTACTATAAAACCCACCCCAAGGCTCATAACATGATTTATAGCTATTTATTTATGTGGACATCTTTCTAATAACCATATATTCATTGAAGACAAGGATCCACAGTACCCAAATATTTGGTCACACTCATCTAGATGTCAAAATGAAGGGAATTTTTTAGATGAGATTAGAATTTAAATTGATCGACTTTGAATAAAGCAGTTTATTCTTCATATTCATATTTTTCTTTTTCTTTTTCTTTTTTTGGTACTGGCAATCGAACTTGGGACCTTGTGCTTGTGAGGCAGGCAGTGGAACCACTGAGCTAACTCCCTGGCCCCATATTCATATTTTTCAGTGGGCCTCAACCAATGAGTTGAAGCCCTTTATAGCAAATAGAATGAATTTCCCTGGGGAAAGAGAGAATTCAGCCTCCAATGTGTTTTCGGACTTAAGCTTCAAAATCAACTCTTCCCTGGATGTCCAACCTGCCAGCCTACCCTGCACAGTTTGGACTTGCCACCTTCCACAACTTCATGAGCCAATCCCATACATAAATCTAGATACCAATATATAGATATATACCTTATTGGGGCACATGTGTGTACGCATGTACATATACATCCTACTGATTCTGAATTGGGGTGTGTGTGCCTATGGGATTTTGTGGGTGTACGCATCTGTACATAAACACAGACACACACACACACACACACACACACACACACAAGCTCATAGGTTCTGTTTTCTGGAGAAGCTTGACTAATACAGGGTTCCTACATTAGTCTAGTACGTGCCTTCCCAAAGCAGATGTTCAGTAAGTGCTCTACAAACAGATGGAGATAGAAACGAATGTCGGGAAGAAAAGCTAAAAAATGCCAAAGAGTGTCAGGCAATGAAGCAGGATAAGGGAGCCAGGGAAAGTCCCAGGGGTTAGAACATGATCCGGCAGTAAGGCCTTAGGAATCTCACCTCTTTCAGTTTCCCTAGACAAGGCCGAAGGCAGACACCGCCTGTTCTGTAATAAAAGATACTACGTGAGGCCAGAGGTTCTTTTGGCTGAATCTCTCTGAGATGAGGGTTCAGACAAGGTAATAAAGAAGCAACTCCCAAGCAGTGAGTCAATGCCCAGTAAATGCTGCTGCCTGACTAAAGCAATGGCGATGGCAGGATTGTTATCTAGATGCAAAAGTGAGTTCAGCAGCACAACCCACTGTGACCCTTCTGTCCTTCTCTTACTGAGCTCCCTGGAGGCTAGCAGAACCTCCCTGACTCCCTGTCCCAGACACCTTCTTCCCTTCCGCTCTCTGCTCTCCGGAAGACTTTATTTCCGAAGAGCCCTTATCTCCTCCTGCTAGCTAGGGTAGCCTGTCAGCCGCTTTGGGTTCCCAGTAGTCCGCAAGCAGGGCTACACTTAAAAGCTATTTCACGCTGTAGCCTGTGCCAATACAGGACCTGTGTAAGCAAGGTTGTTTTTTTTTTAAAGGGAAAACTATAAAATGTGGACAGTTAATTACATCACTATTTTTCTCCTCCCAGTGAAAAATGGCAGGCTGCTAAGTGGTTTGGAGCTCTGTCAGCGTTTCAGATTAAAGGGAATCAAATCTAAACCTTATATTACTTCCAGAGCATGAAAAAGATATAACTTTAAATAGTCCCCATAACTGACGGGGGAGGGTGGGTGGAAAGGAGGGTGATGTTCAGTTGTTGCTATTTTCGTACTCGCAGATAGGTGGAAGGTTTCTGGCTCTTTTTAAGAACAGGTGTGCCCATTTTAAAGGAAGCCAATTTAAGAAAATCCAGTCTAGCTGAACACATCACAAAGAATTCACTTCAAAAGCAATGAAGACAGTCCTTATGATCATTAATGGTTTAAAAGTCTACCACGAATGTGTTTCTAATGATCCATCTGAAAGTATTTCCCTTTTTGAAGGGTCCTGGTAATTATTTAGAGACTACAGTGAGCCATATCCACATTGCATTATTTAAAACCTGTATTTACTGGAAGTCTATATTGGGCAAAGGATTTACTACACATACAAAATTGGTCCCTTTTGTCAGATTGAATTATAAAAGGAAAATGAAAAGTAAACAAAAAACATAGTCTTAAGAACAAGATTTCTTGGGATTCAAGATAATATTCTTAATTTTTACATGGCATTAACTTTAAACAAAAGACAGAGTACTTAATATTTCAGGTATTACAAGAAGCTTGAGTTGTATAACTTGTTTATCCCACAGATACATTCTTATAACCTAATATGCACAAAGCACTGTATTATCCCCTCAAGTGGGTACAAAATGAAGGTGATGTTTTCCCTCTGAGAAAAGTGGAGAAATAAGGAAGTAAACATGAATCACTTAAGAAAGAAGGTCAAACATTATATGGTTAAGTGCCACATTGAAAGTCACAAGCAGCAAGGACAACAGGAAAAGGGAAACCAATCTGTGCTAAAGTAGTGAGAGATGTGAAATCTGTTCTAGCTGTTGAAGGAAAAGTAGATGAGAAGGAGAGAGCTAAGAATTTGCACCCAGGCTCCCTTAAAACTAGGTAAAGACAGGACTTTAAAATGGGAGGGAAAAGGTAGAAAGCGCAGAGGTAGGAAAATAGAAATAGAAGTAATTGGTTAGAGAAGTTACCATCAAATAGCAAGCACTAGAAACAAATAGAATGGTACAGAGACAATGGGAAAACAGTCAGAAATCATAATAGATTCCATTCTGTTGTAGCACAAGGCAGCCAGGCTGGCTCTCAGAGCCCTATTGTTCAGGCTGACTGTTGTCAAGTTAGACGAAAGGGATATACTGTACTTTAACTTCTCAGTGTCCAAAGCACCGGTTTGCCAATGACATTTAAATCTATTTTAATGATGAATCCAGTTTGGAATTCACAGAGCAGTTTTTTCATCTTCTCTCTCCATTAACCTGACAGCACTAGCAGTTTTCCATCACAAATTGCTTAACATAGCATTAACAGGAACGGAAGTGTTCTAGTCTGCTCTTGTCCTCATCACACTCTTTTGAGGTGCTGCCTCTGCCCCTAGGACACAGAGCTTTAACACAGCCCCTGATCCCATCGGATTCCCTTTCAACTGCTGGATACTTTGTCCACGATCAGAACAGGGACAGCATGTGCTATTTCATGATTCTAGCAAGGCGACAGGCTTTGAGAAGGATCTGCCCTGAGAAGGATAACTGCCCTAGAATTAAAAACTGTAAAGGCCACAGCAGGGGCAGAGCTAACCTAGCACAAAAAGGACTCTCTCTGACATCAGGTTGAGGGTCTAGGGCAGGATTTTAAAAATATAGGTCTACAAAGTGGAGAACAACTCACTTCGTATACCAGATATGCTACTTATACTTCTAGATCATGTTATCTTTTAATTGTATAGCATGTTACACTTTTAACATTTTTCACTTTCTTTATCTCACGTTCTAAATATTTTAGACTAAAAGAATCTTCTAAACTATAAAATATTAATTTGTCTTACTGTGGTACAATCTATAGAATACATAGCACAAGTCTTAAACACACAGCCTCTATGTAGATACATGCATATATTACATACATACACACAAGTACACAAACACATACATAAGCATATATACCCCCATTTATTTACCACCCTAGATCAGCATATAAAGCATTTCCAGCATCTTAAAAGGTTCTCTTATGTGCTTCCCCTCAATAATTATTTTCTTTACAACACCGACGTCTTTTAAAAAATGGAAACATAGTTAATCTAAACAATAACTCCCAGCTATGCTCATCCCACTGAGATTTGGGCAAGCTGATTTGACTTATTAGTGTGCTTTCGAAGTTTCTAGAAACAATGATGGGGAAAAGCCAAAAAAATCTCCCTGGGTTCAAAGTTTACACCAAGAAGAACCTTACTACCCCTCTCACCAAACCCCAGTCTTTTGAATTGACTTCATAAGAACTTTTTAAATTATTATTATTATTATTATTTTTGGTACCAGGGATCGAACTTGGGTCCTTGTGCTTGAGAGGCAGGCAGCAGAACCACTGAGCTAAATCCCTGGCCCAAGAACTTTTTTTAAAAAAGTATTTTTGGGCCAGGGATTTAGCTCAGTGGTACTGCACCTGCTTCACAAGCATAAGCTCCTGAGTTCGATCCCCAGTTCTGGAAAATATATATATACTTTTAGAAGAAAATCATGTCTAAGAATCACTGCTAAAAGGAATAACAAGTATCAGAAGATAATTATTGGCCTTTAAATTTTTTCTCTTTTTTTGGTACCAGGGATCGAACTCCAGACCTTGAGCTTGCAAGGCAGGTGGCAGAACCACTGAGCTAAATCCTCAGCCCTGGCCTTTAAATTTTTAAATCCAGAAATTATAACCATTACTAATACATGAGTTCAATAGAAAGAGAATAAAAGGATTGAGAAGGGGCCCAGGGACATCTGGCCTGGCTATTTTTTGTGAAGTTTTTTTTTTTTTAATTCTATTCCCTTTAGATTTATCTCACTTCTCATGGAAATAAAGTGTTGGCATAGATGACACTGAAGGCAAGAGTCAGAAGCAAAAAAAATAATTCCCAGAAAGGGGAAACTTTCTGAGAAAGTTAGACTAGGTTATTTCACGAAACTATGGACTTATGACTATTTAAATAGTTTAGCAGGTGGTGTTTTCCCTCCTCATAAGCCACAACAAACCACAGACAATAAATAATCACTTGTGAAAATCAGCCAGAATGAAAAGAAGTAACACAAATGCAATAAACGGCAGACTGACAATACCAAGAGACTTCACCACAATAACCACTCCATGGTCAGGGCCTGAGGTACCTTCTGTAATTAGTAAAGGCTGACATCCTTAAATTTGAGCACCAATTTATTTTATTTTATTTTATTTTTTTCCATTAAGGTTATTGGTACATTTTAGGTATAAAATACAGTTACATTCATCATTGGGATCTTGTACCATTACATGAGTATCTTGGTTCTTA
>NW_004624743.1:14631228-14683783 GCF_000247695.1 Heterocephalus glaber | reverse complement strand
TTCCCTTCACAAGGATGTAGTGACCATCTTTGTCTCTCTTAATTAGTTTTGGTTTGAAATCTACTTTGTTTGCAAATAAGATTGCTACCCTTGCTTTTTTTCTGGATTTCTGTGACATGCAGAACTATTTCCCATCCTTTTACTTTCAATCTATGAATTTCTTTTTGAGTTAGGTGTGTTTCTTGTATGCAGCATATTGCTGGATTTTGCTTCTTAATCCATTCTGCCAGTCTATTTCTTTTGATTGGTGAATTGAGGCCATTAACATTGATTATACTTGATAGATATTGACTCATCCTTGTCATGATGTTTTACTTTTGTTGGCTCTTCTATTTCTTATTTTCCCCCCTTTCCCTTTAGTTTCTTACCTTGCCTGGTGGCTTTCCTCTGTTGGGCCTCATGGAGTTTTGACCTCCATTGTTTTTTTCTAGGAGATTGTTTAGAATTGCTTGGAGTGCTGGCTTGGTGTTCATGAAATTTCTCAGGGGTTCTTTGTCATGGAAGTATCTAATTTCCACATCCATTTTGAAAGATAATTTTGCAGGATACAACAGTCTAGGTTGGAAATTATTTTCTTTTAGGGCTTGAAATACTTCACTCCAGGCTCTCCTGGACTTGAGCATTTGTGTTCAGAAGTCTTCTGTGATTCTGATGGGCTCTCCTTTGTAGGTGATTTGTTTCTTTACTCTAAGTGTTTGTAGGATTTTGTTCTTCTGTTAGGTTTCTGGGATCTTGACTATTATATGTGTAGGTGTAGGGTTTTTTTTGATCGTGGCTAGTTGGAGTTCTATATGCCTCACTTATCTATATGTCCAATTCTCTACCTCTGTCTGGGAAGTTTTCAACTATTACTTCTGTGAACAATTTTTTAATGTCAATTGTACTTTCTCCTGTTTTTTCGTGGACTCCTATCAGTCTTATGTTACTCTTCTTTACATCATCTAGAAGCTGCTGGATTGATTTCTTGTGGTATCTTACTGTTTTTAAGAAATCTCTGTTTTCATGGTCCTTTACCACAATCCTGTCTTCTATATCTGATATTCTATCTTCAGATTCCCTTAATCTGCTGTGCATACTTTCAATGGAGTGGGGGTTTTTTTGGTACCAGGAATCGAACTCAGAACCTTGCACTTTCGAGGCAGGCACCAGACCCACTGAGCTAAGTCCCCGGCCCTCAATGGAGTTTTTAATCTCCTGAATATCTGTTTGAATCTGTTTCATGGATTATATTTCTTTCTTATGTTGGGCAATCATAGTTTCCATTTCTTTCTTATGCTGGGCATTCATGGCTTCTTGCATGTTTCTGAGCTCATCTATTTTTTTATCTGTTTCTATTCTAGAGCCTCTAATCATATCTTTCACTCTGCTCACCATCTCTGTAGTTTTCTGGGAGGTTATTTCTGCTTTGAATTTTTCTAGAGCCTCATTCATCTGTTTTGTTACATCCTGTGCTATCAGTTCAGGGTGTCTAGGTGGTTGATTATCAGACTTTTCCACCTCATTTCCCTGGGGTTTACCCTTGGTGGGGTGGAAGTCTGAGTTTGTGCCTTGCTTAAATGTCTTCTCATTTTTGTTTTTGGTACTGTCCTTGGTTTAATTCCTGGGTTGATACTTTGAAATTGCTTATTGTAAGTATCTTTGTTGCTTATATTTAGAACCCTTATGGAATGATTGCTTTTCAGAGGTGTCTTCCAGATATAGCTGGTCCTTAGGTTTTGAGTCTCTAATGACTCTGAAGCTGTCTCATTTTCATTATACCAGAAAGGACCACTGACTAGATCAATCACAACACCTTAGCCCAAGTGATACAATCAGCAACACCATAGCATCAAGTACATCTTAGAAAATGACAATTTGTGAAAGTTATTAATCTATCACCTTTAACTGTGTGAAATAAATCAAAATCGAGGACCAAACCAACATATATTTATAGTGAATAAACTCTTCAATATAGCAATTTTAATCTTTGGGATGAGGAGTTAGAAGGAGCTGGGGAGGGAGGCATAGATACGTAGAAGGATAGGGGAAGGTTAGCAGTGAGGCCAGAGGACACAGGTGAGAGAAGGAAAAGGAGAATAAAGGGAAAATAAAGAAGAAATCCAAATTAGCGCCAGAACAGGAACAAAAAGGGAGATGAAGAACAGTGTGGGACAGCAAGAGTGTAAGTGTGAGAGAGAAAGAGAGAGAAAGGAAAGAAAAAAGAAAGAAAAAAAGAAAAGAAAAATAAAAAATTGGAAAAAAATTATAAATAAGAGTAAAAAAAACCCCAATAATAATAATTCTGGAAACAAAAAATAAAAATAAAAATGAAGGGCCTCCTTCAGTGTATGTCTCTGCTGTCACAATAGACAATGTGGGCAGAAGTGTGCAGATATAAGTCAGTGAGTCTCAGCAACCAGTCACAAACCCATAGGATTCAGGCAGATTTCTGGTGGCAAGTCCCAAGTTGAGCTACCTGTCCTCCTACAGGGTAGAACTCTGCAAGGTTGTACTGCAGGTTCCAGCTGCCCTTCCCCTGAAGATAGCCCAGGTTCCAATGGGAGGTGATGATCCCTCCAACTTACCCAGTATGGTGGTCTGGTGTCCCCTGTGTCTTTGTAGTGTGGAACCAGGTAGCAGTACAGCCAAGAGGCTGGGGGGGGGGGGTTCCTGCAGGCACCCGTGTGGCTAAGTGGAATGCCACTATGGGCATGGCCAGTGGCGAGGGGTCCTCACCTTCTGCCTGGTCCCCACCGGTGTGCTTGGCACAGGCTAGACGGGGCAGGACTCCCGGAGACTCGGTACCTCCATCTGACTGATGATTTAAGATATCTGAAATGCGAGTTCGAGTTCGTGTTCTCTAAAATCAAAGAATGAATTCTAGGAACAATGGAAGTTAAAAGTAGGAAAGTTTATTGAGAGAAAGATAGCTTCCAAGAGAGACAGAAGGGGGGCTGGAAAGTGGATTCCCCAACCTGTTTATTATTGAAATGTATGATGTAGTAAAATACTTGGAAGAAAGCTAACTATAACTCACAGAAAGAAAAGAATCTAAGATAATCAGAGATATTAGTTTGGTTAGTTTTCCACTTGCTTTTTTTTTTTTCTGTGCATTTACAGAAAAGTTTAAAAACCAACCATTCAATGTTAGGTATACCTAAATAGGCAGAGGTAGACGCATTTTAGAAACTCTATGCTTAAAGGAATATCTACTCAGAAATGCTTTTTAAAAAAGAAACAAGTTATTGAGGATTTTTTTCATAGAAAACATCATAGAATATTAGTAAATGAGGAAAAAATTGCTTTTTTAAAGAACACAAATGTCACATTGCATGTGTTTCAGATGACTTGTGTATTTTAAAAGTATCATCTTGTATTTGAATCAAAGTTCAACAAAAGCAAAATATACATTATATTATATGATGTCATTAAAACTGTTGAAAATATATCAAGATATTATTGACTAACTTTTCACTGAAATCCATAAAGAGAAAAAATTGTGTTTGGGGTTTGTTATTTGTTTGCCATTAACAAGTAACATAGTTTAGCATAGTGAAGAGCTAAGAGGTATACTTTGGCAACTAAAGCATACCTGTCCTTAAACATTCATCTCAAACCTAACCCAGCCTTGAAATGTTTACATTCATCATTCCTTTGGGTTCTAGTTTTCTGGGTCACTGCTAAAATGCAATATGTTCTCTGAAGGGATACCACCATCTAGAAACACTTATTTTGGATTTATTCAACAAATTAAGTACTCATTAAAATCCTGCACACACGCAGCTGTAAGTCAGCTGCTAAAAACCTAATGTTTTCTCAATCTGTATTTATAGCAGTGTAATTACATAATTAAGAAACTAAGACCCAGGGGAGGAACACGCCTGTGTAATTTGGAAAAGAGTGGGAGTAAATAAGGGGAAAGGTTTTCGGGGGAAGTTGTCCAGCTAGGAGCACCTAGCAAAAGAGTGGCAAAGTGAGAGGCAAGGGGCATTCCGGCAGAAGCACCAACAGTGTGGGACTTGGCGGTGGAGAAGAAAGATGCCTGGCTTGAAGGGCGAGTCCTAGTGGTTTCAGGGATGGGGTGTGTGCCCAGATTTAAATGAAAAATGCTTCACTTAAATTCTAATATTTGTGGGGCGCTTTGCTCTTTACAAAGCACTTTCGTATTCTTTATAATATTTACTCCTTCCACCTTCTGAAGTGGCTTCTATTATCCTCATTTTAAAGACAGAAACGGAGGCTGAGGTGAAATTATTTGCCCTGATTCACATCCAATCTCACATACTCTTCACATGCCGTGGTGCAGTTTCAAGATGGTCTTGAGTTTATTTTACTAACTATAGATGTTAGAAGGAAAACAGAAGCACTCAAAATAAATATATTACATTTTCTATATGGTAAAATACTTTCACATGCAACAATATTGTTTCTTCCTCATTTTAACTGGACACACCAAGAATTTTTACTATCATTTTATAAGTATGGAAATCATGACACAGAATGAGCCAAAATCCCACAGGAAATGACTGATACAGAATTAAAAGCAAAGTCTACCAAGTATGGCTTTCCCATGCCAACACACTGGGCCCCTTGGCCCATACATTGTTTTTGCAAAACTGATTACAGGACTAGGCCATGATGAATGACACCTGAACAATGGGATACCGGAAGGGCAGAAGGAAAGAATACACAGAAAAAGAAAAGGACCTCATAGTCAGAATTTTATTAAACTGGCTTGAAAGAACAATAAAATCCGGTAAGGAAAAGGAAACACAAGTTCTCTACTAGAATCACCACAAGGCTTTCCTGTGACTGCTGCCCATACCAGGATGTCCACACTACCAAGAATTATATTAAAGATCAACATATATAAAGAATAAACCGCAATAATGGAATAGGTAAAACCCTTCCTCATCTCCTTTGAGATGCCAAAATTACCATATCTAGTTCTTCTAAAGATGCTTTGGAGGTGGAAAAGCCATCTGCATCAAGCATGGGGGAAATGTCATTACCAACCAAGTTCATCATGGGTGAAGTACACAACCTTTTACTTTTATAGAATAGTGGGTAATAATTCCTAGAAAAACTGAATAACATTTTAATAAGATTGCATTTATTACAGACAATATATTTTATTTCTGAGCTCCTTGTCTTGTCCTATTTCATGTTCAGTTACAATGGAAAATTGATTTGTGAAAAGCCAGAAGTGACATTAATATTTTGCTAATACACTCTCCATGAAAAGTGTTTATGTCATGCTGATCTTAAAAATTGCAAAATGAAGATCTGAGAAGTAATTAGCTCAGCAACTCCTGACTTGAATTTAGTACACAGTCTTTCTACCCATCTAACACCGGTGTATCTTCAATTATTGCAAAAATGTAGCATGAGACAAAATTCTCAAAACAACCCAAGAGTAAAAGTCACAACATTTTTAGAAGATAAGGTGGCCAAAGAAGGTGGCAAAATACAATTATACTAATGCAAGTCTCTAAAGAAGTCTAAAGATTATTAAAAGCATCTCTCAAACTTGGCTGAACACTAGAATCCCCAGGGAACTTTTTAAAATCCTAATAACTCAGCTGTACCCCTAGATCAACCACACCAGAATCTCTGAAAGTAGGATGCCGGTGTTAATATGCACAACCAAGGCTGAGAACCACTGGATTAGAAAACACCAAATCCTTACATGAATGTGATCATCTGTTAGATTTAAAGAAAAATAAACATTTGCAATAAAAGCTTGGGCTTTGAGGGTTCAAATGCTGGCAGAATCACCTTCTTCTACCTGCATGACTAGAGCAAGCTTTTCAACTGTGAGTCTCTAGACCATTTGAGAGAGCGCCCATGAAGAATAGCCCATTGTGAAGGCCCGCACCCCACCCTGCCTGGCACATGAAAAAACCACGTTATGTTTTACGGAGAATGGTCTCGACCATAGGGCACACTTGTTTCCATAAGAACTTTTCAGCACATACTACAGCAGCCATTTCTTTTGCCAAGAATGAAACAAAAACCTGCATGAAGAGTCTCCAATTCACTAATGACTCTCACACCAAAAGCTCATCTAAAAATTGGCTGTTTGAAGCAAAACTTAGGTACCAGTTTTTGCCAGTTGGCCAAGTCAACAGACTGGTAATCACCAGTGTTGGCAAGTATGTCGAGAAACGAGACTCTGCAAATTAGTTTTGTTTTGAGGAGTAATTTGGCAATAACTAAAGAAATTTACATGTAAATATTCTTTTATCCAACTAATCCATCCCTGTACACCTGTCCTAGAGATCGCTCTACATATTCACTCAAAGAGATATTGTTCAACCAGGCATGGTGATATGCACCTGTAATTCTAGCACTTGGGAGGCTGAGGTAAGAGGGTCACAAGTTCGGGTCCTGCCCAGGCAATGTAGTGAGGCCCTGTATCAAAATAATAATAACTTTAAAAAAAGTTTAAGGGGCCGGGGATTTGGCTCAGTGGTTCCGCCGCCTGCCCCACAAACGCAAGGACCCGAGTTCCATCTGTGGTACCAAAAAAAAAGTTTAAAAGGTCTGGGGAATATAGTTCAGTGCAAAGGCTCCGGGTTCAATCTCCAGTAACATACACATTTGGTTTTCATGGCACTTCCCACTTCCTGAAATGGTGGGGTTGTTTATGGTGTTTCTTCAATACTAGAACATAGAAACTGTGGAAGGTCATCTGTCTGTGGCTCACGGGTGAAAGGCCTTGCCAGCAAGGCCTGTGTGACGGTCGTATTTGTTGCCTGTAATGTGATGTTATTTGACATGTTTAATTTTTTGGTTTCTGGTGTATTATCTCCATTAATCAACAATCCAATTCACTTTATTTTAGTTATCATAATAATATACAGATACCCAAGAATAGCCCATTAGCCCAAGCCATGATAGTAACCATTTATATCCATTTACAGCCTTTCCCACCGTGCTGTCCCGGGGTGCTCTCTGCCCTTGCTTGACGCCTTCGGGGTAAGCACTACCTTGAACTTCCTGTTCATTATTCCTTTGCTTATTTTTGAATGTTATACAAATGATACTGTACTATATATAGTTCTGTAGGATTTTATTTTTTTATTTGAAATTTTGTGACAAAGATTTACCTGGTTGTTGTGTGTATCATCCCTTGCATTGTTCTACTTTGAGAATTTATTTTAATGTAGTTATCCATTCTCCTGCAGTTGGCATTTTTGTGTTTCCTATTTTGGACTCAGAACAGTGATACTAGGCACACTCTTCCTGACATTTTTATAGCACAGGAGTAGTCAGCTTCTGGCAGGAAATCTGGCTGCCATCACACGAACCCCACCACGCATAGGAGTCACTGATGGGCTCCCCTAAGGCTTAGTTTCTCCTCCATCCTCTGCCCAGACCAGTTCAAGGTTCCCCAAGGAGGGAACTGGGAAAAGGGGCAAGTGCTCCTTTAAAAGGCAGTACTTGGCAGAAAGCATTTGCTGCCTTAACTGGTCCCTTCTAGAACCATCCTATTTTGGTTTTTTGCTTAAATTCTTTTATTGGTACATTTTAGGTATACAATACGTTTACATTTATCATTGGGTGCTTGTACCTGAACATGATGTATCTTGGTTCTTATTTTTTCCCCATTACCTGTGTGCCCTTCAGCCGCTCCACCCTTCCCTATTTACACAGACTTTGTTTCCATTTTTCTCTTTTCTCATAATTTTCCTTTCCCTTCTTTCCTTTCCCCTTCCCCTCCCACCACCCCTACCCCTTTTGATTAAAATGAAAAATTGATAATCTGAAATAGGAAGAAAAGGTCCAGAACCATTCTATTTTCTCCAACTCTAGGTTATTACTACCTTGCCTACCTCCTGCAGGATCCTAAAAATTTTACTTGAGAGACACATTTCTGAACAGTCTGATTTCAATGCATTATTTCTATCAGAAAAAAATCTCCAAGAGAAGTATAGCTGGTAAAGAAGTATAGCTGATCTAAAATGGTATCAAATCCCACAGATACTTTTGTTTAGCCTTCATACTTGTTATCTAATGTCACAAAATGCAAAACAGGGACTCCTGGAATGCCACACACACAAAAAGGAAGAAAACAGTCTGAATGATAAATCAAGTATCAACAGCTACTTTTTTTGTACCCTCTCACCAAGCAGACCTAAAACCATTCAGGCAATTTAGTAAAAGAGGAAAAATAGAATAATCTATACATTGTCTTGCAAATTTTTTTAGTGAATTTAGAATACAGCCCAAATGGTTTGCAATGCTCATGCAAACACTCACTAGCTGGGTGTGGTGGCACACGCCTGTAATCCCAGCACTCCTGAGGGCGAGGCAGGAGGATAGCCATGAATTCAAGGCCAGCCTGGGCTCCATAGTGAGTTCAAGGCCAGCCTGAACTACACAGGGAGACCCTGTCTCAAAAAACAACCAAACAAAGCCCTACTCTCAGTGTCTCACCAGTTTTAAAATATCTATTCTGTGTTCCCATTGTCCACAAAGTTCAAATCACATAAATCTTTTTTTAATTGGGTTTTTAAAAAGTTGCATCCTCCTCCCAGGAAAATACAAGCAACAACTTTCAGGACTCCATCAACTAGGGAGCATTTAACTGACAAATAGCCTTATAGGTAATAATCATGCGTACCGCCAGACTCCACCTTTCTCTCCAGATTAAAAGTGTTAGAAAGAGGAGGAAGAAAGGCCATTTTCCCCAAACCATTGCCTCACATCCCAAAACACACACTCAGCACTCCTGTAACTAAATCCATCACTGCCCAAATCCTCTGGACTTGAGAGTACCCAGTGACTTGCACTTCCCAGCCTGTGCTCCAGCTCATTTCCACCAGCCAATCCCTTCCTCAATGCCATAGCTGCAACGGGGGACACAGATGGGGAACCCCGCCAGTTACTCCATCTTCAACCCCAGCGGGGACTGACACGCTCAACAACCCCTTTTTATGCTCAGGTCTGGCCTACTGGTCCCCCGAGCAGCTCAGTCAACTTTCCTAGTCTCCCTCGCCCTCTTCCCCTTAGCCAGGGCCGTCCTGTCCATGACTCTTCCAGACTACTGAGATGATCCCTGAGCATAAGCATCCTCGACTGTTTACCACACAGCCCCGCCCCGACCCACGCTCTGAACTATTTTTATCCGAACCCACCAGGGCCGACTTTCCTCTCATTCCAGAGGAAGTGACCTTCCTTCTGTGGCTTCTGGCTAATTCCTTCACCTATGCTGGCAAATTCCACCCCCTTCCTCATATTTCAGACTTCTTTCTCCCTAGATTGACTACTTTCTCACAGAGCCAACTGGTTCACTTCTTAAAACCAGCAACAAAACTCCCTGCTTCTCTCTTTCTCCCTCACAGCCAAGCTCCCTCCTTGAACAAATAATTCAATGCCCTATGCCCACTTCTTACTTTCTGTCCACTCTTCTACCAACTGCAACCCGGATCCCAGCCCTACCATTCCAGGCTAACGTGTCTCTGGCAAAATTGTGACACTCTGCCAGTTGCTAAATCTAGTATATTTTTTAAAAATCTAATATTTTTTCGCCCAGTGCAAACCTTAGCTGACCTCGCTGTGGCAGTAGACAATATAAACCATTTGATTCCTCTTAAAGTTTTCTCTTGTTGGGTCTGGGATTTAGCTCAGTAGTACTTTGTGAATTTGATCCCCTGTACCAAAAAATAAATAAATAAACTAATTAATTAATTAAAGGGTTTTTCTTGTCTTTTCTTAAAATTCTGCTTCTCTTCTTAACATATAAGATATTTCCACCCTCGTTCCACTTTTTAGCTTTCTATTCTACTGTCTCCCTCTTAAAATGCTCCCTGTGGTTCTAACCTTGATCCTCTCTTCCTTACTCTGAACATGCTTCCTTGGAAAGTACTAACCTCCTTGATATCCATCCTGGAGCCTGAGATGCCCCATCTTCAGGCATTTCATGTAATCCCCCTCATTCTCAATTCCCCATACACACACACACCCCAATAGCGGTACACCTTATCCTTGTTTCTCTTTTTAAATGAAGACCATCACCATCTGCTCAATCAGACAGGGATTCCTGGGAATGGCAGCTTCCCCACCCTGCCCCACCCGTGAATCCCATCAGTCGCTGAGGATTGGACAATCTGTCTCCTCAATGTCCTGGCTGTCTTTCATTCAGGTTTGACTTACTGTTGAAATAATAAGAAATACCTTTGCTCAGAATTCTACATGTATGTGGGATTGGAACATAGGCAATTCTCACAACAGGGAGTGTCAGGAGGTATTATTATCCATATTTTCACAGAAGAAAAAAGCTGAGACACAGGGAAGAAAAATAGCTACTCAAGGTCATGAAGTCCAGAAGTGGCTGAGCCAGGTTCATCCAAATTTAGGTCTTCCTGGCTCCAAAGGGTACATCCTTTCTACCATTCTAGCAACCTTCTGTTGCGGTATTTTCCAAATTAGTCTCTGTATATCTTGTCTCACATTCTGAGTCCAATCTAAACTCTGTGGTAGACAATATCAGCCTTAGTCTTTCAATAATCATTTTATGGTGGCTGGGGATTTAGCTCAGCGGTTTTGCCACCTGCTGCGCAAGCGCAAGGACCCGAGTTCAATCCCCAGTACCAAAAAAACCCAAAAAAATCATTTTATGGTGAAAATAACACATATACTGAAAAGTCTACAAAATAAAAACACAAAGGGCCGGGGATTTAGCTCAGTGGTGCCGCCCTGCCTCGAAAGCACAAGGTCCTGAGTTCGGTACCAAAAAATAAATAAATAAATATAAACACACAGATTTCCTTTGTGTTACTTAACTACTCAGCATATTTAAAGCATATTCATCAATTTACTCTTTGTAAGTTTATCTTTAGATAAATACTGAATTATTTGGGAATAAATAGAACAGCTTTGAAAAGCAACAGTCTTCAAATCAATTCATATTCTGATCATATTTAATGCAAAGATAAACTGGAAGTCAATTCATTGCTTGTTTTCTATTATTTAGGAATATTTTTCCATTGTAAGGGACCAAAAAGTCCCAAATGATACTGTCTTTTATTTTGTTTTGGTTTTCTTTTTTTGTTTGTTTTCTTTTTTGAGATAGGGTCTCAGCATGTACTTTAGAATGGCCTTGAACACAGAGTGGTCCAGGCTGGCCTTGAACTCGTGGAGATCCTCCTGCCTCAGCCTCCCAAGTGCTGGGATCACAGGCGTGCATCACCGCACCTGGCACCAAATGACAATGTCTTAACTCAAAAAGAGATTATTGACTAGTGTAACTGAGGAATTCCAGTGGCAGGCCTCCTCCAAGCAGGGCTGAATTCTGAGCTCCATAACATCACACAGCTTGGTTTTTTTCCCATCTGGTGGCTCTGCCCTACCACCCATCCCATTTTGTTGGCTTCTTTTTCAGATGCTACTTGCAAGTTCCTAGAACCTCCAGGTTCTCCCCTTCTGCTGATGAGAGGCACCAGCTCTTACTTTGCATAGCAGGTGTGATCAACAAATAGAGTAAATATTTAAGTATTTTTCAAAATTATGACAGTAGAAGGCACATTGCTGTTAATCCCCCTTACAATACTCCCCTTCACTTTGAACACACTTATTCTATCATTCTTGCCACTTTCTGAAGCAGTTTTAGAGGTCTTCTTTCAAGCGTGTCTTTAGTTGCACTGTCGTGGTTGCCCCAATACCCTGAATCAATTCAAAACACTTACTTTTCAAGGTCATTTTGACTCAGTGGAAGAGTGAGAAGTCACACGATGCCAGGCCTTGTAAACAAGGTGGATGAGGACGCACCATAATGTTTTTACAAGCCTCCCTTTCTCCTGGATGGCAGCATTCACTATATTTTCAATCACACCTTATAAAGACACAAACAAAAGAAAACTTCCAGAGCTGCTTCAGACAGTGGCAAGAACAATGGGATTTGTGCTTTTGAAGCAAAGAGGGGTATTTTGAGGGGGATTGATGGCGCTATATCTTTCACTGTAGTACTTTTTCTTAAATTTAAATATTCACTATATATTTCAAACACTCCTTGTACACCCAAGTTCAAGGCCAGTGGAACTTCTCCAGCGGTCTTAGAATTATTCTGATTACCCTGGCTTAAGTCAGTGCCCACCCTGAAATTACTGTACAACTCCTCAATTCTGGCAAGGGTCAGCTACACAAAATGCCCTGGTTGTGTTAAGACAGAATCACTGGCTCCACTTCTGGAGCCAGAGAGTGAAGGTCCAACCATGTAAACGGGGAATAGGAATAGAGAGGTGGATCTTCAGAAGAAAATCAGCGGGAGTGTGTAGATGCGCCTTCAGTGAACCACACCTCTTACTAGTCGCACTTGCTATAGTCCCCTTCCTTCAAATCTGGCTGGCCCTGTGACTTTTTTTTTAAACAGACCTTATTTTTAGAACAGTTATAGATTTATAGAAGAAATGAGACCATAGCAAAGTTCCCATTTACTCCTTCACTCTACTTGTCATAAAACTAACATCTTAATTTGTTTTAACCAGAAAGCATATATTAAAGTTATTATTGGCCAAAGTCCACAGTAGCCAATTGGGATTTCTTTCGTGTTTGTCTAGTATTTTTTTCTATTCCAGGATTCTATCTAGGGTCCCACGCTACATTTACTTGTCATTGTCTCCTTAGTTTCTCCTGGCAGTGACTGTTTCTCAGACTTTGTTTTTGATGATCTGGATGGTTTTAATGAGTACTAGTCAAGTATTTTGTAGGAGGTTCCTCTGATGTTGTCTGATGTTTTCCTCACATTTATACTAGGGCTATGGGTTTTGAGGAGGAAGACCACAGAAGCAAAGTGTCATTTCCATCACATCGCATCAAGATACATACTGTCACATGATTTATCACCATTGACACTGACCTTGGTCACATGAGGTTTTCCTCTTTCTCCCATTCCTACTGGATTATCCAGAAGGAAGTCCAGTGACGAGCCTACAGTTTAG
Organism: Heterocephalus glaber; assembly: GCF_000247695.1. Next base: position 14,670,860 of record NW_004624743.1, on the reverse strand, counting down.
CAATAGGCACGTATGTTTTCCTTCCTTGAGAGTGGAGTATCCAGATCATTATTTTAATTCTTCATCAAGGACTATGTCTATTTTCATTCATTTATTTATTATTCAGTCATTTATTTATATCAGCATAAGTGCACAGACCTTAATCTTACACTCTGAAGTATCATTTAATGCTACTTTACTTTTGCTGTTAGTGTTGCTTAAACTGTTCCAACTTGGAACACTGGGATCACCTACAGTTGCTGGCTGTGTTGGACCAGCTTTTGAACAATAGAATCCAATACAAGTAATAATGCACGATCTCCTAAAAAAAGCTGTCATACAAAGCTTTGCAGCTTCCAGTAGGGTCTCTTGAACCCTCACTCTGGGAGAAAACCCTCCTGTGTAGGAACTCTGCTCTGTAGTTAGACTGCAGTGCTGTGAGGAATCCCAGCCAGCCCTGTGAAGAGCCATGTGAACAGGAAAGACGGCAATCCCAGACCCTGGCTTTTCCAGCCATTCTAGTTAAGGAGCCAACTATGTGAAGCCGTCTTATACACCTAACCCAGTTAAGCCTTCAGATTACTTGAGCCCAGCTATCATATGCCTGCAACCATACAAGAGGCCAAGCAGGAATTCCAAGCTCAATACCACCTACAGAACCGTGAGCAATGGCAACAAACTGTCTCAAGTGACTGCATTTCAGGGTAGTTTAGAGTGTAGTAAAAGATAACTGAAACAGATAAGAAATCAACTTCAAGAAATCAAGATCGGATGTTTTCTGTCTGTGTGGTGTGTGTGTGTGTTGGGGATTTTTCCCAGGGTCTTGGCACTGCTATCTCTCTAGCCCTTTTTTCAGTTTTTATTTTGAGACAGGGTCTTGCTAAGGTGCTAAGTTGCCAGGTTGTGCTTGAACTTTTGATCCTCCTGCCTCAGCCTCCCAGAGTGCTGGGGAATTTATAGCCACAGCATCTGGCTGTAGATTAGATTTTTAACTGTTGACCTAGCCTTAAAATTATTTATCCAGACACATAACAAAATGTTAATGAACTTTCCTTCCTCTCAAATAAACTCATTTAACCTCTAGGATTCTTGAGGCTACATTCTTGTTTTTTTGTTTTTTGGGTTTTTTATTTGTACGGGGAATCAAACTTGGGACCTTATGCTTGAGAAGCAGGCGGTGGAACCATTGAGCTAAATCCCCAGCCCTTGAGGCTATATTTTGATCAGGAACATTCCTCCACACAGATAAATTAGACATTCTGAAGACATTAATGTCAGTTTAAAACCATGAATATTTATCTTGAGTAACTCTTCTGTTGCCCTAATAATTAGTCATAGCAAAGTAGACTTCCTTTTAAAAATATATATATATTTTATTATGCCTATTAATTTTAAATACTAGGTTTCAATATGGTCTTTTCCTACATGCGTATACTATATTTTGATCAGGTCCATCCCCTCTTACACAACCTCTCCCCAAAGTAGGCTTCAAGCAGTAGAATCTTTAAGAAGCCAGAAACCAGAAATGTGTTTCCAGTACCATGATAGGAAATGTATTTCTATTCTGAGCCAATCTAAACTTTTACTGGTACCCTTACAGAAGCTTGGGGACACAGATCTCCATTCAACCAGAGAAAAGAAGCCATTGCTTTTCTACATACACTGCACACTTCCAGAGCTAATGGGATACGGGAGAGGTAGGGAAAAAATCCAAAATACACCTCCAGAAGAGATAAGATTATTCGTGTCAAGATTAGATTACCAGATTCAAAAGATGATGTCACATCTATTTTTCTTCTGCAAGGGAAGGTAGATTGGTTTTCTATTTTATTCTTGACTCTTCCCTCCTCTTTTTTCAAATTTCTTGTATTTTATTGAGACAGTTTGCTTTTAGACATTTGGTTTGCAAATATATTTAAATTTAATTCATACTCATTTCATTTAGAATTTGTAATGATTTGAGTTGGCTTGGGTATAAGTTTATCTTGGGATAATGAACAAAGTATCACTTACTAAATTAATAGGATAAACATGACACAATACTTGTATGATCTCAAACATTAACTGTGTATACAAACAAATATCACTAAACTGCAAGCAAGTCTTACCTATTTACTAGTGATGCACCTTGAGAGAACTTATTAATTAGTTTAAATTGACAAAGCAATAAAAACATTTCTATTTAAATATTCACCAATCAGAATCACTAGAGTGTAGGGATGGAGGTTCCTTGAGGTGAGAGATAATGTCTCTGGCACCTGAAAATGTAGACTGGGACCTTAGAAGACCTTTGGTAAATGTTTACTGAGTTCATGAATCAATATTCAGATTTCAATGATAAAGGATAATGACTTGTATAATACAGAGTTCTCAAATGGCAGTTCGTGGGCCAAATTCAGCTCACAGTCTGGTTTGGCCTATATATTGTTATGTTTAGTTTTCATTTTTAAAAGGTAAAAATTATTTTGCTTCATAATCTTTTTAAACATGGAATACAATGACAAGTCTCACTCCCATCTCTGCTGGCGTTCCCATGTCCTCCCAACTTTTTTCAAGATAATCCGTTTTTAAGAATTTCTTGAATATTCTTCCAGAATTTGTTTAGATAAATTCTAAAACAACTGTAGAGAGTCATATCCCTTTTTATACAAAGGTAGAATATTATACACCCTGCATTTTATCTTTCTGTTCTTTTTTCACTTAAAAATATACCTGAAAATCTTCTTCTCTATCAACTAATGACTTTAACTCACTGTTTCATGGCCATCTATAGAAGACATTTCAGTTCCAGGTAGAGTCATATTGTCAAAGGCTAGTGGGAGAAGAGAGATGCTTTCCTTAGTTCATTATACCAAAGTAGCTGTGCAGGGATGGGAAAGCCACAATACAGTAATAGCTCTCAAACACAGCAAGCAATCCACATACTAGTTACACTGAATAATGGCAAATACAGCACCCACAGGTGTACACACACACATCTACACACATTCACGCCTGGAAATGCTAAATCAGTGACCATGCTAGAATTTCCAGGTGATAAAAACTCAACACCATCTTTCTCACCTGCATCTTGCCCCAACTCCCCCCATTACACTTTCAGACCCTCCAAATTCTACTCTCCAGAGGTAAAAACCTACTGCATGTAATGTCTCCTAGATCTGCCTAATCACAACAATGTTAGGAACCCTTGTCAAAAGTGCAGATTCCTAGCCTCATTCTGTGGAGATTCTGTTTTGAGAGTCAGGAGAGTTGGGGAAGACGATGTTCTAAGATATTGCTATATTCTCCCATGCCTGTCTAAGTTAAAAATCATTCTCATAGGGAAACACTGTCATAAGATACTGTGTACCATATTATGATGTCTTTTGTAATGATTTTTTAAATATCTTAAATTTTAAAAATACAGATTGACAAGTACAAGTGCATATATTCATTGTATATAACACATTGTTTGAAAGTGCATATACATTATAAAATGAATAAATGTAGCTAATATGTGCATTACCACACAGCTATCATTTTGGTGTTGAGAACACTTTACATCTGCTCTCTTGGCATTTTTCAAGAATATAGTATATTGTTAACTGTAGCCACCGTGTTGTACAATAGATCTCTCCCAAACTTATTCCTCCTCTCCAACTAAAATTTTGTATTTTTAAACCACCAGGCCCTCCTAAAAAACCATTCTACTTTCTACTTCTATGAGATCAACTTTTTTTAGATTTCAAATATGAGTGAGAACAAGTGGTATTTATCTTTCTGTACCTGGCTTAACATAAAGTCACCTAACTCCATCTATATTGCTGCAAATGATAGGATTTCACTGTTATAGTTAAATAATATACTATTTGTATCACATTTTCTTTATCCATTCACTCATTAATAGATACTTTAGTGATACCATATCTTGGCTATTGTGAATAGTGATGCAATGCACATGTGGAAATAGGTAACTGGTTTTGTTTCCTTTTTTGTACTGGGATTGAACTCAGTACCTCGTGCTTGCCAGGCAGGTGTGATGCCACTGAGCTAAATCCTCAGCTCTAATAGGTAACTCTTTAACATTTCCCAGGGATGGGACAATTGGATAGGTAGGTCTATTTTTATTTTTTGAGTAACTGCACACTTTTTTCAACAATGGCTGTACTAATTTAATTTCCACAGTGTATAAGAATCCCCTTTTCTCCAAATCTTTTCCAGTACTTTTAAAAAATATAGCTAACTGGAGGTGAGATGTCTCACCATGCCTTCAGTATTCAGCAATTTTTACATACTTGTGGCCATTTATATAACGTGTCTTGAGAAATGACTATTCAAATCAGTGGCCCATTTTCAACCAGATTTATTTATTTGATGTCGCTTGTTGGAGTGCCTTATATATTCTGGATATTAATCCTTTGTCAGATGAATAGTTTACAGATATTTTCTCCCTTTCTGGAGGCTGTCTCTTCACTCTGTTGATTGTTTTCTCTGCAGTGCAGAAGTTCCTCAATATGATTTAATACTCTTTGTCTGTGTTTGCTTCTGTTGCCTGTGTTTTATGGATTTATCAAAAAAATCTTTGCCTATGCCAATGACCTGAAGTATTTCTTCCAGGGTTTTTTTTTTTTTTTTACTAGTTTCAGGTCTTCAATCTGTTTTGAGTTGACTTTTTACATGGAAAGAGTTAGGGGCTTAGGTTCATTGTTTTCCATGTGGATATCCAGTTTTCCCAACATTGTTTAGAAGAAATTGTCCTTATCCCAGTATATGTTGCTCTTGGTGCCTTTGTCAAAAATCAGTTGGCTGTAAATACACACACACACACACACACACACACACCCTCTATTTTTATTCCACTGGATTATGCGTCTATTTTCATTCCAGTACCATGTGGCTTTGGTTACTATAGTTTTGTATTATATTTTGAAGTCAAGAAATATGATGCCTTCTATTTGATCTTTTTGAGATTGCTTTGGTTATTCAGGGTCTTTTGTGATTTTAGACAAATTTTAGAATTGTTTTTGCTGTATTTATGAAAAATGTCATTGTTATTTTAATAGATTTTGCAATGAATTTACATATTGCTTTGGGTAGTATGAACATTTTAGCAATATTAGTTCTTCCAACCCATGAACACAGTGCATCTTTCCATTTATTTGTGTCGTTTTGGATCATTTTCATCAGTGTTTTATAATTATCTGTGCAAAGATCTTTCATTTCTTTGGCTAAATTTATTCCTAAGTTGTTCTTTCTTTCTTTTCTCTGTTTCTTTTTTTTTTTTTTTGGTAGCCATTATAAATGAGATTGCTTCTTGATTTCTTTTGCAGGTAGTTTATTGCTACTGTGTTTATAAGGACTGCTGATTTTTGTGTGTTTGTATCCTGCAACTTTTCTGAATTTGTTCATTAGTTCAAACAGATTTCTTTTTTTCTTTTTTTGTGACATCTCTAGAGATTTCTAGGTATAAGGGCACGTTATCTGCAAACATGGATAGTTCAACTTCTTTTCCAATTTGGGTGTCTTTTGTTTCTTTCTCTTGCACAATTTCTCTGGCTAGGAGCTCCAGTATAATACTGAATTCTAGTGAGTATTTTAAAGAAATACTCTTTTAGAAAAGTGCTACCTAAAGTTATTCAGAACAATAAACAAATAAGATGTGAATATTTGTTTGGCACTTCAGAAGAGATTACTCTCAGCCAGAAGGAACAAACCCAGGAGGGATGGCAAAGTTAAAGGTAGTCTTTGATGGCATAGTTCTAGGGTCTTGAGAAACAAAAAAGAAAGTAGCATTTGTTTAGGTCTTGTATGTCTGGCATTATACTTAGAACTAGGATTTATATCTTGCATCACAATCTATTAAGCACAGGCAGGTATGTATTAATTCCTCTGTTTTAAAGAAAACCAAACTGAGTCATATTTAGATCAAATCTCTTCCAAGGATAAAGTCAGAAACTAGAATTTGAATTTATGTTCCTGGCTCCCAAACAGTAGCCAATGTATATATCTCAAGACTAAAGAATATTCAAGAACTCAAATGACACAACTTCCCCTGGGTGCATTTTGGCTTCAACTCTAATTGCTGAGTTATCTGAACACAGTCCCATCTGTGGAAGCTGGTCTCCAAGATGGTTCCCAGGGACCCTGTATTCCTCCTTGCACATTGTATCAGGATTCATTTGTATAACCAGTGAAATACAGTAGAAAGAACGGTACACAACAGGAAAGTCTAGGTCACTTACCCTTGGGAGAGCCCATCGGCATGTGATAGGGAGACTTGAGCAGCCCTGCACAGATGCCCATGTGGTAAGAAATGGCCTGGAGAGATGGAATGAGCCATGCTGGAAGCAGTTCCCCTGAGCTCTAGTCAACCTTTGGATGACTGAGTTGCAGCACATACTGTGACTGCAATGAGACATCCTGAGTCAGAGCCCCCTGGCCAATCTGCTCCCAACTCTCAGATCCACAGAAACTATGAGATAATGTACGTCTGTTGTTTTAAGCCCTTAACTGTCAAAGTAACCTATTACACATCAACGTATAACTACCAAAAGTTTCTATCATATAGATGAAAAAAGGTAGATTTTGTCTCTTCTGTGACCTTTGCTAATACAGAACACAGCCACTTGAAGGGGGACAAAATGAAGAACTTTTATTACACTTTCTAAACATTATTAACTTTTTACTTTGTTTTAGAAATGACTAGTGCCAAAAATAGCAGGGCAAGATCACTTCAACTACAAAGTGGGGGAAAATATTTTTATGAACTTGAAGCTTGAACCAGTATGAGTGAAAAATAATCTACCAAGTGGGCAGAAGAAGTGGTTTTGTAAATAGAGCTCCACACTGTTGCCAAACTCTGAGATACAGCCTCAGATGACAAACTGCTTCAGCAGGCTAAAGATAAAACACATGTTTGCCTACTGGTTGGGCAAACAGACAATGAGGACCATCTGTTAATTACCACCAGAAGACCTGGAGAGAGAGAGAGGAAACAAATGAAACTGCCCAAGGTAGATACTTTTCTTTTCTTTTCTTTTTATTTAGTTTTTCTTTTCCTTTTCTTTCCTTCCTTCCTCCACTCACTCCTTCCCTCCCTCCCTCCCTTCCTTTCTTTGTGCTATGCTTTGAGAAAAGAAGACTATAATTATGATGGAAACAAATTTATTTAAATGATTATTTTTCAGTCATCCATATAAAACATTTCTAAGAAAGTAATTAATAACTAAAAAATATAGCAAGTAGGTCATAACTACATGAGTAAGTTTCTAATACGACATAGGGATAGGAAATATTAACATGGCACACTCATTTGGGATTTATTTTCACCAAGTGTTTTATAATTACTTTCATCTTTGACCTATTAAAGCAATATGGTACAACGAGTTGAATATTCTAAGGTGACATGAAGTACACTGAGGTTTTTTGTAAGCATTACAGCTAATCCCAGGTCATGTCATACAGACCTTCTGCATTAGTCTTCACTGCAGCAAGTTATAGCAGGGGATGAGGGGAGAAGAAGTGGTGAAGAATACTGAGAAAGAGTGCCACTCCCCTCTGCCCCTCATCTTCAGGCCTCTGATATTCTTAACAGCTTGTTCTAAGTCTTTTCAAAGGACCACAGTGTTGCTTATCGTCTATCTTTATGCCCTAACTCCAAGCTGTCTCCAACGTATCCTACTTGTCAAGAACCTACAAGAAGCTGACCATACATTGGGCCCCTATGGTACTTTTCAACAGGCAGGTCCAAGCCTGGTGTGCTGGTGCATACCTGTAATTCTAGCACTCTGGGAGGCTAAAGCAGGAGGATCCCAAGTTCAAGACCAGCCTGGGCAACTTGGTAACTTTGCAAAACTCCATTTCAAAAAGGGGGGGGAGGGCTGGGGATGTAGCTCAGTGTGAAAGCTCTAGGTTCAATCCCCAGTATCATCAAAAAAGAAAAAAGGAGGAGGAGGAGGAGGAGGCGGCAGCAACAGCAGCAATGAGCACTTCTACAGCTCCCTATCAAATGAACATCATGTGCACGAAGGAAGCTGTCTGCCCAGCTCTACCCTTAACATTTGTAGGCCTGGGGCAAGACTACAAATGGAAGCACATATTTAAAAGTTATAAATTAATCACACAGTAAGCTAAAATATGTCCTATCATCCTAACAAATAACTTCATAAAAACAAAATTCTTCAAATATGAATAAAGTTATGGGTTTTATATGACTGAAAGTTAACAAAGTAAACCAACTGAATTATTACTGTATCAGAATTATTTCTGAGTAGTGTGGTCACAGATAGTAAGTAATATTTGGATGAGTACTAATGATGTCTATTAATTCATAATGTGCTATATATTTATTCATAAAATATATTTTTCTCACCTTTGATTTACCAAAATTACTAATTCTGTTGTTTACTCAAGATTTGCACATCATTTGGGTTTCACTGACAGGAAATGCCAAATTAGACAACCTTTCCCGTGTCAAAATTATTAGTTTTTATTAATTGTATTTAGAGAAATATTTCTGCTGAGATAGCAGCAACTAGAATTGTCAATAAATTTCTCCAAGTTATATTTAGTTCAGAAGTGAACGCTAACTTTACAGAGCATGCTCAAACATTGGGACAGATTTTCACAAGATAAAGTATCATTCCAAAAATATTGTCAGGTATTTTAATTTCATCATATACTTTGCTTATCGCGCACTCTTAAGATAGTATCTGGGTTCATATAGGGTATCTCAAGTCTTCTGTACAATTCTGGTATAGTACTACAAAAATTAAATAGCACCATGTTGTTCAATTTGTTCAGATCTTTCTTTGGCTGGGAATATACCTTGATTTCTAATGGTCAGAAAATAGACTTATAAAAATTAGCTTGGGGATTTTAACAATATGAGTCCTCTCCTTTATATGTGAACATTTTTATTTCTTCTCTGGGGGGGGAGATTTCATTTTATACTTACTACACATATAGTTTTATTCTATTTTATAAATTATCTTCTTTAAGTTTTAAAAATGTTTAAATCCTTTTCAAAGTGAATTAACCAAACAGATCTATTTTTTCTGTTTTTTGTAATATTAATAGCAAGTAAATATGTGAATAAAAATATTCAAAATTAATTTCATTTTCTACACAAAGCCACAATTCATTACTTAAGAAATTTCTGTTCTTAGCTGCTACAGTACATTTTGAATTCTGTTTAAATCTAATTGCTTTAATAGGATTAGATCAACACTCTCATTTTAAAACCATGAGTAGCTACTAGGTCAAATTTTGTGGTTTTCTTTAGATGCTCCACATTTTAACAGATCCTAAACATATTGTATGTAATGTTTAAATTGTTCCAAAGACGTCATCAGTCCCAGCAGGACTGAGGTCCTGTTTCTCAGTAACAAATTCAAACCTATATAAATAGCATATACTTATTGACTTTTCATCAAAATCCTGTTCACCTTTGTGGTTATCAATCATGCTGGCGCAAGTATCACTGTCTCTTCCTAAATAATATTTTAAATCAAAACCTGTTATTAAAGTTTATTCATTCCCACCTCCAGTAAAAGTCTATACATTTTACAAAAGTGAGGATATCAATGAAAAGCTCAGTTATTTTGACTTTCTTATTTTCCTCTCTTAATAGTTCAACATAAATATAAATGCTATTAATTTTGCAAGAGTTTTATTCCTGATACAATCTAGTTGAACTGAGTAATTATTGCTTTTTTTAAATTTTAGAGATTATTCCTCACCTTACTTTTTAAATCTCTTAATCATTTCATTTTGTACTTTTTGCTAGAGTCATTTTTTTCATTTTTTGGACCTATCTTAAATTTTTGGTCATCTTTTCATCAACTTTCAAAATCATTTCTATAAATCCTAGATATTTTTCCCTAACTTCTATAAGTACTGTGCTTTTTATGTTGAATGTATTCTGACTCTTTGTTTTATTTTTATTAATACATGTTTGCAGTACATAATGATGACATGCATCATGGGGAGCTGGTACATGTACATAACACATCTGCTGCTATATCATGAAAAATATCATTAAGTTTGGCTGATTATTAGATATACAATATTCTTTCTTTAAAGAACATTATGCCACTTGATTTTACTTGTCAATTACATCTTAATAAAGCTGAAAAAATAAAGTATGATCATGAACTAATTTGATATTTACTTTTATTTGTTAACTATTATCAATCATTTGCTATTTATTTGACCCTTTTTCAGTTGTAGTAACTACATCTGCAATTTTTCTGCAGAATTTGTGTGTACATGTGTGTGTTGTTTTAGTCTGTTTTGTGCTACTATAACAGAGTACCACAAACTGGGGTGATTTATAAACAAAAGAAGCTTATTTGGTTCACAATTCTGTAGGTTAGAAAGTCGAAGATCAAGGGGCTGCATCTGCTGGGGGCCTTCTAGCTGTGTCATAACTTGTTAGACTGCATCTCAGGATGAGAGACTAGAAGGAGAGGGAAATAGGGAGTCTAACTCATCCTTTCCCAAGGAATATAGTCCTGCTATAACTAATTCCCATGATAAAAAACATTAATCCTTTAATCATGACCTATCCACCACTTAAAGTCCCACCTCAACAATGTTGCACTGAAGATTAAGTTTCCAACATGTTTAATTTGTTTAATTCAAACCATAGCATTCCACTACTGGCCTCCAAAATTCATGTTCTTCTCATATATAAAGAACACTCATTCCATGCCAATGGCCCCAGAGTCTCATTCCAGCACCAACTCAAAAGTCCAATGCTTCATATAAACAAGGTATGGATTAGACTCAAGGCATGATTCATTCCAAGGCAAATTCCCTCCAGCTGTGAGCCTGTGAAATCAAAAGAAATTATCAATTTCCAAATACGATGGTGGGACATGTCCATTCTAGAGGAGAAAAAGATAAGAGGGACAACTGGTCCCAAGACCAAAACACAACAGGGAAAACTGCGTCAAGTCTTAAAATTCCAGGAACAATCTCCAAATCCATGTCCCATCATCCAGGTACACTGGGGGAGGGGCTGGGCCCTCAAGTCCCCAGGCAGCCCCTGTGGCTTTGCTAGGCACATGCCACATAGCAGCTCTCACAGACCGCAGTTTAGGCCTGCAGCACATCCAGGCTGGAGTTGCATGTGGCAGCTCCCAACCCACAGTTCCACTACACACTGCTCTAGGAGGGGCTCTCAGCAGTGGCTCTGACCCATTACAAGCTTCTGCTTGGTCCCCCAAGCTGTCCAAGACATCCTCAGAAATTTGAGTGGAGACCACCATGGGCCCACAATTGTCCATGTAGGGTGTGTCTGCAGAATTAGCACCATCTGGATGCTGCCGAGGCTCAATGCCTGTGCTCTCTCACATGGCAGCTGGAGCTGAACCTAGGTCTGTGTGAGCTACAGTGGGGCCCTGTGTTGGAATCCAGGAAAAGTCCCAGGGCAGTGAATGCTGAGGTCCAGCAAGGCTTCTCCACACCTGGAAACCCTTGCCCTGGAGGATCTGCTCTCGTCTGTGATGGGAGGAGCTGCCCCGAGGGTCTCTGAAACCCCTTCAGGGCTTTGTCCCTTTGCCTTGATGAACAGCATCTGTTCCCTTCTATCCCTAGTATTCTCTTTAGCAAATGGCCCCCTGACCCCAGTTTCAATGCCCAGCTTGGGGGAGGGGGACAGGTGAGAGAGGGACCAGGAGGGCAGGGAGGAGGGCGATGGGGGGGGAGGGGAGGGGGAGGGGAGTTGGGGGGTAGGGAGTAAGGAATTCTGTCATTTTCCTAAAATAGAAAAGTATAATCATTAATTTGAATTGAAATGTGTTTTACTAGCAACATTTTTATACCATCAGAAGGGTTTGGTATCTCTGTTTCCAGAATCATTAAACATCAAGTGTTCCAGTGGATTTCTTCCCCAATTTGCTGATTTTAAAGACATTAGTCTTGAAGATAGAATCTAACAAGTAGGTTAGAGTTTCTTTGGTCGATCTGGGTTATGAAATTGATATAAAGTCAATTCTCTCATTCTAAGAACTAGTAATTAAACTTTTTGATTTAATAGAGCATATAAAGTTGCAAAGACTCTTTGGCTGACTTATATAAGCTGTGGATTTAATAAGAATAATAGTTCTATTAATTTGCACTGCTTTTCCACCAGTACTTAAATCTTTATTAAACAAGAAGTCATTATCTCTTGTTTGCAAATCCTATGAGGGTCATGCTCAGTGGATGTCTGCTCACTTTCATTGTTTCCATGTGTTTAAACAGAAAATTTATTTTGAAAATAAGAACCAAGATGCCTTATGTAAAGGTACAATTCCCAATGAGAAATGTAATTGTGTTGTGTACCTAAAATGTACCAATAAAAGAATTTTTTTTTTAATTTATTTTGAATTTAAAATAAACTTGAAAATTTGGAAACTTTTCTATTTTTTTACATACAGATTTTTTTTCTCTTCTAAATTCTACTTTGAAATTAGATATTTTTATCCCAGTTCTCTATTTCTTCACTGATCCTCATTCTCAATGATGTGAAAAATTCAATAGTAAAATGTAGCAATGGATTCTATAAAAAAAAAAAAGCACTCAGGGGGCCGGGGATTTGGCTCAGTGGTTCTGCCACCTGCCTTGCAAGTGAAGAATTCGAGTTCGATCCCCGGTACCCCCCCTCCAAAAAAAAAAAAAGCACTCATAAAAGGGTATAAAATTTGAATATATTTGAATAAAAGTGGAAATAAATTTAAATCAGAAATGAAAAAACTTTTTATGTATTACTCTTCTAAAATACATGAAATTATTAAAGTTGATATGTAAAATATAAACTAATGCATATCAAAGTATAAAGCAAAGTTAAGCAATCTTGAAATTTTTAGTTTTTGAAAATGTAATTAATCCATTAAAAATTTTTACAACATAAATTATTTGCATTTCTAGTATTCAGTGTCCATCTGGTTGCCAATATTAAGAACCATTATCACACTTTAAGCATATTACAACTAGACACAGACATATACAAATTTATTATTGCAAAATTTCCCTCAGCCACTAAATGCAACAATTGCAAATAATGAGCATGTCTGGAGTGATTACAGAACCATGAATTGGTTTGAACCAAGAGAAACAAGAAGATAGATGCTTAGCACCAGTGGGAAATGGAACTTCATTATACAAATACCTCTCATTCATGCTATGAGATGATGACAGGTTAATTAATTTATCTTTTCTTTACCTAAATGCTTCTGCAATTCAAATCCTCCCTGGACTCAAGCACTCTCCTGTTCTCATGTTGGAAGTAACATAACCCACAATATCTCATGGCATTTGAATGCAATTGCCTTTCTTTGTAGGAGGAAGTTTAAAAGATATGAAAAAGAATTTCTCCAGGGCCTGATGAGGGTCAGACACAGGGTGAATCGTCTGGGACAGCAGTGTCTATGGTTTTACGATCCTTTATAAATGTAATTAGTATAGTCATGATTTGGGGACCCTGTACAGCACAAGGCCCAGCACTTCACGGTCCCAAATCTAACTATGGTTCTTGAATCCACCTGTCTACATTTCCCTATCCTAGTCCATTGTCTCAGTGCACAATAAAACCACTGTCCCACTATAGCCCAGTTTAAGCTCCTACAAATCAATATACTCTTTCAGCTATCTCATGATTTATTGAGAATATGAACTGAAAAGAATTTCTTCAGACTCTCGCAGGTTGTAAAAGTTTATTTGTGAGAATTCAACAATATTCATACACAGTTTCTGCTACATGGAACACTATGCTCTCTTTTCAGCTATTTAATTCTTATTGGATCTGTTCTCATTAGTAATTTCCACAGAAAAGACTTCCTTTACAGCCCCAAATGCAGACAGTCGTGACATAGGATGGATCAACTTTTAAGTTTTTGGCTTTATGGTAATGAAAAAATGATTTGCATTCAACAGAAAGTATATTTTCAGTTGAATTTTGATCTTTTCCCAGGCTAGCAATATATAGTACACCTTTACCTTGGTACTCCATTGCTTTGAAACTGGTCAAAACTGGTACTCCAGGCATTCTGATGAGGAAATTTTATCCTGGTATTTTTCTGTTTGTTACTCCACCTGCAAGCTAGAACTTGCTGATGTAAATTGCTTTGTGACTCATTATCCTTTCCAGCCAGAAATATTTGCTTGGTACTCATCGTTTTTGGTACTCATTTTGCCTCCCAAAACCAATTAAATATGAGTACTACATACAATACTCTGGTGTTGCTGGACTGCAGTGAGCCCCAGATCCCATCAGCTATGCCACGAGGGTAAACCACGGCATGCTGCCATGCACTCTGTAGCTAACCTAAGGTGAAAAATCAGTAGGTCAGGTGTATGAAATGCATCATTGAATTAGGATATTTTAATTTTAATTTAAAATTTAAAAGGGTTTATCAGAGCATAATTTCATCATAGGTCTCGCAGCATTTGTAGTTCAAATACTCATGTTTCTCTAACTTTGTTCTTTTTAATGGCGTGATGATTTTACTTTTATTTCTGTGATATGATTAGTTTGTTTCCCTCCATAGAGAGGAACTGACAAAAGGTTCCTATCTGAGTATGTTCTGGCTCACCATTATGTGCAGAGCTTAGCTCATGTAGAAGACACACAGAGTTTACCTAAGTAGTTTACCAAGCTTGCTGTGGACTGAACATTTTTGTCTCCCCAAAATCAAAATATTGATGGGTTATCTTCCATATGGTGGTATCTGGAAGTGGGGACTTCAGGGATGATTACATGAGGCAGGTAGAGCCCTCAGGAACAGGATTGTGGCTTCAGAAGGACTTCCTCACCCCTCTTCAGAAAGAACTTCCTCACCCCTTCTCACTCCTCCCCCACCAGTGAGAAAACCGGGAGGAGGGCTTCACCAGAACCAGACCATGTGGCCCCCGGATGTCAGATTTCCAGCCTCCTAAACTGGGAGAAGGAAAGGTATGTTGGATAAGCCAAGCAATCTATGGTACATATATACATTCTAGGAGCCCAAAGTGGGCAAGACAGAGACATTCACAAGCATCTTACATTCTATTTACCTTCTTGCTTTTAGGGCCTTTTCCACCTTGGAAATATTTTTCCAGACTTCTCCGATTAAAATCCCGATCAATTATTATGTGAAAAAAATTGAAAACCCCATTTGGTATAACAAAATCATTCTTCTCTTTTCTACTCAGGACCTTGCGCTTGTGAGGCAGGCGGCAGCACCACTGAGCTAAATCCCCGGCCCCATTCTTTTCTTATTTAATGAAAAGATAAAACAAAAATTCATAACAAAATAATATGAAAATAACAGTTAATACACTGTATCATTATCTTCAAATAGTTACTCAGAGTATAAGACCTAAACCAAAAAGACTTTTCTTACAAAAATATTCACAAATCTTTCTCTTCAACAACTAAGATAAACTAGGAGTATAAATGAAACAAATTAGCATATATATTAAAACATTTTTGAAACAAAGGAAAATGTAATTTGGGGAAGTATTTTAACTTCTCCCTACTTCCTATGTATCTCTCATATTTATACATATCTATGTCTATATCTATATGTATATTCCAGTGAATTCACCTCAAATTGTAGAAAATCCAAAGAATGGTAGTGCAGGTCTGTAATCCTAGCTATCTGGGAGGCTGAGGCAGGAGGATCACAAATTAGAGGTCTGCCTGGAGAAGTTAACGAGACCCTGTATTAAAATCTAACAATTCTTTCCAAAATGTGTTGGGGATTACAGGTCAGTGGAAGAGCACTTGCCTAACATCAGGCCATGCCTGCCATCCTCAATGCTGGGGAGGGTGGGCCAGGGGAGAGAAATTGCTGAAAATATTAACTTGAAAACATTAGTTTCATGGTGGGCATGTTTATTACAGCAATCTTAGAAATAATTTCACTGGATTAGCAAAAATTTATGTGGCCAGAGAGCAGGGCCAACATAAGCAATAGATGTATTTTCCCCAAAATCAAGCATTTTGAACACTAACATGGGAACTAGAAAGTAAGATGAATGCATTTTTTTGTAGTGGTTCAGAATTTATTCTCAGCATGTAGTTTTACCTGGATACTAAGCATCCAGGGAAACACAAACCAATGTTTCTGGAAAGTTTCTTGAATTTTTTTTTTTTTGTTTTGCAAATTTTAACTGCTTTACCATGAAATCATTTGTTTATTATAGAATGACTGCCATCTTGGTTCCACTGAGAACTTGAAAAACTAGGAGAATCAACAAATGATGGTAACATGTCTCTCTTCATTTTCCCACTACTCTCAACATTTAGCTTCCTGCCTCTTGAGCTTTCTTATACACATTTGCAAGATATTTGGTCACTGCTTCTTCACACAATTCTCCTTGTACTTAAACAAATACAGAAAAGCTGGGCTATAATAATTGGACACTGACATCACAAGCCACAAAACAACTTCTGTTAAACTGAATCAGCAGTAAGCTTTTCAGTAGATTTTTTGTCCTTTGAGTTCTACATCTTTTTTTTTTTTTCCTACATCTGTTTTAAGTAATGGCATCAGTAATCAAAAATAAGGAGTCAATTAGGGGAGAGTCCAGTGAAGCAACTCAAGAGTTCCCACGTGGGTAGGGGGAGGAAGTGGGCTAGCTTGGTCTTAAACATTTGAAGTTTTTCTTCCCAAAGTATCTCAATGGCAGATGTGAGGAACTGAATGTGTTTCTCCCAAATTCATACAATGAAATCCCAACACTGATGTGATAGTATCAGAAAGTGGAGTCTTTAGAAGATAATTAGATTATTACAGCCAGCTTTCGTGAATGGAATTAGGGCCTTTATAAGAACAGCTGAAAGAACCTGCGTCCTCTCCTTCCCACCATGTGAGGAAATAGCTATCTGTAAACCAGAAGTAGGGCCTCACCACACAAGGATTTTCTGGTACCTTGATCTTAGACTTCCTAGTCTCCAAAACTGTGAAAAATAAATGTTTGCTGTTTAAGCCACCCAGTCTCTGATAGTTTATTATAGCAGCTTGAACAGACTAAGACAGCAGAAAAGGATTTTATTAAATTCAGTCAGTTGGCAGAAATGTGGGAAAGCATCAGACTAATTACACTCAAACTCAAAGGATAAAGCACTGGTCTATTGGCTCAATCAGAAATGTTACAGAAACTCCGAAGCAGAAAACTTTATTAGTGTGTTAAGAATAAATTAGCAACAGTATGACCCAGAATATGACATTTAACCATGCCAGAAGGCATGACCTCCTTTTGGAACCAAAGCAATTATCCTGGCATAAAAAGTGTACCATCAAGTTCTAAGAAAATGAGCTTTGGACCCTCTGATTCTGTAGCCTTAGAAACACAGAAGGAAAAAAATACACATTTTTTTCTTCTCATAGTAAAATATGCCAAAATTGCTTTGAGGTCTTTATTTCATACAAAATAGCATTAACAAGGTAATATAGAAGAAGTAGAGAGGCTAATTCTTCTGTTTTTATCAGGGAATACAATTGGAGAAGTTATTATCTAGCTCATAGCTATAAAAAATATAACTCAGCAGTTTTATCTGCTTCAAAAAATATCAGATGGTTCTGATGAGATTCTATGCACACTCTCTTTGGAGCAAAGACATTTTTCTTTGTGGTTCAGAGAAGTCAAGGATCGAACCTATGGAAGCCCAGTCCAACCCCAGCAATCCCAAATAGCACCATCACATTGCTCCTCAGTTGGCCTTACCTGGGAAGTAAACAATTATTAAAACTGTCCAGTAATTTTCAGTGGCAGCATCTTTTAACTTTTTGTTTTTTCAAAAGATTCATGCAAACTCCATCCCCTCCACTCTCACCCTGGATTATTTGGTTTGGATTATTTTTTAACCATGGGTATTTTCTAAGTTAATTTGCTAAATGCTGATCCTGACACAATATGAGTAAATCAAAATCCTTTTCTTTGAAACTATAAACTTTGCTAGTATTGTATACCAGGAACAAATAGGTTCTAAAAAGTTGTAAAGTTTTTGTTTTTTGAACAATTGCTACCTGATCTTAGCAACTGCTTGGGGCAAATACTGGTCAATCTTTCTGCAGTATTTTCAGTCAGTGCCAAATTGGGGGATTTTTGCTTTAGTAAATATTTTGCCTCTAGATCTGGGGATGAAGCTCAATGAAAGAGCACTTTCCCACCATGAATGAGGCTCTGGGTTCAATTTCCATTACTGAAGAAAAAAAGAAAAGAAAAAAACCCTGCCTGGACTGACTGGTAATAACTCCATGGTTTGTTAGCAATTTCAGTTCTTGGCTGGAATTACTTTGAAATGAAGGAAAGTCTGTGCTTATTTTGTAACTATTTTCATAATGTGTTATATGCTAGATTTTTTTCCCATTAGTCATATTTTATTAGAAGGACACAAGGAAAATAATTTCTACAGTATTTCATTAACTACTCATACCTCTGAAGATAAAATTGGAAACAAAATTTCACCTTCTTATCATATTTTTTATCCCTGCTCCTCTTAGGGGTTTAACTGGACTGTCACACAAAATAGGAATCTAAGAGTTGGGGATTTAGCTCAGTGGTTCCGCCACCTGCCTCACAAGCACAAGGTCCCAAGTTTGATCCCTGGTACCAAAAGAAAAAAAAAAAAAATAGGAATCTAAGTTTGTCTCATAACATTGCAATGTCCTTGAAAATTTTCATGACCTCTATTTTTGGATTATACCTTCAAAACTTTTAAATAGTAAATAATTTTATATTTATCCAGACTCAATCTTCCCATTACTGTTCTTGTTCTGTGTCCTACAAATTCACAAGTTTTGGGCATAAAGCATTAAGAAGAAGAAATGTCTTAGAGGTTTTAAAGGCAAGAGAGATTTGGAAACTCCAAATCTCCCACGAGCCTTAAGACAGTCTGCTGGTTTGGTACTATTAATTTATTAATTAAGATGGTAAATCTGAGCCAAGGTAAGGGAGGAGGACTAAGTAGCTTTCACATGTGACATGTCAAAGTGAAACTCTAGACTGTCATTAGCAAAGGGAAATCAAGGGCATCATCTTCATCAAAAAACGATGCCCTTCACCCTAACTCCAAAAGAGATATTCGTCAAAACCTACCACAGAATCATCTCAATATTGACCTCTTACATCCAGGCTTCCCAGAAGTGGTTAACACATTTTCTAGATTTTGTACAACATAGCTTCCACTGTGCTCACCATCAACAGCTGCACAAGCACTGTGGAAGACATGTCAGACACATCTGCAGGAAAGGAGAACATCTGTTTTGCCTCCTTTCCCCCACCACACTCAGGCAGTTTGGGCTACATGTTACGATTTCCAGAGTGTGGTTACCACGTACAGACAAATGATACTCAATTAATCCCAGTTAATCAAACGTGTTCCTTAACGTGTTCCTGTGAAGGCATTTATAGATATAGTTACCATCTACAGTTAGGAGACTTCAAGTAAATCAGGTACTCTTGCTAATGTGGGTTGCTCATGCAACCAGTTGAAGGCCTTAAAAACAAACAAACAAACAAAAAATCAAAATAAATTGAGGTTTTCTTGTAAAGAAAGATTTCTACCTCAAAACTGAAACAACTCCTGCTTGAGCTTTTGGCTGGCCAGTCTGCTCTGCAAATGCTGGATTCGCCAGCCCCCACATGCCCTGAGTCACTTCCTTAAAATATACCTCTTTGTAAAGATGCAATATATGTATTGGCTCTGTTACTCTGGAGGACCTGACTGATACAGAATCTTCTTCCATTTCTGTTCCTTCCTCGTGGATTGTAGATTGTGAATTAAGAAAAAGAACCATGAATACACAAGCCTGTTCATGTTGGAGAACTGTGGTTCTAAGAACTATACTTTGTATTTGGGAGGATTCGTGGAGAAAAGCCAAACACAGCCTTCTCTCATGTGTATTCATTCATGGGAGACCACTATGTTAGGTGGCTTTACTATAATTCTTTAGTCTTATTTTAAATACTTAGTTGTATTTGCACTACAGGCAAGATCTCAAAATTCTCACTCAAATTTTTGAGTTATAGAAGCTGGATTTCTTTTATTGTTGTTATAGAAACCCATAATCTTTAATAATATGACATATATTTCACCATCTTCGTATTCTATTCTAACAGTGCTTAAGTATAGATGTATTTGACATAATTATATTTAATTCAAACAATGAAGTTAATTCTTTTGAGATAAGGAGATTATTTCCTAGAAAAATCTGAACAAACTTCAAAAACTACTGGAATTCTAAATGTGGAAAATACTGATGAAGGATCTTGGAAATAATATTGGCTTGGAAATGTTGAATAATGGGGCTCTTTAGGTACAAAGTTAGTTTACTATGGCATGCTTTTTGACCACTAAATACTTGAAGAAATACATATATATATATCTTATCAGTATATATATAGTGTGTGTATGTAAAAAATTTCTCTCATGTCAGCAAATTTTCAATTATTATATATTTAGGAACTTCTTTTCCTAAACCTCTTTTCATTCAGTCCATGGTATTAGACTCTAATGATTTCTAGTTGAATAATATCAACTATTTCCCTGTTATACATTGGATTATACACATTTTATATTTGTAATCATTTATACAATGAAACTAGGGAAATATGATTCTAACAGCATAAGAAATAAAATTCTCATTTAATTAAAATTTCATTTCTCTTTTAATTTATTGGTTTTTTTGAGACGGAGTCTTGCTATGTATTCCAGACTGGCCTTGACTTCTCTACATCGCCCAGCCTGGCCCAGCACTCTATCTTTCTGCCTTAGCCTCCCAAGTACGGGGATTACAGACATGCACTACCATGCTCAGCTTTATTTTTTTTTTAAATAAAAGAAGAGAATTTATTTAAAGATGGGAAAGGAGGATTTCTTGTCTGCAGCTCCTTTTGTTGAGATTCTTATCCCATGTAGTCTTCTGGAAACTGATTGGCTCCCTGGTTTGTCATTCATCCTAATCTTGGATTTCTGTGTTGTTGTTGTTGTTGTTGTTGTTGTTGTTGTTGCTGTCATAGTTGTTGTTTTTGAGACAAGGTCTCATTATGTAGTTCAGTTCTTGAATTTCTTCTGGCCAGGACTTTTCCTTGTTCTTTGTTCTGCTCAGTTTTAAATGACAAGATTTTAAATAAACTTCTGACTAATCTTACAATCATCCAGCAATTAAATGAAATATCTCTGATTTGAAAACAATGTGAAACAAATGTAGTAAAGGTAAAGACTAGAGGACTGATCTATTTATAGACATTTTAACTTTTGAGATGTGTTGTAGATCTGCTGTTTATTTTCATTAGTATTTATTTTTCTTTTCTCTCAGAGCTCTAGTTTTTAAAAAGAGGATATACTGAATTTCTTAACTGACTTTGGCTTATAATTGAGTCCAAAAAATTACATCAATTTTGATATGAGAGGCAATATAGCATTGTGGTTAAGTGCAGACTTGGGCTCAAATCCTGGCTCTTACCAATTCCCAGCTATGAGGTTTTGCCAAATTAATCATTCTCAGCATTAATTTCTTCATAAATAAAGAAACTAATTATTGCTTGCCATGTCACTAAAATGCCAACTACTATTATACATATACATTTTTAAATAATTAACTGTACATATACCCCCAATCCATATTCTTTCTTTTTTCAATCCATATTCTTTTAAAAAAATTAGCATGGTACTTGGCAAGAAGCACATGACCAGTAAAGGATAGGCAGAGTATCCTTAAGTTTAGAAATTGTCTTTACTCAGAAGCTTTAAAGTTCAGATTTAAGAAAATTTATCTTCTAGTTCAATATATTTAAAAATTAAATAATATTTTAAATGTCTGTTTATGTTTGCTCTTCCTGTGAAACTCAAAATATGAAGACTTACTGGATAAGAACTTCTGGTTATACATATTAAAGCAGAAAATGAACTTCTAGAATGGAATGAGGTATTCTCTCTCAAACAGCCCTGGCAGAAGGCAGGAATCAGGCACTTCCTGAGTCTAGATAACAAAATGGATTTTTTTCCTTCTGAGTTTTACTGCTGCAATTACACCACTCCAACGGTTGCAGTCACCTGGTCACTCGAGATTCAAATTTCAACAAAACATCCAAGTCATCTACAGTAGTTGAGTGGCATTAGGAATACTTTATCCACAGTTTCACCTTCACTTTGCTCCCCGAGAGCAAGACAGTGACCAAGTCAGGGGAAGGAGAAATGTATGCCAAGGAGAAAATAAATCCTCTACATGCACAACTCTAATGCCTTTTGTTGTCCTGTAACAAATCATATGTCCAGATATTCACCCCAATCACATTAACTGAATAGATAAGAAGGATCAGAAACTATATTTCTTTGGTGCCCCAATACACAGAACACATGAACAAATGATAGAGAACTTGGGATTATAGATAATACTCCTGAATAAACTGCTATCAGCTGGAAGTTGTAACCACAAATTTTCATTTCCACTTTTACACCAGGAATGCATTGGAAAAATCTGCTCTCCTTCCCCCTCCCATTTTTCTGCCTCACTTTGCCACCTTGGTTTCTGTAAGTGATAAGATGCTGAAAATCTTCCAGACCCACCTTTGGGTTTGAATGGGCTTGCTGGACAGGGAAAAGTGGCAGGTCCCTGACCTCCATAAGTAACCAAGCTCACTTTTTTATACTGGAAATATATGGATGATGGTGTTCTACCTGCACTCTGGTGAGTGATAACACTGATGGAATACTATCACTGTGCAAGTTAGACTTTGTTAAGCTTCTCAGCTACAGTGAAGTGCAAACTTTACCAAAGGTAACAGAATATTAGGATTCTTAAAAAAAAAAAAAAAACACCATTGGCTACTTGGGAGAAATTATAGCAATGTATATTTATCAACTCATTCCTTAATTCAGGCTAATTTCTTTTAAATTATATATAATTCTAATAAAAGTGGTTAATGTTTTCCAAAATCTGCAACATATTCAAAGCCACATATTAATAGGTCAAAGGGGATTTTTAAAAAATTGTCTAAAGTAAAGCAAGAACAGCAAGGAAAACAAAGACTAACCAGGAATGGTGATGCAAACCTGTAATCCCAGCACTCAAGAGGCAGATGCAGGTAAATTCGAGGCCAGCCTGAGCTACATAGCAAGACCTTGTCTTTAAAAAAATCAAAAGGAAAAAACTACCATGCAAATATGAAAAAATAATCCCTAAAACATTCCAGTAGATCCCCTACCTACCTCAAAGTCTCCTTAACTATACTACATCATAGTATATAAACCAACATTCATATTAATGACCCCAAATTTATAGACTCTTAAGGTAGAAAAGGATGTGATGCATTTGAAAAAGATGTACAAAATAATTGCTTTTATAAGGCTTTGTGAAAAGGGAGTAAACATGATTCTGGATGATAATGAAAATAGTAAGAGTAGCTGCCAACAATGATTAAGGATTTGCTAAGTGCTAATTGCTTTAATTGGATAAACTCACTTAGTCCTCATATCAAACCCTATCAGGTACTATTATTTTTCCCCTTTTATAGATAAGAAAGCTAATAAAGGTTAAGTACCAGTCCAAAGTCACTATGTTAGTGAAGACAGGTGAGATTACAATGGCAAACAGCCCCCAAATCTCAGTGAATTAAAACAAGAGAGTTTTAGTTGTCATTTGTGCCACCTGCCCATCACGCTGTTGCTGGGACTCTGCTCCTCCGCGTTCTCAGGAATGCAAAGTGATGTCACATCCACTGTCTGAAATGAAGCTAGCTGTCATGTAGAAGAGAGAATCAGCTATTTGTGCCCTGAGTCCTCCCTAAAGTCATGCAACCACAAATTACTTCAAGAAGTACAAAGTCATGGAAATGTGCTGTGTACCTAAAGGAGATGAGAATCCTAAATGTTAGGGAATAGCCTACAAACTACCCACAAATCACATAATTAGAAAGCGAGGAGCAGGATTCAAACTCAGGCATCCTAACAGCAAAAAGTTCAGAATAAAGGACCACAGAGCCTCCAAATTTTATGTACTGAGGAAAGTGATTGGGGAAGGCAAGAGAGGGCCACATCATAGAAAATTCTATCTTCTTACAAAAATGTTCTTTCATGATGCTAGACATGGTGGCGCATGCCTATAATTCCAGCACTTGGAAGGCTGAAGCAAGAGGATCACAGGTTTGAGGCCGGACTAGGCTATATAGCAAATTCAAGTCTAGCCTGAACAACATAGTGAGACCTTGTCTCAAAAAATAAAATAAGGAAACTAGCTAGCAGCCTAGACTACACCCGCCACTTGACACCGCTGAGCTTCCGTCGTCGTCTTCCCACCCCCACCCCCATCCCCCGGTCAACCAGGTCCGGAGAATGCTCTGCCAGACATGCTGCTGCCTCCCTTTTGCAGGAAAATTCAAACTACGAAACTGATGAAGAGGTGCCGGGGAACCGCGGGGTGTCCTGGGAAACAAAGGGTCCCAGCTTGCGGTGATGCATTATGGGACACAGCGGGGTGTCAGCTGCTCCTGGACTCCAGCTTCGCTTGCACCTAAAACAGCCACGTTTCAACTCCGGACGCCCTCTGCGGGCGTAGTGGATGCTGCCTGACGTAATCACCCTGTCTCGCGTCTAGGCGCCTCAGAGGCTAGTAAAAGACACTTACCAAAAAGCAGTGGCGGATTTCCGGGTGTACCTTCGCTTTAAACCTCGTGGGCTCTTCCGGCCGAATCCGCGGGAAGTAGGAAGGCAGTTTACGACAGTGCCGGTCGTGTTTACAGCGCCGGCTTCTGCGCGCGCATGTTCTCTCCTCTCCCGGTTCTTCGGGGTGCTGCAGGCGGGGCCTTCTCTGTCTCGGATCATCTGTCGCCATCCAGGCCGCCCGAGGCCTTTGCAGTTCTAGAAGATGGCGAAGTACATGACACCTGTGATCCAGGACAATCCCTCAGGCTGGGGTCCCTGTGCGATTCCCGAGCAGTTTCGGGATATGCCCTACCACCCATTCAGCAAAGGAGACGGGCTAAGGAAAGGTCGAAGACTGGACAGGTGCCACGTACCAAGATAAGAGGTATACAAATAAGTATTCCTCTCAGTTTGGTGGCAGAAGTCAGTATGCTTATTTCCATAAGGAGGATGAAACCAGTTTCCAGCTGGCGGATACGACACGACACGCACACATAAGACTGCCTACCAACGGAACCGGATGCAGTTTGCACAGCGGAACCTCCGTAGAGACAAAGATCGGCGGAACATGATACAATTCAACCTGCAAACCCTGCCTAAGAGTGCCAAGCAGAAAGAAAGAGAACGTATACGGCCACAGAAAAAATTCCAGAAACAATTTGGTGTGAGGCAGAAGTGGGACCAAAAATCACAGAAACCCCGAGACTCTTCAGTGGAAGTTCGTAGTGACTGGGAGGTGAAAGAGGAAATGGATTTTCCTCAATTAATGAAGATGCACTACTTGGAAGTATCAGAGCCACAGGACATCGAGTGTTGTGGGGCCCTGGAATACTATGACAAAGCTTTCGACTGCATCACCACAAGGAGTGAGAAGCCACTGCGGAGCATCAAGCGCATCTTCCACACGGTCACCACCACCGATGACCCTGTCATCCGGAAGCTGGCAAAAACCAAGAGGAATGTGTTTGCCACCGATGCCATCCTGGCCACGCTGAGCTGCACACGCTCAGTGTACTCCTGGGACATCGTTGTCCAGAGAGTCGGGTCCAAGCTGTTCTTTGACAAGAGAGACAACTCCGACTTTGACCTCCTGATAGTGAATGAGACGACCAATGAGCCCCCTCAGGATGAAGGTAATTCCTTCAACTCACCCCGAAACCTGGCCATGGAGGCGACCTACATCAACCACAGTTTCTCCCAGCAGTGCTTAAGGATGGGGAAGGAAAGATAACAACTTCCCCAACCCACCCATTCGTGGAGGACGACATGGATAAGAACGAAATTGCCTCCGTTGCTTACCATTACCGCAGGTGGAAGCTTGGTGATGACATTGACCTTATTGTCCGCTGTGAGCATGATGGGGTCATGACGGGAGCCAGTGGGGAAGTGTCCTTCATTAACATCAAGACACGCAACGAGTGGGACTCCAGGCACTGTAACGGCGTTGCCTGGCGGCAGAAGCTGGACTCACAGCGTCGAGCCGTCATCGTCAATGAGCTCAAGAACAACAGCTACAAGCTGGCCCGGTGGACCTGCTGTGCTCTGCTGGCCGGGTCTGAGTACCTCAACCTCGGTTATGTGTCCCGGTACCACGTGAAGGACTCCTCTCGCCACATTATCCTGGGCACCCAGCAGTTAAGCCCAATGAGTTTGCCAGCCAGATCAACCTGAGCGTGGAGAATACCCGGGGCATCCTGCGCTGCGTCATCGACATCTGCATGAAGCTGGAGGAGGGCAAGTACCTCATCCTCAAGGACCCAAACAAGCAGGTCATCCATATGTACAGCCTGCCCGATGGCACCTTCAGCTCTGATGAAGATGAGGAGGAGGAGGAAGAGGAATAGGAAGAAACTTAAACTAGACTGATGTGCAACCGGAGTTTGTAATTCTACCAGTCCTGGGAGGGCCCTTGATGCCTGCAGGAAAATCCATCTGTCTCCTGCTCTCTGCCAGTTGGCAGATGGAATAAAGTTGAAGTCTGCTTAAAAATAAATAAATAAAATAAAATAAATTGTTCTTTTGTGGTCTTGCCAAATGCTGAAAATGTTGAGGAAATTTTAAGTTTCAAGGCAACTTTGCTTTTTGTACAAGTCACAGGGAAAGCAGATAAATTTATTACCAGTGAGAGCAATACAGAACAATAATTTATTTTCTGGGGTCAAATCTTCTTTATTCATTGTCCAGGGATAACACAAAGAAAATCCCTTTAAGAATTTGGTTTCAGTATCAATGAAGTGCTCTATAATCTTGAAAGTTGGACAGTAATAATCACTGACATCTTTCCACCATGTCTCTACTTATTATAAAGAAGTCTCCTTATAAAGTAATTTGTGCTTGCAAGTAAACAAATGAGGTTTGTTCTTTGGACAGTTTGCATTGGACCTTGTTTATGTTTCAAAATAATTTTTCTGCCCATCTTTCTTGGTTGCTGATATGGGAAAAGCTGAACATGTTAACCTCATACATTTCAGATTTCCAAGTGTGTTTTTGAATGCTTACATATCTTCTACATGACTCCAATACAGGGAAGTATTCCCTTACACAATTCTTACCAAAGAAAAGGATTAGTAAAGGGATTAAAAACCTAGGTATCTACTTTTCCACTAAGCAAATTAAGCAACGCATCACAGTTAATACCAGTAATTAAATAATGTAGAGTAAACTTAGGTAACTATCTGCACTTCTACAGTGGTTTCAGGACTTTTCAAAACAAGATGTATGTGGCTTTGCTATGTATATAAAATAAATGCACCCTATGTAAACTTTAATATATGTGCTTGTAAACTTAGGAAAATAAGACACACTTCACATTTTATGGCTCAGCTCATATAGTCTTGATCCATTCAAACATAAAATTAATTTCTTAATACTTAACCATTTTCACAAAATTAAATTATAGTCTTAATTTGGATTATAACTGCTGTAAATGCAAACAGGAGGCCTCCAGCTTTTACAAAAAATTTATTGACCAAGAGATGCAAATGAAAACAAAGCTGAGATTCCACCTCACCCCAGAAAGAATGACTGCTATCATGAAATCAACCAATAACAAATGCTGTTGAGGCTGTTGGGGAAAGAGGAACACTGCTCCACTGCTGGTGGGAGTTTTGACTGGTGCAACCACTGTGGAAATCAGTATGGAGATACCTCAAAGAGCTAGGACTGGATGTCCCACTTGACCCAGCTATTCCACTGCTGGGTATCTTCCCCAAAGAATTAAAAGAATCATACCACAGTAATATATGTGCACCCATGTTCATAGCAGCACCGTTTGTAATAGCTAAAACTTGGAAATAGCCCAAATGCCCATCAGCTGGAGACTGGATCAAGAAAATGTGGGGGTTTTTTATAAAATGGAGTACTACTCAGCCATAAAAAATGAGAAATTAGAGACATTTATAGCTAAATGGATGCAAGTTGAGGCGATAATCTTAAATGAAATAAATAGGACACACGTGTAAATACCAAACAGTTTCTCTAGTGTGAAAAACTGAAAGTGTAAATAAGGACTAAAAGGTATAATAGATAATGTGAAATAGGAAGAAAAGGGGCAAAGGGGAAGGGGAAGTGGGAGGGGTAGGGGAAAGGAAAGAAGGGAATGGAATTACTATGAGAAAATGAAAAAATGGAAACAAAGCCTTTGTAAATAGGGAGGGATGGAGGGGTTGAAGGGAGGGCAGGGGAAAGGGGAAAAAATAAGAACCAAGAGAGTATGTAAAGTTGCATGTCTCCAATGATGAATGTCATTATATTGTACACCTAAAATGTACCAATAAAAGGATATAAAGAAAAAAAAAGAAAAAAATTTATTGACTCATGATAACACTGCCAAGGTGTTACATAACCACCAATTGTTATTTGGCTTTTAATATCAGGCATATCTCTGAGAACTCTGAAAGACTTGTACTCAAACTATGTGAAAGTTTAACTGTAATTTATTATGATTGAAAACTGGGCCTGCCAAGTTATAAAAAGATCTAAGGAGGACTGCTTGCTTATTAACAGAGGATTTCCTTTGAGCTTAATTGATATGAGATTAGAAAATGTTAAAAAATAAAAAATATCTTACGTAAGAAGTGAAATACAAACAAAGATGGAGAAAAACAAAAAAGTGTTGTCTTTTGGAACCTAACAGCTAACTCCTAGGACCTACTGTTTGATAACATTTTCACCTTGGAATTAGGATTTTTCTATAATCAATTACACATTCTTCCCATTCCAATGTACTCATTAGGGCACTGAAAAACTTTGGATTTTACTTGTCAATATTTTGCAGCAATCCAGCCCTAAAAAGAGAGCACGGATTAAAACATTTAACTAAGTCACCGCCTAACACTCTGAGAAACAATGACCTCTTCTCCCATTAAGGTTTTACATCCCAGGACAATCTCTAATAATTGATAAGACAGGGAACAGAAATATTAAAAATTAAATTTCTAAGCTCTTAAAACCTTACAAAAGAGATAAGAATTAAAATAGAAAGGTGAAAGTAAAATCAGAAAAGAAAAAAATAATAATAACCCCCAAATTTGAGAAAGTACAAAAGCAAGAAGGTTGACAACATATTACTGGCAGTATGCAGATGTGAAAGAAATTTTGACAATGGGGCCATATGCTCGGTGTGCAAAATACAGTACAGGAAAGATGAGATAATCAAAACCTGTGTTTGCCTTCAAACTGTACCATGTCAAAATGTGCCAAACTGTAAAGAAATCCAAAAGTATGAAAAAAGGTATGGTAAGCTTGCGTTCAGACTCCTAATCTGCTATATACACAAAATTAGTATAGCATTCTGGTTAATGCTAGAGCTTTGGACTTACAATGTATCAGGCAGGATTCAATCACAGAAACAAAATAGGAGAGATCTGTATTAAGAGACTTATTTCGAAAAACTGGCTTATGTGACTGTGGTCTAATTGGGCCAATCTGTGATCTGTGGGACAGGCATCAGGAAGGGGTGGCTGGAGCTCTCAGGCAGTTCCAGCTGCAGTTCACAGGTGGAAGTTCTTCTTTAGGAAGACTCAACTCTGCTCTTACTCTCTTCCAACTGATTAAGCCAGGTTCACACAGATGATCTAAAATAATCTCTTACTTAAAGTCAACTGATTGTGCACTTGAATCATATCTACAAAATACCTTCACAGCAATACCTAATATTTGGATGAATGCTACAGTGGAGGCCAGAGGCCAGAGTCTTGCCAAATTGACCATCATAACAAACCTGGATTAAGTGCTCAACACTACCACTTTGTAGCTGTATAGTCATGAGAAAGCTTCTAATTTTCCTTACTTTATCTTCTTATCTGTAAAGTGGAGACCATCAGTTGTTGTTAAGATTAACTAAGACAATTTGTGCAAAGTGGACCAGCCAATGTGCTTGGCATTAGTAAATTCCCAGTAAATATTACCTATCATTGCCATTATCATCCACACTGTCTACATGACACTGGGAAAAGCAATCCCTTCCCCTAAGCTTTTGTAAAGCCAGGACACTAACACCTACCATGCGATAATAAGAGATTTTTTTCAGTATTGAGGATCAAACCTAAGACTTCACATATTTAGGCAAATGCTCTACCACTGAGTTACAACCCAACCCTGCAATATGAGAATGTTTTAACTGTGCCAAAGATGAGTTAGCCCTAACACACTGTAGACACACATATTTTTAAAAAATACATTTTCTATAATTTCAAACAATTATAATCACAGAACATTTACAGTGAGCCTAATTCATAATTGTTTCTTATATATCTTGCCTTCAATTTTATAAATGAAAATTCTAAGATGTCCTGTAGGTGCAGTCAGTAGCATCCATATATAAAAGAATTAATAGGTTTCTTCTCATAAAAGCTATTTTCAACATAAGGTATGTTAGAGAAAATATTTTCCTTATACTAATATTAGTTTAATTGTACTTTAAATTTAAAAGTAACTTCAGAGAAGCTATGGCACAGCTGTCTTAGTCCTGGAGTAGGTCTATAAGGTAGAATCCTATTTGTCTGCTCTCTAGCTGAAGTCAGGCAACATACCTAACTACCCTTCCTATGACTCTTCCTATCTTTACAAGGAGGATAGTAACTGCACCTACTTCACAGGGTGTTGTGAGAATTTAAAAAGCTGACACCTGTAAAGTGCCAAGAACCTCCTGGGATATAGGTGTCAGGTCTCTGAGAAGGTCATGGCATGTTCTAGAAAGTCAGATCGACAGCTTCCCGTATAAAATATTATATTCCTCCAGGTTAAAGGAAAAGGCTTTTTTTTTTTTTTTTTGGTACTGGGGATCGAACTTGGGTCCTTGCGCTTGTGCAGCAGGCAGCGAAACCACTGAGCTAAATCCCCAGCCCAGGAAAAAGCTTTTCAATATTTACAATGCAACTTCCAAATTAAAATTCCTATGTTCTCTTATGAAGGATAATTTGGCAGTAACTATCAAACTTCCATCCTCATGCAGGCCCCTCCCAGGAGTTTATCCTATATTCTTTCATATGTCTGCATATATAATTAATTGCATCAAAAGGTAGAAAACAAACCAATTGACTATCAATAGAGGATAGTATTCTCTGTCATAATAGTGTATTATAAAGTACTATGCAGCTATAAAAATGAATAAGAATATTTCCTATATACTTATATGTAAATATATCCAGGATATATTAAATGAATAAAGCAGTGTTAAATTGTATGAAAGGGTGAGTGTGGAGTCTACATATTTATTATATATTAAATGTATATATACATACCTATATCATTATATGTGCATGTCTATTTGTCTATTTGCATTTCTATAAAGAAATTCAAGAAGGACAGAAAAGAAAACAATAAAATGATCAACCTACAGTCGTGGGACATTGGATGGAACCTGGATGAATGGAAACAGGACTTGGAGCAAGATTTTCACTGTGTATCTTTTTGTTTTTGAATCAAGTGGATGAATTTCCTATTTTAAAATATGCTTTGATGGAAGTGATTCAATGATGCCTGTTGTATCAGTTAGTTGTCACAAAAATGCTGTCACAGGCCACACCAAGACTTAATAATTATTTATTCTTAAAGATCTACAAGTCAGCTGAAACTCAGCTGAGCCAAGCTGGCCCCAAAGAGAGGCTCTGCCTTGGTCTTTAGTGGTTGGGAAACTGATTCATACTCAGATATGCAGGTCTGTTCATTATGTCCCTGATTTTCACTCAGATATGTAGGTCTATTCTCTGTGACCCTCATTATCTTTAGATTGGCCAAACAGAGGCACAAGATGTCTAGAGGAAGCATGCAAAGCCTCTGAAGTGCTAAGCTAAAAATGGCACAACTGCTGCCCATATGCTGTTAGCCAAAGCAAATCAAAGTTGAGGAAGTGCTCTACGCCTACAACAGAACCACAACAAGAACATGGATATGGAGAGAGACTAATGCCTAGTCAAACTCAGCCGTTGATCCTGAAGAAGACGTCTAGAAATACTCTAAAAGTAGCAAAGTGTAGGCATAATTATATTCTAAAGATTAAACACTCTATGAATGCTATATCTTGTCATAAAGAGTTATGTGATCGCTGCCTACATGGATCTGGGATGGGATGGGATGGAATGGGATGGGATGGGATGAGATCAGATGGAACTGGACCCAGACTTATGAACTCTTAGAGCTAGGAGGGACTTTGCACCATACTTTACCCATGCCTTTTACAGATGAGGCAACTGAGGCCTGAATAAATTAAGTTAGAACAAACAAGAAACTCAGCTAATTTGAGCAATAAGAAGCACTAAAAAAGAACTATACAATATACCTCCATGAAGTCATGGTTCAGAGTTCATGGCGTCAGTCATTCACAGATTTTTCCTTAGAACCTAACTAATAATTGTTCTTGGAAAACCCCCGCAATTTCCAGGAAACCACAAATATCCTCCGCAAATGTTTTTTGGCGGGGCAGGGGTTTGCAAGTAGCCAGTCCAAGAGCGTTATTCAGTTCTCCTTGCTGTTGATTGGCTGCTGCCCTGTAACTTACGGCAAATGCACCAGCATTCCCTAATCATAACAGGTTGCTCTACTGCATGTAGCTATCTCCAGTGTTCTTGGTTTTGTTCTTCTTAAAGCCCTAAGACCCTTAAGATGTTGCCAAAACACCCTGCATTTTCTAAGGCTTTATTAATACAGTATTTTATTAAATTAAATTACATAACTATGGGAGACATAGCACATTTAGGGGTTAAACTATAAAAATAGGCACTTATAGGTATTTTTCTGACTGTATCTGAAATTTACGGTTTTTCACAACTCATGGGTGCTCTAGGAATGTAACTCCTGCAAATTTCAGGGGTTTTAGGATAATTACTCCTAAAATGTAATAATCATTTAGGGTAAAGATCAGTCATAGGAAAGAAAAAAAAAAAAAGGAGGTACATCATAAGAATTTGTTAAAATCCATAATGTCAAAAACTGATTAAAATTCTCTGAAAGTACAGGTAATGGGCTGACATGGGAAACAATGAGGATCTTCAATGACATTAACTGCAAACAGCACCCACAGTCTTAAGTCAGGGCAAGTTTCATGCATTTGAAGGACTTCTGTTTTAGAAATAGATCTCAAACGTACATGAATAAGAGCATAAATTTTCACTTTGGATTTTTATTAGACTATTTTAATTTAAAAGATTTCAAGAGCACAAGGAGGCAAATCTCTCACATATACCAGACACCCAGTCTACCCTTTCAGGCAAAATACTATTGCTAGTTTTTTATGTATTATTGCATTAATGATTTCTAGGTTTATATTAATGAGTAAATATACAAGACATTTACTTCTTATCCTAAGGATGTATTTTGAAAGACTTATTCAACATTTATTGTCTAAAACAAGTAGTTTGATCAGAGAATATAGCAATGATATTCAAACAACTTATAATTTACAAAGTTCATCTGCTTAAAAAACGATGCTTCCTTATTTAATTTCTTTTAATTTGGGAAAATTCACAATATTTTATTTATATGAAAATACAAAGAACATAGAGTAGCCAACAATGTAGAAGAACAACACTGACAGTTACACCTGAATTTCATGACTGACGATATAGCTATAGTAATCAAGACAGTTTTGTAATGAATGGTATGAGCATAAAGACAGGTGAATTTGCTAACAGACTACAACATTTTCTTGGCAGCCTCATTGCAATAATTGTGACCGAGCTAATGATTCACTAAGACAATTGAATCGTTCTCATATGGGCAACTATTTATTCATCTCAGTCTTATTCTTGCCAGTTGATGTTTTGGACCAAGTATAGGACTTTATATTTTATCACTAGTAAATTTTATCTTATTAGTCGTTGCTCTTCTTTTTAGCCAAGATCTTTCTGGGTTTTGACTCTGTCATTTAATGTGTTCTCTTTCTCTTCATGATTCTTGATGTCGGTGAATTTGGTAATCATATCATTTAGGATTCTTTCCATTATAATTAATAAGGACGTGATGTAAACTCACTTAGGCCAAAGAGTAAATTTACTGACTCACATGATCAAAAAGTCTAGTGTAAACTCAGATACAACTGGATCCAAATAATCAAATATCACCTGGATTCTCTTTTACATTTCACTTCTCAACACTGTTTTCCTCAGTATAGGCTTGAGCCATTTGTCCCAGCGATTTCAGCAAACAGCTTGGGTCCATCTCTCATTGGCCAAAAATGAGTCTCATTGTTCATCACAAACCAATCGGTGTAGTTAGGGGAATATATTTCTAATTGACATGGCTTGAAAAATGCTCTCACCCCTAGAGCCATGGATGATGTACGTCTCCCTTCAAACACATGCACTGAGGAGGAAAAGGGAGGAACGGTGACTTTCCAAGAAAAATAGAGCATTATAATCAGATTTTAGGGGGAAGGGATACCACAGAAAAGAAAAATAATATATACATACCTAGGTTGTTGACAAAAAACTTCTGAGGATGACCAAATGAATGGATAAATAAGGAGTTTATAAACATAATGATATGATTTCTGAAATTATCTATTTTTAGATTTGATTTTAAAGTCTGGTACTACAAAAACATAATGAATATTAGGCCTAAAAGAAGCAGGAGAATGTTGCTTCCATATGTAAAATATTAAGGTTGCTAATTGTCCTATTCTATTTCTACTGAATCTAAATACTAAAGAATTTGGAAAAGGTCTGTATCTTAGTCAGCTCAGGGTACTATAACAAAATACCATTGACTGGATGGCTTAATCAACAGATATTTATTGTTTACAATTTTGAGGGGTGGTGCTGGCAGATTTGGTTCTTAGTAAGGGCCCTTTCCCCTTCTTGTAGACAGCTATCTTCTCACTTTGTGCTCACATGATCTTTCCTCCATGGATGCATGGGGAGACAGAGAAAAACAGAGACATATTCAAAGACAGAGAGAATCTCAAAACCTAACCCTAATTATCCACCATCACATTGGAAGTCAGGCCTTTAACATATAAAGGTTGGTGGAGAAGTCCACAAACAATCAGTCTTTAACTGCAATAGTCCAAAACCAATGCCAAAGGAATGACATTTATTTAGCCATTATTCACACAGTGAAAAATCAATGGAACCAAAGATGGCCAATCTGGTTTGTATCCAGAAATAATATTATTATAAAGAAGCTTAATCTGCACATACAATGAGAAGAACATACTCTGCACCTCTTCTAAGATTTCCCCTTCAACCAAGAACTAGTATTAAGATTTTAAAACTCAGGAGAAAAAGACCTCAAAGTGTATTGTTGAACTAAACTATATCCCATTGGCAGGAAGTCCTAGCCCAAGAGATTACACTTAATGGAAGCAAACTGGTCAATTAATTGAAGAATATGACATTAAAACCACCTTTTAAAATCCACAAGAATATCTGATAATTATGTGATTGAAGGAAACTGGAAGTACAAGATATAAAATGGGTGACGGCAAAAAAGAAAAGAAAATTATAGGTTATTATAGCAATTAGGGCTTTTAAAATATGTTTTTAAAGCTTAGATATTTAGCTATTACAGGGCTGTCATTTTTGTTTTCTGTATCCACCAAGGAAAAACAGGGCATGAGAGGAGTTCCCTGCAATGTCTAGTTCTCAAGAATAAAAAAAAAAGATCTGAAAAGTATAGAAATAAGGAAATAAGAAAACTGCCTTAAAAAGTATTACAAAGCCCAATCCAAGCACTATATGTTCACCAGGGTTTTGCTTAAGATCAGTCCCACTCTGCTGGAATTTTCAAGTTATTATCTGTTCTGCTGACAGCGATAGGAGACACCACATATCTCTGATACCTCAGGACAAGGCCATACTCCTGCCCCTGGCATCAGAAGTCTTGATTTCTAAACCCAACTCTATCACTAGATCAGCAGATAAATCCTTTTGATACCTAAAAATCTGGATTAGTACTTACCTAAATGAGTAAAAAGGACAGGGAACAATAATACTCAACAAGAGAGAACACAGTGCTTTTGCATGAGCCATATACCCTCATTGACCACCTCCTCCCTGGCCAAAACTGGGTAACTTCTCATGTGGTTTAGGATGCTTAAATGATGGTGAAGTAGCAAAAATGAATAGCCACAAGCTAAAACTGCATTAATCCATCGATGGAAAAAATGTATCTTCCAGCTACTTCAACACAGATATTCATTATATTTAAGATCATGTTTCCGAACCCAAGAATAAACTGACATTGTAAATACTGAATAATTCAAAATATAAGACATATAGATAATATTTATTAAAATTATACAATACATTTTGATATTCTTTAAGTTTAGTACACTATATTTAATATACTATTGATAGTCTTCCATTTTTCTGTTTCTCTGATTTTTAAAAGAGATTTTATTTTTATAACAATTTAACATTTACAATAAAACTGAAGGTAGAGTTCCCTTTTAGCCCACATCCTGTTTCCCCTTTTATTAACATCTTTGAACGATTTATTTTAGGTTGAGCTTTTATTTTCTCTAGATTTTTATTTGTAATCAACATACCTAATGTACTTGATAATCTAATTCAATAGTAACAGAAAGGTGGTAATCAGATTCATCAGTCTCTACAGTGTTCTTCCCTATGAGTAATCAGCTTTCATCTCTATAGCTATTTTTTCCATTTAACCTGTTTCTAAATAATGTTTTCACTAAAATTCCTTAATTTATCAACACTAGAAGTCCTGGAAATGTTTCCAAATGCTCCATTACACCAAGCAACATTACTTTCCGAGCAGTCTACTGTTACCAGACAAATTCATCCATGGAATTTCTTCTGTGTATTTCTATCCTACAGTTTCCATCTATTTGCTCTAGTCTGTCACTTATGGCTTGGTAGACTTGATCCCTTGCTGAGATTTCTTCACCAATCTCTGTGTTGCATCCCTGTCTTTTGGGCCTCAGAACTTCATTTTACTTGGGTTGAGCTTTCATTTTGTTAGAATATCTGTTTTTGTAGCTTCTTAAGAAAAGACTCAGGAAGATTATTTTTTTATGCCTTCCTTAACTAAAATTGTATTTATTCTTCCCTCACAATTGATTGACAGTTTGGTTGGATATATAAGATTACAGATTAAAGATTATAGATTTTCTCTTAGCATCCTGGTGGCATTGCTCTATTGTCTTGTATCTCCATTATTTCTCTTAAGATGTCCTATGCCATTCTTCAACCTATTTATTGTATGTGACCCTTTCTGCCTGAAAGCTTTCAGCATTTTCTCTTTAATCCTAGGGGCATGAAAGACTTACTCCATAAGTTTCCATTTGCTGTGATAGGCATTTGGAGGACCCCTTCAAACTGGACCCAGCTGACCCAGCACCTTCTCTCCCTGCTTTCTATATTCGAAAACTGCTGAATTCTCTCAACTGTTTTGGATTTTATTTCCATGTTTTACTGGAACTCCTTTGAAGTAATATTTTAAGCGTATCACCAACTCAATCATTAACTCTAATTTCATGGATTCTCACTTTGGAATATGGTTTAAAACTCTGGAAGGCATAGAATTTCAAGCCAAATAAGCCTCTTGAAGAAAACCTAGTCACCTGAGTTGAAATTATCCAGTTTTCTCATCCGCCTCCACATATAATTACTGGAATAGGCCTAGTTAAATGAATCATGGGACACTGATATACTAGAATATCTTTTATTATTGTCACAGTTCTAAATCATTTGAGAATATGTTGACCTTTACCACTAAATGTTTAAATATATATTTCCCAGGAACAAGACACGCTGTTGTATATTGCTTCTGATTTTATGACTAGTAGATTAAAAGAACAAGGTATGCTCTTACTACCACTAACTATAGCAAGGAATTCTGGATATAATGTATCTACACTGGACACTGTCCAAAGAGATTTAACAATAACAATAGAGCAGGGCCCTTTGATAATGTGATTAGACCTCTTCTTTCATCCAATGACAGAGGCCCCATAAAGCTCTAGAACATGGTCTATGGCATGACCATTCAACATTCATAATGTTTTCTAAAGCCAAAATCAGCTTATATTTTATTACTGGTCTTTGATAACAAAGAATTTTAATGTGCTACATTTAAATGTTGGGTTTTTCCTATATGTATGCCACCTCTTCTCTTACTCTAATGTAAAAGCTGGAGCTGTCCTAATTTGTAAGTATGGAAAAAATATTACTGTACTTGGACTTGCTATTTTAAATGCCTGAGTATAATTCTTTCCTTCATATGTATTCTGGCATTTTCCCTACCAGAAAGTTTATCAGGGTTACAAATCTAAGAATTAAAAATGTTCTGAAGAAGGAAAATGTAATGAGGTTTACCTGAAGCTTATAAATGTAGTCTTAAAACTCTTTCCTAGCCTTCAACAGGGCTTTGAAACAAATTCCATTTTAAAAAAAATTATTAGTAAATAAATAGTATTAAAATATCTAAGTTATAAAAGAAGTCCTTTTGAAATGATCACTCTGAATTACAGTACTTGTGATTTTGTGAAATAAACATGGTTTATGCAAGTGATCACAATGAGAATATAAAAATGTGATAAAGTTTGAAATATACTATTAAGTAAATGAATGCTAATTCTGTGACAGGTATTACATTATCATAAGAGTCAAATGGAAATGAGTTAAGTAGAACTCTATAATATTTGAGAAAGTTTCAATAATGAATAAATATTATTAACATCTTAACAGTAGTTTTGCATCAGTGTAGCAAATGAAAGCCAGTACTCTTCTTATGTAAAAATGTTTAGCAATATGGGCTAAGGGAGTAGCTCAGTGATAGAGAACTTGCCTAGCATACACAAGGCCCTGGATTTAATTGCTAGCACCTAAGAAAAAAAAGTAACAACTGTTCAATGACATCTTACCAAGTGTAGTAGGCTACTCTTCTTCATACCTGCCCAGCATCCACTAGAGACCTGTTTTTCTTTCACCCTGTGTAATATGGAAAGCTTGCCAGTCTGAGGGCTGTACTCTCCTATGGCTTTCAGGAGCTAGGACAGCTCCTGGGTGCCTTCTACTCGGTCAATCTTCATACAGTACCTTCTTCTTACTATTCAGCAAGGCATGATCATAGGATCCAGGCTGGAACAATCAAAGTCTCCTGATGAGGTCCATTGTGTGAACCCCAAAGACCTTCTCTTCCTCTGATCTCTACTTATAAAGGCCAATTAAGTCTGGAGCTGCCAGTGATCCTCTAACTACCACATGCAGAGAATGGGCCTGAGAGTGATGCTGAATTGAGTGACAGGGACACAAGAGCCAGGAATCGTCATGAGCCCCTGGACTTCAGCTATGCTAAAGCAAATCCCACACCCAGGCTTCCTAGTTAAAAGAGCCAATAATTCTGTTTTCACTTGAGCTATTTTGAGTTAGATTTCTGTCACTTGCCACCAGGCAACCTTACACCGATTAATGCAAGACCTTTCCAAAATGTAGTGTGTAGGGAACAGGGGAAGGGGACGTTACCAGAACCTCTGCAGTGAGTCCTGGTCTCCTGCGAGGCATGGCAGCACACGGCGAATTACAGGAAAGGTAGACAAATGAGACTGAGAAGAAGCTGAGCTTTGGGTCTGATCAGTGCTGCTCTGGGCAGCAAA
>NW_004624743.1:14575000-14604089 GCF_000247695.1 Heterocephalus glaber | reverse complement strand
GAGAGAGAGAGAGAGAGAGAGAGAGAGAGAGAGAGGGGCAATTTCATTATACAGGGTTGGTGCTAGTACCAAACAGGGCAGAAAAAAGTTAATGTTCTACTTCAACAAATGCTATATGTGACCTCAAAGATGCTGGGTGAGGGAGGGGAGAGGAGCTCATGATTTGTTCAATTGATTGGATGTACCCACTGCTTTTTGACTTCCAGGCAAACTCATTTATAGGTATATAAGAATAAGAAAAAAAAAGTCTCAACACAAGGGCTGATTTCTACATTTCCTTTACTTCTCCATCTAAGCCAAAAAATCCTAGAGTTTACCTGACAGAAGTTAATGGTGTGGATTTTCCAGCAGAGTTAAAAATGCATTTTCTTTGCGTACACTTGAGTGTTAGTGAAGGAGAGCCTACAGTCTATTGCAGTGATGGTGAACCTTTTAGAGACCAGTGCCCAAACTGCAACCCCAAACCCACTTATTTATCGCAAAGTGCCAACACTGCAATTAAACCTGAATACTGAGGTTTTAGTTTAGAAAAAACAACTGTTATGCGGTGCTCAACACTCAACTCCTGGGGTGACTTGGCTCTCACTGAGCCAGAAAGGGCTCTGTGTGCCCACTGCGGCACTCGGGCCATAGGTTCGCAACCACTGGTCTATGCCTTCCAGTCAACAGATCTTTCTGTAATTAAGGAAATGTTTGACTTCTCCACTGTCCAGTGTGGAAGCCACCAGTCACATGTGACTTCTAAGCACTTAAAATGTGGCTTCTACAGTTTGGGAACCAAATTTTTAACTTGACCAATTTTAATTTAAATAGTTACATGTGGCTAGTGCCTATTGTGTTGGACAGAACATCTAAAGACTCATCTCAACTACTTTCTTTTAGAATCTATCGACACTATGCACTGCACAGCTACTTTAAGGAAAGCACATTTTGTCCCCATTTTATAGATAGGAAATTGAAACTCAGAGAGAGAGTAAGTGACTTGTCCATGGATTTACAACTAATAAGGGGTAGATTCTAGTTCTTACACCTACATCTTTCCCATT
Organism: Heterocephalus glaber; assembly: GCF_000247695.1. Next base: position 14,603,043 of record NW_004624743.1, on the reverse strand, counting down.
CAAGGTCTGATGCTCTCACTACCAGTGGTTCTCGACACTGGCTGCATATTGGCTTGTGGTGGCATCTTCCTGGGACTGGTGGTATAGCTCAGCAGCAGAGCACTTGCCTAGCATGCATGAATCCCTGGGTTTGATCTCCAGCACTAGAAAAAAACCCAGAAATAGCCGGGCCCAAGTCCCCAGAAATGTTTATTTAGTTGGACTGGGGCAGTGCCCTTGCACATGCATGTCTCCAAAATGCCTACTGCACCACACCACTGACAGACTGAGGCTCCTCCTCCAGTGGTGGGAAACCATTTCTGAAAGGGAGCTGTGGAGTTCCACCTCTACTCTTCTCTTCCTCATGGTTAACAGCTACAGCAGGAAAGGGAGTCCTAGGCCTTCATTTTGCAGATCAGAGAGTGAAGGTGAGGTCACAGAGCTGGTGTTTACGATACAGCTCAGATCAGGGACCTGGGATTGGGGTGCAGGTAAAAGCTCCAGCTTCTGGGTTCAAGAATCCTCAGCTCAGGGACTCAGAGTCCCAGGCAGCAGCAAGACGCCTGAGGACAGCCATAAACTGCAGTTGTGCAGCACTTCCAATATCTGGAGGTGGGGACTCTTCTTCTCCCAGTCGTCTGCTTCACCCTCTCCAGCCCCTCTTCCTGTCTGCTGTGCAGCACCCTTCAACCTGTCACAGTTCCTTCCATGGCTGTGCCCCCACCTGGCCCATGGTATGCAAGTGTTTAAAGGTATGGCTGTGAAATGAATGGAAGCAGATTTTAGAATTCAAAAGACTGGGATTATGTTCCATATGGGTCTGGAAATCTTGGATAAATAATGCTTTAAAATTTAAATACAAAAGGCCTTTTTCAGAGCCTTTGCACTTAACTCAGAAGAGTGGATAAAGAAAATGACAGAAATCCCTAGGACAGCCTTATTTTTTGTTTCAGAGACTGAAAAGGCTTGAAAGTGATGACATAAGAAGAGAAAGTGAAGACACTGACAAAATGTTGAACAGAAGAATGCCTATCATACCTGTACAAAACCCAGGAGTACAGTTAACTACAAGTAACCCATGTCTGTCCATGCCTGAAGTTAGAGGACCATTAAGTCAAGATCTAGGGGTTGAGAAAGCCAACAACTGAAATGGTTGAAGGAAAATGCCACCAAAATAGAAAGTGCTGGTGTCACCACTGCCCCTCAGACTAGCTAATTCTTTCTGCTATACATTAAAGGAGTAAAAATAAAAATAATTTGTGTTTTAGCATATCCTTGAGAAGGATGTGTGGTTGTAAAATGTGCTGGGGAAATCATCTTTCCATTCAAGTACTCAGCACAGCTGCTCCAATAAGGAGTCTGTGTATGCTCTGAAGCTCAGTGAACTTGTGTTCTGAGAATTTGCCTTTAGAAGTAAAGGCTCTGAAAGCCATCAGCAAAAATTCTCAAACATGATTGCAGCAAATGCCTTCAAACAGAAACAGCTAGTCTGTTGACAAGTGCCTCTCAGAAGGAAGAACTTCAATTCTCTTAAAACAAAATCACCAGTCATTCTTATGGGCCTGCTACTTACAAAAGTAGGGAAATACATAGATTTTTTTCCAAGCTACAGGTGCAGATTCAAAAATTAGTTTGTACCAGTTGATTTTGCTTCCATAACATAAAACAACCCCAAGGGTGCAGAAAGAATTACCAAGGTATTTAGAGATGTGAAAGAAGATAATACTAATAGAAAAAGCCATTTCAAATATATTGACTTCAATTTCAAGACATGGCTTCTTTAAAAACCAAAACAAAAAAAAAGCTTATCTGTTTGCTTCCCCCGGCCTCTTTTTCTTTCTTAATAGTAATATAAGCCCAAAGTTTACAAATAACACAGAGATATATAAAGTCAAATACTGAAGTCTTGTAACATGCATCTACTCCCAATCCTACTCAATATCCTCAAAATTTTTAAACTATTGACTATATCTTAAATGGTTAAAGAAACATGGTATCCAATATTGAAATGCCCTAAGAAAGTCTTTTTCCCCCTAAGAAAGTCTTTTTCTCTGGTCTTAAATTTTCCATTCGGGGACAGCTGTGTAAGCAAAAGAACCTGAGACAGAGACTCGAACAATGGAAGTCTGACTCCTCATTTCTTCCCAACCAGGTTTGTGCTTTTGAACAAAGCATTTTTCCTCTCTGGTATTCTTTTCCCTTTTCTGCGAAGTAAGGGAGATAAAACTGCTGATTCTTGGCTTGCTTCCTACCCAAAACATCTTCACAATCAATATTTTTTGGTAACTACTCTAAAAAATGTTTTAAAGCCAGGTAAAATTCATTTTAATAATGCATTTTATTCATACTAGCATATTAAAAATAGTATAATTTCAACATATAATCATTTAAAATCATTAATATTTTGATAATATTTTTAACAGTTTACTTTTCAAACTAGGTCTTCAAAATCTGATGTCTATTTAACACAAGATATCTCAGTTTAGATCAGCCTTATTTCAAGTTCTCAGTGGCCACATATAGCTGATTGCTACTGTTTCGAACAATGCATTCTAATACTAGTGCTGGACATTGTTCCATACAGATTCTATTTTTGGTGAGAAGTTTACTTTCACATCTCTTTACTAAAGCCTCTGCTGCTCCCTCCCCTAAATCATTATTACTGTTTGTCATTTATTGGCAAAGTTTAACTATGGCAACAAAATGTAGAACCTACCTAAATTACTCAGAGAGTTTTCAGTATCTGACCTTTGATTAATACTGATGCTATTTCCCCATAATAAATTTGGTCTTCAAGTGAATTTTTCTTGTCTGACTGAGTCATTCCTATTGACCTTCAGATTGTTTACTCAGAACTTCACAGAACAATTAGGGTATAGTATCGTTGTTGATTAACAATTTGAAAAATACCTGAGCCTTTTAAAAACCAGACTAAAATTCTGGTGGACCTAAAGGGCTAACATTTCTCTTTTTTTTTTTTTTTTCCAGAAACCAGCCTCCTGCACCCCATCAATCATGTTCTGTGCCTCTCACCCTCTCACTAAAAAACAAAAAGATCCCCTAAAGCATCAACAAGCAGTGAAAGTTTAGTGGGTCAAATATTATTTAAACACCGCACTGGTTTCCCATAAGTTCAAGAAATATTCTTGAATACCCTCCACAGGCCACAGGCTATGCTTAGTGTTGATGATTCCCGATCTAGTGGTTTAATTTTAAAGGTTCATATAGGCTCATTATCAGAGACTCTTGCATGTTGAGTATTGAGGCAGAGAAGACATAGGTTTGTGTTATAGGTATCTTTTCATATAGATGAGCCTTCCCCCACAATCTGACACATTCTCAAACTGGTTCCTTTCTAACCCTTCAAATCTATTCTACCTGTAAAACAAAAATATACTAAAATATGCTACATATCATTTTTGGCATATGCTATAAATCAAAAAGTAGCACATATTCATTGTAAAAGAAAATAGTCAAATAAATCAGAAGTCTATAAGATAAACAGTGAAAATTCTCCCCTGTCTTACTGCATTATCCTCAGGTGCCCCTCTCTTTAAAGGTAATGACTTTTAGAGTTGTATTGAAGAATTCTCCAAGCATATATAAATACATATGGGCATTGTATATGCCTCTTATACACATAGAAACACATATGCAAGTTTTGAGAAAGTATTTTTAAGGTAACATGATTATGAAAAAAATTCAAGTAATACAGAAGCATATTAAAGTGGAGTATTTTCACATACAATATTTCAGTGGGTACTTTAAAATAAAGAACACATGATTATCGAGAACACATGATTATGCAAATTGTAAAATACAAAGTGAAATTTCCCTGACTCCATATTCCTACAACCCAAAAGTAATAACAAATGTCCATAGTTCTTTTCATGTGTATTTGGATCCCTTGTGAAATATTCTGTGTATGTAAGAAACACCTCACACAGTTATGACATATGCTTTCCAGCACTTCTCACTGTGAAGTCTAATATTCACATAGATAAGTGTACAAAACCACAAAGTGAACCCCCTTGCAGTCACCACCCAGATCAAAAAGTAAAACAACATGAGTCCTCTGGAAGCCTCCTCCCGATCCTAATCACTGCCTCTCCCAGCCTCTTTATCAAGGATTTCCACTATCCTCACTTTCAAGTCATCAGTTCTTTTTCTTTCTAAAGGAAAAGGGGATACATTCAAACCACAGCAAGGACTATGCTCATCTTCTTATATATTTAGCACTTCTTAAATTCATTTATACAACTGAGCCACTCCCAAAATGACTATTAGTGACTGTTTAACCCAGTTTGTGTTGCTGTATGTACCACAATTCCTGACACTGGAAATTTATAAGTAAGAGAGTTTATTTGGCTTATGAGTCTAAAGAATGGAGAGTCCAGGATTGAGGGGCCACATCGGGCGAGGTTCTTCATGCTGTGTCCTAGCATGGCAAAAGGCATGGCCCAGCAAGAGACAGCAAGGCCAAACTTGCTTTATAACAACTCAACTCCCATGAGAACATTAATCCATTTATATGGCAGAGCCCTTGCGACCTCTTCACCTCTTAAAGTTCTCATTTCTCCACACGGCTGCACTGGAGATTAAGCTGCCAACACAACTTCAGGGGATACTTTCAAACCAGAGCAACGACTGCTCATCTTCTTATGTATTCAGCACTTCTTAAAATCATTCATACAATTTAAGTACTCATTGAGCCACTCCCAAAAAAGATAATTAGTGAACTGAAACTAATTCTCTTTGAAACCTTTTTGAGATCCTATACTTTTTTTCATAAATAATTTTATATCCCTGCCTTTTTAACTCTTCCCCATAAATAACTTACTGATGAATTTACAATGATAGTCTGAAAAACACCCATTATTTATTCTTTCTAATCTTGTTTTTCCGCCCTAGGAAATATCAATCTTCCTTTTATATTATTTAGCGTATGTCATGTATAACTAAAGAGAAGGATAAAGCTTAAAAATTATTTTGACTGGAAAGGTGCTTTCAGTAATTTTATTTAATGGGGTAAATATAAGTTTTTATCTGTTATATGACTTGAATTTGAACAGCATGCAATACATAGAAGAATTGGTATATAAAGTTCTTAATTGTGGAGTTGCAGGGGATTTAGCTTTCTTTTTTCTATTTCTCTGCATCTTTCTAGTTTATCTGCAGGGACTATTACAGGGAACATTAGCAACATTACATGGTGAGTCCCTAATGCCTCTCATATTCATTATTCTTTAATATGAACCACTTGAATTTGTTTCCGAAAAGTACTTTGATCTTGTGGATACTGCCAGCAGTTCATTTCAAAGAGTGATAAAACTGAGTGTGAATTTCCTACATTTAAGAAGTGTTAATTCATTCAGTAGCACAATTAAGTCGCCACCTGATAACCCAATTCATTACAATGCATCAGACTTCAGATATCCAATTAATTTACTCTTCTATTCTATGTGAGCACACAGACCCTGACTTATTTAACTGAATCTTATTACGTGGGGGGACAGGGATTTCCGTATAATGTTATAAGACAGTGAGTCAAAGCAGCCTGAAAACTCGTTATATTTTCAACTGAAAAATTGCTTGACTTAGAATCATGAAAAAAAATCTACCATAATCAACTGTATTCAGTATGGACTTAATATTAATGTGTTGTGCTTCCAACAGTTTTCAAATAACTTCTGATTTCCTAGTGTTTTCTAGACAGAACATTGGCTATAAAAGGAAAGGCCAGGAACATGAACATGTAAGTCTCTGATACTACTAATTAGTCCAGACTTCAGGAATTATCAAGTACAGTCACTCTCAATCCTAGCTGCATTCTAAAGTCACCTGGGGAGTTTTTACAAGATAATGATGCCTGAGCCCTATCTCAGAGCAATTTGTACAAAATCTTGGGATGGGGCTTGGGCATGGTATCTATTTTATGTGTGCCAGGCACAGTTCCAAGTGCTTCTCTATGTTCAATCATTTTAATACTCTATCTCATGATATAAATACTATTGTCACCTTTACTTGTGATCCACTGAGGCTTCCTTAAGTACATTTACTTAGCCCAGTCAAACAAGTAAGTGGCAGATCCACGATCACACACAGGCTCCATGACAGCCTGGATTTTGCTATCTGTTCTGATAGCCTGTTAACCTATCTTCCAGGCCCTTCCAGAATTCTACCAGATAAAATATAGCCAGAGACAAACAAATAAAGAAATACAGACTGATTCTTAAGGAGAGTGAAAGGCACTAGTGTAAGTAGGTGACCAAAATCATGTAAATATTACACACTGTAAACATGTCCTAATAAACACTTTTTACACTTGATCTTAGCCAGAAGGCCGAGAAGCAATAATAAACACTTTTTAAAATAAAGAGAACAATTTTTAAAATAAATAAATAAATACTAAAAAAAAAAAAAAACAGAGACAATTAAAATCAAGACAGCAGATTCTGGCTAGTGGTGATCAGGAATGAGTTACTCAGATAAACAAGGATTCTTTTAGGACTCAGAAGACTGTCCAAAGGCTCTAAAACTGGGGATCCTACAGTTCAAATTCAGAAGTTTCATAGGTCAGGTACATACAGGAACCATAAGTACAAGGATTCATTCCAACCAGAAGGAGTAACCTTTGGCTTAGGGTTCTAATTCTGTGCAGTCTAGTACTATGAATATGAACACCAGGTCACTAAATCTGATTCCCTTTGCTACCTACATACAGAAAGAACCAATTTACGTCATATTCATTTGTGCCATTGCTTTAAGTCAAGACACTAGAAGTGCTCTGTCTTACTTCAATAACAACAAAAGGAGGAAAAAAGTCTATCAAAAATATGTTTAAGCCGTTGATGTGGGCAGGTGGAAACAATGCAATGCTAGGTCTACAGAGTAGCTGATGGAGAGTCTGGATTTTGATTGCTTGTGTTTGATGGGGTTTTCAAACTACTTTTCAAAGTAGGCCATCAGTGCCTCCCTGAATTAGAGGAGGAGGACTCTCTAGGGACTCCTGCTGCGTTTTAAGAAACGCCCTTTGGAGAACAGTGTGCCTTATCCCCAGAAAGGAGAGTGCCCTTGAAGATTGCAAGCAACAACTTCTATCTTGTCTTCAGCAGGACCAGAATAGGGTGGAGCTACAGGATTTGACTCCCCCCTGGATATTGTCAGGGGACCAATTACTATATTCACAGCTAACTTAATGGGATCCTGAGTAACATCATTAAGGGCACAGTAGGCAATAAATGATTATGAAAGAAGCTTGTGAAATTCCCCAGGTATCTATGCCTCGTCTATCTCCCTTATCTAATACCATCTGTGGACACACAGATGACCTGGAAATGGAAATTGTGTAACTAATAACTTCTAATTGAAAGAGATCTAACTTAAGTCTATGTACACTGTTCACTGGATGTTAAACCTTAGTTTACATCTAGGGACTCTAAACTCATTACTAATGTCCTTGGAACGCTGAAGCTCAATCACCAACTTATATAAAACTTACTTGTGCTAAGTGAAATGGTATTTTAAAAATTCAGTTGAAGGGTAATAGTTTTTGTTAGGAGAATCTTGCAAGGGTGCCAGGCAAAGTGAGGTTGTTAAAATGCAGATTCTTAGCCACTTCCCAGACCTACTAAATCCAAACCTCTGAGGCCTGGAGCACAGGCACCTAAATTTTAACAAGCTCCCCAGGTGATTATTATGTATACTAAAGTGTGAGAGCTTCTACCCTAGGTGGCCCCAATCCAAGGCTAAAAAAATCACTTGCCATTATGAAATGTTATAAAATATTGAATTTCTAGCGCAATTTTAATTGGCTAGAAGAAACCAGCACTTCCTAGGATTAGAAAAATTTCAGCTGTAATTTGACTTGTGTTTGGAAGTGTGATTCTTCATGTAGAAAAAGATTTCTATAATGATGCCGAAGAGATCTCACCCATCCTTACAGGGCTTCCCATCTCTCATGCACAGTACTGCTACTGTGTTACTGGTATGTCTCAAACTTGCTCAGTCATTCTGCTTCCATGATTTGCTCTCTCATCTTCTAAGGACAGTGTTAATTTTGATTAATTTATAAAAACCAGTACACCTACCTGGGCGTGGTGGTGCACGCCTGTAATCCCAGCACTCTGGAGGGTGGGGAGGCTGGGAGTTCAAAGTCAGCCTGGGCTACATAGTGAGTACAAGACCAGCCTGAACTACATAGAGTGACCCTGTCTCAGAAAAGCAAACAAAACAGTACACCTTTCCCTTATTGATATTTTAAAATGTATTATTCTTACATTGTTCTTTTCAGTAAGTTTACAATAGTTATCCCTATGGTAGTAAATGGCTCAAAGCCTTTAACAAATATTCTTTTAAAAATATTCACAAGTATATCAGAGCTAAGAAAAATGTCAAAAATGATACAAAACAGGATGAAATTGGCTTCAGCAGCCAAAGAGAAAGGCCATGCCCTCAAGGTATCCCTTCTAGCACTCAATTCTTCCACCAAATCCAGATGTAACAAATCATATCTTGAGCAGGGAATATTTTGCCTTTGGGGGAATATCAGAAGCCAGAAAGCTTGGAAAATTATTAAGAACTGCTATCAGTACTTTTTGTGGAAGTTGCTGTGCTTGTTTGTTTTTCAGGGAGAAATAACAGCTCGTACAAACACTTGATGAAGATAACATTTATTTATGCACTGAGCTCACACAGTGACTGGAAACTGGAATGTACCTGTTAAAAAATAAAAAGTTCAATTGCCAAGGCATTAGAAATCAAACTGCTTTCATATAGAAAATTCTCCCAATCAGACACTATTCAGACTGCCTCTATTAGCATCGCTTCTCAAAAGGCAGAAATCTTAAATGGGATGAATCATAACAGCTGGTTCTCACCAACCGCCACTCTGCCAGACAGGAAACTGGCTTATCAATGGGTGCTCAAGCAGCCTGTCAGGGCCTGGAAGAGGTGGCGGCTCCCCGGGAAGCCCCTCCAGGGGATTTCTGCAGATGGTAGTGTAGTAGATGGTTCTTTGAAATTTTTTCATTTTGACTTTGATCCTGAGAAAATACAAGTTAAATGCCATAGTGCATAGGGGTCTTTTTCTAACAGTGGAAGGGATAAAAGTGCATGGCTACAATTTATTTTGAATTTATAATTAATTATAAACTGAATGAGGACTGAAGACATTAGAAATGCTGAGAAATATCTATTTGCTTGGATAAGAAGATTGAAAAGGAAATTGGCTAAAGTGCTTCACAAAATTCCTTTCTAGCAGAGGTGTGCAAAAGCTAATTCTACTATCAAGCAACAATTGACAGTGTGGTACTGGCAACAGGATAGGCCCAGAGCAATACAGAATCCAGAAATAGGCCCACACAAATACTATAGCCAATTGATTTTTGATATAGGTGCAAAGTCAATTCAATAGAGAAATGACTGTCTTTTTGTAACAAATGTTGCAGATTCAAATGCCAGAAAGTAAATCTAGACACATGTCTCACACAAAAGTTAACTTAAAGGGTCCACTGACCTAAATATTCACGTAAAACTTTTGGCTTTGCAAAAGACACTTTGAGGAAATGAAAAAAACAAGCCACAGAATGGGGGGAAATATTTACAAACCACATATTTGACAAAACATTTATATCCAGTTTATATGAAGAATTATAAAACCTTAACAACATGAGAACCCAATGTTTTAAGAGGACAAAAGATCTGGAAAAATACTTCAAGAGAGAAGACACATAGATGGCAAATAAGCACATGAAAATATGCTCTATAGCATTAGTCAGTGGAGAAATGCAAATTATAACCACCATGAGATACTACTATTGTTTAAAAGAAAATCTGAGACCAGTTAAATTTAATGAAGATAGCTGGGCATGGTGGCTCATCCCTGTAATCCCAGCTCTCAGGAGGCTGAGGCAGGAGGATCACTGAGAGTTCAAGGAAGCTTCAGCAACATAATGAGTTCAAGGCCAGCCTGAAATGCATAGTAAGACCCTGTCTCAAAAAAATTTTTTATATGATATTCTTGATAAGGTAAAACAGTGATGGAAAAGAGTTAGGTGGTTTCCAGGAATTAAGAGTGGTGGAAGGAAAGTCTGACCACAAAGGGATTATATATTTTCAAGGAGTTTGTTGGGGGTAATAGAACAGTTCTGTTTGTCAAATGTTTAAAACTCTATAACAAAAAGAATGAATTTTATTGTATGTAAATTAAAAATAACTTTTTTAAAGTTTATTTTGAGCTAACACGATTATTTTACAGTACAGTTTTTTAAGATGATTATCATTACAAACTCAAGAAATGCCTTCAAATTTTCTATTTTTAAGGTAAATTTCCAGTGTTATGCTTCTGTTTTGGCAAATATTCAAAAATAACATTCACCGGATCTGTTCAAAACTATGTGCTTAGAGTGAGTATATAACAAAAAAAGGTTAATTTTAAAATCACATGATAGATTTTTTTTTTAAATAGACTCAGGAACCAAAAAATGAGGCAGATGCTTGCAAAGTCAAAACCTATTTAGCACAGACTTCTTCCTTCATGCAAAATACATTTTTCAACATCTGACAAAGATAAGTTGTGCTACTTGGCTTTCTATACTATAAAAGTTTAATCTGATCTGCTGGCTCCAGTATCAGTATTTTCACCAGGATTCAGAGTTATTACATTATCAACTTTCTGGACTGTTGTTGTTTTAAAGAAATGTGGTTATCCCTGTTAGAGTCTAATACTTTTTGGCATATAAATCAAGTCATACCTTACAATTTTCATCTTTTTTACACTGGTTCAAACCCATTTCTGTTCATTAATTATCACTAAAATTAATTTGCTATAACAATTTGAAGGTGGTATAGCTTTTAGTACTATGCAACAGTACCAGCCCTTGGACATAAATGTATTCTGTTCTTTTCCCAGGTAAGTAACATTTCCTAGGACTAAACTGAAATGTTGATCACTCTAGGATAGATAATATGTGCTGTATACTCAGAAAACTTTTATGCAGTGAGTACATGGCTATTACAAATAGCAATGATCTTTTACTAAATACTTTTTGCCAATTATCATATAAGCATCACTGTTCATTATTTCTTTTCTTTTCTTTTGGTTTTTGAGACAAGGTCTTGCTTTGTAGTTCAGGCTGGCCCTGAACTCGCTATGTAGCCCAGTCTGGCCTTGAACTCGAAGTGATCCTCCTGCCTCTGTCTCCAGAGTGCTAGGATTACAGGCGTGCACCACCATGCCCAGCCCATTATGTCACTGGTATACCCTATTTCACTCCCAAATAATTCAGAGCCTCCTCTGATTTTTGGTCTCCCTGCTTACTCTCCCCAATAATCTCTTTAAGTCCCTGTACTTTCCAGATAAAAATGCCTTCAGGCTCCCCAATTACTGCTCACAACAGTGAATGGCCACCTATCTTCCACCATAACATACCCAGTGGATGAGGTATGCAAGGTCAACACATTCCATGTGCACCAAGTAAGTGTGGTCCCTAAGGAGCAGCTATTAGGTCCACTGCCTCATCCTCTGAATGTAAGCAACTGAGAGTGATGCTACCACTGGGAGAAACTTGGAAATATAGAAAAGGGGACACACACACACACACACACACACACACACACACGTCAGGCGTAAGATACTTGTGCCAGTAACAGTGGCCCACTATAGTCATACTTCTAAACAGGAAAGAGGTATGAAGCCATTAGGGTGGGCATGGGATTTGGGAGAACATCCCGATTCTTTCCCATCTTATCCCCTTACCTTACAACCTGGCTCAGAAAACGTGTCCAATTCCACATTTCTAATTATTACTGCATGGGGTTGACAGTGAGGCCCAAGACCCACATTTTCAAATGTTCAGCCAAACACTGAATCCACCAATACTTCTAATTTAAAACCATCTCCTTCTCCTCCTGATTTCCTTATTCTTTTTCATATCATGTTGTCTTCTAGGAAACCAAACTTAAAACTAGTAGTTATCTGATTCCTCATACTCATTCATCTCACATGTTTAAATAAAGTTGCCAAATCGACCAACTCTACCTTCAGAAGGCCTTTCATAGCCTCCTTCTCTTTTCCATTCTTACAATTTGCAACTGAACACAGAGCTTCATGACTGTTTTCCCTGAGTTTCCTTTTTCCAGTATCCCCAGTCCAATCTATTTCTCATACTGCTGTCACCTGGCTAGTCCCAACCCAGAATGGATCACACCACTTCCTGGTCAAAAGCTTCCAGTGTTTCCCCACTGTTCTTTAACCCAATATTGAAAGCTTTCTTCACAATCTGCTACAAATTCCTTTATGTGCCACTTAAATCAGTTTACTCTCTATTCCCCAAATACTCCGTGATGCCTCATAAGATCCTCCAACAGACATGTTTTAATACTGCCATTTTCGCAGCTGCACACCTGTGACATTCCAATGCCAAATCTCCCATAATGATTTTCATAATTTGCTGAGCTGAATGATTTCTAGCAATCAGAACTTCTACATTACTGAATTAGAGCTTATATGGTATTCCACCGAATATGTCTTGTCCTTACATTTTATACCTTCTCTTACACTAGTGTGCCTTGTTCTAATTCTGTAAATATTTTAATTCTTCTTGATTTTTCTAAACTCTAAAGCAATAGCAAAAGCTCGCCGAAGAGGAGGCCATAACAGGTCCAAATATCAAAGATGATAAATATGATGCTTGAATAAATGGCTACTTGAAAAAAGCTACAACTGTAACTCTCTAAACTGAATCAGAAAAATCTTCTGCATTCATAGGTGTGATATATTTCTTCTCTACTATTTGCATAATGCATTCTGGAAATCATATCACAAAGTAAATGGTATTTACTTAATCCTAATCCTATAGGAACACCTAATCCTACAGGAACAAGTGATACTATTCAGGTGCTTTTGACAGAAGGCTCATTATCAGATAAATCACAGATACAAACAACATGTAATAGAATCAGTAAACCAGGGGTGGTGGTACACACTGGAATGCCAGCACTCTCGGAAGGCTGAGGAAGCATTTTGGAAGGACTGCAAGTTCGAACCCAGCTTGGGCAATTTAGTGACTTAGTGAAGTGAGACCCTGCCTCAAAACGTAAAAAAAAATATAAAGGACTGGGGTGTAGTGCAGTCCAAAGGCCGTGGGTTCAATCCTAGTAACACATGCAGACAAGACATAACAACTGTCAATCTTTATAATAATGTAAAATTGTAATCTGAGCTTTTACAAGTAGGCACCTATGTCCTATGCATATTCATTATACTAAGACTTCTAGTGTATCACAAATATATATGCCATACATAAAAACAGAATTAGCATTCCTAAATCCCACTAAAGCCACTATACTAGCAACAATAAACCAAATGGGTTGTTTTATTTGCCTTCTTGCTATTTGGAAGGACATTTGATATTTGGTGTAGAGGGGGGGAGACAAATGGCACATCTTGCTTTCAAGACCAACAACTAAACCAGCCCCTAACACGTCCAAGGAAGTAGAATGAATCGTTTTCTCTTTATTAATTCATTTTGACAACCTAACATACTCAAGTATAATTCTCCTCCAGACCTTAGAGTCATGTCCAAAGGTAGATGTACTGGATTTGAAAAAGGAAATCTTAGGTTCTGGTTTGACTCAGTCACCTGTCAAGTAGGTGATATCCAGGCTCTCTGAGCTTTGGTTATCTCAAAGGTAACAAGAGTATAAAACAACAGCTAACCTCACAGAGTTATAGAGAAAATTCATAGATAATATAACTTAAATGCTTTGTAAGCCACAAAGCCCCATTAGAATAGGCTATTAATAATTATGGGTATTAGCCAGGCATGGTGGTTGTGCACACCTGTAATCCCAGCACTCAGGAGGCTGAGGCAGGAGGATTGCCAGAAGTTCAAGGCCAGCTTGGGCTACATAGTGAGTTCAAGGCAGCCTAAACTACAATGTGAGACCATGTCACACACACAAAAAAAAGAATTATTGGTATTGTTCTTGATGTTGATAACATTTGGCCCACAATTAGCATATTTAAAAGTCATATTTGAACAGATATTCCACTACCTAACCCCTCAGTTTATTTAGAAATACATGTGCTCATTTTCAGCATAAAACAGCATGGGTACTAAAGTCACTCTTTAGTACTCCTCCTTAACAGGGCCTATCTGACAGCTGTTAGGGCACTTTGCACTATGCTGAAAAGCCGTAAAACAATTATCAGGTGTGAGAAAGAGGCACTTAGCTCATTACACTGTGCATTGTGGACAGGACATTTCCCTCAAGAAAGAAGGAAAATTTTCTTGGTTTTCAGGAGGATTAAATCTGATTTTTTTCTTTCCTCCAGAGGACATACAACTTCCTAAAGGCTGCTCTTCAAGTGAGGAAAGGTGAGAGAGAAGGAAACTGAGGAAGGGTTGGAGAAGGCTGAGTGTCCATCATAGGAAGCAAGAGTGTGCTGTTTTCAATATATCTGAAAGCATGAGAGGCAGCCCTGCCCAGGCAGCCTTCCTCCTGCTCCAAGAGTGAAGGAGGGATTAGAACAGGAGAGGACTGCAGTGGTGATTGAGGCACAGGGCAGATGGGACTTGCCCGGAACCTGAACCCCAATATTTTCCCTAGAAGCAGGGTACTTGGAAGACTAAGATGAGAGAGGTGGCTGTTCGGGGAAGCACAGCTTGTGGGCAGCAGCAGAGGTAGCCAGTCCCAGGAAGTGCACCATCCAAGTTCAGCGTCCTTGCAGGGCCCAAGAAGGAGGCTGGACTAGGTACCCTAAAGGTTGCCTGTCTCCGTAGAAATGCCCGACAAGCTAGCTCTCCGTTTCAGAAAATCATGTGGATTGGGACCATTATCGTCTCTGTGACAAGAGAGCTTCATTCTCCCTTCTCATAATCCCCATCAGTGCTACCCTGAGCCTTACCCAAAATACACAAATAAAAACAGTATGTTTGCTGTGTAAACCCAGCTTCAATTCAGGTCTTCTACTTCCTTCCATCTACGTTGCACTCTACCCTAATTCTTCCTAAAGAGAAATTATTGAGCCTCTAATGGGTTATACCAGCAGTGGTGGACATAGACCAGAGCCCCTGCCCCTGTGTATTTAGGGACTTTTGTGTGATCTATAGATTTATTGTTCTACCCTTCAGTGAGATGAGGGGGCTCAGAGCCAAATTTACAAAAATTGATGATGATGATGCAATGTGACATTTCTTACATGGATTAGGATAAAAAAAATTCATACATGATACAATACTAATCATTTAGCTTGAAAACTGGGTTTATACAACAAATATGTACACCTTTACTGTCGGCATTACATTTTCATTCTCCATAAACAATGAAGGTTTTAAAAAACTATCAAGATCCTACTTGGGTTGTTCAAAAAAAGGAGATTTTTGTATAGAGCTAGGCAAAGTCTTGAAAGGACAGCAGCGTAATGGTGTGGGTCAAACATGATGCAGGGGAGAGACATCAGAGAGAAATTCTATACCCAGAGGGCTTCTCTGCTATAACTCCAAAGGCCCTGTGTTTTGTTTCCAAAACAAAAACCACTGTCTTGTACTACAATATTAGTGTGTATTGACTTTCTATACAGTTCAGATTAAGAAAAAACTTACAAAATTGTTAAGACAAAATGGCTTTCTGCCTCAGAAATCACTAAAGCAAACATGGAAAACTAGAAACCTATAGATTAACTCTGGCTCAAAGACTTTTAATATTCAGAAAGTATATATTTAAAATTTTAAGTAGGTGTTAACAAATATAAATCGATTCACATAAAAATCTTTGTTTTCTAGCTTTTTTTGAAAAATCAGATTTGGGCCCCTATATATTCACCTGGCAACCATCAGCTGGACCAAAAAAACCCACTGAGTTCTTTAAATACCCCCAGCTCACCAGTCTAGCACCTTCAGTCCCTGGTCTGTTTCATTCATTTGTGTACCCAGTGGTTCCCAAAGGTATCTAAATTGGTGACCTCAGCATCAAAAATGTCAGAAATGATAACGCAACTAGGAATGAGGGATACCCCAGCTTCTGAAGACCAAAGAAGACCTCGATGTTTCCACAGCCTCTGACTGACTGCACTGCACACTTATCCATCAGAGGTAGAGCAGATCTTGTGTCTACTTACTTTTTTGTATTTTGCCAGTGCTGAACTACCTGATAAGGCAGATTTCCTCTCAGTTAAATTAAACAATAGCTACTAGCTACTCAGTGTACATAGGTACCAAAAGGACACTTAAAGAGCTGATTCAGAACCTAACTCTTCTGATTATAATAGGTTACGCAGGTTGCTCTTAAATTAATGGGGTTTCCATTTCCTTATTCATAAAATGAATGGGTTCTACTAGAATGACCATTGAGATCACTTGTAGCTGGCCTCTCCCCATCTATACCATTTCACTTATCTAGAATCTATTGTACTTGGCCTTTGTGAGATGCTGGAGTTTCACCACCTCCACAAACCTTCTTCAGACTTCTTTCTTTGAATCTTTGAGCTTATCACCAACACCATCCAAATTAGCATTCACTAATACTCTAGTTGTTTTGCTTTGAGTATAGTAGTTTATTTGCCACATTCAAACAGAAAATTAGAGGCTATGAAGCTTGATTTTCAAATCCTCCACAGCCTGTTACTTAGCTCAATGATTAATTACTGAAAGTGAATAAAGATATAGAAAATATGTATACAATAGTAACCTTCCCAAAGAGCAACTTTCATCAGCTCCCTCAAAACTAATTACCCTTATGAGCAACACAAATTGATCATCTGATTCAGGCAGGGATAATGTGTACTATGCCAATGAGACAGCAATTAGGAGACACTATTAGATTCCCATATGCCTTTGTACATAATCATAGTTTCCTTCAACAGTAAAAAAGCTCAAAAGGGAAAAAATGCAAGCAAATACTTCTATTACAGTATTACTCACTGAAAGATTTGTTACCCACTAAAATAGGTCATACGAAAAATATCCCTACCACAATTAAGAGAAAAAAATCAATTACTAGTAAGAGACCACAATTTAGACATTTGAAAACTACAATGAAAATCACCCTTGTTCCTCCCCACTCTTTGGATGTCATAGAAGTTCTGAGTAAGAGGAGACCAAGTTAGGGTGTCATGTGGGGTCATGGGGGTGGGGGTGGGATTTACCTACTTCACCGGAAAACAGTGGGATACAGGTTTTACTTGTTCTGGTCACCACGCCCCTCCAGCAAATAATTAAGGCTTTACATTTGTGGGTAACCTTCCCTATGGAGGTATTCAGTTATATATGAACTATTACTGGGGTAAGATTATTCTTTTTCTTTTCCTTTTCTTGAGACTATGTAGTTCAGGCTGGCTTTAAACTCTCTATGTAGAAGGCTGACCTCAAACTCTTGGCGATCCTCCTGCCTCAACCTTCCAAATGCTGGGATTATGGGTGTGGCCACCATGCCCAGCTAAGATTTTTAGTTTTGGGAAGCTAAGAAAACTTGCATAATAAAACTTCAATATCTCAAAGTCAAATTCTCAATCCAATTTTTTGTGATCGCCTTAATTTTCCTATTAATGTTTTAAGGTAGTTGACACTCTGTATTAATACTAACATAAACTAACATTAACAAGCTTTAACAGCTAGCTAACTTTAGTGAATTGAAATTAAGTCCATTTACAAATTACTCCCCTGTGATGAAACATTTGTGTTCCCACCTAACCCATGCAGTATAGAAAGAGAATTTGTTCTGAAATTCACATTATATTCATACAATGCAAGGGGCTGAATTGAGTGTATCTGTAGAGGGGGAAGGGATTTATTCAGGTGTGGGAAGGTGTGGATCATGGAAAAACATAGCACTAATTCCATTTAAAAGGTTATATTTAGTATTGGTTAAATATAATTTTTGCATACATTTTCCTAAGGAATCCCAACAAAAAGCAACAAGGTTTTACAATCTGAGGGTAATGATATGCGTTTTGCTTTTTTTAAAAGCGATTTTTATTTTTAAAAACTGCCTCTCAATGTTTTCAAGCCTTTCAATTTTGTTGTTGTGGTGGTGGTGGTTGCTTTTGTTTTTGTCTTTTGAGACAGGGTCTCACTATGTAGTCCAGGCTGGCCTCAAACTCCCTATTGCTGGGATTACAGGCGCGGCTCAATGGTTTGTTTTTATCTGGTGCTTCTAACCATCCAATCAATGCATCCCCTAGGGAAGCCTGCCAGCCTACCTATACAGCCTGAAGACTGGATTAGGTTCCCTCCTTTAGCCACATCCATGCGCACAGGCCACCAGCAGAGAATGACAAGTATGCCGGGCCCCTAGCTCCCTCATTTACCTCAACGGCCCATCTCCTGGCCTTAAACCCTGTTATTTCCTTCCAGCTCCAGCAAATAAGACAGAACTCAGTTTCTTCTCATTTAGGTCAGGCCAACTCTACTCTTCCGGGGTCCTTTGAAAGGAGACACAGTACCACCAGAGAAGGGCTGCTTCTCCATAACCCACAAAAAAGGCATAATCCTGACCATATGGTGAGTTTCAGAGGAACACACTCCGATTCTATGGGTTCACAACCAGGCGCGATCCCATAAAATCGTAAAGTTGGAAAAGACCCCGAAGTTCATTTTCTGTTGTGCTGAGGCCACCACACGAAGCCCATTTAAGCTTTCGGTGGGGTTTTGTATTTAAGATGTTCCACACAAAGTAACACAGCTCCTGAAGCCTAGAGTCCATTCATTTCAAGTTCAGAGTAAAATGACGAAGGGTGTCTTCCCAATCCCATCTGCTCAACCCTAGTACTGAACTTCAGTTCGAAGAGAAGCTGTCCGGCGACTCCGCCGGCCGCGTCCTCCTCACTCAGTTCGTTGACGTCGGGGGGCGGAATCCTGACCCAGTAACCCATCATTCTCCTCTCCAAGGACCGCGACGGCAAGACCCCCGCTCCTCTCCCGACCTTGCACTACTACCCCTCAAGGAGCGGGGCTCGACTCCAAGTAACCGCAACAGGCAACCTGGACTGACACCCAATGAGCAAGGGATCCCTGAACGAGCCCGGCCAATCGCGTCCGGCGAGCCCAAACAACCAGACGTGACGTCAGGTGTGATTAAATTGGCGCGTCACCCTGACGTCAGCCTCGCCTCGCTCGGACGTCCCGTCCCGGGAGCAAAACTCCGGCGACTTTGGGCCCGGCCCCCATGAGGGAAGGTGGCCAATGAAGGCGGCCCCCAGGGAAACCGAGCCAATGAGACGCGCCCGGGGCGGGGCGCGCGGCCGAGGGTGGGGCGGACGGCGACGGTGGCAGCCCGAGGTCTGGCTGCGCGCAGTCTATGACAGTACGTCAGCAGCGGGATGGCCGTAGCTGCGGCGGCGGCTGCAGAAGTCCGAGCAGCCGCGGCCGCAGTGGACGCTAGAGCCCGAGCGGCGTCGGCGGTGGCACCCCGGGGAGTTTAAGATGGCGGCGGGGGGGACGGCGGGCCTGCGGGAGGAGCAGCGCTACGGACTGTCCTGCGGGCGGCTGGGGCATGACAACATCACCGTGCTGCATGTGAAGCTCACCGAGACGGCGATCCGGGCGCTCGAGACTTACCAGAGCCACAAGGTGAGGCGGGGCGGCCGGCCGCGCTCGGGGAGGAGAGGCCCGGCGCGGCGCCCGCGGAGCCCGGCAGGGGCGCGGATGCCGCGGCGTTGGGGGCGGAGGGCGGAGGGCGACTCGAGGACGCGCGGCCCCTGGCGGCGGGGCCGGGGCAGCCGCGGCCCGGGCGGCGGCGCGGGCGCTGCGGGACTTTCCGACGGCGTCCGCGGGTTTCCCGGCTCGCCCGGTTCCCCGGAGAGAGAGAGGCCCCGGGCCGGGGAGCGGGGCGACCGCGCCGCCTACCAGTAAAGAACTGGGCGGCGCCGGCTGTCGGCGCGTCTGTGGGCATCAGGGACCCTCAGGGACCCGGACACCGGCGCCGTGCCTGGGGGCCGGGGCGCAACTTGTGCTCCCGGGAACTTGGGGACGCAGGCGCTTCGCTGACGGGCGGGCGGGCGGGCGAGCGAAGCCCGTGTGCTCGCCGAGGCAGGAACGCGGCGCTCGGAGCTCGAGGAGGGAGGGGACGCACCTTGCAGACCCTGGGACGCGGGGCACAGGCGACGTGCGCTCCCGGAGACACCCGAGGACTCGCGCACACCTAGTGAGGGTTTTCCGGGGAAGGAAATTGGCGGAAACGCAGGGTACCCAAAGGACGCACCGCGTCCGGGGCTGACTGTGGGATTCACCGGCTAGGAGCGATCCTGAAGGTGGGAAGGTCGTACACTGAGTTCTCGCCCCCGCCCCGCCAGACTCCCGCCTCTAACCCGCGCCCCGGGGCTCTCCCGTGGACACACAGCCCGAGTGCGGGAGAGGCGCACACACAAAGACGCCGCAGCCGGAGCACGAATCCGGGAACGCTTTCCCGGTGATAAAAAGTGAGAGATGGTGGAGTACCAAGAAGAAACGCTGACAACAGGGGTACACAGTAGCCTGAGAGCAACTGGGCACATTGCATGGGAAAGGCTGTACCGTATGGGGACGGTAAAACTACTCCGAGAGGACCGAAGACCGTCTAGATGAGGGGAGAGGAAACCAGCGAGGCGTCCTTGTGACAAATAGCCCAGTCCATACCAGGGAACACACTTCAATAGATTTCGTAAAGCCAGGGACCGAGGGACAGCCAGACACAGCCTCGCGTACTTAATTCAGATAAAAGTGGAGAAAAGAATTAACATCTGTTGAGCTCCCACTAGTGTCAGGCACTTTAAATGCACAGGGAGAAGACCGAGTCCCAGGCAGCGCTGCTAGTGTGAACCTGAGCCAGCTGAGCTTAGAGCGGCCCCTCCACACGCGTGCACACGGGAGGCTCGCAGCTCCGCACCCCTCGGGAACTATATGAACCCACGAGATAGGTCTGATCCAGTAGGAGAGATTCAGAGGTGAGCATACTCAGGAGGACACTCAAAGAATTGCACAGACAATGTAAATACCAGGATGCATGTGTCACCCACCGAAGGCGCTATGTTGAAAAACCGAGGCTTCCTACGGGGTTGTGGGGAAAACAACAGGGAGGAGTGCATGTGTAAGGAGAGAATACCTTACTACCCACAGTGAAATCCCAAGGGAAAAGAGCCTCAAGTATGGCTGGTATTTCAATGTATACCGGCAATAAAGATCCAGGAAGATAAAAGACATAGAAAACCGCACGTGTGCCAGTAGCTGCTCCTGCACCGGTACACCTGCAGCAGAGAGACCAGCACCAGCATGGAATGGGAGGCCCGTATGGGGAGCGCCAGGCACGGGAAGGCAGGCAGGTAGGCGGAGGAGAGAAACTAAGTCCTTCGAGATGGAGAGATAAGCTTGCCCATTCCGAGGGAAGGGCGTGGGAAGGAATGATTGTGGGAAGAAGGTAGGGCAGGAGATGGAAAAAGAAACACACACAGGTCTGGAGAGGAAAAGGTCAGCTCCCAGAAAGAAACAGGCCTAGGAGCAGAGAAAGACTGGCACACAGTGGGTGGAGAGAGGACCTCTCGCGGCAGTGGGTCAGCCACGCACCCACCTTAGGAAACAGCAGGCAAACTGTGCAGCTGAACAGTGCAATCCTCGGTGGGGAAGGGGCAGGGTGAAGAAGCCCAGGTAGGGAAGGGAGATGGTAAAGCCCAGGGTGAGTAAAGTGAGAGACACACACACACAGACACACACACTGATCTGGGGAACCACTGAATCCCAGGAAGGGAGCACAGCTTGTTTTCCTCTCTGTGTGGCCTTCATTTCTGCCTCCTGTACGCTAATATTTTCATGTGTGGGAAAACCCTACACTTATATACCAGTGTCTTCCAGGAGACAAGACATCAGAAATTCTTTCTCAACTCACCTCTTATTTCTTGATTTTTTAAAAAAGAAATTTATTAAAATTACTGAAATTAATGGCTTTGTTTGCTCTTAACTGCTTCTATTGACTATTAATATCGTTACTGACTTTTTCCATCTCTGGACATGCATATTAAAGGATCTGGTCAATTATACAGAGGCAGAAAGGGAAATGGAGAAGACTTAATTTCTAAATCCATCCACCTTTCTAAGTGTGAAGCCCCATAGATTGAGTTAGTTTCCGAATTCCCTTTCTCCTGAAAAACTGGAGGTAGAAGCAGTGACATGCTGCAACTTGGAGAGGAGATTGAATACGCTGACTTGACATATGCTGTTGGACATTATCTTCTTTCTGCCTTAACTAGCTTCTGTCACTTCAGTTCAGAAACATTTTTTTATGGGGCTTGGAAAGCCAGCTGGAATTGGGGTAAAAATGTCAAGGCCAGTGGGTTGAAAAGTGGGAAGAAGCTGAAGAAATGCCGGACTAAGTGCTGTTGGTACTTACTGCAGTATCTCTGGAGTCTTCAACTGAGCCTCTCCATATGCGCTCCCATTGCCTCTCCTCCCCTCTTAGCCAGGGCGGGGCTCCCCCGCCCCGGGCAGAATAACAGTTATCAGCAGTAGGCATCTGACTGAGCTTTCATCTTCCCCTGGAAGGATATCTATTCGGCCTTTTTCACTTTCCATCTTTGTCAGAAATAGGGTTCATGACCTGAAATTGTAGCTACTGTTTGGAAATATGTTGGCATGAGTTGGATAACAGAAAAGATTTTAGATGGTTAAGCTTGTTCTCTGTAAGGGAAAAAAATTGACAAAGAACTGCTCCCACCTTTGAATATACAGGAGGGTGTTGGATGCTGGATGACAAACAGCCTGTGCAGAGTGATGACTATTACTCCTTCTCTTCTAATGACTTTGTCAGGGCCAGAAATTGCAACAGGTTAATTTGCCACACCAAGCATCAGAGAGTTCTTTTCTGTACATATGATTTTGTCCAGTTGATTCACACCTTTACATTACCCACTTGACCTAAGGTTTCAGAGAAGTAAATTTAAGATTTTGGGAAGCTGTGATTTAAAGTGAATCGAGAAGTTCTTTAAATTCTTTAGATATAACTGAACAAAAATACTAAGTTATTAGGGTTCACAGAAACAGAATCTTTGAAAATACAGAGATCTTGGTTTTCTCAGAACACTGTTCCTCACTGTTTGAAAAGACAAACTTGATTTACCTTTATTATTCAAGTTTTCTACTTTTAGAGAGCTCTTGGGAGCTTTTCTAAATGGGTAAGGGGACAGTGTAAACACAGGACAGGAACGATGGCTGGAACATCTTCTAAAAGTTGATTTCTAGTCACTTTGAATATGGAGATGGTTTCAAATTGATTATATGTACGGTTTTGACTGGAAAGATATTTTGATGGTTTCCAGAAAAATTTAAATATGCTATTACAAATACCTAGCATATCAAGCTTTTTTCAAATGTAGATAGATGATTTTTGAATGAAAGAATAAGTCAGTAAAGTCACAAATTACAACTTTAATTTCATTTAAAATGGTATCTATGAGTGTGTGGTCTGCATAAGCCCTACTTATTTCAAATGCGCATGTGTCACTATAAATATATATTTCTTCCAAATGTGAAATTACATTTAAAATGAAAATACAAATTTTTTTTTTTTTTTTTTTGGTACCGGGGATCGAACTCAGGTCCTTCCGTTTGCAAGGCAGGCACCAGAACCACTGAGCTACATCTCCGGCCCAAAAATGCAACATTTTGTAATATATTTTGGCTGATTTCCCCCAGTAATGTAGCTGGCTTTCTTTTGACATTTGAATAATACATTTATGAAACAAAAATGTTACCAAAATATTGTTTTTAGATTTGAACATTGCCTAGCCTGTCAGCTTGGTTTCTAAAAAATGTTTGCTTAGAGTTTCAAAGATGATGGCTCAATTATTATACTTAACTATTACCTAAAAAGTACTTTGTATGAATGAGTATTCAAGTTACTTCTCTATACCTGAGATCAGAATAGGATTCTGTTAATATATTCTCGTGTCAACTCTCTTGGTTTGAAATAAATTTTCCTGCCTTGGTTAGTACCATTTAGGAAAATGTTACTGCTTTCAAAATTTGTACAAATATACTTTAATACTTCAAGAAGAACTCAGTCTCCCTGAATTAACAAATACTATTTCCAGTCAAAGCATAAATATTATTTAACCCCCCAAAGTTATTGTCCTTCATAATATCACCTTTTAATGTGTTACTTGTTTTTAGTTTTTTAATCTCTGCTTGCACAGATCATGGGGTAGGCAATTTCCCCACCTTAGCCTTTCTATGAGGTGAACTTTTCAGCTTTTAACTCGTGCTTTAAGATGCAGAAAAATCTCATCCCTGGCTTCCTCTTTCTTGTTTTCTTTTTTTTTTTTTTGGTACCAGGGATCGAACTGGGGACCTTGCACTTGCGAGGCAGGTGACGGCACCACTAGGCTAAATCCCCAGCCCCCTTCTCTTTTTCTTTGTGACCTCAAACAGTTTATTGGTGTTTTCAAGAGTCTCCCTTATAAACGCAGAAGCCTGTGTACTACATAAGCCGTGGCTTCAGCATCCAGACCTGCTAGCATAGTGCTGCCCTTACTGGCAGACACATTTATTAAGTGAAACAATGAGGTTTGCTGTGGCAGATTCCATTTGTTCCACTTCAAAAATGTAGCCCAGTTTAATATAAGTAAGTTAACATCACCGACTTTTAACTTAATCAGAGAAAGCCAAGTCTGTGCCCTGTGATGGAGTGTTTGAAAAGTTTATTCATGTGCTTCATTTGTTGCTCAATACAAAGCAGGGTGCTTCTCCCTGAGAAAAGTAGTAGCCAGATTGCCTAAAAAGATAGACAGGGAACCTTGGCATCAGAATTGGGAGGAGAAAGAAAGAACATATGTGAAGGACTGGAACATGTTCAAGAAAAGGATTTGAAAGGAAAGGAGTGTAGAATTCTTGGAATGATTTCCAGGAAAGCTTACCAAGGACTGTCACCAGATTCACCCTTTCATTTGCTCTATTTGCACTTTTAAAAAATTATGGAAGCTGTGCTCCCAGGACTTGGTAGATAATTTGTGATAAAGCTAGCAAAGGAGGAAAAAATGAGAATTTCCACTGAACCAGTGTTGGATCGTTTTTAACAATTTGCAGTGATCCTTTTTCTCTGGCACCAGAGTCCAGCTAGTGAGGGTCAAGTGTATTTGAAGTGTTTGAGAAGACATCCCTAAAATGTGATATTATAGGCATTTCTGCATTTAAGATGAGGGGTTTTACAATAAAAACAGCATGTAATATAATGCCCCATTTTACTCTGCTGCATACGTAGCTCCATACATTTCCTATGACTGAGGCAAAAATCTAGAAAAGCAGATCTGGTGTAGAACACAATAAGTTAATGCTCATGTCTCCCCTGCCAAATGAAAGCTGAAAAACATGACTTAATGCAGGTCAGATTTATCAAGGAGAATTGCTTTCGCCCATCTCTCCCTATCTCTCTTCTTCTCTCCTTCCCTTCTTTCCTAAGTCTCTACCTATTTATAATTTCTGTTGTTGCATTAGAACTCTGGAAAGCCATGTTAAATTCCCAAGAAGAACTGATTTAAGGGTCTCTGCTAATTTTTGCCAGCAACAGCCAAACCTAGCTAGTATTTCCTGGCTGGCAATCTAATATAGAATATAAGAAGAGAGAATCCTTTTAAACTGTAAATTTCTTCAAGATTCATGAATCATATTAGCACACTGAATTGACCTATATAGTCAAGGCATTTATATGCCTACTAGTTTCATAGTGACTAGATTATTAGACAAATAGCATGAGCTTCTTTTCTTAATGGGAATCTTATGTTATCAGTCTAGAAAAGATCCTTGGTACTTAAAGGGTTTTAGTATTAAGATGTCAGCAAATAGAGACTGGACAAGGAACTATATCTCCAGCAAAGGGAATGTTGTAGGTAAGGAAAGAACAGTCCCAGAAAAGCTAGGGTCTGAGAATTACCAGAAAGACCTTGTTTCATGTAACCTGGAGTGCAGGAAAGATAGTTGGGTTTAAGAGAGTAATAGGAGATCAGAGTAGATTGATGGCTTTACTAAGTAGTCTGCATTTATTCTGTCATCACTGGGGAGATACTGAATAGATTTGTGAAATGAATTGAGAGATGCTTTCAAATTATTCTGGTATTGGTGTGCAGAATGACTATAATGTGAATATGGAAGGAAGTAGACAAGTTAGGAAAAAGTATGTGATCCAGGCCAAAGATGATTGGGGTCTACCCTAGTATACTGTAGAGAACAGGAGAGATTGATTGAATCTGTAGAATTTAACAGGACTGTAAAGGAAGAAGATTGAGTTGAAATTTCTAGCCACTGATAAAGATGATGAGTACCATTTTGGTGAACATTCACTCAGTCTTTTATTTAGTCCCTGAGAGATTTAGGTTTGGTTAAATGTTTTCTATTTAGAGGTATATTTAGGAGTCTGAGTAAAGCATATTTAGAGCAGTGCTATATTGTTTTTATGTCTTATATCAACTCTACTATTTTATGGAAGTTTTGGAGATTGTTGATTTGGGGAATGCTGAAATTGAAAAAATTGGATTTGATCAGGGATTTTAAAATTTTATTTGTATTTTTAGATTTCCTTTATTGATTAACCTCTAAAATTGCATTTAAAGCCATCATAGAGCATAGATAATATGAACACCTGAGTTGATTTTAAAATGAAATTCAACCCTGTGGTTTCTGTTCCTAGTGATTATTGAAACATAATTAACTCTTTATGACATGTGCCTGGATTTACATTTGAAGTATCATTTTGAAATAATATAATTCCTAAAGGCCTTCAGAAGGTCAGTGTTTTCATTTCTTCCGGATTACCTCCATTTCTGTTGCAGTCTGATATATACCCTATTATAATATATATAATATATAGTGTGTATAATTATATATAGTATATATAACATAGTATATATACATACACGTTTATTTTTGTGCTGGAAGATCAAACCTAAGTATACACTGTACCACTGAGCTATAACTCTGGCCCCCATTTTGGTGTTTTGATTCTTTAATTTCCTGGGGTTTTTTTGACAGTTCCTTATAAAAAACAAAGCAAAATAATCACAAATGCATAAAGCTCTTTTTATACATACGCATGGCTCGTGATCCATGGAGCTAACCTCAGCAAGACTTTCCCACTTAACAGTGAGTTTATTCAAGGGTGAAAGCAGGCTTGAACTTTCTTGTGAGAGTCCCAGAGAGACCGTAGGATCTGAGTAAGCTTACCTAAGTGTTAGCATATTTTAAGGTTACATTCGTTTAATTAGTGTCATTGCTTTTGGCACCATCTTTAGAAACCATGATGCCTCGGGGAACCGGAAAAGGTGTCCATGTAGGAAAAACTCAGTTGAATATTTTGAGAATTTTTCATTAAAAGAAGAAGAGGTAGAAGTACAACTACCAAATATTCATTTGTCCAACATTTTTACTCATCTTCTGACATGTGCCAGGCATAGAACTAGGCATTAGAGATATAAAGCTGAATAGGTCATGGCTTGGTCCTGCTATCAAGAAGGTACTTGTCATGTAGTAGAAGCAGGTAAACATGTTAAAAAAAATAAACACAGTGCAGTCTGTGTTCAAGGGGACCATTGAAGGAGAGAAGGGTTATGTTGAAGATATGTCTGTCTTCATCTGCTGTCCTCTGCTGAGCGCCCCATTTCTCCCACACCCCTGAGATTGCACCTGACCAGGTGCCCTGTCACCAGTCATCTCTCTCTTCCTTCCTTACCAGACCTTAGTGGGATTCCACCTTGTTGACCACTTCTTCATACATATTAGCAACATTCTTCTGGTTTTCTTCCTACCCTTTTGTCCTTTGCTAACCGTTTTGCTCGGAATGTTGGAGATATCAGTACCCTTCTCTTTATTCACTCTAGGTGATGGATTTAAATGTCATTTATATGTTAAGTGATTCTCAAATATTTATCTTCACCTCAAAGCTTTTCAACCTATCTTGTCCTCATCAAAGTTTAAGAGGCATCTTGAACTTAGCATATCCAAACAACTCTTGACTTTTTTTTTTGTATTAAATTATTTTATTGGTACATTGTAGGTATACAACACAATTACATTTCTCATTGGGAATTGTACCTTTACATAATGCATCTT
>NW_004624743.1:14477005-14574470 GCF_000247695.1 Heterocephalus glaber | reverse complement strand
ATACTCTATATAGAAGACCCCAAGAACTCCACCAGAAGTCTTCTAGACTTAATAACCAAATTCAGTCAAGTAGCTGGTTACAAGGTTAACACACAAAAATCAATAGCATTCCTGTACACCAATAACAACTCTTGACTTAAACCTACACCCACCTAAGCAAGTGGCAGCACTCTCCAGTTGTCTAGAAATGTACTAGTAACCTTTGATTTGCCTCGTTCTTTCTTGACATATTGGATCCATCAGCAAGTCTTGCCAGTCTTAAAAATATTTAGAGTCTACCCCAGTCATTACCATTATTCCCATTCCAGCCACTGTCCAGCATCACTACCACAGATGCTTAGCTGGCCTCCAAATTTCTGTCCTTCTCACTCCCTATAATCCATTGCTCATGGCAATGATCTTTGAAAACACCGATCATGGAGTTTTCCAGTGTTGAGCCAGCAGTGGCACTCTTTGAAAAAGTGGTTTAGATGCTACATTTTATTAAATCATAGTTTTTTGAAAGTAATCCTCATCTTCTAATTTAGTCTTATTTTACCTTTCTTTTATACACAATTCCTGGAACTTTTTTTTTTTTGCCTTTTCAGATCAGATTTGAATGTAAGCTTATTGTACAGTTGTAAGGCCAACATTAAACTCTTGAGAAAAAATGAGGAGATATTATGCTTCAAGCACTGCTTAAAGTGTGGGTTACAGTAGCTATTTGGCGGGATTTTCAGTCCAGACTTTTGTCTTCCATGTTTATTTAAGAACTGTTTGAAGCCCTAATGTTTAAGACAATAATTTTTTAAAATTTGACCTACATCAATCAGGTCAAAAGCTATCCTTTAAAACAAGAATTGTGTTAAATCGATTAGCTTTTTACCCTCTTCTCACTGTTCGGGTAACTTCTTTTTTATTTCACTCTTTTCTGTGCTATAATAGCTAGAAAGAAATTATTCTATACCCCATATACTCTTTAATCTTTTTTTGGAGGGAGGTTCAAAGGTCTTTATTTTTTTAATTAAGTTTATTGGTACATTTTAGGTATACAGTATATTCTTTAATCTTATTCTTCCAAATCTGTAGAGTTTTTCCTGCATCTAAGGTTGGATTGAATGACAAGGCAGCATACTAGATTTGGTTTTGTGAAGCTTAATGACTCTGTTTGGTTTCTTTTTTTTTTTTTTTTTTGGTACCAGGGATTGTCTTTGTTTGGTTTCTAATGAAAGGTTTGAGGAAAAGGAGATACCACTTATTAAAGTAGTTTTGTATCATCTCTAAATTCTATCAGGTGTCATTCTGAGTACATTTACTAGCTTTTAAGAAGAGTTGAAAATATTTGACCTTTTTTTTCAGGATCAACTGTCTGATTTCCTGCTCTAGCTCCAGTTTTCTTTCTTCTTTTTTCCCAGACTAGATATTTATTTTACTACATTGGTTAAAATGTAATTCTTTATCAGGTGATGTTACAATGAACAAAGAATAAAATGACTCTTTAAATTAAAAAGCCATACCCACAAGTTCTAAAGTAGCATAGTGCCTTTTTTAAAAAAAGAAAGATGATAGATTGCATACAAGTTGTACCTCAGGAAAGTCATACCTACTTTTTACTGTTTACCTGAAAATGTGAAAACAATTTTTCAATTGCCTAATATGCTCTTTAAGCTGTAGTGCAAATCCAAAAGAATGACTTTACTTTGAGGTCTTCATTCTCTAGGTTTAAGATTTTTCAAATTTTAAATATGTATTGGAGAGAGGAAAAGGAAAAAGCTAGCTATCTAAAATGATGGGGGAAAGTTGCATTTTTACAAGCAAGATACAGTGGTGGACAAGAGAGGAGTTCCCTAAAGGGTTATTCATACCAGTTCTTAAAGTGTTACAGGGTCTTAGTCCCATGTCACTCCTTAGCAGTGTAGCCTCAGGTGATTCTTGAGGACTTACCCAAGAAATAAGAATAATACGGTAGAATCTTCCCCTCAAGAACATTTATGAGAATTCCTGGAAATGATAGGTAAAAATGATCATGGTTGACATATTTTAAGCCCTCAGTCAGTGGTGACTGGTTAGCTGCAATTGTTCCTTTACACAATCTCACTCAAAGCAGTCACCCAAACCCTTGCCATTTGTAGAAAGTGGTTTGTTTGTTTCGGGCAAAGTGCCAAAATTATATTTGACTTGCAATTTTTTTGTACTATATTTAGTTTTATATATAATATGGCTTAAGTGCACAGGTAACTTCTAAGTATTTAATAAATACTTGTGGATTTTAAATAAACTCAGTAACTTTGAGTTTAACACAGTTCCATGATAGGCTCAGAATGGAAGCTACAGGTATTTCAAGTAAATCTCTAATGTTAGAGACTAAAGTTCAGAAGATTTCTGTTTCTTAGAGAAACTATTCTTTTCCAGGAGCAGAATGCTGTCTCTCATGTTTGTATATTTGCAAAGCTGGTGAGCTCGGTGATGGGGCACACCTGTAATCCTGGCATGTGGGAGGCTAAGGCAGGAGGGTTGTGACTTTGAGGCCAACCTGAACTACACAAGGCTGGCCTGGACTATATAGCAAGACTGTCTCAAAAAACAAACAGAAGGCATTTGATAAGGTAAAAATAACTATAGATCCATTTTACTCACATGGATAAGCAATACATAAATATTCAGGAGATAGAGTCTACATTTATAAGTAACTTTATTTTATTTAGCTCCTGAACTTTTCTCCTTCTGTTCCACTCTAAAGGAATAATCAGGAAGTAATATTACATAGTAAGATTAATATTTCTTAGTAACTTATATATTACTTTTATAGTCCTGATACATTTTGAGGAATAGTTCCTAGAAATAAGTATACATAGATCTCTGGTCTTAAAACATTTTTGTTGCAATGGTATAAATACATCAATAGTGTAAACTTAGGAGCATTTTAGTATTGTCTACACTTCTAGTCTGTACTTTAGATGTCTATCTTTCAGAAGACATGTCGGGGCTTAATTCAAGGAGTAAAAACAGTGAAACTAAGAGTTTAATAGAATCTTGACTAAAAGCCATCACCTCTGTCATTTTTGAAACATTTGTCAAAAGGCATTTCTCTAACTGGTTGCAGTCTGTCATGTTTCTTGGCTGGATGTAGACACCAGGTCACTGTCTTACTTATCACTCAAATACTGTTTCATTAAATCCTAGAATTTTTGATTTTCAGAGAAGCTACATGGAGTGTATGTTTTAAAGCTAAAAAGCAAAGGTCAATGCCCTACCAAAATTCATTTCTGTTAGAAGTGTACTTAAAAAGTAAAGCATTATTTTTGAGCATGCTATATCATATTTGGCCACCTATAATTACTTTATCTTTTAAAATGGATTTGCTTTTTTAAAGATTTTTAAGAATACTATGAGTTGAGATGATTGTTTTACTATGAAATTAGGCTTTAAAACATTTGAACAAAAAATTAAAATGCTTGAAACACCTGCTTAGAGTGCTGCTTGCTTTTAGAGCTTACTACTCCTGGTAGCTATCCTGTTAATACAGGGGTCAGATGCCTAAGTGCTGTAGAGGTCTGTGGAGGAGTTTGCTTTGTCCTGCTTTGGTAGATGGTGGAAAAGAACCCACTGCAGGCTGTGTGACATGCTGGGTGGTGTCTAAGAGGGATTCTGCTAGCAGTTTGAACAATGTGGAAATACTTGAAGGAAGGCCTTGATCTAGGTGCCTGGTGATCAGGGCCTGAAATGGGCCAGGGACCTTCAAGGAAGACACTAAGAGCTTAATTTGAGGGGTTGTGGGATAGACTGGTTTGAGTGGATGACTGGTAGCCCCTGAGCCACCTCAGTATCACTTTTCTTTGGTTCCCGATGCTCAAGCTGTCAGCCTTCCTTAATCTTCCTTGGAAATGTCCGTACCATCCACCATCTCCTGTTGGCTCTAGATGCAGCCATTCTAATTTAGGCCTTTACCACCACTTGAAAAGTATTTTGAAAGCATCTTCTGGAGCTACTCTCAGTGCCATTCCCCGCAGTCCCCTCCCACCCCAATCTCTCCCTCCATCTTCTTTATACACGGCTGAAAGAACTGCCTCCCCACCACCAAACACTTCTTTCAGCGGCTCATTCTTTATTCTGAAAATTGGGAGAGGCTCCGGTTTTGCCACATTAGAGGCAAGGCTTAAAGATCAGCAGCAACGAGCAGGTAACGGGGGGTTAAAGCAGGGTTATTCCACTGGGTGATAAACCTCTGAGCAGACAGCCAGAGGTATAAAAGTTATAGTTCTCTTTATTTTACAGCAGACAGAAACTGAAAACACAGACAAATTTTGAGGACAAGGAAAGCTTATCTTAGGCAGAAGTCGCAGGTCCAGTTTCCATCCTTGGTGCTGCATTTCCAGTGGGAGAAAAGTCAGTCCCGACACAGACCTACTCACCACCTCATGCTCACCACTCCATGCTTTTTCTTTCCCCAGGGCGCTCTTTCTCCCTGGAGTTCATCTTTTTCTAATCTGCTGTTTAAGACCACCTTTTTCCATAAACCCTTTGACTTTTCCAGTATCTTTCTAATTCATACTCTCCTCTCCTTTTTGAGAATTCCTACTGCACTTCCTGGTAGTACTGATTCTAGTACTTAATCATTCTCAAGCTTTCCCCAACTAAAATGTGAACTCTGGCATGAAGGATTAGGCCCCACATTCTCATATCTCTCATTGCAGATGTGTGTGGAGGACAAGGTAGTACAAGAAAAGTAGCAAGGCACAATAGGACGATCGAGTCCTGGGATCCGGTCCCAGCTTAGTTATTAATTGAACACGAGGACTGGGGTGGAAGGGTGGACATCAGCGATATTATTTCTAAGACCTCTTCGGCTTTGGGAATTCTGTGACTCTAATGACAGATCATTGACTAATGGAATATGGGGTGTGAAAAGAGATTGACTATCAATTAACTGAGGCGTGAGCCTGGAGAACCAGGAAAGTGAGGGAGTTGGTTTAGTGCTCGTCAGTTAGACAGCCCTTTAAGAGTTTCTAATCCAAGGGACCCTTCAGGGAGCAGTCACTGTAGGCTTTTGTGAGATGCAAGCTTAGGGATGGGCCACGTTACTTCCACACAAAGAGGGGCTCCCTGGGCTCCTGTGGGGTGCTTTCATTATTTTAGAAAGAGTTAAATTTAGCCATGGGAGGTAGTTTTGGGTGGTATTTCCCCCCATAAAGAAAAGTAACCCGTAGTTTGTATTTTCATAAAAACCTACAAATTAAATGAATCACTACTAAAAGTCAGGTGTTAGAAATTTAAACAATAACATTTTTATATTTCCTTTTTCAAAAACCCATTTCTCTTACACCAAAAAATGAATTTTTGTCACCTGTTAGTATTTTGATTCTGTTGATAAATCTAAAGCTGAATTTCCACTTTATGTGGTAGAATGGTGATAACTGTCCATTGTAGCCAAGCGTGGTGATGCACACCTGTAAATCCCAGCACTGGAGAGACTGAGACAGGAGGATCCCCGAAAGTTCAAGGCCATTCTGAACTACATAGCAAGATCGTGTCTCAAAAAAACCCCAAACTTCTATACTGTTGGTAAGAGTATAAACTAGTACAACGACTATGGAGGTCAAGGTGGAGATTCCTCAAAAAAACTAAAAAATAGAAATTACCTTTGACCTAGCTATTCCCCTTCTAGATATCTTTCTAAAAGAGTTAAATCATCGTATTACAGGGTTACATGTATACCCATGTTTATAGCAGCACAATTTATAATATACCTTGGAAACAGTGTATATGTCCGTCAACAGATGAATGGATAAGGAAAATGTGGTATTTATATACAGTGAAGTATAAAGCTGTCATAAAGAAAGATAAACTTGAGGCATTCATAGGTAAATGGATACACCTTGAGAACATAATCTTAAGTGATATAACTCAGACATACAAGCTTAAATATCACATGGTTTCTCCTATATGAGAAACACAGCATACTGTTTATGTATATACAAATAAAGAGGCAAATAAGAAATAAATAGGAAGTAGGAAGAAGTTCAAATACTTCCCCAAATTACATATTCTGATGTTTCAGAAATATTTTAATAAATATATTAATTTGTTTTATTTATGCTACTTAGCTTATCTTAGTTCCTTGAAAAGAAAATTTTGTTATTATCTGTTTTCTTCTTTGTGAGAATCCTTTTGATCTGTGTCTTGTACTCTGAGTAACTACTTTGATGATAACAATACATAGTGTAATAACTATTATTGTCTTATTGTTATGAAATTTTTTATTTTTTCATAAAATAAATAAGTGTCCATTGTAATGTTTTCTTCAAAATGTGTCCATCTTATGTAGCCATACTTATGTTATTAATATTAACAATGTTAGATCTTGATTTCATATTCAGGTAGTCTGTCTTTCCCTTTTTTTCCTCTTTAGTTTATTATAATCTTGATTAATAAACTCTCAAGTCTGCTAAGAAGTTGTGCAAAGTAGCTAGAAATAGGTGATGTGCTCTGGTTAAGCGGAGGGATCTGTGAGTGCCTTTATATTTTTATTTGGGGTGAAGGTGAGACCAGAATTCACTGTTCATTGGATTTGAATATGAGGGTTTATAGGCTGATGTGTTACTGTTAAAAACTACTCAAATCTAATTTCCCATGCATTTCTGCTAGCAAATTTAGAAAACAAGCGTCTCCATAGAAAAACATAATGGTAATCTTGAATACAGAAAACGATGCTGGAGACTAGCTAATATTTACAATCACAGCTTTTCTCCCAAATTCACAATTCTGTGATCAAATATTTACATTATAAAGAAGAGAGCGTTCATAATAAAGCAGAAACATTGCTCTACAAATTATGTTTCCCTGGAGAAAATCTTGTTAGAAAATTGACAAATTCAAATGAAAGCTAATCTCCAGTAAAAGGTGAGAAAATAGAAAAGTACACAGAATTCCTCTATATTTTATGTTTCTAGCATCCTTCTGAATTTTTCAGAGTTCCTCTAGTTACCTCTTTTATCTCCCCACCCCTATTTTAATATGTCAGGAAATTAAGCAAGGCATTTTTTATGTAAAACTTGAGTTTGTATAGATTGGAATTTTTTTGCAAATTGTGTCAGTCATTTTTAAAAACATGATTAATTACACTGCCAAAATATACCTTTTGGTTATATGGTTCAAAAAACTGTTAACAGTTCATCAAGGGATCTTAATATAACAAACTGCAACAGTAATCATATAATGAAGAGAGATTTTCACATATTATGGCACTGACCAAATACATAGATTTAAAGTTTAAATATTTACTCCTGTGTTACAGAACTAAGATTTACCTGTTTGTTTCTTATGTTTCTTTTAATAGAATTTAATTCCTTTCCGACCTTCAATTCAGTTCCAAGGGCTCCAGGGGGTAAGTACTGTCTAATATTCTTCCCACACACCACAAAACTTTTAAAATTTGATTTCATTTTGACCTTTTAATATAATCAGTCATTCATATATGAGTAAACTTTGAGACTAACTTATGACACCTTTGGTCAAAATTCTTGAATTATCTTAATTTTTTTAAAAAAATAATTCACGTATAGTTATGTTTCCAATATGTTATTCTCTAAATCATGGATAATTGCATATTTGAAATTTTTAATTGAAGGTTCAAACATCAAGGAATTATGTGAATGTTTTATTTGCTACAACTAAACAAAGAATTACTAATTTCAAGCAAGTTATGATTATGTGCTTATTGTTTACTGTCTGTTCACTTAATTTTTTAATTGTACAGACTGTGAAATGAAAGAGTAGTAGCAATTGAGCTTTTCTACGATATCAAATAAAGTTTTCTGTGTCCCTTTTATTGCTGTATGAAAGAACAAGATTACTGTGGGTGTAGCTCAGTGGTAGAGCAAGCATGTGCTTAGCATGTGAGAGGCCCTGGGTTCAATCCCCAACACACACACCAAAATAGTATGTGTAAACTTATTCAAATCTATTGTATTTACAACA
This sequence comes from Heterocephalus glaber, assembly GCF_000247695.1. Next base: position 14,566,514 of record NW_004624743.1, on the reverse strand, counting down.
GATAATAAACTGTACAGGAGCAGTGTCAATATTGTTTAATTACGAATATTTAATATTAGACTTTTTTGCTTCCTTGCTTAAATTAATATGCATTTCTATGCCTATATGCTAACTAAAGTAGAGATTGGTATACTTGTAAATGGGTTTTATAGAACTGTAGAGAAAAGGAAATGTGTTCTTGATTATTGTAAATCTACATATTTGTGAATTTCTGTGTCACAAAATTTTAAAATGTCAATATAAGTAACGAACTATAGAAATGATCCCTGAAGGTATAGCCTTTAAAAATGTCAATATAAGTGAATGTAATCTTTCTAAACTTTGTAACTTAAATACATTTCAAGAATCAGATTAATTACATCACTCACTATGGACTAAGAGTACAGTACTTCTAAATCTGTTGTGTAATGCTAACTTGAAGGAGATGTTTGTGTGGATGTCAGGGTTTTGCTTCTACATGACAGCTTTACAATGAAGTCCTTTTTCCCCCTCTGAGTAACTGAGTGCTCATGAATGGGATCCTAATTAGACAAGTGTTCTGAATTTCGTTGTATAGCTTCTTAGGTAGTCTTTAGTGCATGCCAAATCTTTATTTGAGGAGTTAATTCAATTGTTTATTTAAGACTTCTGGAGATTCCCTGCATGTTTTAATGGTGTCAGTAATATCTGAAGAAATGTTCAAGAGGCAAGCCTAGGCTGTTAGTCTGCAAGGCCCCATGGATTTCACCAAGGGACTTTGTGGGAGGCAGCGTAAGAGCTGGGGAGGAAACTAAGGATTGAGCTTCGTTTCTTTCACTAGGAGTTATAGAGCTATCACCTTATTCTATGGCTGCTGCTTCCTCAATTCTCTCTTTTACCTAGTTTGGGACATCCAAGCAAGGGAAATAAATGCAAGTAAAGGACATGTTTCTTAGGCAGCACCAAGTGAGTCTGAAGGACTCTTAAGGAACCAGTATGTGCAGACTTCCAAACTCTTGATTCAAACACTTGCAGGTTTTAGCAGTCTCTGAAGGAGCGTGGTTTTCCCTGGCACCACTACAAACCAAGCAGTTTATATTTGATACCTTGGGCCTCCACCTGTATGCTGAATTGTCCACCTGCATCTCTCTACAGTTTGCCTGTACTCCTGTGTTCAAGGGCCCCCCTCACCCCTGTTTGTGTTTGCCTGCACTGCTCTTCTCACTCTGTCCCTTGCCTGAATATAGTCTGCTGTTAAAGATAATTTCGTTATAAATGACTGATGGTGTTAACCCTTAGTGGGTGTTTGAATTTTAGCAGATAAGCATTTAGCCCGAATGAATGGTGATTGGGTTTGGTGCAGTAGTTGTGTGCAGACTGAGAGCTATAGGATGCTTGACCCTACCTTGCTTATTCTAGGTCTGACTCCTCAACCCCCAACCCTTTTTATTATTCTAACTGAGAACAAAATATATGGACTCAGCATTGTTTTAGAGCCTGCAGCTGCACTCCATCTGCCCTTCCCCTTCTCTTTGCAGAGCTCTCCCCAGCCCTCTGGGACTTAGTAAAAACAAAGAGTCCTTACAGTGGAGAGAGTGGGTTGGCACAACCCACAGGGAATATGCACAGCCATAAATGTAGGGGTCTTCCATACAGTGTGCCTCTGTTTTTCTCAAGAGCCATGAAAAGTTCAACATTGCTCATGTTGATTGCTTTAGAAACCTTGAAGTCTGCTTATAGACTTTTCCTATGTGGAAATGTGCAAGGCTTTAAATTGGACAGTTTAAATTTAGATTTCCCACAAGGATAGATACTTTTTCTTAGTAAAAAAATGTTGTCTTTCTACATCAGACGTGATTGAAAATGTACCTTAACTATCACAGTAGTGTCATATGTAGGCCTATTTGAAGTATAACTGAAACACTGTTAAAATATCCTTTTAAAAGTGAATGTGTTGTGTTCAAATTGTGTCCTGTTTCCAAAATGAGAATTATGCTAAACACCACATGGTTATGCACTTTCTTGTCACTAATTAAAGGACTTTTTTTCCCCTTTAGCAGTGTCTTTAGAAGGCCAGAATTTGGGTCTTGGCAAGTTAGCTTTTAAGCATATTTACTTTTCTACTTGAATATGTTCCCTTAGTTTGAAGCTAACTTCTGAATAAATTCAGACTGAACCATTAAAATGTAGCATTATACTATTAAAGAATTATAATCATTGAACTTTTATCATCACAGTTGAGCAGCAGCTTTCATAACGTAAAAATAAAAATTATGTCTTTCACAGTTCATCCCACCCCTTTCCCTTAGTGGAAGCGGGCACTCAAGAAATTGAATGGTCATTGAAGACATTTTCTGGATTCAGAAAAATAAAATGTCTATGGAAGCAGTTGATTCTGATTACTCATGAATGTCAGGGGCTGACTCCATCATCTAAAAATGCCTTGTTGATTCTGAAGAGTGAGTCAACTGATTATCTTCACAGTATTAATCCATATCTAAGATACACATAACTAAAGGTTTACTAGGCTTGTAAATGTCTATCTATAGACCAGCATGTTTGAACAGAGAAGATAGTTGGGTGAACATTGTCAAGAACATTGAGGTGTTCTTTGAGGTACAACATTCAGAGGGATGTGTTGGCATAATGCACCCAATTTCCAAAAGCTGTATCTCTATTAAATTCACTTTATAAAAACTGGGATAGTTCATTCAGTCTCTATATTTTAATCAAACACGGAAGATGTGGCAGTGGATGTTTTCCAAAGATGTGTGTTCAGTGAATTTTTAAAAACTAAATTCTGGATTTTTTTTTTTTTGGTATGGGGGATCGAACTCGGGACCTTGCGCTTGCAAGGCAGGCAGTGGAACCACTGAGCTAAATCCCCAGCTAAACTCTGGGTTTTTAAGCCTATTGAAAGTTTCTAAAAAAAAATAAAAGTACAGGCCGGGGATTTAGCTCAGTGGTTTCGCCACCTACCTTGTAAGCGCAAGGACCCGAATTTGATCTCTGGTACCAAAAAGAAAGTTTCTTGTCTAGAGACACAGTTGATGAAGTCAGAGCTGTAACTACAGTGAAAAATTCTTCCCACTATATTGTACAGTTTTAAGAGAGCTGGAAGCAAGTTAACTCAATATTTTTACATAATGACATTTGTTACTGATGCAGTTATCAACAATGTACTTATCTAAACAATAAACTATAATAAATACATTCCTAATCAATGAATATTATAATAGGTTAATTTATTGCTCTACATATTTCTTATTCACTGCCCAAACATTCTCTCAGCCTGTGTTGAAGCCAAGTTAAGTGCTTAGTATGAAATGATGGGTAGATATGACCTTTATCCTTAGGGAATTCAGTCTGAAAAACATATAGGACTAATGACTCAGGAAAAAATTAATATGAAGGATTTAGTTAGAACCCTCCTTCCACTCAAAGCTTCTATAGAAACAAGAGACTATCAGGAAGAAAGCGCATGTGTATTTCTGGTACGAACCAGTGTTTTTAAAAAGGTTTTAGTAGAGGCAAAATGTTATATCTTGGCAATGGGTATATAAAATTCCAAAGGCCTATTAAGAACTTTGCACACTGCAAACACACACACACACTCACATACACACACACATCTGTGGCATGACTTAGATAAAATCTGAAATAGCATGGTTTTCAGCAGTAAATAATGGCCACATCTGCTGGCATGTAGAGCCCTTGCATAGCTGATTTCCCTGCAGCCCCTGGGGCTGATATCCAGAGCAGACTGATTGCCCCAGGGCAATTGTCATAGTATGGCTCCAAATTAGGTTACTATTAGATATGACAATATTGTTCAAAACTTCTTTCTAACTTAATTGCTTACCTTCTGACTCAATAATCCAAGAGGCTTTAGAAACGTTTTACGTAATTTTTAGAATTTTTAAAGAAAATATAAAATGTTTTCTATAAGTAGTAATGCATTTTTTACACTGAATCAAACACACTTTTTCAAGAATGATTAAGGAAAAAAACCAAAGAATAAGAAAGGAATAGCCAGCCAAACAAGCTCTAAATGTGTGCCGTCCAAAAAGGCATGGTGACCTTCTGAAGATTAAATGACATTTAACTGGTAACTTTAAAGGCTTGAATGGTACTATAAAACTCTTGTAGTAAAGTCATTAAATTCCAAAGAACACAAGGTTGGATGTTTCTCTTGTTTTTTTTTTTTTTAACCTCTAAAGTTAGCACAGCATTCAGAAATACGTTGTTAATTATTTATTTTACTTTGTGGAGGCTAAGGAGAAGATTGAGTCTAGAAAACTAAATTATATGGTATTTGAAATTAGTAGGCAATTTCAGCCCGCCTCGAAAATGCTTCCCACAGACTGTCCTTCCCTACCCGACTTGGTACCTGGGTAGCAAAGATAACTATCGGCTTCAAACAAGCAGCAAAGACAAAAATAAACCCCCAGTGCTGCCACCCTTCTTAGATGATATGCCTCCCCTCTGACTTCGTTGCCTGCCACCTTGGGTTTGGCTAGCCTGCTGGTTTTGCCAACAGTTATGTTTAGTCAGTCTGCTCCAAAGGCTGCTGACTAACCTTTGTACTCTTGGTTCTGCATGTAATTAATACTAGAAGGATGTTAAAATTACATCCTTTTGTAATGGCAGCTCTGTTTTAATTTTTTTTAATATTATAGTATTTCACACAGGTAGATAGCATTCATTTTAATATTTACATTGAATTACAACTCTTTAACCACATGTTATTTTACTAAGGTATTAATAAAATACCTAATTGAAAATATATCTAACTTCGATAATACACACATGCACTTTTTTAAAATTTCATTTTAGTTGAAGGTATAAACTACCCTTGGACACTCATTCTCTCAAAGAATAATAGAATTCTAGTTTGAAACTACTATAAATTGGCCCAAAACATTTACTTATAAAAGTGATTCGTTTTAGGGCTGGTGATGTAGCTCAGAGCTAGAGTGCTTACATAGCATGAGTGAGGCTCTGGATTTAATCCCCAACCCTGGGGGAAAAAAATTGTTTTGCAGAGTTTAGAGGAAAAGAATTTTATTGACTGAAGGCCTTAAAAACCCTAGACATGCTTTGCAACTAATGAATTTACCTTTGTCAGGCTAAGAACTTTCAAATCACTCTAAGATCTTATAATTTCTCCAATATGCAGCATAAAATTAATTATTATTTTGTTTATAGACTCTAATTGTTTTTCAACATGTACCATTGAACTTTATATACAAAGCACTTTGCATATATTATTCTGACATATAATCCTCACAACATTGCTATGAAGCAAATACTCTCATTTTCTGATGTATAAACTATGACTTCAGAGTTATGTTGCGTGCTGAAGCTTACTCAGTGTTATTGTTGGATTTGTGTTTCTCGGTGAAGGGGCCTGCACTCAGATCTGCCTGCCTTCATGTCCTCACCTCTATATGCACCTACCTTTCTGTAATAAATGTTTGATAAGCATTTCTATTCATTCTCATGTTCACATAAACATTTGAGTACTTCCTCAGCTTGCAAGGGGAAGGGTGATGGTCAGAAAGGTTTGAAGAACCCATGTTTGAGCTGACTTGAAGGATTACCAGGAGGTGACTGATAGGGGCAGGGACTTTTTGGCCCTAAGGTACAATATGAGGAAGTGGTAAGTGGGTGTGGCAGATGTCTTCATTCTCTTAAGGAGATCAGTGCTTCTTATCTGTAAAATCTCTGGAGTTCTCTAAGGGGGGTCCAGAAATCTAGACTTCAAAAGTTTTCCCCTCACGTTTTCTTATGGTAGGTTTGTGGCTCTCTATACATATAGAGTGCACATTCACATAGCTGAAGCCTAAATTTCACAGCATAACATTTACTGTTACTTCATCACTGCACTGCGATATTTTCTATTCTCTTCTCTTTCTCTGCAAAAGGATCCCAGTTACAATCCACTAAATTAATATCATTACTTTCCAGTGGGGAGCCTTGTGGTCAGATAGGCATTTTAGATTGCTTCTCGGCCTTTTGGCTAAGATCCAGTGTAGATATGCATTTTAGTATGCTTCTCCAGTAGCTGTTGTGACTTAGTTATTCCTTGTGTATTAGAAGGATGAAGGGGGAAGAGTCAAAGATTGGTCTGGTTGGATGGTGGGGCCATTACTCAAGATTTGAAATAGATGAAAGCAGGTTGAGACAGGAGACTGGAGGCATGTTTGTTTGGGTCGTGGTGTACATGAAGTGATCAGATAATATTCCAAACCTTATTCAATCCAGATGAATAAGGGGCTTCATTAGCATTGGGGATTTGGAAAAGATCCTCAAGAAGCAACTCCAAAGGATATTTTCTGAGGCTGAGCAATACCTGGAAGTCCAGTAGTAAGAAAAAAGAAGAGGTAGATTTACAGAAGGAATTCTGGTATCAAGTTGTATTTAAAGAATTGTTTTTATTAGCTGTGAAGAAAATTGGTTTACATAAAAATTGTTAGTATTGTTACTAAGAAGCTCCTCTTGCCAAAGTTTGTTCATTCAGTGGAAATCTCTGTAACACTGAAAGCGGTAACTGGAAAAGGACATCAGAAACTCCAAGTGGATAGATTATATATGGTATAGTATTATTTTTATAAAGTTTAATAGGCAGAATCAATATACTGTATAGGTTTTATATATGATAAAATTATTAAAAACAAAAACAGGAATGATAATCACAAAAGCTATAATAGTGGTCACCTCTGGTAGGGAAGGGAAGGCAGCAGAGAAAGGAGAGGAGCAGATGGATAGATCTGGTACTGCTGTTTCTCAGGTGGTGAGTTTGCAGGTGTTCATCTGTCCTCAGCCTTCATAATTCAAGTTGTATTTATTTGTAGAACCAATATTACATGAGTTAAAGTTTGTCTCACTATCATTCATGTTAAATATAATTTGTCACCTTATGGGCCAATTGAGAAAAATCAGAACATACAATAATAGATGCCCAAACAGCATTTGTAAGCTCTATTTCCTAATTGTTCTATAAACATAAAAGAACCTTTTGGAGATGCCAAGTTTAAATATGACAAAAATCTAGGAGGAAAGCTGAATATTAAAGGTTTAAAAAACAGGTTGACAAGGAGAATAGAGAAGGCAGGCCTTGAGGATTTATCTGCAGCTAGACACTGGCTAAGTATCTTGCTAGTCAACTTCTTGATAGAGTTGCTTTGTCATCTATCAGCGGAGAAAGAAAGTTTTCTCCCTGTCTGTGATCTCTCCCCAGTAGAAAGGTGGTGCAGGCAGAGTTGCTGGTGTGATCCAGGGTGTGGGAGGAGAGGCCATTTTCCTTTGAGTAACACTTGACCTTCTGGAGAAGTGACATTGTGAAGTGTCCTGAGAAGGAAAAGATCAGTCTGGAAAGGATAGAATAGGGAAATGAAAAGTGGCAGTTGATTGAATTTTTTTAAAAATGAGGTTCTTCAAGGGCTTAGAGTAACAAAACTCAAAATTTAACAGAGAACTGATTAAGTACTAAACTGGGTCTATACCAGTAGAGATTTGGTACATACGCAGCAAAGGAAAAGGGCAGTCTTTTTTAACACTTTAGTACTTAAAAAGCGTGTTGTCTTCAGTAATCTCTCAATAAATTCTGTTAGGAATATCACATTTTAGAGTGAGAATATAAGTCATGGCCATATTTGTGAATGGAATAATATGCTTATCAAGCCTAAAAACTTTTCTTACAGCTAATCTGAATAATTTTTAGTTTTCTCAGTCTGGTCATGTTTGTTGGTGATTCATTAAAGTCAGTCTTCACAGTTTAGGAAGGAAGACCTTTGGGGGGGTTCCATTTCCACTGAACAATAAGTCGATATAAACTTGTATTTCCACAGTGATCTGAAAGTTCTGCATTTGATTAGAGCGGAAAACTGCTAGGGATGCTTGGTGTTTTGTGTCTTGCTTTTAAAGAAAATGGTGTGCTATTCTTCCTTGGAGAACTTAAAGCATGGGTTAACTATGAATTGAGGATTAACTTTGGATAAAGTCTTATATTTTACAATTTCTGACTGTAAAAAGATCTCTACTTTCTTTCAAAAATGAGATTAATTTAAGAAGGGCAAGTGTCATGGTGATGATCTAAAATCTAACATTTTTATGTACCCTCTTGTTTCAGATTGAAAAGCAAAATGAACATTTTAGAATTATATAAAGTATATACAAGAATACAGATAAGCCAGTATGGAGGTGTTCACTTGTAAATCACTTGGGGGCTGAGGTAGGAGGATCATGGCAAGTTCAAGGCCAGCCTGGGCTACATACAGTGAGACTCTATCAAAAAAACTGAAAAAACAAAACAAAACAAAAGAAAACAGATGAATAATAGAAATGTACTTACCAGTGAAAATAGTTTTGTTGGATTTCTTCTAGTCTTCATTTTCATGTTCAAGTATACATTTTTAAAATTGCAGTGGTATATTTGTTGTTTTTTTATATTATACTTTTTTCCATTTAGCATGTAGCATAAACATTTTCCTACAATAACCGTTAATTTTGAGTAGCTGCCTAACATTTAATTGCATAGGATGCACTATCACTAATTTAGCCATTCTTCTACCATTTATGTTTTTTCTATGTACCAATGAACATCCTTGTGCATAAAACCTTGTTTCTATCTCTGATGAGTTCCTCTGGATAGATTCCTAGATGAAAAATTTACTAGGTCAGAAGATATGAATGCTTTTTAGATTTTCAGTAACTGCCATGATTTGTGCATCCATCCATCCATCCCGTCCCGTCCCTCCTCATCCCCAGAAAGCTGCTGCTTTCTATTTCCCTAGCTCTGGGTAAGTACTGTCACAAGGTACTTTCCCTGGCCAATATTAAATGCCTGGGTTGTTGTTTTTTTTTTCAAGATTAATCATTTGGCAATGCTTAAAAACTGACAGTGTGATTTGCTCAGTAATATCTGCCAGGGGTAAAATATTGCAGTGTTTTAAGATATCATGAAGTATCATCATATGTTTGTTTTGCCCTCTTCACTTGACAATGCCAGAAGGAATAGTTTTGAGCTTTTTCGTTTCTTTATCTTATTCATGTTTCTCCCAATATAGATAATTACTCTATTTCCGTAACTTCTGTAAAAAAAACAATTGTGCTGTTTTTATATTACATATATTTACATATTTTGCTGTTTTGACATTTCTCTGTATATTGTTTTATGATCCTAATAATTTAGTGTTTTTAAATTTACTCCTTCACCTTAGGTGCCTGTCTTTAAAAGAACATACAAATTTCTCATGAAGCCTAGTGACATGGTTCTGTCCCCTTTTTTTAATGTGACAATGCAGTGATTTACTGGCCAGGGGATAAAATGTTTTACTGCTTCATATCGTTCTGCTGTCCTAGAGGAGCCCTCTAGGTATATGGTACTACCTCCTAACAGAATTAAATAACTATCTTTATTTATTTACTTATTTTGGTACCGGGGATCAACCTTGAGACCTTGCGCTTTCGAGGCAGGCGCCAGAACCACTGAGCTGAATCCCTGGCAACCATCTGTAAAAAAGCCAAAGTTTCATGATATAAATTATCCAAGTACAGTAATTGTCTTAACTATTCATATGTAAATATTTGCCCTTTCTTTGTCATGTCATTTTCTCTCAGTAAAGATAGGTTGATGGCTTTGTCAGTAGCCTTTCCATACCATCCCTAGAAATTTTGTCATTTCTTCCATTCATAAATCAATTTATCTAAGAGGGTTTACAGGCCCTCTTATTTATAACAGATGTGCCAAGTCTTTGAGAAATCAAATGCGGTCTCTAGTTTCTGATGTGCTGTGCATAAGCAATGAAATCAGCAAAGTTTTGCTTCCTTTATAGGCTTGAAAATTAGCAAATGAAGTTTACTTGTGAAAATCTAATAGAAATAAATTTTGTGAAACTAACCTTATCACAACAATGTATTTTCAGGGCCGGGGATTTAGCTCAGTGGTTTCGCCGCCTGCTGCGCAAGCGCAAGGACCGGAGTTCAATCCCTGGTACCAAAAAAAAAAAAAAGAATGTATTTTCAGAGCAGATATTTGGGGAAAGATCTCTAAAAATTAAAATACACAGGCTTTATTCATTTTTAGGGTTACCTGTAGCTTTAGCACAAGGAAAAAAGCCCACAAATTTAAAAACAAATTGTTTGCATATATGAAGATTGAGTACTTGAGAGTCAGAAGTTCTGGTTCCCAAGAGAACCCTTAATTCTATTTCCTCTGTTTCTTTGTTGTGCGGTAGCCAGTATGTGGGGCTCTCTGGGGCTCTGAAGGCAGCATATTTTTTTATGGATAGGGCACTTGGGAAGCAGTGTTTGCTTCCCTTCTAGAGTTAGCAGCCGGCATCTGTAATTTTTCACCCTCTACAGATACTTGTTGTGGCTGATTTGTTTCTCTACCTTATCTCTCTGTGTGATTTGGGTTTGGGACAATATTCTAATATTTTTAAATGTTTTCCCAAATAATGTCTTTGGCTTCCATTTACGCCAACACCAAAGCTTTGACACAGAAGGCTTTGTAGCCTCCTACTTTTGTAAAAACCAAGGATTTGGAATAAGTACAATCAACTTTTGACTTTCCACAGGGAATGTGTTATCAGCCCTTGCCCATTTAAGATTTACCCTTGAACTGGAAAATTTAAAAGTCAAACATGTTATTATGCTAAGGAAGGCATGTGTGTACTTGCATCAAACAGCTAGAAATCAGAGCGGGAGCTCTGTGTCCCCAGAGCAAACACTTTAGGGTACACGTGTGCTGAGCATTACACAAAGCCCCTTAGATGAGTTACCTCTGAACTTCACAACAGACATACAAAGTGGTGATGTCACTAGCTACATTTTGCTGCCAGGAAACTGAGGACTACTGGGATTTCTACTGGCCCAAGGTAGCACAGTTGGTCAGTAGGGTCTAGAGCCAGAGCGGAAACTGGGCAGCTTGCTCCAGAGCCCATTGTCTGACTTGGTTGGTTGGTTTGGGCTGCTCCCTTTCCATCTGTGGTAAAAGAAAGGCTTGCACTTTTTCTTCTCACACTATTGAGGGAAGCCCAACTTAAGACGGGAAATAGAAAAGGATTCAGTATGAAAGATTTGAAAAGGAGAGAGAACAAGTCAGCAGGACACCATTTCCTATCTTCCTTTCATATCCTTCAAGTGATTGGCACTCATATCCTTTAAAAATTGCACATGAAGGCGTGGGGTGTGGCTCAGTGGAGTGCTTGCTTAGGACGCGCAAGGACCCAGGTTCAGTCTCCAGTACTGAAGAAGAAAAAGGGCAGGCGAAAGAGTGTGTTCTTGTACACACTTTTGGAATTTTTGTTTAAGATGTGACTGCAGGGGCCGGGGATTTAGCTCAGTGGTTTCGCTGCCTGCTGTGCAAGCGCAAGGACCCGAGTTTGATCCCTGGTACCAAAACAAAAAAAAAGATGTGACTGCAATTTAATTAGTAAAATAATATCCCCTAGATATCGGGTGTCTGTCACTGTTTTTGCTTCCTTAGGGTAGCCCATGGCTTAGTGCCTTGATCCCCAGGGCATCCTGTGGCATATCCACAGTGGCTGCTTCAGCACTTCCATTTCCTCCAAGAGAGCAGCTCTGCCTCTGTTTGTAATACATGGTGGGTTTCCCCATAAGATTTATTTTCAGAAGAATATTCTGGTTAATTTTTTTTCCTTAAAGTCTTAAAAGTAATCAACACTGAAAAATAGACAATTAAGAGCTAAATATACTTTCAAATCTATATGGACACATTCTTCAGACTTAACCATTGTTTATCTTTAATGAGCTTACAAGTTTTCATGGTGGTGTTGATTAGATTGAGGAGAAACCATGTGTTTGGCAAAATCTAGGGCCTGACCCACTTTTCAGAACCTGGGTTGATCTTGAGGACTCACATTTGTCAAGTGCAGCCTCTCCCCTAGGTTTATACAAGTCCTGCCAGCTGCCAGGCTCTGGCCCGCCAGTGCCATGGCTCCTCCTGGCATCTCAGGACAACTTTCCTCAGGACTCCATGGAAATAAGTAGAGGAGACTGGCACTGACTACAACTTGCTAGTCACATTTAAGACATTTTCCTTGTAGAATTCAGGTTTGGGCTTTGTTTCTGAGAAAAATAAACCGTAAAACAAAAACAATTCTGTTTCCCACTTACTAAATTTAGAATTATTTAGTCTGGTCTCCCAATGTTCTTTAAAATATAAAATGCTTTGGAAGAGGTTGGGGCATATTTTCAAATGGAATTTGGTGAGACCAGGCTTTCTGTGAGCATTTTAATAAAATGGAGATACTTTTTAAAGAGAAAAGTATATAGTGTAAATTTAAGTCTCACAAACCTGGAATGCCATGTGGCCTAAGTTTGGGGGCTAAACATACCACAGGAGAGGTCAGAAACTCTCACCCTCTGATTTGTGCCACACAGCAGCAGCTTGGTGGGCTTTTTTGTCCTCTTCTCCTTTTGTTTCTGTTTGCTTGCTTGCTGTGAGGAGGCCTGGTTTTCCAGAGACTCACAAGTGATCTATTCAAATGCATTCCTAATATTTTATAAATCACTAGCATAAGGTATCTTCTGAGAGAATTTAACCTAGTTACAAATTTCTTCAGATAAATCCAACAGTATGTATTGTGTATATACAAATATAACACCATGGTCATTGCCTCCAAAGTACTCAGCACTAAGTACTCAGTACAGTGTAGTGAAGGCAGCAGTAAAGGTGAGGCTCCCATGGCGACCCCAAAGAGGGACCTTACTGGGGAAGGACAGGCTCCCTGAAGGAGGACACGGCCTCCCTCATAAGTAAAGGATAAGTTAGCGCAAGGTAAAACCTGAAGTAGGGTCCCAGACAAGTGTGTTGTGGTGCGCAGTGGCAGCGTTGCTTCTGAAACATAAGACAGCGTGGGCCCTAGGCCCAGGTAAAGTGGTTAAGCAGCAAGAGTGCTGGTCTGTTGCTAAAGAATCTTGTATGACCTACTCAGAAGCCATGAATACTAACATGTAGTAGGGAACATGTAAAAATAAATTATGCTTGAAGTTGGAATGGTCAGATTGGCATTTTATGAGAAAAGTTTTGATAAAAACTGAGGGGTTAGGGGGCAGCAGGTGAATAGAGAAGAGACCAAAGTGGAGGCCGAAGGATCAATTGGCCACAGCAAATGATGATACTGAGTCAAAGCAGAGGATGGAGATGAGAAAGTACATTTAAGGAATACTCCAGGAGGAAAAAGCAGTAGAATTTATGGTTTGGATGTGGGAATGTGAGAGAGAATACTCAAGGTTGATGCCCCAGGATGCCAGTAAGTAGATCTGTGGTATGTTAAATGGGAGATAGAAAATGGAAAGTTGGGCCAAGGATGTAGCTCAACAGCCCCATGCCTGCCTGGCAAATGCCGGGCAAACACCTGGCAAGGTCCTGAGTTTGATCCCCAGTACCAGGAGGAAAAACAAACAAACAAAGAAAATGGAAAGTTTAGGGTTTAGGTAACAAGTTCATTTCTATGAAGTGTTTCAAGTTTGGGGAGCAACTGATTAATTAAATAAAAATGAAATACAGCTTTATGATAAGAATTGCTGCCCTCAATGGGAGGTTTTAGTTTTTGCCATCAAAGAACTTGTGCTTAGTCCAGCCTGACATTTTAAAAACAACTTAGATTCTCTCCATGACTCTTGCATTTCTTCCAAAAGCTACTTTAGCATTTGGCTTACTTTTGCATTCATTTTTAAACAGAAGTTTTCATTCTCTTGTGCTTCATGGGACATCTTTTTCCTGATACAGTATCTCTAGTATCTGTTATTTGCATCTTTCCCCTGCCCATAACTGCCATCCCCCCTTTTTCCTGGAAATACCCAGCTACCGACCAGTTTACACCCAGCCACCTGGGTTCTTCTAAATAATTTTTAGCTATGCAGCTAAAGTTTTGAGTCATAACAAAACTGAGTTTGGAGTTCCTTTTTAGCTGGTGAAACCAACACTGGTCAATTATATTTAAAACTCAGAAGTGTACTTAGCTAGTTAATGGGTTCACTTACACTGAGATGCTCATCATCATATCCAAGATACTGTGCACATGTGTGTATCCGTGCATGTGTCCTTACGTGTGCCACACACATGGTCTAATTCTTCAGGTAAAGCACTCTGGAGTCATCCTTTCTCATTCATTCTTCACATGACTATGTCTAGGAATTGTCCTGCCTTTAACTGTACAATACATTGCAAATCCATCCATTTCTCTTCTGGTCCTGGCCACCATCATCTACCTCCTGAATTTCTTCACATATTTGCCACAAGAGTGAGGATCTTTGTCAGTTTTATTCAGTAATAGGTCACAGAAATGTAAACAGCGCCCAGCACAATAGCACTCAGTTAATTTTTGTGGAATAAAATCTTTTTTCCTTCCTTAAAATATATCTTGTTAAGGAGACTGCAAGGAAATAAATGGGCTTCTTTTGTCCTGAATTATTTGTTAATTGCTACATGACCTGAATTTTTTTGGATAACTGCCAGTATTTTTCTTTGTGTTAGATGAGTTTGGTATTTGTACTGTTCTCCTTAGTAAAGTATCTATCTTATGAAATTCCAGATGTTTCTAGTATGTTCTGGAATCTCTCTGCCCCACCCTTCCTAGTCATTAAGAATGCTTAGCTCTTACTAGTCTCTCAAGGACTCGACTATTTCCCATGGCCAGTCCACCCCAGCACCAGCTTGTGCATCCGAGGCTAATTTGAAAGGGTTTTTTTCCTTCCCTAAACCTGTAAGGTTTGATCTAAAGCCATGACTGCAGCTCTAGTTTGAAAAATGGACTTGTGACTTTCAGGTTGAGGTTTCTATTTTCTGTTCTGATTCTAGTTTATCTGTTCTGTCCCTACACTATGGAGCTAGAATAGTACATGCAAATGCATTTTTGTACTTAAACTGTATTTTCTAGATTGTTAGGAAATCAGAAACATCAAGAGGCTAAAAAGAATTTGAGAGCAACAGAGAATTCCAGTGTTTAAATTTTGCTATAGGTTTTATCTGTAGCTAAGCTAAGAGGTACTATCTACATAATACATAGGCAGGTATATCAAATAATCAAATAATATTATGCTGGGGATTTAGTTCTGGTTCCAGCACCTGCCTCACAAGTGCAAGGTCCTGAGTTCAATCCCTGGTACCAAAAATAATAATAATATTAACAGGAAGACCAGCTTCCTGAGATATACTGGAGGGATGGAGGAGGTGGGTTTTGAGGTTACACAAATTGGTAAACAACTATTCAGTTTGAAAGAACCTACAGCAAAGAAAGTCATTTTGTTTAACCTGGCATTTCCCAAATTTATTTGAGGATAGGATGTCCTTTTTACATAAGGAAACTTTTCAGCATGCTTTGGAAATCCTATGGGAAAGAAAGCAGACACTCAGGTCTAGTGCTGGCTTAGACATTAATCAACATTTTTATTCATTCAACAAATATGTGACTACTTTGTGCCATGCATCATTTGAGATGCTAGCAACATATTCAAGGAAAACAACAGACAAAGCATATATCCTAGTGGGGGAAGAAAAACCATAAACATAATATACAAGTGTTACAAGGCAATGAGTCCTTTAGACACCCATGGAGCAAAGTAAGGGGTTAGGAGTATAGGGATTACAATTTTATTTAAAGTTTTATTTGTTTGCTGTGCTAGGGATCTAACACAGGGTCTCATGCATGCTAGGCAATTGCTCTACCACTGAGCTATGCTCCAGGTCCGGGGATTGGTGATTTTAAATATGAATATAACCTTCAGCAAGTCATTGAGCCTCTTTTTCCCTAATTTATAAAATGAAGAAATTAAACTGGATGATTTTCTCTCTCCTGCCCCTATCCATCCACTGTAAAGCCTGGAATTGTCATATCAAACCATAGTACTGCTGGTTCATAAGTATCTCAGTGTCTCCTTGGCAGAAAAGGTTGGGTATTAATGTTCGTAGAATTACTGCCAAAGAAGGGCTCTGCCATTTAAATCATTTGTAATATCCACAAAAGAACAATGGAGGCCCGAGGCTTTAGCTCAGTGGTGCTGCCGCCTGCCTCGAAAGCTCAAGGTCCTGAGTTTGATCCCTGGTATCAAAAAAAAGAACAATGGAGAAGGAAGCTTCCCCACCACCATCCCAAGCTCCTAGGGCAGAGAAGCTGAGCCGGTCCCAGAACCCAGAAGGAAGCCCCCCCGCTGCCATCCCAAGCTCCTAGGACATAGAAGGTAAGCTGTGCGGGTGCCAGAAGCACCCCCCCCACCACCATGGAAATGAGAAGACATGTAAACAAGCCTCAAAAACAGACTTCTGGCTCACCTACAGCAACCCCAAAGGGAAACGAGATGGAACAATCTGATACTCAACCACCTGGACTCTCTGAACTGGCAATAAAGAGGATCTGGGAAAAATGAAATCAGAAATATAACAGCAAAGATTTTGCTCATGGTGTAAGACATGATTAATAAATGTAGAAAGGACACAGATAAAAAAAATAGAGGATCTGAGGAACATAATGGAATCCCAACATAGGAAACAAATGGAATCCATAAAACAGATGCAAACAGATTTCCAGGAGATTAAAAACTCCATCAGAAGTCTGCGCAGCAGAATGAACCAATATGAGGATAGAATTTCAGATATAGAAGAAAAGATTGCAATTAGTGACCAGGAAAAGAAAAATTGCTTTAAAATTATAAAGGAACACGAGAAATCAATCCAGCAGCTGCTAGACGATGCAAAGAAGAATAACATAAGACTGATTGGAGTCAATGAAGAAAGAGGCGAGAGTGCAGATGACATAAAAAGACTGTTCACAGAAGTGATGGCAGAAAACTTCCCAAGGAGGGGAAAAGAACTTGATATACAGATAAGTGAGGCATATAGGACTCCAGCTAGCCTTGATCAAAAAAAATCTACACATAGGCATATAGTAGTTAGGATTCCAGAAACCCAACAGAAGAACAATGGAGTTAAATAAATGGGAAAAAAGCACTGCCCTATTTGTAGTACATATATCCAATATTGAGAGCAGAAAGTACTTGACTTATGGATAGGCAGCCTCTGTAGTACAGTACCAACTACTTTTAGGCAGATATTAGCATGCAGGGTGTGAAAGTTGCAGCAGAGTGCACATTGCGTTTCTGCCCCAGATCCTTATGTAAATAGCAGGTCTGGGACTAGATGTTGAAATGACCTTTCAGACAGTATTCCATTGCCACATGCCTGAGCTCGTATCTCAGAATAATTAGAAGCTTTGACTTACACGTCTTGGTATACAGTGTTTGTGTTAATTATAAATGTCTGAAAGTTTCTGGAAACTTTTTCTTTGTAGCTTTTTACCTAAGACAGGCGAGAGTTTGGTAGGAGGGTTGTAGATTGTGGTCCTAAGCCGTTGATTTTTAGTTTCTTATTTTTGGAAAGAAAATTGAAATCTACCAGTTGCCCAGACATGGTGATATATTTTTATATCCTTTTATATCCTTTGAGTAAGAAACTATTTGGAATCATACAATCTTTAATACTTTTTAAACAATATTTCATTCTTAAGGTATAAAGTAGCTTAAAAGTTTACTTGTATCCATGTCTTATGTAAACCCTCAAGAATAAAATATGTATGCCAAGTAGTACTTGTCTTTATAGCTGATAAGTCTGTATAATACTTTGGCCTAAGGGCAGGAAAGCAGGAGGCTTAATAGAAAGAGCAAATTTATAGGACCATTAGAACAGGCCGGGGAGAGGGACTTCACCCCTAAGCTAGGGGGAATCTCAGCATGGACCAGAGCATATGAGACTGTTGAAGAAACATTTGGGGTGGGTCTGAGCCCTTGTGTAATCCAGACCCATTTCAGAAAGCTAGTGTTTCAGAGGAACTGTTGGGCATGTATCGCTCCTGTGGTATATGGGAGCCTATTCCATAGTTTTGTCTGGATTGGATAGTCCTTTCTTCCAGGTGATTATGAAGCATTTGTTACAAACTAGCCTTCAAATTTATGGAATACAGAGGGTAGGGTGAAGATGTACTGATGTTGATGCATCTAGGATCAGCTTTTGAAGACTGGAATAGTACCATAGGAAATCTATTCTGAGGTCTGATTTAGAAACAATTTTGGGAGAACATTCTTTGGTGAGATAGGAATGTCTCAATTTCAATTATAAATATTTAAGTTTTTTTTCTACAGGTCAGTGGGAATGTCTGTACAGTATTTAACAACTCATTATGTACTTGAAACTTTTAGTTTAATGCCTTAAGTTTTATAATTTACAGTCATAGCTGGGCATAGTAGCGCATGCCTTATAATCCCAGAACTCAGGAGGTGAAGGCAGAAGGATCACTTCAAGTTCAAGGCCAGCTTAGGCTACATAGTTCAAGGTTCAAGGTTAGTCTGAACTACATGGTGAGACCCTGTCTCAAAAAAACCCCCAAAACAAAAAGACCTGTAATTTCCAATCAGAGGTAACTGAACAGCAAATAAGTATACATGAGCCCTACATATTCAGCGTTCTCAGTGCCGAAACACAATACCTGACACCAACAGCATGAAGGAGGATAAGTTTAATTGAGCTCATGATTTTAGGAGACTCGGCTATGGCCATCTGGCCCCAGGGCAGAGTGTAGTGGAGTAAGGCTGGGGAACAGTGGGGCGGGGCCGGGGGGGGGGCAGACGTAGACCCAGAGCCATGCCTCCATAACCTGCTGAGACGCCCAGAAGTGTGCTGCTTTGGCAGATCCCAAAGCCAATCAAGTTGACCCTCCCCACCACACCATACTTAACAAATCTGGAGGCATTTGTGGCTCACGTGCACTTAGCATATCTGCTTTTCAGTTTCCTCAGGTTGGAAGTTACAGAACTGGAATAAGTATCTGAAATAAAGTTAAGATGGCCCCTTTCATTGGAAATAAAAAGAGTGCTTTTATTTCTTCAGAGACACCATTTTTCCCCCTCTCCATTTTTTTAACTTTCAGAAGTCAGGGAAGTGCAAAGTCTGATTTCCCTTCTCAGACACTGACCAATGTCTCTTTAATTCAAAAATTCTCAACCTTGGCACATCAACTTCTGGCACATCAGACCAGGCAGTCTTCCTTATGGGACTATTCCATGGACTTCAGGGTGTTAGGAAGCATCTCTGGCCTCCCAGCAGATGCCAGTAACTCCTTCCCCGATGGAATGTCCCTAAGTATGTGTGGGGAGGTGGCCTTTTGTTGAAAATTTTTTCTAGTCTATGTGTACCACAAGCTTTAAAACATTTCAGTAGGTACATAACATGGGTTATATATACTTAAAAATTTTTGTTTCTAATCTGATTCTTTCCTATTCTGGTCATTATCCTGTTTTTAAAGTAATTATAGGTTTTTCTATTCAAGAGATTTTTAAGATATGAGAATATGAAAGTCTCCAGTGTCAAACATCAGGAGAATCCCTAATGCGTTGAGGAGTGATTACTTCATATAAGATGTTTTGTGATTGAACTCTCCGAATTTAGACAAGACTCTAATTGTATGTGTGTTCGTTAAAAAAATGAAATGAAAAGATGTTTCAGAAGATAATTCTTTCATCTTAAAAAGTATAAATGTTAATTAAGAATTTTGGAAGATTGAGTGGTTTGGAGGCTGAGAAATGAAAAATTTATACTTAGTATAAAGTTTGGTTAACAGCTTTCCTATAATGCTCTTAGTAGACATGTGAGCTAAAGGACTTTAGTAATTAAGTTTTCAGTGAAAGAATAATGCATATTTGTAGAACCTGAGTAAAGACTCCAGTCACTCTTAGAAAATAGAAAGACCTCAACACTATGAAAATATCCCCAACCATGTTCTGCAGATTGAGGTAGAAGGTTAGCAGGGAAGAGAGATGGAAGTTAAAGGAGTCATGGCTGGGGAGGGTATTTCATTCCGGTGTCTTTCCTTCCTGGCCTTTAGAGGGGCTTTAGGCTATAGTGCATATTCCTTCTCTGTTAGTAGGACCCTGATCTTCTCAGGAAAACCAAAGCAGACACCAGTGATGCTGGTACACTAGCATGCACGTGGACTTTGTGTTCCCCTGAAGCATTCCATTTGCTGCTGTTCTCCCCACTGCTGTAGGATTCAGAAGTTGCAATGTG
Source organism: Heterocephalus glaber (assembly GCF_000247695.1). The sequence continues at coordinate 14,546,470 of NW_004624743.1, read as the reverse complement.
TGCCAACTAGGTGTGGTATTTATACACCCAGTAAGACGACCTGATGAGTACCTACAGACAAAGTAAATTAAGACTTGTTCACCAAGTAACAGCATTTTGAAATTGGGGGAATTAAAGAGTAACTGTAAGGACCCCCAAGAGATGCTATTTATAGAGTAGGTAATAAATGTAGAGACTTGTTTTTCTAGGAATTGGTACTAATTTGCAATCTGGAGTCACAGATGGTTTAAATTCATGGATAAGGGAAGCTCTGTAGGTTATTTTCTAATACTCAGCACCTTTGGGGAAATTTGACCTTTCAAAGTACCACACGAATCTTCTGAATCTCCTCTGAAAAGATGTTTTTCCTTGACTTATTTCTTGTCCTTGTACATTCATTTCTTCAGCAGGTATTTACTAGAAGTCTACTATGTGCCAGATACTGCAGACTCTCTCCCTTCTCACCCTTCTTCACCTTCTGAGGGGTTGGAAATGGCAGCTCCAAGTCCTTCCTACAAGTCACAAATTATGATTAGGTCAGAGGTTGCAGAGTGTCCTCACATGTTTGTGCTCACTAGCACCTTCATGAGTGTGTACACTATAGCCAGTTAGCTCTGCTTCTTCATCTTCCAATAATAGAAATAACAGATTTCTAGAAGAAGGGGTCTTTAGCAGTACAAGGCAATGATTTTTTAAAAAGGTTTGTTGGCAGATTTGTAAAATATGGTTCATTTCCCACCCTCCAGCCCCCAAGCTCGGTTTTAGTAATTTAGTAGAGAAGGAGGGTGGGGGAAATGTTTACCACCTAAAACCATGTGCTGAGAGGGGTGGTACAGTTGACGAAGTGAGATTACAGTTTGCTGACACAGGTTCATTGGGCTCCCACCACTGAAATGGAAATGTACCTGCTGTGGCCTTGGTCATCTAGAGAAACCCTGTCCTTTCACTGAGGGGGCTTCTTATCTAGGAGGGAAACTAGACTTTGAGCAAGACTACGGGAAACACTACACATGTTGCAGTGTTTCCTGGGGCTCAGGCTGGGACCCACCTGTAAGAGCTTCTCTGTAGGCTGCTGGTCTTGTATAAACAGTAGGAGGAATCAGGAATCTTGGCCAGGAGAACAGCCACAGCTGCATTTGCCTGTGAATGTAATTAGGACATTAACCTTGTACTATTGTTATTCATCCGCACAAATACACTCAGAGAAGTAAGAATTAAGATAAAATGTGATTTTATTAAGAGAACAAAAGATTAGGGTATTGCCTGTATCTCAAAGACCTTTTAAACACTGAAGCTAGTCAGTAGAGAATTATATCAGCCAAAGACAGAACTTGTCTAGCTGGAAGGAGGAAGAACGGTTTAGCAAATTTACTAATAACCCTTTCTTGTGAACTGGAATCATTTGCTTATTTGAAATGAAGAGGGCTCCTCTCATAGGCCAATTACTGAGCAGAAGTAATTAGTGACACTAAAGGGTAGAAAATGGAAGTAAAAGTGGGGTGAGATATAGGTGTGCTTGTCAGATTTCTTGATTTATTTGGTCATTTAAATATCAAGGTTATAAAATGACTCACTTGTCAAATTAGTCCATAAGATCTTTTCTGGCAAATTTGTAATTTAAGGTGTTTCTTTCCCCCTCTTTTAGCTTGTCAAAATTCCCAAAAATGATCCCCTCAACGAGGTACATAACTTTAACTTCTATTTGTCAAATGTGGGCAAAGACAACCCTCAGGGCAGCTTTGACTGCATCCAGCAAACGTTCTCCAGGTAAGTACTTTTCAAGGTATGCTGAAAGCTAAAGTTTTATTTAACAGGTTTTTTAAAAAAAAACTTAATTAAATATGTATTATTCTGCAGATATTTATAGAATTGAATTGCAGAGGTCATGTATTTGAAAAATATTAAGTATCTACTATTGTATACTAGTCATTATATTTGTCACTGGAATACAAATACAAATATTATTCCAAGGTTCTTTTTGGGGGGGGTGTATTAAGTACAGAACATGTGTTGCTTATATAATAAGGAATTTTTTAATTAAAGAAATTTTTTTTTTTTTGGTACCGGGGATTGAACTCGGGTCTTTGCACTTGCACAGCAGGCGGCAAAACCACTGAGCTAAATCCCCGGCTCCCGATTAAAGAAATTTTTGAAGTTTTTGGTGATTTTGAGGATCCATTTTGAACGTTTTTTTTTTTTTTTAAAGATTTTATTCATTGCATTTAAATGAGGGTCTTTAAGGCTTACACCCAGAGTTACCTTTGGAGGAGAAAAAATACACATCTTTCATGTCCTCTTTCAGCTTCCCTGCTCAAGCCTTATTTGAAGGTCGATTTTCAAAAATCTGTTTCACAGCAGGATGGAAACTAGACATTAGTCACTGTATAGCAGTCATTTCTTCTGATTAAAAAAAGAGAAAGGAAGACAAGAATACACACTCTAAGGGTACCACGGAACCCTATCTACTTAGATCCTCTGGAAACAATAAACCACTTGTTTCCCTTTGCTCTGCTTTTGTTGTTTCTGATTAAAGAATAGGCCCTTGAGTAGGGGGAGTTTGTTCTGCTCCTGGGTAGAGACAGAGCAAGTCGGGATTCTCATTCCTTCAGGGTGCAGGTTTCTGACCTGGGCTGAAAGTACTGAGGGCTGGCCCCTCTCCGTGGCTCCTCTGTGCTGCCCCTGACACTGCTGACACTGGGCGAGCACTCATGGTCCATGGCAGAAAGGCAAGAAGAGAAGGCAGAGATAACAGAATAAGGCACACAACTGAAAGAATTTTAAGTTTTTCTTCCCATTAAGATGACCATAGGCCTATCGCCATGATATATTCAATTCATATGAAAAATATGTTCAGAAGGTGTTAATTTATAGAAAGCAAAATTAACATATATTCGGGCAATTATAGGTTAAGTTAAAAAGAAACAAAAATTATGTGGTCATCTTAATGGGATTAGCACTGTTTTATTTTCATGCAATGATCTGATTCTTGACCTTGGGTGGTATAATCAGTAACTTCATCGTGATTGGTGGTAGGTTCAGCTTATTCCCTAAATGAATTACCTTGTAAATAATGGGAAGAGGTGCTAAAATACAAACCTCGGGCTGTCAGACCTTGCCCATACTGCAGTAATTTCCTCCCCTTCTTCCCGCTCCATCCTGCTTTCCCTGAGGGTTAAACCTCCCTCCTGTCCTCTCTCACTGTTTTTCTTTTAGCATTCAGACATACTCAAGTCTGTCTCATTAAAAAAGGGAACAAAACCAAAACAACCACCCTTCCACTTACTTCTTGGCCCACAGTCTGGCTTCAGACCCCACTGTTCCACTGACATCACTCCCGCAAGAGGCTGTGAGCTCCTTTGCCCCTAAATTCAGTGGGGGCTTAAAGGGTCCTTTCCGTGCCAGACTTCTAGCCAGCATTGCACTGTTGACTGCTCTCTCCTGCTTGCAGCACTCTGCCCCAGTGGCTTCTGTGACAGTGTTTTTCTGCCTTCCCTCTTACCTCTTTCACTGTGCCCTTCTATCTAGTCTCATGGTCTCCGTTCACATTTTAACGTTCTTCATGGTTGATTCTCTGCTGAGACCCCGTCTCTCCCTCCACGTTCCTTCAGAGGCGCCACCTGTAACACTGAACTCGTTTCTCTCTTCCGCCCTACCTCCTACTCGCCCTTGCTTCTCATGTCTCAGTGAACGGCAGATCCGCACCTGGGCTCAATCTTCCAACTTTCCTCCTCTCCACCTGTCTCAAATCCACTTTCCTGCCGTCTCTGGAATCTGCATTCCCTCTGCCTCGCTGTGGTTGAGGCCGTCACTGCCTACCCATAACCCTTCAGTAGCCTTCTGACAGGACTCCCGCCTTTTGCTCTTCCATCCCCTTCTTCCTCATCTGTTCTCCATCTAGATTGGTCTCGCAATAATACAAGTGAAATGTTTTCTCTGCTTTTAGCCTCTTTTCTCTTCTTGGGACACAGTACAAAAATCCATAACGTGACTCCCTGTGATCTGCCTCTCATTTTTTTCTTCCACCTCTTCTGCACTTGTCCTTTCCAGCTCTCTAGGGCCAAACTGAAAACCTTCTTAAACACCTTGGGCCTGCCCTGGTTGGTTTTTCCTCCTGGAACACTTGTCCTTGCTCCCCTTTGTCCAGGGATCTTTCTAATCAGCTCAGGCATCAGTTGCCCTGTAAAGTCCAAGTGAAGCACCTTTCTGGGGGGCCAGAGGTGCCTCCCTGTTCCTTGGCATTTGTTACACTGTGATGTAAATCCCAGTTTGCTCCTCCTTGTCACTTATTAGAAAAAGAGCTCCTTGCTGGAAGGAATACGAATGTCTAGTCTTTGTCACAGACTCTGCCTATCCTATTGCCTAGTGTATAGTCCTGCCCGATAAATATTTATGAGATGAATGAACACATTTTTTAAAAAATAGCATTTGTAAAGACTGCTACTAGCAATTTACAACATTTTTTAGTAACCTTAATTTCTTAGGGTCCTAACGAAGTTATTTCCAATTTAGTTTGGAAATCAAGGATCAAAGCTGTAGTATCATAGTTTACTTTTATATTCCACTTAGTTTTAAGGCTATAGTATTTTCTTTTAAAAATACCAGTTATGATTCCTCTAATACTAGGATGTTACTTTCAAACAATACCATCATCAAAGTCAGTGCTAAGATTCATGATTGTTTCCATAAGTTTTTTAAAAAATTTCTGGAAGAATCACTTGCACCATATTTTCTTCAATATTTGCTGTACAGAGATTTAACAAAGTAGTAACTATAAATTCTACAAATTTGGAGGAACTTTGGATCAATAATGTTCTGATGTTTGTCAATATTTTAGCCTTAAAACTAGTACCTTAAAAAAAAGAAGAAGAAGAATTCTGGTGAGTATGTTTCATCCAGTCAGTTCTAAAGCATGCACATTGCTGCCAATTGAAAGTACACTCTAAACATTTGTCATGTCAAACATTTCTCATGTCATGTTTTAATTTTAAAAATATTTAACTGTTAAGTGAAAGTTGAACTACAATGCCCATTAGAATTCTGGTTTTCACTGTACTGATTGCTTTTAAAAATTCATGGATTTGGACCCTTGAAAGCTCATGTTACCTATTATATTCAAAATATGAAAAAAAAGTGATATGAAATGAAGAAGAGGGACTTAAATGTTTTAAATAATCTTTACATTTAAAATAGTTATTAGTTTAGGATGGCAAACTTATCCGGGCTTCTAATTTTAGGATAATACAATTCTTGCTTGCCTTTATTATATAAAATAAGGGTCATCTCTAACAAAGCCACTGTCTTATTGATAGCTCTGGAGCCTCCCAGCTCAATTGCCTGGGATTTATCCAAGATAAAATTACAGTGTGTGCAACAAACGACTCATATCAGATGACACGAGAAAGAATGACCCAGGCAGAGGAGGAATCCCGCAACCGAAGCACAAAAGTTATCAAACCCGGTGGACCATATGTAGGTTTGTATAGATGTCTTTCTTCCTCCCGATGCTTGATGGGAGTAATTCAAGCTCACTGTAGGTAAATACTGGTAATGTTAACTTTATAAAAACACAGAGATTAGTTTTCAGAACATTTTGCATAACATGGTCACCCAAAAGTTCACTTACTCTCTTCAGACTACTGGTAAATTGAAGAGCAGATTTGAAAGTTTTGTGTCCTCCCTAAATCTCGAATCCTCTGTTGTCTATTATTATTTTACAGTACTGGAATCTGTTCACATTACTACTTGAGGTTGTAACAGTGCTACTGTTGTGTTTTCTTTGTCATTGGATGATGTAATTTCCATGATAGACAGTGTGGTTCTTGTTTTACACTTTCATAGAACTGTTTTTACAGTAAAATCTATTAGTTGAACTTCTGAGCTGATAGCCTTATTATTGCAGATTTTGTATTTTCAGAAGTTCTTTGCACAAGGAATTTTTATTGCAAAAGTGTACAGTGTGCTTATGGCAAAGCAGTACAGTAAAGCATTAGGGTGATGACTCTTTGGTACCACAGTTATGATGCTCATCCTCATGTATCCATTAATTAAGAGCATGCCCCACTCCCATCATGTTTATCATCAGCTCACTCAAAAGTGCATCAGATTGAAGTGAAGGAAGATCAGACCAGCGAGATGAGTCTCCTTTATAAGCAGTGCCCTGAACAGTTTTGAGGAGTCAATGTATAGTGATTATTCACAGGGACAGAAGATCAAAAGCAAGGAGGAGCTCTTTGAGGTCCTGGTCAGTTTTATAACACAAGTCACTACAGTAAATGATGAAAGGATATTAATTTGAAAACTCAAATGCTTACAAAAAGTCTCTTGAAGAACCAAATCCCTTAATCAACATCTTTTCAGGTTTAGTATAATTCTTCATCTGTATTTTCCAATTGCTGATCCAACTACCATATATTCAGCTTTGAGAAACTCAACTAGTGCCTTTAATAAGTATTTCTTTGGAACAAAGCCAATGCTCCTGGGACTTGATGCTTAGCTTAGATACATTAAGTTTGGTTTAACAACAGTTCATGGCTTCCCCAGGTGTCTGGGCCCAGTGGGCCCAGTTCCCTGCCTAGTAAGTTACAGCAATGAGATTTTTCACCTCTCTCCTATTGAGTGAGACAACAACTTTCAACTTCCTTTCTTTCTCCTTTCTCCTCATAAGTAATTTAATTAGCTTTCTGTGCTAGTAGGCTAAATCCCAAATTATTTTTAAAATACCTAAGATCTGCCACACCTATCTTAGGCACAAACTATGAATTATCTGTCCCATACCTCGATTTTAGAAACAGTGACATAATTTGATGTGCATGTCAAAGCACTAGAAAACTTAAGCTATCAAAGTGATTTTTCCCTTCCAGTATAATCAGCTGAAAACTCAGTTTGATTCCAAAGCTTGAAAGTCAGCGCTGATTACTGAATCTGCATTTTCACCAAATGGTCTGTGTGTATCCCCTATTTTGATATGCTTTTGTTTATTTTTTTTTAAGTTTTGTTTTCCATTAAATTTATTGGTACATTTAAGATATACAATACGGTTACATTCATCATTGGGATCTTGTACCTTTACATGACGTATCTCGGCTCTTATTTTTTCCCCATTACCCTGCCCTCCCTTCACCCTGCTTTTGTTTATTTTGATAGGGTCAGATGCCGTTCAACAAACATCAGTGCCTAAAATTCCACAAGCTATACACTTCGTAATTGTATGGAAATTCAAGAACTTGCAGGGTGTCTTATAGGCATAATTTATATGCATTTTGAGAGTGGCCACAGGAAACTTGAGGTTTTCAAAGTTTAAATCTGAACCAAATTCCATCTCCACCCTTCAAAGGAGTGTCCTCCCCCTGGAGCCCTGCAGTGACATTTGCCAGCCCAGTTGTCCTGTCCAGCCTTTCCCTCTGTGTTTTGTCCTCCATAACCTGATGACTCACTGTCATAGCACAGTGCTCTTCTCTGGGCTTAAATATTGTCATTAACCTCTTTAGCCTTTTATTCTCTGGGGCGCATAACTCCAGCTCCTTTTAACTTTTCTTAATATGGCCTGTATCCGAACCCTTTAATTATTTTTATTGTTCACCTCTGGGCTGCCTCCAGTTCTTCACCTCTGTCCAAACTGGACATCCCAATTCTTAATAAAAGTCTGATGAACTCTGAAGACTAGTATCCTGATTGGAATTTCTGTTGTTTTGATTTTTCACTGTACCTTGTTATGTCATGTTTGATTTGATCTTTTTATCTTACCCACTACCAGTCCTTTACTACGTATTTCTTTCCTGCTAGCCAGATTATTTGTATCTTCTTTCTTTTTTCAGTATCTCAAAACTGTTTGGTTCATACAGTTCTTTAAACTGTTAGTCAATCACCCTTTAAGTTACTCATCTAAATCTACTCTATGAAGTAAATTATGAACACGTCTCCATTTTACATATCAAGTTGTTGAACTCAGCAAAATAGCAAATGATATGGGCCTGGCCTCATGAATATGTTGTGTTTTCTTCCTAAAACAGCAGGAAATAAACCTGTAGTTCATAATTGACTACACCATATACAATGGCACCAAAACTCCTCGCCTGTGCCAACTTAGGTACCTGCAGAACAAGGTTTCTTTCAACACTCAGCTGGGTGAAGGCAGAGGAGACTGCTGCTCCTCCCACTGTGCTGTGGTGGTAGCGTGGTGCCAGGCCAGCCTCTGACAGCTAAACTGGGCACCAGCCCAGCTTAAGGGATGAAGCTTTGTCCTAGGGGGCTAGAGGTCGGAGGGAATAGGGACTTCTGCTTCCCTCTTGTGGGCTGGGAAAAGAAAACCTCTCACCTAGGCAGGAGCCAGAGAACATTGCCTAGAAAACATTACTCTCATTTCTTCAGTAACATTTCTACCTCTGGTTGTAACATTTATGTCAGTGGTAAATATTACCAAATTGTTATCACTTCTCTCTGTTTAAGGAAAAAGAAAAATCACTCCACTTTTCTAGTTTCCCAGTGTTAAGACTATTCATTGGCTCCTACCTAAATTATGAAATGTATTGCATTGCAAATATTTATCATTATTTATCTAGGTATGTAAAATAACCCAACCAACCTAATATCTAGGATTCTGTTTTCAATTTTCCCAGCTTCTGCCCCTGGTCTCCTTATTTTTGATGGGCTATATATTTAAGTGACTGGACAAATCATTTGCCATCTTAATTTTTTAATTTTTTCCAGTAGTAAAGGAGGAGGATTTGAAGTAGATAATATCTAAAGCCCTTTGTAGTTTAACATTTTGTGTCTGATATGTGTGTATATATATATATATATATATCCTTTTGAAAGGTGGTCACAAATGCCAAATGGTAGAGATGGATTCCTTTGCAGTGTTTAATCATGCAGAGGCTACATTATTGTCATGAACCTGCTGATGGTTCTTGTTTTTTTAATAAACCTAATTAACCTGCTTTATTTTTTTGTTTTATGAAAAAAACACAAAATTTTATAATAAGAGAATAAAAAGAGTTAATACACTGTATATTGCTATCTTCAAAGTAGTTACCCAGAGTAAAAAACGTAGAAAAGGTTCTCTCACAAAAAAGAGATAAATATATTAGCACAAAACTTTGTTTTCAGTGAACTAAGAGAAGCCAGTCGTAGAAACCCTTGGGTTTGTGTTGCCAGGGCTTCTGGTCAGGTTCTACAAAACAGAAAAAGCGGGAAGACAGCTACAGTCTGCTGCCTTCCTGATGGGCTGCTCTAAAATCTGCCTTTCAGATTGTTTGCTCAGAGCCAATAGACTGAGGGATAAATACTTCTACCATCTCGTGTTAAAGGAGGGGCTAGAAGTAGACTCCTTGTTATGAAACAATGATGCCGATGTAGTCCCAGATTACCCAGCCCTGTTGGTACCATTGCTGCTGCTTATAAAGGAGCCCAGGGAATTGATTAGCAGTTGGACCTGGGAAGAGAATTAGGTTTTCCCATCGGCTTTATTAAAAGGGCTTTTCTGAGGCAAATATTAAAAATAAAAATAAAGCCATTCTGCCTACTTTGAACCTGACATATTCCTACTGTACTTTTTCGTTTCTGTAGCATCTCAATTCTGTAAATATTTACATCACTAATGTTTTCTCAACCTGTAGCTTGTTTTGCCTTAAAGCTGAGGGCTCCTTGGTTGAATAGGCACAAAAAGGATGAGGAATCAGTGAGCAAAGTGATCTTTGAGTACATTCAGTGGCTCACAGTGGTTGAATTGTTCTTTCAAGGATCGGAAAGAAATGGGCTATGCCATAACTGGCTGTCTAAAAGAAAAATGAGGAAAAAGGTGAAGTGGGTGTATTGAGGGATATAGCAACCTAGCTCTAGACCTCCGGTGAGACTCCAACTCTGTCCTCTCCCTGAACAGTCTCATTTTTATCAAATACATGCATTCGCCTCTGAAGGGCAAAGTTAGCCTCCCTTATTTGTTTCCCATCTGGTTACTCCTTGGGGTGCTTGGGAGGAGGGCAAACACTACAGACCTTGAGCCCTTCTGAGACCCAGGGGCAGAAATGACACAGAAGCACACAGGAAGGAAGGCAGCAGCAGTCCCGTCCTGTCACTTTCTGTTTTTATTTGTTTGCTTTGCTGGCTTGGATTCATTCTAAATGACCAGTCAGCTTGGTCTGGAAAAGGGTGAGTTAAACAGTTTTCTTTTCTACAAGACTTGGCAAATGTAGAATTTCCTAACCTTTTATGACCATCACCCCCTATTTTTTTTCCCACAAATTTTTACTAAATTTTCAAAGAATAGAAATCTTAACCCTGTGACAACTGAGAAATGGTAGATTGGAAGTTTTGCTTTTAAAATTTCACTTTAAGCTGGCCATGGTGGTGCACACCTATAATCCCATCTGCTCAGGAAGCTGGAGCAGAAGAATCCTAAAGTTTTGGCCAGCCTGGCAACTTAGCAAGAATCTGTCTCAAAATAATTTTTTTTTTCTTTTTTTTTGATACCGGGGATTGAACTCCGGTCCTTGTGCTTGTGAGGCAGGCGGCGGAACCACTGAGCTAAATCCCCGGCCCTCAAAATAATTTTTTTAAATGACTGACAGTGAAAGAGAAAAGAAGAAAAAGAGAGGCTGGGCTGGGGATGTATCTTGGAGGTGCAGGGTTCAATAACCAGCACTACAAAAAAAGAAAAAAAAATCTCTTTGGGGACTTCAGTGTGTCCTCGTGCTTTGGCAGCCTGACAGTGTGGGCAAATCTGCTTATTTGCTGTTTTGCTGTCATTCACTTAGTCATCAAATACTGATTCAGATTCAGCTGGTGGAGAAAGCAGCCTCAGCCCTCTCCTTACAGAGCTTACAGTTTCACAAGAAGCAACAGCACAACATGAAGGATTTGTTCACACAACCTTTCCCACAAAGAAGTACAAGCGAGGACATCTGGGTCTCTCAATCCCAGGACATCCCTAAGTGAGCTAAGTGAGCACTGTACCACCTGCACAGAGCCCGCCGAGCCCCAGACTTCCCACTGTGAAATGAGCACAGTGTTCACCTCTTCCCATGGCCGTGAGACTGAGCGACATGATGTGCGTGACGCTCTTAGCACACTGCCTCCCCACATAGTTAGTGCATAATAAATAGTTCCCTTCCCATCAGACATTGACCTAGCTGTCTCTACATTATGAAGAATACAGAAACCAGATCCAAGTCTGTCTCTAAAACTAAGTAACTTAATTTAATAGTTTTTCTTCTTCTGAGACAGTGTCCACTTAGTGTTGAGTTCCTTTTCTGTACGGTGGTTTGATTTGATCCCTGTGATTAGTTATGTACAAATAGTAAAGAAATACACCAGCTGGTAGCAGTTTCCTAAGAACATTCATCCTTTTTCACTTACTTGAGGTAGGATATGGTAGGACAAGGCAAATATGCCTTCTGGCCAGGCCCAGGAAACCCAGCTTGGACACAGTTAGTGCTCAGGAAAGCTGCTGCCCTGGTAAGCTGATTCATAGCTCATGGAAGTTGCTTTTAGTTACCCATTGTTCTAGTTGCTAGTCCTGTTCTTAATGTAATCACCCCATATCACATGTCACTACTAGTTATTCCCCCACTTTAACCACAAAGCATGGAGTTGGCCTTCATGTTTACTAAATGAGCTAAAAGAGTCTAACCTGAAATCATAAAATGAGAGTGTTATAAATTTCATGTTCCTTTTTCTTCCTTCAGCAGCGATTGATACTGGGCTCTCAGTGACCAGCATCACACACGCACACATGCACACACAGTAACCAGGTCGCTTCAGCCCACACCTTCTCCAGAAGTAGCCACTTGCCAAGTGTCAGTGTTCAGTCCAAGCAGAAAATGAATCACCTTCATGAATGGTACCAGCCCATGCGTAAATGGTGTAAAGGCCCCCTTTGTACCATTTTCCATTCCTCTAACTCATCTATGTAGTCCAGTTCCACAGAGGAAAGATTTGTTTGGCCCTCTGAGATTGTTTTGTTTGTTGGCTAGTTGGTTGGTTGGTTGGCTGGTTGGTTGGTTTTATTTCTTGACTCCTAAAGTTTGCTATGGCCTGTTGAAAAGGAATAGTACTAGTGGATATTGATTCCCCTCCTTGCAGCTTCTGAATCTGAAATTATTAAAGTAAAACCCTGGGTTTGCCAAGAGTATTCTCTTATTTTGAGGTCTGAGGTAGTTTTCACATTTCACCATGTTCACTGTATTCATGTGTGCTTTTCAGAAATGGCATATGTAATATTCTGATTTAAGTTCCGTAAATAGCACAGGTGAGCATGGAAATTACCTTATTTCGATTTAACATTGAATAACCTACAGTCTAAAAGTTTCTAGTCTGTTACAGTTTGTGTCACTAATTATTATCCATGTATAGTTAAGTGGCCAGAATCCATCTATAATATTTATTCTAAGAAAGGGGTCCATCAAAGGTTTCCAATTCATATTTTAGGCCATCTGTTAAGAATACATTGTATGGTTCTTTAAAGAAAAAAAACTGAAATAAAGTGGCCTTTACTCCTCCAGAATTGAAGAGGCATCTAATCAGAGTTGTGGAGATTGAGAGGCTTTTTTAACCCACAGATGTGTAACTGTGTCATTTCCTGGACTTTAGGGAAAAGAGTGCAGATTCGGAAAGCACCTCCAGCCGTCTCAGATGCAGTGCCTGAGAGGAAAAGGTCAACCCCCATGAACCCTGCCAATACAATTCGAAAGACACATGGCGGCGGCAGTGTTTCTCAGCGGCCTTATAGGGACAGAGTGATTCACTTACTGGCTCTCAAGGCCTACAAGAAACCTGAGCTGCTGGCCCGACTGCAGAGAGATGGTGTCAATCAGAAAGACAAGAACTCCCTGGGAGCGATTCTGCAGCAGGTGAGGGCAGCTTAGTCTTCTGCTTACCCATCTTGAGAAGTTCACTTAGCAAGGATTCTTGTTGTCATTATTATTACTGAGACAGAGAGATTTCACAGTCATTATGATTAATGGTATATGAAAGGAATTCATAATAATTAAATGAAATCACCTTTTAATGCATTTAATTAAAAACTAGTTAAAATGTAGACATTGTCTTCATTTGGGTCAAATTTTGCCCTAAAATTCCACTAAAAAGAAAGCAAGAAGTTTTTGCTGTCTGCTCTTAGTCTTGAATTACCTAAACTATAGCTTTACTTTTCATTGGTTTATATAAAGTTGTATGATGTATTCTATATTGGTCTCCATTTGGTGTAAGTCAGAATATTTTTGCCTACTAAGTGGTACAGAATGTCTCTTGCATTTATACTCCTCGTTGCCCTTATGGCTGTGCCTTTTTTCTGCCCCTCGGTAAACCAAGATCAGCCATTTGCCTGCATTATAGGATATGAAGGTGCAAAGTATTAGCTGTGATCGTTTACCTTATAATCATAAGCTTACAGATTAGCAGTCTAATTCTCATTATTTCTTATATTAAAACATAAAATACAATGTTATAAATCCAGTTCAGGGTTAGCCAGTCTCTTAGACATGTTGGTGAGTCTCAAGGATCTTTATTAAATCCATTGAATATCTTCTGGAAACAATTTAAGTCCATATGTCATGTAGCAGTTTTAAGAGACCAAAAGAAAGAGAGAACAAAATGGGATAAGGGGAGGTGTTTACCACAAAATATTTGGTAGCTGCATCTCTAGAAATGTTGTGAATTACCTTCTGGTTTGAGGATGGAGAAGGCAACACGAAGACAGGGGCAGAGATGGTTCCCAAAGAAGCCACTACTGAGAGATGGCAGTAGCTTTGTGACTGCATCTGTGCATACTCAGACATATCTAAAAGTGTAAATGGGCCAGGGATTTAGCTCAGTGGTGCCACCCCTGCCTCACAAGTGCAAGGTCCTGAGTTTGATCCTCAATACCAGAAAAGAAAAAAAAAGACTTATAAAAATGTAAATATTCTTGACCCTGAGCAAGTGAGACATAAAAGTTGTTAAAGTGTTGGTCACTTAGTAGAATCTAGAGTGTAGTCTCATCCTGGCTGTATATTATATTAGAATACCCCAGAGAGCTTTTTAAAAAATGCCTGTGCTAATGTTGAGTTCCTAAAATGAGGGGAGAAGTGTTCCTTCTTTTTTCTGCTTTAATTGTTTGATATAATTTATCAGTTAAAATGTTTATGAGCCTGCTGTTTTCATATAGGTAGGTTTGCAAGCTAGGAATATACTTTCTTTTTTTTTTTTTTTTTTTGGTACCGGAGATTGAACTCGGGTCCTTGCGCATGTGCAGCAGGCAGCAAAACCACTGAGCCAAATGCCCGGCCCAGGAATATACTTTCTTTAATAGGTGCTATTCAAATTTTATATTTCCTCCAGAGTTAGTTTCATTAATTTGTCTTCCAAGGTACTTCTTAGAAGTTGTCAAATTTATTTCAAAAAAGATTTTTGTAATATGCTTTCTGTATCCTTTTAAATTCTGTAAAATCTGTGGTAATGTCTCCTAGATCTTGATATTGTAAATTTAAAAAATGTATAACTGATATTGTGTAACAGGAAGAAAAGGTCTAAAGGAGCAGGGGAATTGGGAGGGGTAGGGGAAGGGAAAAAAGAGAAAGGAAAAAATATGAGAAGAGGAAAAAAAATGGAAACAAGGTCTTTGCAAATAGGGAAGGGTGGAGGGGGTGAAGGGAGGGCAAGGGAAGGGGAAAAAAAATAAGAACCAAGAGACTCATGTAATGGTACAAGATCCCAATGATGAATATAACTGTATTGTATGCCGAAAATGTACCAATAAACTTAATGGGGGCGGTGGGGGGGATGCCTGTGCTGGAAGTCTACCCTAGACCAACTAAATCCAAGTGTCTAAAGATAGAGCCTGGGCACCAACATTGTATAAAGCTCTTGAGTAACTCTAAAGTGCGTGGGCTGAAAACCACCAGCCCAGTGAAAACATACATACAAGCGCCAATAATGTCTACCACTTGGGGGGGGGTGTACTGTGAGGCAGGCCCTGCTCTGGCCAGTTCACGTGCATAATCTCATTTAATCCTCTCAGGGAAGATAACAAAGGCACATTCAGAACTTTGACTTAAACCAAAATGTTCCCTTAGAACATACCTAACAGCTAACATCCAATGACTGTGCTTCAGTGAAATGGACCAAACGCAGGCATGAAAGGGAGAAAACGAGACGAGTACAAAAATGTACAAATCATCCAAAGCCGGTAATTCCGTCCAATACAAACTAGTGGGCAAACGGGGTGCCTAAATGATAAGTCCTGCCTTGCCTATGCCGATCGATATTTGCTGATTTGTTCTTTATATAGCAGTTTTCAGTACTCTATGTTTTTTAATTTATAAAAGTAATAGGTTTTTTTTTCAAAGTAATAGGTTTTTAAAGTAACTTGTTAGCTCTCAGTAAAAGCTGAAAGATTGTACCCAAATTTAAAAACAGTTAATGTTCATCAGGAAATTTGGTTAAATACTGTTTATCACTAAACTTACATATTTATAAAGCTTCCTTTTTCTTACAATGAGTGTTTTCTTGAAAAAAAGAAATTTTTAAGTCAAAAAAACAACTATATAAAGCTGAATAATGTTCTTGAGCTTAACATTTGGATATTTGGCTCAAGCTCAGCATTCATTCATTTACTTCAATTTGTTAAGTACATTTGGCCCTACACATCTGTGGATTCAACCAACTGCAAATCAGAAATATTTAGGAAAAAATTGTATCTGTACTGAATATGTACATATTGTTTTTCCTATCATTATTTCCTAATATATTTGAGGGGAAAATTGTACCTGTTCTAAACTTGTACACATTGTTTTTCTTGCCATTATTCCCTAAACAATACAGTGTCACAACTATTTACGTAATATTTACGTTGGGTATTCTAAGTAACCTAGTAATTATTTAGTTATATGGGACGATACTTACAATCTATACCATTTTATATGAGACTTGAAACTGAATATTTTGATATCCATGGGATTCCTAGAACCCATCTGCTGTGATTTGACAGATGCCTGCACCTACAGTACATGGGACACTGTTGTAAGTGTTGGAATCCCAAAGTGTCCCCAGCGGACAATCCCTGCCTCCCTGGAGCACATTCATGAGACAGTTTCAGGGAGAATAAGGGAGAGGAGCTGGGAGAGAGAGCCACTGCTTCCAGGGGGGAATTCAGGGAACGCCTTTCTTGGATGGTTCAATTTAACTGAAATGATGAGCAAGCGACAAGAAGATGATGAGTCAGCCTTGCAGGAAGCCTGGAAGATGAGAGGGCTTGGTACATTCAAGGTAGAGGAGGGATCAAGGCCAGATTCCAGGGGACCTTTTCAGGCCTTGGGCAGGGAATTTAGATTGTGAGTAAGATGGGTAATCACATTAGAAGTTTAAGTAAGAATATACTACAATCTAATTTAACTTTTAATAAGACCAAACTTCTATGGCATGATTAGCTTAGAGGCAAAAACAGAAGAAAGAAACTATTTACATGAGCCCACTACAGAAATCCAGGTGTGAAGTGTTAGTCGCTTAACCTGGTGGGCACAGTGAAGATGGTTTATCAGAGTGGAGATATATTTTGTGACAAGATGTGTTTATGGGTCTGATGTAGTGAGAGGGCGAGGGAAAGAATGGAATCTGTGTGATCATGACTAGGTTTTCAGCCTGAGCCACTCAGTGAGGAGGGATAGAAAAGGAACGGGCCTAAGTGCAGTTCAGAATGGTGTTCGGAAATTCTCTCCATAAGATACATACGTCCTGTTTGGAAGATGTTCATTAGACGTATCCAAATGGAGAGAGAGGTCAATAGGTAATTGCATGTGAGGTCTGGTCTGGTATTCAGAGGACAGTTAGAGCTGAAGCAATACATTGAGGAATGAACCCATATAGATTGGGCATTCAGAGTCTTAGAGTTGAATGGAATGTAAAGACATAGAATGTAAACAGCAGGGCGAAGACAAGCCCTGAGCACTCCACCATATAGCGCCATGGGCTGGGGTATTAATGTGTAGTGTTGGAGGTGTTCAAAAATTGAAGAACTGTTCTATTTTATCCCACTTAAAGAAATCTGCTTGTAGCCTATACTTTATTGGCAAATTTCAATTTTAAAATCAGCCTACTATTGGGCTGGGGATTTAGCTCAGTGGTTTTGCCACCTGCTGAGCAAGCGCAAGGACCCGAGTTCAATCCCCCCGGTACCAAAAAAATCAGCCTACTATTTCTACTTTATAACAGCTTTAATATCAGAATAGTACTTCACTGGACTGTGAGAGAAGCATAAATTATTTTATATTTTATAGTACTTGTTAAAAACACAGAAGTCAAGTTATTAAAAGGGCCATCCCTGGGCTGGGGATTTAGCTCAGTGGTTCTGCCACCTGCCTCAAAAGCGGAAGGTCCCGAGTTTGATCCCCACCACCAATCAGTCAATAAATAAATAAATGGACCATCCCTAATCTAAATGTCAGGCAGAAATATCTTTTTCTTAGCCTTAAAAATTACTTCTGTTTTATGGTAAATGGATTATAGACCTCAACACTATGAATTATATTTACAGGATAGGAAGAGATTATACTTGGGAATAAACCGTCTGGCTAATAACAGTTATTTGGGTTTTTTTTTAGTTTATGTTTCCGTTTGTTGGTTTGGGGGAATTTCAAGGACTTCTAATAAGTGGTTCTTCAGGAGGCCTGTCAGTTATGAGGAGCGAGCCTGAACTTGGTTTTCCAAAAGAAAATGACAGAAGAGGTTATCAGAATTGATGCTATTTATAAAGACAATTTCTGTTGACAGCTAAAAGGAAAGGATAACCCAACATTTATTCATTGTTTATTTTCTACTTAATACACATGATCAGGGATTTTTACTGTGACTCAAAAGTTACGGAGATAATGACAAGAAGTAAATAATGGTTTTGCTAATATAACTGTTTTGAATCCTTTTGACAAGGGAAAACTGATTTTAAAAAATTTTTCCTCCATTTTTCTTCCTAGTATAGCTTTATTATTTGATTGGAAATTTTGCAAGTGAAATGATCTTCCGGGAAAAAATACATTTTATGTTTTCAATTTCCCAAAATAAGGTTGCATGACATTTATTAAGGTCTGCCATGTATAAAACTAGCAGTCTCTTTAAGGCAAATTTGTATAATTATTTTCGGTCTACATCCTAAAGATCACCTGTTTTAAATAGTTAGCAGAAATATCTAATGTTCTCTTTTTACACCGCATACCAGGTAGCCAATCTGAACCCTAAGGATCTGTCCTATACTTTAAAGGATTATGTGTTTAAGGAGCTTCATCGAGACTGGCCGGGTTACAGTGAAACAGACAGGCGGTCATTAGAGTTGGTGCTTGCTAGGTATGTTCTTTTGTTCCGTTTTTTTCTTTAAAGATGGTGCAAATAAGTAATTGTTTCAATCACTGTTATTTTAGTGTTGACGTGGGAAAGAGAAGCAAGGGTGAGCTTTCTATCATGAACATTTTAAAGTTCTCTTTAATTATCTGAAACATGTGTCCTTTACAGAAAACTAAATCCATCTCAGAATTCTGCTGGCACCAGCCGTTCAGAATCTCCCGTATGTTCTAGTAGAGATGCTGCCTCCTCTCCTCAGGTATATGATAAAGTTATAAAGCCATACTGCTTGTCAGAGTACTTAATGCATACCTTACTTTTTTTTTAATGCCCTTGAAACAGGGCCTCACTATGTAGTCCAAGCTAGCTTCAGATTCACTGTGTACTGTGTAGCTGAGGCATACCTCGAACTTGCAAACTTCTTGACTCAGCCTCCTGAATTCTGGGACTAAAGACATGTGCCACCATGCGCAGCTTGCTTTCCATTTTTAAAGTGTACATTTTATTACAAGAGTACCTACTTTTCAGTTTGGTCATTAACTAGAAGATTTGTCCAATTTCATCCAATTCTCAGATTATATCTGGGAACATTATCTGAAACATATTCTAGAAAAATATTTGTAGGGAAAAATATATTTGCAATAAGCAAATAAACAACAAGAGCTCTTCCCACTTGGATCTGAACCAGAATACTTTCAATCAGACTATTCCAGTTTAGTTCCCCTGTGAGATGAGCCCATCCTACAAAAGATTGAAGGAGTTCCTGAGCAGTGCTGGAGTTGAGTGTTCTGCTCCTCAGCTGATCGGCCAGTGCTCCAGCTCCCCCTGAGTGATAGACTTCCAGTGTCCTGAGTCCTTTGGACAGACAGTGGGAAAGACCTGCTATGTCCTGCTATGCTCTCTGTCCCTGGACCCTGTCCCTAAGTAAAGGGGAGAAGCAGACGTGTGGAGAACAGGAAGTGTGCCCAGGCCAAAAGGCTGTTCACACGCCAGAACATGTTAGAAACCTATTGTGAGGGATCGGGGAGGTTTTACCCTTGCATGTGCCTTGTCTGTAGAAGCCTTACCTTATGCCAAGCTATTTCTCCTCTGATCAAATTACATAGCAGGGGAGTTTGAGGCCAGCGGGGGCTGCTTGGTGAGTTCAAGATAGCTAGAACGTTATTTCCTTGCCTTTATATCTTTTACTTTCTTGCCTCTGTATCTTAAATAAATTTGCTTACACTGTAAAAAAAAGAAAAAACTTGCATAGCAGGTGCCAAATGGTGCTGAATTAAAAAGAGAATAAATTCATGGGTTGATTAATATTTTCTTTATGCTCAAATACAACCCACAGTGGTACATTTATTCATAAATATGGACTTAATTTTTTATGCTTTTGGCTATTGAATCCCCTTTCAACTTAAATGCTGTTGTTATTGTTGAACTGAGCTGATATTAGCATGATTCTTTTTAAAAAGTACTTCCACATTACTTTAGTGGATCATATAAATGCCTTACAATATGGTGAAGAGATATCTAAAAATTTATTTTAAAAATTGCGATAGCATTTCAGCAATGATAGGGATACTTAAAGAAATTGCTCTGAAAAGTTTGACTTTCCATTCTAAGACAGATACAATGATAAGTGACAGCTAAAATATTCATAACTGCAGCCTTTCAGCACATTAGACATTAAATGAGTATAGGCATATTGCCTTTCACCCAGCCTTGTCAGTTCTCACTCAAATGGTACCAGTTGCTTTCTCTCCCCATTTAATAGAATTAGGCCAACAAAGGCCAGGATGGAGGGTGGCACCTGTGTTCAATAATCCACGTAAATTGCATAAATGCTTAAGAACTTAGGATGAGACTGAATGACCAGAAAGAACTGAATAAGCCCTCCAAGAGATGTATATTTGCCAGATTTTGCTTTTGAAATTAGACGTGAAAATTTATTTTACTTGTGGTTTTTTTTTGTTGGTTTGGTTTGGTTTGGTTTGGGGTCATTGTAGAGTTTTGTTTTGTTTTAGCTTAAGTTTGGAGAAAAGTTAGTATGAGTAAGTTTACTCAGTTGTTTAAACAATCATACATATATTGAATTTACTAAATTTTGGTACAAACTGGCTCATTTTTTTTTTTCCTTTCCCCCCTCAGAAACGGCCTTTGGATTCAGATTTTATTGATCCTTTAATGAATAAAAAAGCTCGCATATCTCACCTGACCAGTAGAGTGCCACCGACATTAAATGGTCATTTGAATCCCACCAGTGAGAAATCCACTGCGGGCCTCCCTCCACATCCCACAGCCGCTGCCATCCCCACTCCTCCACCGCTGCCTTTGACGCACCTGCCTGTCTCCAACCCTCCGCAGACTGTAAACTCTAACTCCAATTCCCCTAGCACTCCAGAAGGCGGGGGGACTCAAGACCTGCCTGTTGACAGTTTTAGTCAAAATGGTAGCATCTATGAGGACCAGCAAGACAAATATACCTCTAGGACTTCTCTGGAAACATTATCCCCTGGTTCAGTTCTACTAAAGTGTCCAAAGCCTATGGAAGAAAACCATTCAATGTCTCACAAAAAGTCCAAAAAGAAATCTAAAAAACACAAGGAAAAGGACCAAATGAAAAAACATGACCTTGAGACTATTGAGGATAAGGAAGAAGACATTCAAAGAGAAGAGGAGATTGCCAAGCTGAATAACTCCAGTCTGAATTCCAATGAAGGTACTGTAAAAAACTGACCTTTTGTTTTAAAGGAACTAGAAGTGTATACTATTGTGAGTTTGAGATTATGCTGCTTAGAATTAGTAATGTTTTTTAAGCAAATGACCTCTTTAACCATTAATATTGTGCTTTTGAGCAGATTTTTCCTTTATTTTACTGCTGTGTGTTGTCCCTCTCTAGCCAACTATTAAACATGATTTCTGTATTTGTTAATAAGATAATGGCCTTGTCATCCTCCAAAGACTCCCTTTTAGAAGTGTACTCTTCCTGATTTGTTAGATACTGTGCAACCTCGGTATGAATGTTATATGCCATTCTTGAACTGATTTAACCAGACACAATTAACTATAGAAATATTCATTTCTTTCTCAAAGAAACAGTGGCACCTCTGCTTTAATTAATATTAGCACAGGGGAAATGTCAAATTCTTGATAAAATAGATAAAGTAAAATTACATTTGCAGACACATAACGTCACCTTCATTTGCAGTGAAAGCAATTTGTCTTTTGCAAAGCTGTGGGCCATTGGCTTAATAGAGCTTAAAGTTTTTTTGTCTTGATTTTTCAATTTTTAGTAAACTAACATCAATTGTGATTAAAATTTATAATTTAGGTTTTAGGAAAATTAAGGCTTTAGGGAGAAGTTTAGAAGTCAAATATCTAGAGACTCAAAGAAGTTTAAAATAATTCTTTATCTCTAAACAAAAGTTATCACCTGAAAGGCTGCTTTGATTAGCTGAGGTATACTAATCTGTAAAATCTAATGGCAAATTTAGATTTTCCTTATTTAACAACAGCACCAAAAAACCCCCTAAAGTATAATGTCTCTTGTGCCAGGACATAGAAGATCTAAATCCATCATTTAGCATAGCAGCCAATTTTAAATTCAGAATAGCCAAGGCAAAATCCCCCAGGAAACTGGGGTTTCTTAATGTGCAGAGTTTCACAGAGTTTTAAGGAGTGTTGACTTTCTGCCTCATGCCCATACCACCTTAAGTTTAATGACCATTTTTGCTATGTGAGAGGAGCTCTGATTGATCTCCTGGAGGAGTTGTAGAATACTAGCATACAGTGCCTTTGTCGCCCTGGATTGGGTGTGTTGCATATCTGTTGAAGTATTTAGACCAGTGTAATACTATATAATGGCCTAAGAGGTAGGTATAGGCTTTTTCCCCCTCCAACACTCTGGTACTTGAATTTGTCAAGTCAGGAAAAGCCATGAAGAAGTACAACTGTGTTCAACACTCATCAATCAGCCAGGTTCCTGGACATATTCCACTCTCCACGCTTCCCACCTCAGGGAGATCCTGAGTCCCTGCCTCCTGCCAGGAGGACTGAGACCCCCAGCAGAACTTGGAGTGTTCTTAGAGACCTAGTCTCTTTGCATCCTTCCTTGAGCTTATGCAGAGTATCTTTCAGAACCCCGGCTCTCTATCTTTTCCCTGCCATCTGTGGCAAAGGGAGAATTGTCCTTTCCTGGTACCCAAGCCCGAATCACATGTATACAGGTGAACAGTAAGCCCACCAGGTCTATGTAACTTATTCAGTGTACTTTGCCATTTAAAATACTAGACTAAGAAGTGGACAGATATTTACATTTATTTTATAGCAGACATAAATATTTTGCCAGTAGGCAAGTTAGGGCTTGAGTTACTAGCTTAACTTTACTTTAAATGATAAAAAACATTACCCTAATGCAAGATCTAAACATAGCCCTTGGAAATGGTGCATTGTAAATGCAATATTGCAAATTTATACAGCTTAACAGCATAGTCATGACTGATAGGAATTTGAGGGGGGTTTCTGTTTTTCTTTTTGTGTGTGGTGAGGTTTTGTTTTGTTGTTTGTTTTTTTGGCCTTAAAGAAATATCTCTTTAGTGTTATGAGGACCAGAGGTTAGAGGAAAATAAATCAGTATTCAGTAACACCATATTTTAACTGATGGGAAAGCTTCCTACCCAATTCCACTGTCTGCATACACAAAAAGGGCGGCAATAAAAATACAGTGACCAAAGCAGTCTGTTACCTGACTTGATTGTCTCATGTGCCTTGTTTGACTTCCATAAAAAGTAGATGTTGATGTAAAATTTGTATCTCCTATTGTGTGGCTGCATCTGCCACCACAGTCTTTGAATTGCTGGGCAGATGCCACAACTGTTGTTGAAAGAATAGCAGATTGACCTTGGGTTAAGATGGAATTCCTTCATTGTGCAGACACTGCAGTAGCCAGGGCGCTTTAATGCCTGGCGTCAGTTCTGCTGGTGCTGGTGAGAGGGCCTCTATTGTTCGTGTTCAATTGTATTCCTTGCTCACTGTTGCTTATTGAGATGGAAGAATAGAATTTGAGAAAAAGTGTTCCAGATGGTTCTAATCTATTTTAGAATTGCAGGCATTTGATAACCATACTGGTTGGCAAACACTCTGAAATTTTTTTTTCCCTCCATAGGAGTTAAAGAGGGTTGCACTGCCTCCATGGAGCCATCTTCAACAATTGAACTCCCAGATTATTTGATGTAAGTTCATCCGCCTGCCAGTGGAGAAAACTGTTTAATTTTAGGAAAGTTTGCAAATTCTTTTCCCGTAATTTGCAAATCAAAAAAGCCAGAAATTCCAGAAATAGAGTCCTGGAGCCACCTCTGCAATTGAAAGGCTGCCATTAAGCCTGCTGTCCCAAATCTACCCCTGTCTGCAGGAGCAGGTTGTGCCTCCCTGTTCTGAGCTGTGTTCATTGGCTTTTAAGTATAGAGAAGCCTGTTCTTTGTTCCAGGGCCAGGCCAAGCTTTTGATTATGGGAGATTTCAGGGACCTGACTCTTCAAAGCTGACAGTCTATCAATGACCATAGCCATTCACTTGGGCCCCCCAAAGGGATAATTTACTACTGACAGTGCTTGAACTCTGC
Source organism: Heterocephalus glaber (assembly GCF_000247695.1). The sequence continues at coordinate 14,522,584 of NW_004624743.1, read as the reverse complement.
ACTTAGTAATACAAAGTAGAGTTCGGTTGGTTTTTCTCTTAAATGCATTCTGCCCTCAAAATTAATTTTAAGGGAGACAGTAGTAAAATTCGATCGTTTCACTTTAGTACCAGTTAATATTTTTCTTGTTATGACAACAAGTTGATAAACACTAAGATGGAGACATATTTGCAACTAGTTATCACAGAAATTATAAGTTGGACACATAATTCTAGCTTTTCTACAGAATAAAAGGCTTCTGTAAGAACAAAATAATTAAGTCACAAGGGCCTTGAAAAATAGAGTGAAAGAACAAACATCAGACAGATACTTTTAAAAATGAACAAATGTGCAAAATAGTTAGAATGTAGAATGGAAAGCAGAATCTGTGCTGTGTGAACTTTTTACTTTCCCTGTTGTGGCATCTCCATTGTTTTTAACTTGTAACAAAGTTAAACTAAGCTGTTTGGCCCTGCTTATTTCCAGAGGAGAGAACATTTTAGACTGAAAATCCATTGTGTGGAAATTATACTTATTGAGGAAGGAGATGGCAGGAACCCGTAATGCTGGTCATCATCTCACTGACTGCTCTGTCATCTGAGACAGGGTATGGTTTAGAAAACCTTGCCGGGGATTTAGCTCAGTGACATTGCCCTTGCCTTGCAAGCGTAAGGTCCTGAGTTCGATCCCCAGTATCAAAAAAAACCTTGACGCAAAGTAGCTACCTCCAAGTGGCCCAGAACGGTCGCTGGTCTGCAGCCAGGCTTCCAGGACTGCCCCTGGCTGTCCTGCTGAGTGGGGCCCACCTCTCCACTGACATCCACTTCTCCTTAAAAATCTTTCACAGCTCAGCCCCTCACATAGCCCCCACAAGATGCCACTTGCGTTCACCTTCTCTTGTGACAGATTTTGAATGCCTCTTTTCTTAATAGTGACATATCTTTTTGTATATGACAAAATCAGGTGGGGAGACTAAAAAAATAATCTAAGCTTTTCCCTATGGATTTGAGGCTGTTGCTATGTTTTGCCAACCTAATTAGTTAATTCTATATTTAAAGGATTTTTTTTAGGTACTGGTCTAAGGGTGGTTGCTGCATCTGCCTCAGAATATTTCTGTATGTTTGTCATGGTTCTAGTGCTGGGGCTGTGTACTTAGATAAAAGCAATTTATTTTAACCAAAAACTGAGTCTTATATAAATAAATGTGATGAGAAAATTCAAAAAATACAGAATTTAAATTGCATCACAAGAAATCCAAAAGGACAGACTAGAAAGCCTAAATGATCAGCTTTTGGATCATTCATACTTAAACATAATATCATTAATTTTTATTTAAGGATACTTTTCTTACTTGTGGTTGTGAGTTATCCAGACTGTTTAAGGTTTTATGATATTACCTCATTACGAACCAGCTGTAAAGCCATTACAGTTTTCGTTGAAAATAATGAAATGCTTGTTGTTCAAATACCAGTAGAAGCAAACAGCAACAAAACCGTTGACCAGTTTGGTATTTTTTCCCCGAGAAAATTATTAAATAAAATACTAAGGGTATGGCTTTTGAAAACAAAGCAGGAGAAATGTACAACAAATGAAGTCCAAGTTTCAAGACTGGTTTAGCCTCTTGTTTGCATCTGCCTATGCCTGGGAACCTTTTTCCCTTCTGGGCTCCCTCTGGTGTCTGGGAAGGACAGCGTCCTTCCTGGCGGGCAGTGTTGCCTTCACAGCTGAGCCGCCAGCAGGGTGGCTCTAAATCAGCACCCTGCCGCTGTCTCCGTTACACTTAGCAAAGGAAACCCCCCCGCTGTCTGTGCCAACGTGAATAAAAATATTAATGAGGACACTGAGTTTGCTCGCCGCGTCACTCTTCTCACATTTGAAGCTAGGCGTCTGTGATAGAGGAATTTAAATAAAACTGGTACCGATTACATAAAGCCACTTGGAAAGGCCTGAACTCCAGGATGTTACCACCGTGAAGAGTGTGTACTGAAGGGTGCAGCCTGATGGTCCCACCACCTGCTTGAAATCTGAGTTTTGAATCTCCAGTAGTCAAGGAAATTTTGCATTCCATGACAGGCGCATAGAGCGCAGAGATCCAGGCCTGATACCCTAGTTCCCAAATCTACAAATAAATAATATTGTCTAATACTAATTTACTTAGCACTGAATAAACTGACATGCTGGGAAACTGCCCTTCACTTGCCAAGGAGTATTCACACCCCAGAAGAGAACATAGATTTGTACATTTTATTAAGTATATTAGACTAATGCTAGAACGCTGGCTTTCTGCTGCATATAGTATGACATGTAAGTGTTAGAAAAGAACTAAGGAAGTGTACTTTTTGTTTTGCACTTAAAAAAATTATACACAATCCCCCTTGTATTTTGCATATTTGTCTCATCAGAAATGTAAGGAAAGGGATAGAGGTCAGCAAGCCAGAGGCACCTTGTTGAGGATTTCTGCTTGCTACAGGACTGGAAGGCTGAAAGACAGACTCCCTATCATAAAGGAGTGGGTCCAGGGAGGGCTTTGACTTCAGCACTCAGTGACTGTGTGACTGGTGACAGATGGATTGGCCTCTACCATCAGTGTGGTAGTGAATTGTTTTTCAGGAAGAAATGTTCAGGAAACCAAATCTATGTAAATTCCATTTTCGTTTTATGTAGTTGCACGTTAATTCTGTTGCTACCATGTCTTTTTCACATTTACTTTTGGTCCCTGTGTGACCATTACACCTAGAAGGTCTTTTGAAGGAGTGACTTGGCCAACAGACCAGTGGCAGAGTAGCGTTAAATTCTCGGGATAGCCATGGGATATAGTTTCTAGGGAGTTGGTTTAAATCTCCGACTCAGGCGATCAAGTTTGTTCTGTAGCTAATCTACGTTTATCTTTCTTCTTAATAGAAAATATATCGCTATTGTCTCCTATGAGCAACGCCAGAATTACAAGGATGACTTCAATGCTGAGTATGATGAATACAGGGCTTTGCACGCCAGAATGGAGACTGTAGCTCGAAGATTTATCAAACTGGATGCACAACGAAAACGGCTTTCTCCAGGCTCAAAAGAGTATCAGGTAAACACATTTGTCCTCAAATGTTAGTTTCTTTCTTTCTGTCCCTGCCCACCCCAGCCCCAGCCATCCCAAATGCCAGTCTCTTGAAGATGAGCCTCTCTGCTGTTTAGAAAATGAAACATTTGATGCAGCTCTTGAAAATAAAGAAACACAGTTGGCAAAACTTTGCTTAACGGTAATATGATGTATAGTGTGTTGAGCAGTATGCCAAACACAAATAGGAAAAAAGGTGGATCCTGGGATGACTTTAAGTTGGCTACACTGCCAACTCATCTCAGACTGCAGATCCCGGGTCTGGCACTTTCCCCCAACTGTGTTGTTTCAAGTAAATTTTTTTTTTTTTTTGGTACCAGGGATCGAACTTGGGACCTTGCACTTTTGAGGCAGGCAGCGGCACCACTGAGCTAAATCCCCGGCAGATTTTTTAAATTATTACTTTTAAAAACCTCACTGTGACATAGGATAGAGACAATACAGATGTAGGCTAGGAAGGGAACAAAAGACTACAGAGTTTTGGGTTGAGATGAAGAAAACTAGGTGCTTCCAGCCCTTCCAGACACTGATGGTTTGTAACCAGTATTAATCCATCTTTACTTCTCTGCCATACATGGCAGTACTGTAGCTCTCAAAGAGCAGTAGATCCCTGACCTGTCTCCTGATTGTTTTCATAGTTCTTAGCAAAAAGATGAAGAGAAATGAGTATTTCCTTCTTTGGATAAGCCAGATAACTGACACACTCCACATCATCGGTGGCACTGGGCCTCCGTCCCAGCCCGCTACCATTGTTTTTACCTATGTGAGAGAATGGATGAGTTTTCCCACAACAGAAAAAAACAGTCCAAGACCATTTGTATCCGAGAGGCTCCTTAGGTCTTCTACTAGTGGGCCTGGAGCAAAAACTGGTAATAGCTACAGACTTTTCCACAGGAATGAGTATTTGCAGATATAAGAGGTTGGCAAGATGGTGATTTGAGGTTATTTTTCCTACACAGTTGTCGGTATACATGATCGTCTTTAAACTAAAATGTAATTCTGAGGATTGCTTAGTGGTTAGGAGCAGGCTCTGGAGACATGCTTTGTGGGTTGGATTCCAAGTTATCATGTAATACTTCTGTGACCTTGAGCTAGTTATTGAATGCCTCTTTGACTCAAAGAGACAAATCATAGATAATCATAGAGTTGTTGTGGGTAATAAATACAAGTAAGCATTTATAAACTGCTTAGGTCCATGCTGAGTGCCTGCTGTATCCAGGCTAGCTAGCTCTTTTCCACAGCTCCCTGCCCCACCAGAGTCAGTCATTACTACTGGTTCCAGCATAGTCTTTGAGAAGTTTATTACAGTGTGTTTCGAAAATGTGTTTATGTACATATGAAAGTAATTTTACATATGTACTATATTTATTTGAATCTAAGATTTCCTCAATTGTAAAATGCATCATTGTGTTTTACCCCAGCAATGTAAACTGTGATAATCTTATTTTTTGTCCTGGCTTCATTAAAATGGAAAGATAGGCACATCTTAAAAGTAATAAAATCCTTACATTATGTGTTTCTCCTCTTTTAACAAATGGCATCAGGCTATTATTTTGTACTTTACTCTTTTCACCAACTAATATAATACATCACAGAGAAATTTTTTATAACCGTACAGAAAGCTTCCCCATTTTTAATGGCCTCCTACTATTCTTTGTATACATTTCTGAACATCTTGACATCATTTGCTATCTTTTGCTTTACAAGTTGTGCTGCAGTGAATAACCTTAGGTGTACATCATTTCACTCGGGGGAAAGTAAATCTGTAGTATGAGCAGAATTGCTGAGTCAATTTTGCATTTGCTATTTTGATACCTGCTGCCAAATTGCCTTCATAAAGATTGTGCCAAGTTACATTCTCACCATCGACATTTGCTACATCCTTGCTGACTGACTCCATGTTAACTACTGTATTGCCAAAAAAACCTTTGTTTTCTTCTGATTTCTAATTTTTAATTTTGTAGAATGTTCATGAAGAAGTCTTACAAGAATATCAGAAGATCAAGCAGGTAAGTATCATCACTGTTGATTTTCTAACGTGTAGTTGAGAATGGTAAATTCTGCAAGCTAATTCCTCACTGTTTGACTTTTATTTTTTATCTGCAGTCTAGGCCCAATTACCATGAGGAAAAATACAGATGCGAGTATCTTCATAACAAGCTGGCTCACATCAAAAGACTAATAGGTGAATTTGACCAACAGCAAGCAGAGTCATGGCACTAAAACTCTGCTTGGACCAGAAAATGTGAATAAACTTAAGCTTATTTATTTAAAATTCCAAATGAGTTGCTCTAGATCCTAAAAAGATGAAACTTTGCCTGTTGGAAGTTTCAGTATTAGTAAACTTGAGTTCCTTTTTTTTTTTTTTTCATTTTACCTTGCTCCCCTGCATTTTGAAGCTGCTTTGGCCGGTCCTTTTTTTCTCCTCTCAAGACTTGTGTTTGTTAATAGAAGTAATTTTTTAGATATTGGAGATCCAGTGTTTATATACTTCAAATCATTTTTTTTTCCTTAAAAACTTGTGTTTGTCATTAGAAATGATTTTTTAGATATTGGGGATCCAATGTCCACACTTAAAACTTGTGTGTGTTTAGAAAAAAAAAAAAAACAGTAATGTAATGTGTAAGGTGAAATGCTTTTGGATAAACATAAGCCTATTTTCTGACCTTTCTTAATGCAAACTCTTTGCCTTAAATGGTAGAATATTTAGAAATTTGCACAAAATACAAAAAAAAAATTAAAACATTGTTTTGGAGGGTTAAAAATAGAGAGTTGTATGACTGTGTATGTGTATAGATTTTTATACGCATATGTATATATAGGCTGACTTGATCTAGACTATTAAATCCACCCTGCAAGTTAACCCCCCATTGCAATGGTTGCCTTAAGGTGTTTGCTAGTCATGTACATAGTGTGGTTAATCATTAGCTGCACTGCTTCCCTGTGAGTCGAGCAATGGGAAGCACACTGTGGCCTACTGGCATTTGAAAGCATGTGCCCGACCTATGTGTGTGCAGAGGTGATGTGGATGCAAGCGTGCATGAAGGACAAAGCTGCTACTCTCAGTAGGCCAAACGCTCAGGTTAAACAACTGACGAGTGTTACTGTAGGGGTTTTTTTTCCTGTCAAATTGCTACTTCTATTACGGAAGACAAAAGCATTTCCATTTCAACAGTTTGTCAGCTTTATAAATGTTGGACAAAAACTGATGTTATAAAAATGAAACAGATCTATAGTTTTGAGGCAAAATTATAAAATTAAATGTGTAGGTAACCTATTTATATACTGCTATAAAGTATTTTTTGAAGAGAGATATGCAAAGAAGCTATTACCTACATGAGATGTATATTTAAAGATTTTTTTTCATCCTGGCTGCCAGGAATATTAAAAAGCGGATATATTTAACCATAACATACTGTGATTCATCAAATAGCACAAACTTTCATTTCATGGAGTTTATCTGTTGATGCTGATTTAAACTATCACTTGTTTTATCATGTGGGAACATAAGTTATATGGTCAAAAAGAAAGGATTTTGAACTAATGTTGATTCAAGTTGTGTTGTCTTATATTCTTTTCAAAGTGCTGCCAGTTGAAAAGGGAAGCATTATGTTTACAAATCTGTTTTGAAATGTTTGCCAAAATTTTGGTAGTATCTTTAATAAAGATGTCTGTCTCCAGCATCCAAGAAAACAAATAAATAACTTTGTCGCGTATCACTGTAAACCAGAAAATGTTGGTATCTAGGAAATATAAGAGAATATGTAGATTAACTTTTCTCTTTGGAGTTCTTTCTAAAACGTTAACTGGAAAGATTACATAATATATTAAAAGTAGTATACAAAAATATACACATTTAATTTTATACAGACTTTACGAAGACCCCTTGGACTACAATTCTAAAACATTACTGCAGAAATTTGATTTCTGTGTAGCATGGACATCCTTGGGAATTCTGTTTCTTTTAGCATGGAGATCCCTGGTGCTCTTCCTTTCACCTCAGAATTGGTACAATCATTATTAAATGTGAATTTATTTCGAACTCTTAGTTGTAGAAAGGAACCTTGGTGGGGGATAAACTTGGTCCTCATACTGTTATGGTAGAGTCTGCTGAGGAGTTTGTCTATAGGGAATGATTTCATTGGTGTTACTTCTCGGACATCTTGGCCTTTTAATTAGAGATTGTGTGCTGCTATGTGCTGTGATCAGTGTTTCTCAAAACCAAGGTTCTTGCACCACTGGCCTTACCCAAATGAGAATCTCTCCATTTCACAAGTTCCCTGTGGGTAACTTTTTGCAGGCTGACGTATTAGAACCAGAGGCTTGGATGAGGCTCTAAACTTTTAAGTCTATAAATCTGGAAATTTTGAACTAAAGGTCAGCCATTGGCTTTTACTTGTTTCTTAGCTCATCTCTGTCAGCAGCTGCAAATCACTTTTCCCCTCTGCATGATCTGAGGCACCCCCTCCATTGTTTCACTGCCAACTCTTATTTCAGAACCTGTTCACAAACAAGCCTTCCAGTTGGTTAATCGTTATACCTTGGAGCTCCTACCCACCTACATCAGCATATCTTCTGGTTTACAAGTTGGGTAACAATGGGAGCTGGAGAAGCTCTGTGGAAATCCAGCATTGCACACTACGGACTTGACCACATACCAATAAAAGCCTTAATTTAGATGTTTGTTGTCTACATTGGACAGATCCTTGTAAAATGTGTATCTGCCTATCAGTTGCAAATCTGACAGCTGCAAACCTCGGAGTATTCTATTCCGAGGGTTGCATCCCTTTTGAAGATGGACATGAGCCTATTAAAATATTTGTAATCTTTTTCCATCCCATACTACAAGATTTTTAGATTCTTGCAAATGATTGCTGTAGGAATGAGTGACCACTTGGTATTATTACTCTGGTGGAAGAATTTAGTTTTTTGTTTTTGTGTTGAGGAATACTATGTGTAAAACAGCATTGTCAATATTAAAAAATGAACTGTGCTGTTTTTTATCACATTTCATTGAAAATAATTTGAAATCTTGAAGATTTTTACCAACACCCACAAATCTATTCCATATTAAGTGAGCAGCTAATTTAAACCAGACTTTAAAAACATTAAATACATGTGGGGTTTTTATGTAGGGATTTCACCTCCTTTATTTATTTATTTATTTCCCTTGAAATGCTTTAGAAAAGTTAACTTTCAAAGCTTTAAGTAATAAAAGATGTTCAGTAGTTCTGCCACAGAGGTTATTGGTGTGGTCAGTTTTTATCATTGCTCAATGCATTGATTATAAAAATTCAGTATTAATTTTCTTTCCTCTCTGATTCATCTTATAACCTTTACAGGAGCTTTCTTTTCCTGTAAAGTGTTTCACCCTATTATGTAAAACAAAAGCAAGATGTTAAACTGAGGCCTAGACACAAATGGCCCATCAGTTCACTCTGTGGGTGCCTTAGCCGTTCCCTCAGCGTGTCCTTTGCTCCCGGATCTCGGCAGAATCTCTGGCCAGTTCACGGCAGCATGCATGCTGTCTCTATGCCTGTGACATGCGCTTCACTACCTTGAAAATTCTTGCAGTTTATTACTTGCCCAAGTGTTACTAAACCCTTTTCTCATGTGTCCTGGATTGGGGAAAAATATAGCCACTACTTTGAGAGGAATGTTTTAGGAAAGGATATTAACTGACACTACCAAATGAAGGTGACAGAAGACGTTGTCAATGTTCTTTGTAACCAGAAAACAAGGGTGTGAGACTCATTTCAAACTATTTTGAAGTGTTAAAAAAAAGAATATATATATATATACACACACACACACATATATACCTATACGCTGTTTCTCAGTTGTTCCACCCAACCATGTTAGGCTTCTCAGAGGTAAAATGTCACAGGGGCTTTTCAGTTGTCACTGAGCTCAGCAGCTGTCGCGGCCCCCATTGTTCTTTACTGATTTCAGTTCAATAAAAACGTTAACTTTGCAATTCTGGTACTCGTTTTTCCTTTCATCTCAAGGCTCCTGGTCTATAAAAAAAAAAATGTGTGCACGTACACACACCGCCCACTGCCCACAACGAAACGATCTTTAACGCCCTGATGTCAACGAGGGATCTTCCGGAACATAAATATTGCTTGTCCATGAATCTAGGAAACGGGAACAGGGTATTTGCTCCAGGACCCACCTGTTTTGAGTGTAGGACATATCCTCCAGGGAAACATCACAAAGAGGCACAGTGACCCCCGTCACCATTCACCAAGGGTCCCCTGTTGGTTGCATTTTGCATGTATCATCCCATTTCTCTTTACTACCTGTTATCTGTCATTCAGGTGAGTAAACAGGCTTAGAAAAGAAACTTCTCAATCACATGGCTGATGAATGACAGCATCTGGGACAGCCTGACTTCTCCATACTGCCCTCCTGTCTACATAGGGCAAAACTTCACCAAGTCCCAATTCCAGTCACACAGGCTAACTCAACCCTTGTGATTCCAAAGAGGTAGAATGTAGGAGTCGGGCTGTTGTCTAATGGATTATTCTTGCTGAGTTAATTTGAAGTGATAGAATAAATTTGACGGGAGATTAAAATACTGAGAATAGGTTCTTCCTTCGCTGCTCCTTTTGAGTATGTTCAGTCTTCACAGGGTATTTAAAGGAAGTGGTACAGGCAGAGGTAGGAGGTAAAGAGTACACTCCTGCAATACTGTTTTCTCCATATTAAAAGGCTACCCCAGGAACAGGCTCCAGCTTTAGGGTGTGCCCAGTTCAAATCAGATGTAAAAGCACTACTAGTTTAGTAACCTCCAGTTACTAAAAGTATTATGAAAGAATGTTGTAGGAGAAAAGAAACCTTCAGTTGAGCATTGGCATTAAAAGCCTAGGACAATTAGTACCAGCAGTGACTGGTGAGGTTTACAAGGAGCCTCAAGGGTGAATAAGGCTCTGAAGGTCATTGTGTCACCAGCCCTGCCAGCCCTTTCCCCACCAACGTCTGACACTGCACTTGCCTTTTAGCTGTCCTTGTCCTTGGCTCTAAAATGAAAACATGCCTCCTTCTTGAGCTAGGAAAGAAGTTTCCCTATGTAAAGCACCTGAGAGGACTGAGAAAAATAGCTATGTAAATTGTGGGTTAGCTCAATTCAATTAGGAGTGTTTGTTTTCCAGAAGGATGAACCAATCTTGACTGATTGCACCGGGGACAAAGGCAGAGAGGCCTGAAGTTTCAAGGTGGAGTGTTCAGGGTTGGTTTTATTGAATGCTTGAAATACACCATACCTGCTCTTCTGGTTTTACCTTTCCAAGATTGGGCCAGGAGGCTGGCAGAGGCAGCAGGTGGCTCTGATATTTTAGGGTTGCTTAATAGTCAAGTTGGAGGTCAGATGATTCTGCTGTGAGTGACAGTGAAGAGGTGTCATTTTCACCTGCTTGCCGGATTCAACTGACCAGCCAGGCTGGTTTTTCTTACTGTAGTTAGATAGTTGCTGCAAGGGGGCATTTGGAGATGGGGCAATAACAACTGTGTCTCTAGGCCTATGAAAGGCAAGAAAGTGCTTCCTAGAGCACAGCCCACATAATTAGCCAGTGTGTTTGAAGCTGAGGCTTCTGGAGGGATGGCTGATACCCTTTTGACTTCATGAATTCCACCTGGGCTTGCAGAGCCCATTGTGCTGTGACTTGGGCGGCCCGATCTACCTTCCCATCATTTCCTGCTACACCACTCTGCACCCAGCCACAGGCCTTCCCTGGGGCTCCGCACCCCACCCTGCATACGCATTGCTCCTCCCATCCCAAGGCGGGGCAAGCAGGGGAGGTCTCTACACCTCCAGGGATACCCATCTCGCCTTCCTCATCCAGCTAAGTCCTCTCGTCCTTAAGAGCTCCACTTAATCACTCCCTAGCCTGCCAGACTCGCTCAGGTCACCCTGATACTTGCTCTCTTCCATTTTGTACTCCTCCTTTGTGGCACTTACCACGATTATAATGAATACTAATTGTAGTAGCCAGTTATAATTATGATAGTACTAGAGATCATCTTGTCCACCAGGGTGTTCCCAGCCCCTAGCTTAGTCCTGGCATATAAAAGATACTAGATAATTTATGGAAAGAATGAATGAGGAAGACCTGTTCATATAGGTCAATTTTCAGTTGACATGGCCAGCAGCAGATTCGGATTACTGCAAGCACCCACTATCATTCCGGTTTCTGTGCCTTGCTACTTTTTCTTCCCAGGGATTTAGGAATTAACAACGACACATTGGGAGTCTTTGGCCATGATTAACTGTCTGAACCCTTATTGGGACATTTTTTTCCAATATTAGTATTCACACTTCTAGTTACCCCTGAAACAGTTTCCATTTGTTTGGAATATGAAATCTAATGGTTTTAATAGTTACATTTTTTGTCATAACTTACAAATAGGTTCTGATTTCATTTCCTAACTTTTTCAGTTGCTTTCTCTCACTTCTCAAGGACACAGTGGAGAATAATGGTGTAAAATGGTGCAGTCTTCCACCTTTATTTAAGCACCTCCAGCCTGATAGGTTTTATTTATTTTTTATTTTATTTTTTTGTATATCCTTTTATTGGTGCATTTTAGGTATACAATATAATGACATTCATCATTGGAAATTTGCACTTTTACATAGTCTCTCTTGGTTCTTATTTTTCCCCCTTCCCCTGCCCTCCCTTCAATCCCTCCATCCCTCCCTATTTACACTTTGTTTCCATTTTTTCATTTTCTCATATTAATTCCATTCCCTTCTTTCCTTTCCCCTACTCCTCCCATTTCCTCTTCCCTTTTGCCCTTTTTCTTCCTATTTCACATTATGTATTATACCTTTTAGTCCTTGTTTACACTTCCAGTTTCTCACACTAGAGAAACTATTCAGTATTTACATGTGTGTCCTGTTTATTTCACTTGAGAGTATGGGCTCAATGTGCATCCATTTAGCTATAAATGTCTCTAATTTCTCGGTTTTTATGCCAGCCTGATAGTTTTTAAATCCGGCGTGTTTTAGTGGCATGTATCTTATGCCTAGCACCTGTGTCAGCTTCTAAGCAGACGCCCTGAGGAGAACCAGAAGATGCCGGGGTCCCATAACGGTAGAGCTAGCAGAGCGCATCGGTCCGGGAACCACTGCCTTCTTTCTGTAGACCATGACAGGAAGGGTTAGTGCTGAGACCCTAGCAGCTTGCACACTCCTCCCTCGCAGAGCTGAGAACAGCCCAGCAGCCGCTACTGGGAAACGACACTGGGAGTGGGAAAGAGTCTAAAGACGCTGTGCCACGGCACGGGCAGTAGGCCCCGGGGTTCAGCACAGAGTAGAGCCCAGCCTGGCTCAGAGTCCTGGCTCTGCCGCTCGCCAGCGACAGACTACAGTCGCGTTTCTGACACCCTCTGCCCTCGGCTTCCCATCCATGAATGGGATAGCAGCTGCCTCAGGAGGTGGTTGGGAAAATGCACGTGTAGACAGGTATAAGCACTTTCATTGCATGTTTTGAACTTATTTCTCTCCATCTTTTATTTGAATCTGGAAAGTTCTATATTGCAATATACATGAAAAAGCAGCCTGCCAGAACAGAATAATTCTATTGGGTTAATTTAGATTTTTGACTGATTGAGCTCCTGATCACTCTGTGAATCTTTTCAGGTACACATTATCTGGGCCTCGTGGCTCCCAGGAACCTATGCAGTGCTGATGCTTTTTTTCCAAACTTGAGTTTAATTTTGAATATTTTTTCTATTCTCTTCTCCAGTTTGTTATATAAAATACAGTTTTTCAAATGGAGGTGGGGGGCGGGGGTTGTGTAACCCTAAGTGCTTAGTTACCGGAGGGGATTGACACAATTCATACAGGCAAGATGCTTTGGGAGAACAAGGCTGCTACGAAAACGAGTCCCTCTTACACCTGTGAACATTTCCTTCTCTCACAGACAGAGTTCATTTCAATCAGCTCACCTAAGGAGCATCAAGAGGGTCTCTAGGGGTCACGTGGCCACCTGAGCTACAAAACTGCAGCTGACAACAGCTGTAAGGGGACACAGGGGACTGTTGGTACAGCCACCGTGCTGTCCACCCCACCCCTCTCTAGCTCTCTGGCCCTGCTGACAAGTCTGTGTTGCTGTGGTAGTTAATTATCCCCAGCCCACCTGCTCCTCCTTGTTCTTGGCTCTTCTTGCCTGAATGAACTATCCTGCGCCTCCCTTCTGTAAATGTACATACACAGCTTACCATTTTTCCTTGTCTGTGCTTAAAGATGATTTGATTTATAGATGGCGAGAAAGCCAGTTTACCATCTATAAGACTAAAAGCAAAGTGTGAAAAGTTTGGGAAGTGAAATCGAAAGGGCTTTGTAGTGTGAAGGAAGAGAGGAGTAGAACATGGACTTCTCCCCCCTGGGTCTGAATCCTAGTTCTGTGACCCAGGGCAATTTGTTTGAACTCCTGGAAATTCCTTCCATCATCTCTGATGAATTAGGATAACAGCTGCATACTAATTAGGTGAGGAGTAAATAAGATCATTGCCCCTCAATAGGGGGCTGAGTAGGGCAGTCACAGAATAGCCTTCCTCTCACCTGCACCCCTGCAAGCCCACGTCAGAGGGCTCTTTGCCTTCAGAAATGAAATTTCTGGCAGGTCCTCTCATTTCTTCAGAACAGCTTCTCTTATATAAACCCGTGGTCCCCTTTAGCATGGTCTCAGTTCAGCAACGTACAAGTCCAGTCTTGTATAGTACCCAAAACTCTGAAGTGAATTTTCAGTTAAAGCATCTCCCTTTCCAGCTAGGCCTAGTTGAAGTGGAAGCCGGGCATATCTTGCTATCCTCTCTTCTTCCAACTCAGCTTCCTCTCGAATTGAAAGAACAAAGGAGAGGTGAGAGGTGAGAGGTAGGAAAGGTCTTGGATGGGACCTCTGAAAGCTACCCGGGCACTGTCAGTCTGTTCTGTGCACCTTGGACCCTTCTCTAACCCGTGCAATGCCCCTTCAGCATGTGGGACATCCCTGGCCTCTTCACAAAGAAAGCTAGTGTCTTGCTGCCCCCTTTTATTTAAAAAAAAATAGGCATGCCAACATGCCAATCAGAGGTGTTATGTCTGGGCTTTCATCCACCCTCCTATCCCAGCCACAAACTCGCACTTTGGGCCAATGCTGGGAGTGCAGCAACTTCCCCAGTGCATCCTCAACTCTGGACTTTTATTTGGAGACATGAATTACCAGCCCTGAGTTCCCAAGCGTGAAGAGACACCAGTCAGTTTTTCTAAGTGGTCTTCATGGCACTGCTTTCTACATGAGTTCTCTACAGACACTCTCTGCTTTCCAAAAGAAGTCAGTCAGAAGTCCACTGACTTCTCAACTGCCACCCCTTCCTCATGCCAGTGAAAGGAGCCAGAAGCAAGGGGGAGCAAAACTAGGGTTTTCATCACTCCCTCTGCAACCCTGCATATGTGGTTCAGAATGCAACTTTTTCTTGTGGAGGAAAACCGACATGAAATAGCACCGATTGCCTTGTGCCTTCAACCAAAGCTGTCAGAAAGTGCTGTGTTATACCCTGTTACATATTTTTGTGAGTTTCTCAGTCTAGCATCTGTGCATTAATTCAGCACATATTTACACGAACCTAGGCTTTGTGGTTGGTAGCAGAAAAATAGCACTGAACAAGACAAACGTGAATTATAGAAATTGATTCTGATTGTGGAAAATGCTGCAAAATAAGGTTAGCTGTGAGGATGAGGATAAGAGGACAAAGAGCAGTGAGGGAGTGAGGTGAGGCCCCCAGGGAAGCAGCATGGAGCTAAGACTTGCCTGATGGGAGGAGAGGAGCAGAAAGAGAATGTGTCAGAAAGGCCTGCAGTAAGAGGAAGGCTTGTGCCGCTCACACACGCATGTTGTCCAGATGGCTTCTCAGTGATAAAAGCCACTTAGGGTCTCGCTTTTGTTGTTGTTGAACTTGTTCTTTCCATTGCCGCTTTGCCTTTATGGACCATTTCTGGGATGATGAACCCGGGCATGATTCCCTCCACGAGTCCGGTCATTTCAGATACTGTCTTTGATCAAAGACATCACCGTGCTTGAGGTTCTTATCTAGAGGCCTCATGTTACCAATTCCTTCTGAGGAAAGTTTCCAAAATAGATATTAGTGGGCCCATGGACTCCAGGCTGGTCCATGAGATTTCACATGAGAAAATTTGAGCTGAGGAGCGACTGTGACTGGTTCTCTGAGGAGCTGTGGAGCCCTTGCTCTTCCCAGAAGTCAGAGGCGGGGGCCCAAGGAGAGCACAGAGGGCCAAGCCTGGCTGGTGCCCTCCCTGGGTGGTTGTTCCTGGGCTTGGAGCCCTATCACCCAAAGACTGTTTCTGTCAGGAAAAGAGAAATAAAGTGTACCTTAAGTTCCCTGCTTATAAATGAGTTCCATTCTGGGAGAACATTCTTAAATTGGATTTTTTCGTAAGTCCAACAAAGTGGGTCTTACACGCCTTTGACACAAATACACAATGTAAAGGATAAGAAACTTAGCATGTTCCATAATCTTGTCCTTATTCTTTAGAATTGGGCCAGTGGTTGAATAGTTCAAGTTATAAGAATGAGCAATGTCTACTATCCTTTTGCCTCGGTACAATCTCTTAAATAATTTGCACTTTTTTTTCCATGGTTATTGCTTTGCGCTTCCTAGCAGTCCCTCCCCATCCCGCTGTTTTCCCTCCTGCTTCCAGACATCCTGGGCTCTGAGCGAGCACTGCCCCGCTGCACATTACGGCACTGTACAGTGAGCACCCAGCAGCACAATTGAGACAGAGCCCGGCAGACATGTGAGCTGCTTCCAAGATTTGTTCCCATCTACGAATGTTCTTAACTCGAGGTCCATTGGCATCTGTGAAAGTTCACAGCTTAAATGTTCATAAGTTGGAGACTTACTGTACTATTAAACGTGCCGTCAGCAGCCAGGTAGACCATCCCTGAGGCAGGGCTTCCACCAGGTTACTGGGAGGCAGGCAGGAAACTAAAACTCCTGGGTTGGGAGGAAGATGCCAAAGGGTCAGCAAAGCTAAAGAGGAGCCCTTCTGAAATGGAAATGAGCAAGAGTGGGGATGCACAGTGAGCATTTTCTTTGCCATTTGACCACTTACACCTTCATGCCTTTTCTGAACACTTGCACAGATGGTCTCACTTGATCTTCCCTTGAAGCCATTTTTGGTGGGAGGTGGGAGGACACACCAGGAAGAACCAGGCCCTGAAGGGTCACTTAGTACTAGCACTGGATGAGGACACAGCTCTTGTCTCTCTACTATACCCCAATCCCTACCAGCCTGCTCTAAGAGCTCATCCTTGGGCTCAGTGCTGCTGCCCAAGATTTGAGGGCACCCAGTGAGGGGACCCAGCAACCTCTTCTCACAGCCCGTTCATGCTCTGCCTCAATGAAGTTGACTTTCCCCAGAGTATCGAAGTAAACCTCTTTTATGGCAGGTGTAATTTCCACTCTCCTGCCTGTGCTCTGAGCCAGGTGTTCCTCATCGTGCTGTCTAACTCCAGCTGGGAAACACTGCAGTCCACCATGACAATGCCTCCCTTTCTGCTCACACAGCCCTTGGGTTGAGGCCATTGCACAGGTCCCTGACCTCCTCCACACCACCCCGGGGCCCTGCCCCTAGTGTAATTGGCTCCTCTCCCTGTGCTCTGCCTGGAGTGGGGTCCCATCCCCGTGGCCAGACTGTGTTTCACCTGTTGGTACGCTGCATGGTCACTGCTGCCTGGGTTCTTGAGTGCTGCAACATCTGGATCTCCCTGTAGCCCCTAACAAAGGGCACTCGGCACTGTTCACAGTCCCGATCCCTTGCTCCTGACCTCTGTGTAATCTGCATTATCAGCCACAGTAGAACTGACACGAATACTCAGCGAGGACAGCTGGACAGCCCACCCCAACCCATGCTCCAGAGTAGCGGCTCTCAGGTGTGTCCTCTGACCAGCAGCAGCAACTGTCCAAAACACCAACTTCCGGGCCCTGCCCCAACTTTACTTCTCTGAAATCTCTGGGATGGGCCCAGCAGTTGCTTTCACGAGCTCTCCACAGGGTTCTGACTGGAGGCCAAATCTGGATCCACAGCCTTCTGATTTATTGGAATCACCAGGGACTTTTTAATTATACCATCATCGGTCCCCTCTCAGAGCAAGAGAGCTAGAATTACACAGTTCAGTCAGTGCACAGCGAAAAGCAAGGGCTGCCTTCGAGTGAGGCTGGTGTCTCTCGAATGAGCATCAGGGAATGTGTGCAGCATTACCCAAGTGCCACTGAGCCAGAGAAATTTGGAAAATTCTGGAATTAACAGAGAAGGCTTCTCTTTTTATGAAGGACTTTTCTCAACCTTTAATATGCTGATATGTTCCCCAAGAGGGGGTGGACACCACGGTGTACTCACTTTATCAGAGTCTCTTGGAATCATTATAGCAAGGAGCATACATTCTGAAAATTCTTAGAATTTCTGTTAAAAATGATTCCTTATGGAGAATCACTGCAAGTTCAAGGCCAGCCTGGGCTACATAATAAGTTCAAGGCCAGCCTGGGCTACATAGTGAGTTCAAGGCCAGGTTGAACTACATAGGGAGACCCTGTCTCGGGGGAAAAAAAAAAAAAACTATTCCTGCAACAAATCGGATCACTAGAATGCCATGCTGCAATCCCTCATCTCTTTACTAGGGCTGAGGTCCCTGTAAGAAATGGCTGGGCCTTGGATTTAGCTCAGTGGTTCCACTGCCTGCCTTGCAAGTGCAAGGTCCCCAGTTTAATCCCCGGTACCAAAACAGAAAAAAAAAAAAGAAACGGCTATACACAGAATATCCTTTTGTTTGTTTATCCCGTCACTCTCTAAAAGCTCTTTGTAATCCACCATTCTTTATAAATCTATGTAATAAAATTTTCTTAGTTTTGTGCTGGAGGTAAAAGTATGTCTTTTCTGGTGAGCCAATATATTTCCTTAAATTGGATAAAGAGAACTTTGGAGCCCACTGTGTTGTCCTATTTGCTTGTCAGCCTGGGAAGCTGAAAACTAAGTTTAGGGCTCAGTTGTAATTGGTTGCTTTCATCGGGTTTTCTGGTATGTTCCTGTCTCCCCACATTTGTAGTCAGTGGTGTCTTTTCATCTATGTTTTAATAATTTTATTATTTGGTAGTATTTCTTGTCTCCTATTTCTAATCTTTTTAGGAGATTAAAGATACATAGTTTTGGTATAATTTCTAAAAGGAAAAAAGAAGCAACAGAGAGTTTGTATTTCTGTGGGTTTCTTTTGTCTAAAAACTTATACTACCAGTGCTCAGAAGTTGAATGACAGAACTGCAAAGAAAACTTCAAAACCATCCATTGTCTCCACTCTTACCCTCCATAAAATCTAGCCTGAAAGAAATCTAAAATTCTGTAATGGTCATATATTTTAAAGATTAGTACTTCTGAAAATATGACTCATTTTTTTTTGTTTGGTCTCATTATGAACATGCTCCACAAATACCTCATCATTCAAGAAATTTCCAAATAGTAAACTGAATGTCCTGTACCAACACTTTCCAAATATATGTCTATTGCTATGCAACAAATCACTCCAGAATTTAGTAGATTAAACACTAAATGTTATCTCATGCAGTTTCTGAGAATCAGAATTCTAGGAGAGGCTTAGTTGGGATCCTTCACAGGTTACAATGCAGCTGATGACAGCATGTACTCGGCACAAGGCTTTTTTGGGGCTGGAGAGCCCACTTCCAAGCTTACTCACATGGTTGTTGGCTGGAACGCTCTGTTCCTCACCATGGAGAATTGTCCACACCCTTGGGGAATGTCCTCAAACATAGAGACCAGCTTCTGCCAGATAGAAAGATGAGCGAAAACACAAGTGATCGCACCCAAAGTGAAAGTCACCATCCCTTATATCCTAATTTCAGAAACGCAGGCTCTGATGTTAAATAACATTTCTATAACAGCTTCCATTACACTATAATTCCTTTAGGAATGAAACTATAGCCCTAAAGCTACAGTTGTTGTTGTTGTTGTTGTTGTTAAAAAAACACTGGGATTCATCAACCCTTGAACAACACTTAGCTGATTTTCATCCAAGAAATTATAAAGTAGAGGACAGAAAGGGATCCTGCAGTCTACGATGTGACTACTCAAGGTTACGATATGAAAACATACAGAAGAGGGAAAATGTGAAAGAAGACAAGAAAAATAGGTGATCAAACCTATCCACGTATAATGGTTTGCCTCTAGACGCCTTGCCTCAGTGGGATGACTCATTCATTCAATAACAGATTGTTATGGCACATCTACCACGTGGCAGGGCCACTCCAGGCACTGACGATAACACAGTGAACAAAATGATGTCCCTGCCCTCAGGACATTTGCAATCTGAAAGTCACCACCAAGCATTCCCTGGAGAAGAACACAGAGGAAACAAACTCTGCTGTGTTCAAATGCTTTACCAAACACATAACTTTCACTCTATGCCTGGTGTTGCTGTAGTGGTTTGGAAACAATTGAATAATCTATTCCTCATAATTATCCATGTCTGATATCCCCACTTTATGGATGAGCCATGGAAAGGTTGAGTAACTTTTTCAGGGTCACACCGCTAGCCAGAGACCCACAGAGCTGGACTTTGAGCTCAGGCAAGATGGCCACAGAGTGCTTTCTTGTTACCACAACCATACTGCCAAAAAGTGTTGTCTCTGATTTTTGAGTGATCATTGGTGCCAATTTAAAACAGTACATACTGCTCACTAAGTGTGAGTATAAACACTGACCCACAACCGAAGGTTGAAAGTTTCCCTTTTCAGAAAAGTTTTCCTTTACTCTGTGTCTAAAGAATTGAATTGAATCAAGGTCCATAGAGAAGCATTCCAGGAGTGGCCTGGTATAGAAGAATAAAAATGGAGAATCAGAAGAATGTCCCTGTCACCTTTCAGTCCCTTTCCAACAGCACTCAAGATGTCAAGGCAAGGACGGGATGAGTCCTCTGGTACAAACTGTCGCATTACTCTGGGTCTTTGGGCAGGAGCCGTGATTGACTGTGCAGACAACACAGAGAGAATTTGCATATAATTTCCATGAAAGGACCCAGGCATGGCTGAACAGACTTCCTACTGCCAATGCCAAGAAGGGCAAATCGGAGCTCATAACCAAGGCACATCAGCAGTAGCAATTCAACAACGAAAGTCATACCATAGAAAAGACAATGTGTTCCTTTAGTCTGAAGACAATGCAGGGGCATAGTAAACAACAAAGGGGAAATGGCCAGTCCAGCTGACCAGGATTGGGTGCAAAGGAGCGTGTGGCCTTGTGGCCAGTGCTGGCAGCAGTGCAGAGGTCTGCAGTGTCTTTATATTTTTTAAATTACCCATTAAAAAGTATTTGCACCCCCACAAAAAAACACTGCCAGACATCAAGTCCAGATGTTGAGGTAATACTACATCTGGAAATCATAGGGCGAGTTTGGACCCCGTACAGCCAGGGCAGGACAGGACAGACAGGAGGGCCAGGTGTGGACACCGGGTCCTGAGTGCACCTGAGAAGTGCTACTGGGATAGGAACAGAGTCTGAGGGACACCCTCGAGCAAAGCAATGTTACCAGATCACCTCCCCAACTCAGCAACCGTGTCTGTAATGGTGATCCAATTAAAAACAAAGATTCGACCTTGGACTTCTTCATCTGATGTAAAAAACCCATTTTGTTCTTTGCAAAAACTTTCAAGTGGTGCATAGTAAATATAGCAAAAAGTAGAAGGCTCCTGTTCTGACTCACCAATCCCAGGCTTCAAAGGAGACTGTATATCTCCATGCAGTTCTTTTCTTTTTCTTGTGTTCAAATAGGATACCAAACTGCAGATTTGCAACTTAAGTTTTTACTTAACAATATTATTTGGATGTCTTACCATGATAGTCCCTCTTGGCTTATTTTATTCTTATTAACAGTTGTATGGTATACTATCATTTATATTATAATTATGCATTGTAATAAGTTCTCCTGATTGAGACTCAGACTATTCCTAATAGTAAAAAACAGGGTGTAGGGGCCAGGGATTTGGCTCAGTGGTGCTGCCGCCTGCCTCAAAAGTGCAAGGTCCCGAGTTTGATCCCCAGTACCAAAAAAACCGCCCCCCCCCCAAAAAAAAAAACAGGGTGTGGAGGTGCATGCCTGAAATCCCAGCACTTGAGAGGCTGACTCAGGAGGATTGCCACAAATTCAAGGAGAGCCTGGGCTGCATAATGAGTTCAAGGCCAGCCTAAATTGCATAGTGAGACTTTCTGTCAAAAACAAAACAGGAACCATTCCCAACAATGGCCAGAGAAATTATTTTTTTATCTCAGTGGCTTACCATTTTAATTATTAATTCTTGCCTTAGTCATCAAATTCTCTCTAGACAAACAAAAACAAAAAAAAAACACCATAACTGACAAAGGCTGTTCAGAAATCATTCATAAATACAAAACTTTGAAACACTGTACATCATTAATTTTGAGAAATGAGAAAGTGAA
The DNA here is from genome assembly GCF_000247695.1 of Heterocephalus glaber. The sequence continues at coordinate 14,500,997 of NW_004624743.1, read as the reverse complement.
TTTTGCTTCTTTTTTTTTTTGAATTTTGCTTCTTGAATTCAGCAAGTTTTGGTGGTAACTATGACTCCATGCTATAGATCAGGAAAGAAAAATAAAAGCTAATTTCCTCATTTCCTTGCCCACAATTTTGATGTATTATGTTATTATATCATGTTATGCTACATGTTTGTATTATATTATGACATGTTGCATTCTGTTCTTTTTGTTGTTGTTTTTTGTTTTATGAAAAAAACAAAATTTCATAGCCAAATAAGAGAATAACAATAGTCATTATACTGTGTATTGTTATCTTTGAAGTAATCAGTAGGAAATATGAATAAAAAAGTTTCTTACAAAAAAGGAACAGTTGATAACATAAACTTTCTTTTCAATGAACTAAGATAAACTAGTAACATAAATGAAACAAATTATCATATATATTGAAATATTCTTCAAACAACAGAATATATAATCTGGGAAAATCTTTGAACTCTCTGCTTCCTATTTATCTCTCTTCTATTTTACTCTCTATTTGGGTATATTATATATCTATATATAGTATTATATATAGTATAATAAATATAGTGTTTCTCATATAAGAGAAAGCATGTGATATTTGAGTTTATGTGTCTGACTTATTTCACTTAACATTATGTCCTTAAGTTGCATGCATTTACCTACAAATCCCTCAAGTTTATCTTTCAAGGGCTGGGGATTTAGCTCAGTGGTTTCGCCACCTGCTGCACAGGTGCAAGGACCCGAGTTCGATTCCCGGTACCAAAAAAAAAAAAAATTCTAAGGGTCAAGTTTATCTTTCTTTGCGGCAGGATAGTACCCCATTGTACATAAATACCATCTTTTCCTATCCATTCACCTGTTCATGGACATGTACGTTGTTTCAAAGATCTAGCTGTTGTAAATTGTGCTGCTGTAAACATGGGTATGCATGTATCCCTGTACTAGGATTGTGACTCTTTTGAGAAGATACATAGAAAGGGGATAGCTGGATCAAATTGAATTTCTATTTTTAGTTTTTTTGAAGAATCTCCACAGATTTCCATAGTGGTTATACTAGTTTACATTCCCACCAACAACGTAGTAGAGTTCCTTCCCCCACATCTGCTCCAGCATTCTGTTCTTTGACTGTGAATTTTACATGCATGGGTTTCAGCCCTATCTTTAAGCAGGTTCAAGGCTCGACCTTTGCCTTTGACCTTGCTCTCCCATTCCTGAGACTTTATTTTGATTTGTCTCTTGATTAACTAGATTTTTATTGTCCCCTTCTTTTCTAGTTGAATATTTCCATTGAAACACCTGAGGGCAGCCTGATCTTTCCCCCCATTAAGAAATTGGCCTTTTCTGTCTATATGTTCATGGAATTCTTACACTGTCTTTACAGTTCAGTAGCTTGACTTACTATGTGTTTTCTTGGTGATCTTCCTGGATCACGTTTTCCCACCTGAAATCTACACATTGCATCATCTTTTTCTTTAGTAGAATTTTCTTTCATTTTACTTGGGACATTTTTTTCTGCTTCATTTGCTGTCTTGTCTAAATCAGAAATGCCATTCTTCCGTGTGTTGGCTGGCTAATAGCTGCCTTTAATAGCTGTCATCTTCTCCCAGTTTAATTTTATTTGGTGTCCCCCCCCTCCAACTTAAATGCTATTTTATTCTCTGTAGTCTGACTCCACCACTGAGTGTATTTTCAACACTCTCTGCTCTAATGGGATTTTCATTTCTAGAATGAAAATCCTTCTTTCATTTCCCTTTTAGCTTACCTCATCTTCTTTTCCCTATTTTTCTTTGACCTCCTATATCTCATTTTAAAATTCATTACAAAGGGTTTGTATATTTTTTAATTTTTTTGAGAATGTAGATAATATGAAACTTTTTGGTTGGGTGGAATAATCTTGAGTTTATTCTTCACCTGCCTTTTGACTATACAGCTTCTTCCCTCTGATGTTTTAGGTTTAGTCTTTATTTGTTTTTGGTGTTGTCGATGTCTAAGTCCAGGTAAAAACACAGATTCTGCTCTAAAAGAAATGCAGTTCTCTCCTGGTTTGCTAATTACAGCGCAGTGTCGGGGATGAGCAGGGTGGCCTGCAGGCTTCAGATATGGTCTGGTCTCTCACGAGAGCCGAGTTCCCCACCTTGTCTGACCTCTCAGACCAGTGGTTTGTCCAGGCAGGATGTCAGGCATGAGGGGCGTGGGGGCAACTCCCAGCTCTAATCTTTTGTTTAGTTGTTTATATTTATTTATTTATTTTCTTTTTGGTACTGGGGAATTGAACTCAGGTCCTTCCGCTTGCACAGCAGGCGGTGGAACCACTGAGCTAAATCCCGGCCCCCATGGTTGTTTATGTTTATTTGGAAAGGCTTTCTTTGAATCAGCTCCACCAGGGTAAAGCTGGTTACCATTACTGCTTCTTCATGTTTCCTGCCTCCCCTCCGAAATAGGAATTCTATTTTGGAGGAAAATAAACATATCTTGCCCAGTAACTTCCTTCCAGCTGTCCAACCATCCTCTCATCTCTACGGAGTGTAACCAACTGCCCGAGGAATGCTCTGCATTTTTCCTGGGTCCTATCGAGAACCTCAGTCCTTGTTCAAAGTAAGAATAGCACCAAGGGTTTCTTCTGTCACTTGCAGAGAAACCCACATCCAAACCGGAGTCAAGAATGTATGTTTGAGCTCTCTATAGTTTCTCTTGGTTTGATCCAGTTTCAATATATTTGGCAGATTATATGATTTGAGATTCTGGCTATTTCCTAGTTTCATTATAGATGGGCTTTGCACATCAAAACTTCAGTTTAGAAAACCATTTTGAGACAGGCATAGTGGCATACACCTGTAACCCCAGCACTCCGGAAGTCTGAGGCAGGAGGATCACATATTTGAGACCAGTTTGGGCAACTTGGTAATTTAGTGAAACTCTGTCTCAAAATTAAAAAGAAAAATGTAAGGGGATAGGAATGTAGTTCAGTGTGAAGGTGCTAGATTCAATCCCCATATTAAAAAAAATAAAAAGTCATTTTTGGTAGGCTTCAAGGCAATGAGTAAAGAAAACATTTTTCATCTTTCCCTAGAGTATTAATTTTTTTAACAGTCTTATTTATAGACTCCTTGGATTATGAGCATTTCACTTCACTTAGTTTCATTCAAAAACACTTATTTAGGAGATAATAGATGTAGAACAGTATGCAAAATGCTGCTAAAGATAAAAATGAGTAAGACTTGAGACCTTGAGAACATATGGTGTAACCTGAGCAAGAAGAGAAATCTCTAAGTAACTATAATAAGAAGCACTAAATAGGCTCAATGAATGATCACCCTTATTATGGCGATGATGATGATGGCGATGATGATGATGATGAATGGAGCTATGGAGAGTTAGATAAGAGTGATCACATTCAGTTGAAGGGATGGTAAAAGTGAGGAAAGCAAAGAAATAATGGGTAACATTCACCCTGTGTAGCCTGAAGCAGGATGGTACAATGGCAAGACAGTGGGCTTTGGGGTTGGGTGTCATTAGGCACACCTAGGACTACCATCTTCCTTCAGTGATGCCACTTGTTCCTGAACATTCACTTTTTTACTTTATAAAGTATCTAATACCACCAACCCGTGGTAAGGATCAAGTGGAATCCTGCATGTTAAGATCTTTCCACAATGCCTGGCTTCGAGTAGGTGTTCTGTATACATTTATTTTCTTTCAGAATGAAGTCTGTATGTGTAGCATGATTCATCCCTTTAATGGCCATGCCTGTTTTATTAACTAACACATGAGAAATTTTAAAATACATGTTTTTCCCTGTTGTTGATTATATCTCTTATAAATTGTGTAACTCTTAGATATAGCATTGCTCTCTTAGCTTTCTGTCTGAAAAATCAAGTGGGAAAATTGTAAAAGTGCTTTTCAAGATATCAAGCTAACACCCAGTTCAAGGAAATGGTGTTAGCATCATGTGGTCTGATCTTATCTTTCTCCTTTGGAAAGAAATCCCAACCCACTCCCCTTTAAATGGGAGACACCTTTAGAAGATTATAACTGGATTTTGCCCTGGAGTGTAATTAGACAAATTTTCTACTGATTGAAGGCCAATTTGCTGGGAATATTTAGGGTCTATTTGAGGCTGGCCCTGAGACTTTACCAGTGCTTTACACAGAGGTGCAACATGATACATATGAAAAGAAAATAGGCCAGAATCTCTTGTAGTTCTGCCGCCTCCCTCCTCAGCTAAAGGTCATTCTTAATCCTCCCATATCTCCCAGAACGCAGTGTGTAGTGGTTTTCTAAATGTTCCAGGAAGGAAATGACTTCTATAAAGCAAAGCAGAGATCAGATTCTTCCCGAGAGCAAAGAACCCTAAATGTTGCACAGTTCCATTGAGAGCACTATGAAGATCCATCCTAGGGAAACTCCACGGTGCTATTTTCCCCATAGTTAAAATATGAAACCACAACTCTGGATAGAACGATGGCTGGGTCTTTAACCATCAACCTTCCATGGAAGGGGACTGCAAGGGTCAATGCCACCACACCTGAGGGCAGAGGGTGATATTAGTGCGGCAGGAGAGTTTCTGCTAAACTCAGTAACCACTGAGTGGCGAACAGAGAGACCACACTGCTTCTCAGAACAGCAGTGAGGATGTCATGGGGCACAGGCAGACTGCTGTGAAGCACGTGGCATTGAACAGAGCCGCCTGAGAGCAGATGGCCCTGACCTGGAAGCCACAGCCTGCTCCTCCAGTGATCTCTGTTTCAGGAGTAGGAACTCGAAGCCAACCAATTCCACTTCCCAGAACCCCTGGTGGGCTCTGTGTTCCAGCTAGACTACATGTTCCTCACCAGTTCAGAGAAGGGTTATTTTCCAAAGTCAATTTGTTGTTCTCTGGATATGATCTCATTTCCACATTTCCTAAACCTACCACCAACTCGCGTTCTCTCATTTCTATTCATAGCAATTCTCTCATCTTATTTTGACTCAATCCTCAAAGCATGTGTAGTTCCCTGGGACATTTATCTGGAAATACCGGGTATGTGACTCAGTGACTAACAAGTAAAGAAGCACGAGCCTTCCCCTATCACATCATGGCTTTGGTTTACCATCCTTCATGTTCTCAAAGGAATTCTTGTTTATCTAGCTTGTGCGTGTGTGTTAGCTACCTACATGTTTGAAGATTTATAAACAACTACATATACATAATATATAACACATATTCTACATTGATACATATATATGTATAAAAAATTTGGTCAATGCCAATAAAATTCACTGAAAAATTATACACACTAAAATAAGAAACATTAATAGCAACATCTACTAAAAAATTCTGTCTATATTAAAAACTATGCCACTGGAAATGTTAAAGCTTATTTCTAAGGTCTATTAAATCCTCCTGCTTTCTTAAACATATTCTACATAGAGGTTGCCTAATTTTGGAAATCAGTACATCCTTTGCTTCTTTTTTGGCCTCAACTTAAAACCAATTTCCTCCAGCCATAGACAGACAGACAGACAGACAGATAGACAATAGACAGACTGATTGATTTTACGCTTATTTCTTTTTTTTTTCTTAAATTCTTTTATTGGTACATTTTAGGTACACAATACATTTACATTTATCATTGGGTGCTTGTACCTGTACATGATGTATCTTGGTTCTTATTTTTTCCCCATTCCTTGTGCTCCCTTCACCCCCTCCACCCTTTCCTATTTACATAGACTTTGTTTCCATTTTTTCTTTTTCTCATAATTTTTCCTTTCCCCTCTTTCCTTTCCCCTTTCCCTCCCACCTCCCCTACCCTTCTGGACCTTTTCTTCCTATTTCAAATTATTATTCATGTTAATCTTTTTTTTGGTACTGGGCATCGAACTTGGGTCCTTCTGCTTTCGAGGCAGACAGTAGAACCACTGAGCTAAATCCCTGACCCTCATTTTAATCATTTTAATCCTTATTTACACTTTCAGTTTCTCGATCTAGAGAAACTATTCAGTATTTACACATATGTGTCCTATTTATCTCACTTAAGAGTATGGCCTCAATATACATCCATTTAGCTATAAATGCCTCTAGTTTCTCATGCTTTATGGCTGAGTAGTACTCCATTTTATTTAAAAAAACACATCTTCTTTATCCAGTTTCCAGTTGATGGGCACTTGGGCTGTTTCCAAGTTTTAGCTATTACAAACTGTGCTGCTCATGTGGTACTCAGCTCAGTGCTGGAAAGTGGCTGCAGATGTCTTCACTGGACCACATTCCTCTGGCACCCGAGGTCCAGGGCTGGGGGGTGAAGTTGTACAGAACTTTGCCCAACCTTGGCTCTGGTGCCTGAGCCTGAACACTTCTTGTCTCTTCACACTCCACTCTCATGCCACACCTGGGCATGGGCCTCAGCTGACTTTTATCTGAAAGTTTCTTGTGACAAGTCATCCCAAACCCCGACTGCCTGTTGTGAAGCGGTAAGGTCACCTTAGCAAAAACACAAGCAAGTACCATGTACACTGACCCTAGGTCCCAAATTACTCTGACCACTTCTTGCTGCTAAACCCACAGGACAGAAGCTGCTGGCTGGACTGAACGGTGAACGTGGGGCTGTTGAAGAAGAGACGCAGGCAATGCTGTCCTTAGCCCCTGCGACTGTGCTATGGATCAGAAACAATTGCCCCTGCAGCGAGGGCACATACCTTGGGGCCTAGAGAAATCTGATGAGCTCTTGCTTAGAATTCATGGGGTGGCGGTTCTATAAATTTGAATGGGAAGACCTATTTATTTTTACTAACCTCTAACTGAAACTTAGCACTTCTTTCAATCATGAAGGTAGACAACAAACCACAAGAGTTACTTGTGACTTTATCAGCCAGCAGTTGTTGCTAATAATTTAAAATAAATATGTAAAATGTAAACTCATGACCATTTTAAGAGAGCAATATTTATTAAACCTACCAGCAAATCTCATTTCATATATTAATAAAGAAGCAGCTAAGATGAGTATGGTGCATTACACCTGTAATCCCAGCTCTGTGAGAGGTTGAGGCGGGAGGATTGCAAATTCAAGCCCAGAATGGGCAACTTATGGATTTAGTGAAAACCTGTCTCAAAATAATAACTAAAACAGGGCCAGGGATGTGGCTCCATGCAAAGACCCTAGGTTCGATCCCCAGTACTGCCACAACCATCAAAAGAATAAAGCACCTATGTCAAAGAATCACATCATTCATATTTTTAAGAAGTGTTTGATAACTATTCTTCAATATAATTGGTTTCCTTGGTGTCTTGAATATTTTGTTTTATGCTTTAAAAAATATTCTGAAAAGGGGCCAAGCACTCTACGAAACCACAGTTCAAAACCAAAGACTAAGACTCCTCGTAATAGGTTTCACAGATGAACTGGAATTGCTGATTTATAAATATATCCATCACAATAGAAACATGCTGGGTGATAATGACCAATGCTTAAGGAATTTAATTGAGCCCAAGCTTCTAAGAGACATTCAACCCTCCTAGACTAAGAGACTTCAATGAAAGGGTGGAGAGAAAGAACCTATTGTCAGCAAGCTTTCAGGACTGCAAGGCAAGCCATTACGTAACCATAGGCTTGGCCTGCTTCATGCAGCTGGCTGGGAGGATGATATTCTTGTCTTCAAAGATGATTATAGGTTACCAGGCCTGTAAGTTCAAATGTGTACTGTGAAGCTTTTGTGAATCCCTCGGACTCTGTTGTTGTCCATTGAGTTCCTGAATTCTGTGGCCTGGAAGTTCTAGTTTGTATCTCGGACTTAGGGTTTCATTAAGAACTTTACAATGAAAGAAGAAGGTTCTTCATCCTCCACAGATGTGGACTCCATCATGTCAGTTCCTCCTGGACCTGAAATGCTTCTTCCCTGAGGTTCAGCTGACTCATGTTCTCAATGGCTGACTCAGTCATGACTCAATAATGACAGCATCATTTTAGACTTACAAAATTTGAAGAGAACCATGGACAGAAATAGAAGAAGGGAACATGCAAATTGAATAAGAATAAAAAGAAAACATACCAAATGAATTACTACCAGTGTTCCTTTGTCTTGGTTATAAAACAGAAACGTTATTAATAGTAACATAATTTATATCTGAGTAGTACTAGGTAGTCCTTATTTTGTTTGATGTCCCCAATAACTCTGTGAGGTAAGCAGCTGCAAAGGCTGAATCTCAGAGGACCTCTAAAGGACCACCCAAAGGCCCCAGACAAGAAAGTGGAAAGTGAGCCAGGGCAGGTGAGGCCTTCTGTTCCTGGGTGTGGTCTTCTCCTCAAACACCAAGGCCAAAGAGCCCGGAGCTCTGGAGGTTGCTGGGCCAGTGAAACTAAGTACAGAAAACAAACAAGGACTATGTGCTGATTGAAAACTTGATGAGCCCTAGGAGCAAAACAACAAGCACAGGCACAATTCCCAGATTTTCTGAGAGAGACAGAGAGAGAGAGAGAGAGGATTGATAATTTATAATACAAAAGACAGACAGGAATGTAAGGACATCATTAGCCATTCTGAGTAAAAGAAAGAAATTACAATACACACAGAAGGCATGACCCAGCAAAAGAAAGAGGAAGTTAATCACAAGTGAGAATCTACTTTATGTTTCAACTTTTAGCAAGTTGAAAGTTTCTTGCTAATCTATTCATAGTTTTGTTGTGTTTGGGTATATGTATGTTGGGGTATATGTACATACATACGCATTATATAACGTATATTATACGTTGAGTTTCTGTTAGAAGCCCATGCCTCAATATATACATATATTTTTTAATGTATTCCCTATTCCATTAGGCAGTATGATTTATGATACAAACAAAAATGTCTTGGATTCAAAAATCTATTTCCTACATAGTTTGTTGAATAACACACAACAAAAAATATGATCTAACATTTTTGGTTCTAGCTACAAATAGGTAAATAACTTCAGCTTTTGGCTATTTCATATTGCAAGTAGGGGGCACTTTTTGTTTAGATTAGCTGGTGTTGTTGTTTTGATGACCTCTTTCCCACCTGAAGGGAAACCTTAGCGCTGATAAAAAGAAAAGTGTTGGAGGGGAGGGAGTGCAGGGACCAGGGACAGGCCTGGCTGGTATCTAAGCATCGCGCTTGCAGGTGGTTGCTACACAAGTTTCCAGATCCTGAGCTGAATCTCAGGGGCCAGGGCAGTGTGTGCTCCACAAAGGGCCCTTTGAAACTCCCTTCCCTTCCTGGTCTGACAAAGCCCCAGATGGCTGACCTTTGAGGGACAGACACATTGGTTTGGCTTGGCCTCTCATCAGCTGTGAAGGACTATGAGCCACCCTTGTCTGTCCAGGATTGGCTGCCTGCTTTCCCCATTACACTTAGCTCCTTGGTTATTTTCCTAGTGAGCTGTATATGTTTGTCTTCAGCCTTCTAGCCAGAAGATGAATATGTGCAAGTCATAAACCATGTAACCAGCACTCAGAACCAAAAAGGAACTGTTCTATACGTCGTGAAATCTACCCACTCTGGAGCTCTTGCTGGGGCTGTCCCTCTACTCGGACCCTTAGCTGGGTAGGCATGCTACCCACTACCTAGAGCTGTCCCCAGCCTGCCACCTATATTCTCTCAGATAGCACCTCCATAGCTGCTCTGATCTTGTCTTGCTAGATTTGCTAACGTAAGTAACAAGGGACCCAGCATGTATTTAGGATGGCAGAAATGAAAAAGGAAAAACTGAAAATATTTTAATCGACCCAGTAGTTATCATGGGAGAATTTTTTCATAGTTATCGTGTGGCTTTGAATGGTCTTTATTTTAAATTATGAAAGGTAGAGTAGCAGAACATGAATCCAGATATTTCTGATTTGTGGAGACTCTAAATGTCTTTCTGAGGCACTGCTTTCTAGAATCCTACAGATCTGTTCCTCCCTGCTCCCCAGTGAAATTGCCATCCAAAGTTGATGTGACTCAGAGAGTTAAATCTTGCTGGAAATCTGGGACTTGCAAGCCTCAACCTGCCTTCACATGAACTATTTAGTTCCTCTTGGCCCACCCTTGAAGGGCTCCAATTAATTAAGGAAATTGTGAAACCCAGTACTTTTAGAGTCTAAAGCCAAGTCATGAAGCTTTATTCCTCAGCACGGTGGGAGGTTGGAGTCTTCATTTTAGAGAGTTCACGAACACCAAGTACATTTGGTTACTGTCTTCACATATGTAAGAACTTGTATGACCCCCAACATCTAATGCCTTCTAAAAGATGTATGTGCATATTTTAATTAAGTCCAACATAGACCCACTATATAAATGGGCATTGATATATTTATTTGAAGACCTAGGAAGTGTGGTGGAAGAGCCTGTGGGAGATACCTGAAGTGTGGACATGGTTGCTGTGTGGACATGGTGCAGCAATCTGCTCTTGACCACATCAGATGGATGGGAAAAACAAGAAGATTTGAGATTCCTTTAGTAGTTGGTAGGTAGCACCAGATACTGCATGAACACTTGACTTCAAAACCGTTGAGCTATGCACGTACACACACACACAACCAGGTAGAGAATGTATACCTTTCAAAGGAATCACAACACCACTTACAAAACTTACAAAACAAACTTACCAAAAACAAACAAGAGGGGCAGGGGATTTAGCACAGTGGTTCTGGCACCTGCCTCACAAGCGCAAGGTCCTGAGTTTGATCCCCGGTACAAAAAAAAAACCCCAAGAAATAACATTTCTCAGGGAGCATTTAGAGTATAGCGTAGATGTTTTATTAATGTGGCCCTAAGAATAGCTTTGGAAAAAATAAAACTATACATGGAAAACATAACAATTTGATTTACAGAGAAAATTAAATTATATTTTCAGAACTCAAATAACCAATAAATCCCCTCATCTCCAGGATCTCACATATCCTTGCTGGGCGAGAATGAAGGGACAAAAGTTGTGAAATCTACTCAACATCCTGTCCTTACTCCTCCTCTTTCTGCCCTGACGGGAAGAAATCCCGGTGCCTGGGATTTTTGTAAACATGAGATCCTTGCTCAATGCAATGAGGAAAGTAAACCCCAAGCCCTGGCAGAGGCTAAACCTTCCAGTTTCCAAAAACTGGACAATCAGGCTTAGTTTGAAGCCTGGAGACCAGCTGCCCTGGAGTAAGCCTGGCTGGTCACTCTGTGGCCACATCAAATCAAAACACAGGAGCAATTTGGGCCCATTTCCCCAGAAAGTTTAGGATGGAAATGAGGGTGCGTGGGAAGGCTATGGGAGCCCCAGTGCCCTGCCTTCCAGACCCCCACTACCTCCTTGAGACCTCCAGGACAAACAGCTCCAACAGTGTCTCTTGCTGAGACAGAATCTGTTTAGCCTTACACATGAGTGAAGAACATGCAGAGAGGTAAACCTCACTGACCACCACTTCCCTGAGCAGTTTCTCTCCCACGCCCCCCATGGAAAGCCCTCCAAAGACAAAATCAATCTGCTCTCTTTCAACCTGCCTTCTGTCTCGGTCAGATGTTGCCAAACTAGAGCATTAGAGGAGCTCCTATCACAAAGCAAACAGAGTCCAAGCAGCCAGAAGGAAAGAAATGCTCTTTAAAAGCTTTTAAATGCTGTTATATTTTTAAAACCACTTACTGAAGAGGTGAGTTATTTTCTCCCCCTTCTTCCCCAGAAGCACGCAACTATTAAGGTTACCTGGAAACCTGTCCAGGAAGCATGTGGCAAATAGCAACCGTGCGATAGAAACATTTGGATCTGTCATCTAATGGGAGAGATTTCAGCAAGGTCATGTTTGGTAGAGGTGGAATATAAAATTTAATTAGTTCGGATGTCCTGGATACTTGGGGGGGGGCATTCACATGAACTTCGGAGGAAGGGGGTTTGTTCCTAGCTCGGTTGGGACTACATTGGGCTGGCAGTGACTGGAAATGACACTGGGTGCCTCTGATATTGCACATAGCCCGGGGGAAGGAAGAAGCAGAAGGGAGAACAAAAAGGCATCCAAAGGTATTACCTCTGCGCTGGAAGAACTTCCAGTCATCAGGAGACATGCCATACCCAGGGAACGACCTGAGAACAACAAAATATTTTTTTGAGTTTCAGAAGCAAAATAATAAATAATAGAATAGGACAAGACTCGGGGCAAACACACTCATAGTGAAGGTGATTCTAAATAAGGTGTTGAGAGACAGTGAGCTCACCACCCAAGTGAGGAGAAATGGAGCAACAGAGTGGCTGGGCCTGTACATTAGCCAGTCACGACTGCTGAGAACATGAAGCACAGTGACTAGAAGGCATGTCTCTAGGACGAGAGATTTATAGAGCAGTTTACCTTGGATTTTCATCTCCCATAGAGTAGGGGCAGGAAGGGGAGATGCTTGCTGTGGGTCTTTATAACTTAAGCTATAGACTTTTGGAAAAAGCCTTCACTTCATGAAAACAGGTTTGCTTCTTCCTAATGCACTTTGCATGTCCAATCCACACCCCTTCCGTGTCAGATGAGGTGATGACGTCTGTAATTGCAGAGGAGCAGCAAGTCGTGACTCAGCTGTTTCACCATGAGGCCTTGGCCACAGATGTGGGCCGAAGGGGCCACCTGGAGGAATGGCCTAGTGCTGGCGAAACTTTTAGAGCTTTCAGCCATAACCAGCCACAGCCCGCTGCAGCACGGGTGCCATAGGATCACCACCACTGGCCTAGGATGTTGGCCACACCCAGTGCCCTTTCTTCCACAATATATCCTTTTTCCAATGCAGCACAAAGAAGGGAAGCAAACAGAGCTGATGATTCTGAAAGTTAAACTGTCTGCAACTTGTCCTGAAGAATCAGCAGAAACCCACAGGGCAGGCCACAGGACCATTCCTGGGCTTTCCATGCTGACTTCTTTCCATTCCGCAGTCATTGGCTCTGTCAGAGCCATCAGGCATGAGTCAGTGGAGCATGGCCACGTGCACTTGAGCAACAGTGGAGAATTAGACGCTAACGATACAGGCAGGAAATCTCCATATGCAAACAGTCCACGGGAAGGGTCAAGGGCTACGTGGTGAAAGTGTGGCTGACATTCCACACTCCTCCCAAAGCAGATACAATCGGTATTCTCAACCTGAGAAGATGGAGCAGTATCCCAGCAGCCTCCCATCTGTGTGCTTCACGAGTACAGAACTCACCCACCAGACTGCATCGCCTAGGGTTAGGACCTTCACCCAAGAGCCCAGAACAGCCAGGGCCTGCTTGGCAAGAGCTTCTTGACTTGTAGGAGGCACCTGACCTCAGCTTCTCTGAAGAGGATGAAGCACTTTTAAGACCAGAACCTGGTCTTTCCCAGTCACCTCCAAAGGGCTGAGAGGCAGAAGTTTAAAGGCATGACTGGGACGTGAAAGACTTAATTGCATTTCTGACATAAATGGTCTTTGGAAATCCACTCAAGCCTTCTGTGAGTCTCAGGATTCCCCCACACTAGAATCTGCCCTACCCTTTTGGCAAAGATCAGATATTAAAAAGTGCTAAACAAAAGCATGGCCTACGTGTGGGAGTCTACGTGTGTTGATCACAATTATTTTCTTTTCAAGCTTTATTGTTCCCTACTGCCCTGAGGCACCTGGAGCAATCGTAACCTACCACTTGGCAAAGTTTCAGCTCTTTCCTTCGCTCTCACATATAAACACAACACACACACACACATGCACGCACGCACACACACACACACACAGAATGAGAACTTCTTCATTATCCTCAAGCTCAGTATGCGAGGAAGAAAGGGATAGAATTTACATCACAAGCCCAAAATGACTCATAACACTGCACACATCCATGGGAACAGAGTATGCATTAGCGCATCATGTTTCCCGTGTGTCATGGCATGGGAGAGTTCAGTTGGACAGAGTTAGGTCTCCTGGACTTGGCTGGACAAATGTGTGGGATTTTGTTTGTTTGTTTGCTCGCTTATGTGTTTGGTTGTCCATTTGCTTACCTGGGATGTTCGTTCACACCCTTGCATCTGAGAAGTGCCCAGTGCCCCACTAACACCCCTCCTCTCAGCCCCTACCCAGTTCCACTAGAGCAAGAGATCGGCAAGACAACCACACGACCCACACCTAAGAGGCCAGGAAGGGAGAGAAGGCACTGGAGAGACCATGGGCAAGAAGTTTCCCACGTTATCCTGTCCCCAAGATTTTTTTCCTGAGCAAAAACCTTAAAGATTAAAAAAGAAAAAAAGTACCTAAATCAACAGGCACGCACGCTCGCACACACATACACACACACACACGCACACACACACAGAGATTTCTGTAGGAAAACTTTTCAAAGACAGAGATTTGGGATTTCACAAACTGAGAAAAAGAGATTAAAATTAGTAGAAAAAATCCAGAGGGGTCAGTTGGCCAGAACTAGGAATGGGGTGTGGGGAACTTCTAGAGGATGTATTTCCCCTTAAATATGGAGAGTGGACTATCAGGAGCAGAGCACTAGAGCAGCAAGTGACAGAGCCACCTTCACATGGCCCAGACAAGCTCAGGCTCGCTGCTGCTCCTGCAGATGATGTTTTTCATCCTCCCTCCCAGGCTGGTTCTCTTCAGGGGCTTCTCCTGGTGTGAACCCAGGGTGTTATACCCAGGCTCCTCCGATTCGCTTGCTCAAATCCTTTCCAACCCTCCCAGTCTGCTGTTTTTCTCTAGTTTCTAACCACATCTTGTCTCTTTCCCTCACAAATTTGGCCAAAATCTTCAGAACAGATCAACTGTAGTCATTGATCAATTCCATGATATTTTTCTAAATGTTGGAAGAAGAAGGGGAAGGGAAGAGGAGGGAGAGGAGGGAGAGGAGGGAGAGAAGGAAAAGGAGGAGGAGGAGAAGGAGGAGGACAGGAGCTGCCTCTGAGCTGTGTCTTCCCACCTCACAAGTCACCTGCATTCCTGCTACCAAGCCTGGCCAGCCATCCCTCTCCCCAGGAAAAATCCCCTCCAGGGCTTCCTGCCAGAAAAAAATGCTTGGCATGTTTCTCTCGGATTTCTACACAGAACACTTTTGAACATGTAAACAAACAGTATACAGGAGTTGCCCCCTTACCCACAGTTTTGATTTCTGTGGTTTTAGTCTTATGGTTAACAATGTTCCCAAGTATTAAATGGAAAATTCCAGAAATAGACAGTCCTCAAATTTTAAATTGCACACCATTCACAGTGCTATGATGAAATCTCACCCTGTCCCCTGCCGTCTGGCCTACGGCAGGCACCATCCCTTTGACCAATGTATGCACACTGTACATGACACCCACTCGGTTGTCACTGAGCAGCCATTGTGGTCATCAGAATGTCCATCATGGTGCACAGTGCTTGTGTCCATGTAAGTCTTATTTAGTAACAACCCCAGTGCAAGAGTAATGGCACCACCAACTTAAATCTGCCAAAGAGAAGCTATGAACTGTTTAAGTGACAAGGTGAAAATTCTCCACTTAAGGAAAGGAAAAGGAATCCGTATGTCGGGGTTGCTAAGATCTCCTGTAAGAATGAATCTTCTATGAATAAAATTACGGGGAAGGAAAATGAAACTCATGCTCGTCTTGGGAGTTCATGATAAGGCATGTATGACAGACACACAAAAACCCCAGCATTTGTAGGGCTCGGTGCTAGGGAAGTAACCCTTGAGGATGGGGGAGGAGTCCTATCAGTGACAAAATCGCCCACGAGTCCCCGAGTGAGTGGAGTGAGTGCCCCCCCCCCCGGGCTTATGAAATACTCAAAACTCTTCAGCTAGCACAAAAACAATTGATGACCTAAAAGTTCAAATCATCGCCCCAAGTGCAAGAAAGTGTAATCAGACTCTCGTTTACAGAAATTGAATCTGAGTCACAGCAAGGTCCTGCAGTTCCCCATGAACTCACCCTGCCTGGAAATGCCCAGCATCATTGGTGAGCAAACGTGAACTCCGGCCAGCCCGGCAGAAGCACTTTGTTTTCCACCGGGCGGTGACGCCAGATCCCCATCGCTTCCGACAAAGGCCCGTGTGTCATCGGTTGCGTCCGCCGCCCCGCCGGAGCCCGGGTGCCGCGCAGCCCACTTCCCGGCGGGCCGCTCGGGGACTCTGGGGACAGCGCGAGTGCGCAGCGCCCCCTGCCGGGCGCCGGGGTGGAAGGCGGGAACGGGGCTTCTCCCCTGCCAGGCCTGGTTACAAGAATAAAAACCCTAGCAGAAATACAGACGGTTCCTCCAAACCAGCCCTCCCGTGGGAAGGGGGCCGAGAGGCTGAGGGAGGGGAAGTAAAAAGAATTGAGATGTGTTATGCACATGTCCCAACTCCCCACGAGGAATGTGCTCATTATGTACCGCAAACGTGCACTAACAAAAATACGACAAAGAAAATTACAAAAAAAACCCCAACCCTTATTTCTTTAAGGTTTCACTTCTATATAGTTTGTAATGAAATTTTTATTTAAGCAGTATGTAAGTTTAACACCACTGCCCGGCAGCGTGGAGGCGTCTGCCGAAGTTCTAGGAATACCAGGCCGCAGAGGAGATGGTTCTAGGTTTTCCTGGCTACTGGATAAGAAAAACTGCAGCATCCGGAGGGCTTCCTTGCACCCGCACGGTCCGAGGCCTTCACCCCGGTTTTCTCCACGTAATCCTTGCAGTGCTCTGTGAGATCTACACTGTGAGCAGCCCTGCTTTGCCCACAGGAAACTGAGGAAACTGAGGCAGAGGCAGCTGCCTGAAATTAGACAGCACAGGGGTAAGGGAGGACTCATACTCAGGTCTTTGGGGCCCAAAGACTGTGCTTCTAATGTGCGCCCTGGCAGAATTTGAACTTTCAAGGGTATCTTTTCCTATTTATTTCAGGGCCAAACTGACTCATGGCCACTGGACCACACCCCTCACTCCTGCGGAGCCTGGGGGTGGCGGCAGGGTTGGAGGAGAGCGGAGCCCCGGAGCCCCGTTGCACTTTGTTTTGTAAGCCACGATGTCAGACTGGGAAATGGTTGGGACACATAGTTCTCGGTCAGAGGTCAGGGGACAGGCCGAACTCCAAGGGCACAAACAAACAAGGGTGCTCTGGGCACAGAGGCCGTGGGCCTGCTGGGACCCACAGGCTCGCAGATCCGTGGGAAGGGACCAGACTGTGAGGGGAGCTGGGGCGGGTGTGGGAAGCGCTGACTGACTCGGCTTCCAGTCCTGCCACATGCCGGCTAGGGACAGTGGGGAGGAGGAATCCACACTGCAAAGGGGCCCTGCGGTACAGAAGCAGGAGGCGGACTGTGGAGATGGGGAGGGAAAGGGAGGAGAGGGGGTAGGAAGGGAGGGAGACGCGGGGTGTGCAGGTACCAACTCCCGACAGTGAGCATATTTATGACGTACCACAACCATACTAACATACGAATAAAAAATTTTTTCAACTAGGAGCTACCCAGTAAGAAAGGGGCATTCCAGGGCTGTGCAGATGTTGAGCTTTGTGGTTATCAGTTCCTCAGCATAAAGAAAACAACTATTATTTTCACTAACTCTAGGGTGCCCTTCCCGTAAGACATGGCAGAGGGACACTATGCCTGCTGTCTGTCCTGTGGCGAAAGCTTCCGGACAGGGGGACACAGTCTGAAGATCCTGTGAGGCAGTCTGACCTCGCTGGGTGATCAGAGTGACATATTTCATCAAAACCTTCCTACACAGCCCCAGTTCACTTCCTTGAACACCATAAGACAGAAAAAAAATTAAATTAAAAACCACTACCAGGTGTAGGGCTGATGGGGCACCCTGGACAGCTGACAGCAAGAGGGAATCCTGTGCCTCCCGTCCTTCCTGAAGGAGGGAACCTGAGACCCAGCAGGCGAGGTCCCTGGCCCAGCCTCACGGCTGTCCAGGGTGCAAGCAGGCATGTGGAGGCTGGCACCGGCTTCCACACAAAGGCCCTTTGTCTGGGAGGTGCTGGCGGACACACGCTCTGCTGTTCCTACAGTAATGTTTTCCCCTGAGTGCTATCAACTCCTGGAAAGCTATTTTCATGAACGAATTTTCCAACAGCCTATAGAGTAAGAGAAATCTGTCAGCAACATGAACATCCATGGTCAGGGCAATGGCCCAGTGCAGAATCGAGCACGCCCTGACATTCATGGGTGTTTATAACCATGCCGAGTGCCCACCTGGTGACATAAGGGAGGCCTGTGTCATCTCACCTGCGAGAAATAGATAAAGCAGCTGTGCACAGAAGTGCACTGTGGTAGGAACTGACAGCCTAAAAGATAAGTGGTGAAACTACTCATTGTGATGTCAAAATGGTAGATATCGATCTTATATGTTTGTCAGAACCCACACCTGTACAACGTACAAAGTAAACCTTAACACAGGCAACAGACTGTAGCTAATAACAGCAAATCCATACTTCTTCATTAGTTGTAACAAATGTGCTACTCTCCCTTAAATTTTACCACACAGCAAAAATTGTTCTCAAAAATGAAGTCTATTAATTTTTTTACCTAAGTAAAAATAACCAGAGGGAAATAAATGAAAATGCTAATTGTACTGTTTTTGAAAGGTAGGACAGTGACTGCTTCTCTCTTCTTTACTGTTCTCATTTTCTACTTTCTACTTTTATTTATGTATCGCCATCAGCCATCAGTTAAACCCATGGAAAGTTTTAAAACATTGTGTGGCTGACTCTTCTATGGGCCAGGAACAACATTGGCTCAAAGTCAGTGGCCTACTTCCCTAAATGGAGTAGGAACTTAGTAAGTTTTGCAAATAAAGGAAAAGCACCTGTAAGCATGTCTTCGGCTCTGCCATCGCAGAGACTGCACACTTGTTGCCTAATGGCCCAGGAGAGGACAGCAGGTTAAAGTAATGACTGGGAGCCAAGCAACAGAGCAGAAGGCTGGGTCACTGGAAATTGCAACTGGCTCCTTAAATCGCTAGAGGCCTGTGTGGGCACCTTGAGAAATGTCTATTAAATGGCATCAAAGGGTAGAGTGGCAGGCACTGATATAAGAGAGATTCGGGGTGCTGTGTAGTCAGGCACAAAGCATGAGTAAGGGTCTAGTCCAGGGTGTGAGCTTGGCTTGAGAACTGGGGGCAAAAAACCAAATTAATGTTGAAGAAGAGGAGGAGAAGGGGGAGAAGGAAGAAGAAGGACTAGGCAGGCTCCATGCCAGGGAGGACAGGCAGTGGCAGCAGCGGAAGCCTCAGGGCTCAGCCCCTCCCAGGGATCACAGGCCACGGTCAGGCTCCCTGGAATGAGCCACTGGACGGCTGTGCCCAGCGGGCTCCTGTGCCCCCGACTGCTCCAGCATCTTCACTACAAAATGCTGTGGAGCCTTGTTCCTACCTCCAAGCCCGCCCCCTCTCCCTCCCAGGGCATGCAGTGCTTTGAAATAAATCCTTTTCTGCTTAAAACCAGGAACACTGATGGATGGTCACACACTCAGGGGCTCGTTCTAGAGGCCATGCTCTGCCAGGAAGGAGCAGGAAGGAGCAGGAGGCGAGAGGAAGGCTCCAGGCCCTCATTTCCAGGTCCACTTTAACAGTCTCATTTTTGTTTTTAATTCTCTGAGCCTCTGTAAAAAACAATTCCTCTGGGAAAACAGTTCTGTTCCTAAAATGCCCATTTGAAAATGGCTACTTTTACATATAAAAAGATAATCCCTGGAATGGATTATTTGATGTGGGAGAAAATGAAAGAGAAATGGTCACGTAACTGTCCCGATGAGTCATCGCCACGAACTCCCCTGGAGGTCCCTCCTAGTTAGGATTTGCTTTGATGGAAGAGTAAAACAAGACACCGGGGTAGCGGTGGTAACAAAGGCTGCCCCTCGACCTAATCCAGACCTGGTTATCTGGAAGGTGTGGGCAGTGTCCACTGCCTTTCCTTGAAGTTTGCTCTGAGCACCTTTCAGTTCCCTACAAGGCCGGCAGCCTAGCAGCCACACCAGGGCAAAGGCTGGTGAGGGTGACAGGGTCTTGACCCGGGACCCAGCCTCAGCCCCGGGAAAGAGCCTTCCACAGTAAACTTGGACCAGCCCATGGAGGGACCACGAGCATCCCCTGACCCAGTCACCTTGAACTCTGGGGTGCCTTGGGGACAAGGGACGCGTGTGAGAGCACACACCCATTCGTGCACACATGTCCGAGAGACGATTTCTGAATCTGAAATGTGCGAGGAGCCACAAACTCTTGTTCAGGGACCGGTTACAGCGGTTACGGCAGAGCAACGACATGAACTGAAGAAATAAGACCACAGTTAAGCTAGAGGACCAGCAGTTAATGGAGTAACGAAGGGAGAAGCCGAGTGCCAGGAGGGAGCCCCGTTTCGTCGGCTACTTTGTATGAATTCCCATCCCCTCCATTTCATGCAGACAGAATTTTCCTCTTATGGATTTGTGGAAATGAAACCAACCATCCCAACCATGGACCACTTAAGAGAAGATTAAGTTTCAGACAATTCTAATTTTACCAAGATACTGGTGACCTGTTTTTCCCTTCTTCATCATTTGTTTGTTTTACATGTGTGATTGTTCCTCCGAAGTATTTTCAGTGTGGGTTTTTGTGGTAAACCTTCTATGAGGGGAAATCCTCCCATTTGAATGTGGTCGGAATATGAGATTGTAAATCTGTTAATTACATCCTGCACTCGGTGGGGAAGACCCCTGGCAACTGACCACCTGTTCTTTTCCAAAATGATTGCTTTTTCTCTTGGAGTTTTACACTTTTTGTCTGTGATGCTCCTAATTTTTTTAGTATGTCTAGGAGTGGGTTTTTCTTCTTCTCCCCGTGGGGTATGCTACAGGCCCAGTTAAATAATAATTTCCTATGTTCCTTAATTCTGGGAAAAGTCCCTCTATCATTTCTTCATGTACTTCCTGCTCTGTTTTATCTGGGAATTCTATTATCTGGGGGATGGTAATGTCTAACCTCCTTACAACTTAGCTCTCCTTTTATATTTTCATCTCTTTATCTTTTTCTACTCTTTCTTAAAAAAAATTCCTTTAAGTTTGTCTTCCCACTTACCAATTCATTCTTCCGCTTACTTATCCTATGTCCATCATATATTATGTCTTTTATTTCAGTTACCTTATTTTAAGAACTAATATTTCCACTGGGTTCTTTATATAATTTTTTATTCTTGCTCAAAATTGCTAATATATTCTTTTCTCTTAATAGAGTCTCTATTTTTGCTTCTGATAGTATGTAGCGTGCAGCTTTGATTTCCTTTTATTATAATTCTTCTCCTCAGGTGTTGAGCTTTCCCATTTTGTGAGCTCAAGGATAGGAGGAACACAACTGCCATGCATCGGGAAGGAAGGGGTAACAGCCCCCAGTAGTAGAACCACATCTGCATTCTTGTTCGCTGTCACCCCACTCACAGCTTCTCGGGTCAGAATTCACCCCTAAGCTCAGGGAGGAGAGAAGGGGAGCAGATGGTTTGTTGCTGGTTTCTAAGTCCATGTTTCCTTCCTGAGCCTCTTCAGTGTTGTTTTGATGGAAGGAGCTTCAACCGTGTCAACTGGACAACTGGCTGGAAGTGGCGCTTCTAAATAAATGATTAATTCTTTTTAATTCAAGGAGAATTGGAAGAGGAATAGCTTACATGTAAAGCAGAGCCATGCCCCGCCCTGTTCAGTCCCTCTGAGTGACCCTGCCATCTGTACCATGGAGTCTCCCAAAGTCCTCCACTGACCTGCAGAAATAGACTTTCTCCCCACAGGCAGGAGCCCTGAGTCCCTGACCTCGGAGTCCCCATCAATTTCTATGTCTGATGCTTCTGCAGAACTTAGGGGCTGACTCAGAATCACCTGAGACATTTCCTGAACAGCCAGTTCAAAACCCGTGCCACCGTGGCCCAGGAGGAGGAAGGTTGTGAGTATCAGCAGCCCCTGGGCTGCAGGGAGGGGGTATTGGATGCTACCCCTGTAGCAGTGATTGGCCAGCTGGGCAAACACAGGACCCAGAGCTTCAGATTACACAGAGCAGCAGGTCTGGGAAGCAATATAGCCTCGTTTGATATCACTTACTAAGAAATGTCCTTCCTCTAAGAGGCAAAAGCCCACACTTTGCTATGCTAGGAGTCTGATATCCATTAGGGCTTATGGCTAGATGTCCCCCAAAGCCTCCCTGCTCGTAGGCAGGGCCTGGATTATGGGGGCGTTATATTGATTTGCAGTTAGGAGGTGGGGTCTGGAGGGAAGAGACGGGTCAATGGGGGCCTGAGCTGGAAAGGGATATCTCTGCTTCCAGGCCTCCGTGACATGCGCAGCTTCCTCCACCAGGCCCCTGAGCCCTGCATGCTGCCTTGGAGCTCGAGGGGCTGAAGCTTGAGCCAAAATAAACCTCGCTTAGGTACTGTGTCTCACTGACAAAATGTGCCAGGCCAAGGCTGACTGCCTGTGTGCACGTGGAGGGGCCCAAGCTCGGCTTTTGGAACACTCATCGGCCAACAAACTGCCTTTAACCCTGTTTCCTTAAAGAGCTCAGAATTATGATTTGCAAACACCCAGAAGTTAGGATCAGAATGAATAACCTTCAAATTTCAAAGTTTCTGACCCTGAACTTAGACCTGGATATGCCAGCCTCTTCCACCCAGGATACCACATCATTGCTTACAAACTTCTATTTCTGAGGCTTGATATATTATACTCATGCATACTTTCATAGAGGTATAATTAAATACACAAGATGCCAGTGGGTGAATACATAATAGCTATCACATCTCAGTGTTTACCGTGTGTACAGCACTATTCTAAGTTACTTGCATAACTTATTTAGGTTTGTCAAATAAAATAAAGACACCAAACGGGAGTCGCACAGAACACACCGGGTTGGCCCACTGCAGACAGGCAGGTTTGCGGACACCCTACCGAGGTCGTGGGTCGTGTGGAACATGCCAAATCAGCCCGCCCCCCAGCAGCAATCCACTGGACACCACCCCCCCGCCGGCCCTGCTCCTCTGTACAGCCACCTGGTTCCACACTACAAAGACGCAGAGGACACTGGACCATCAGACCATGGTACTGAGTCCCACTGCTCCCGGCCCAGAGGTAGGGGCTTCTGAGCTGCTGTCCTACTGCACCTGGTCCAGAGGAAGGGGCTTCCTGGCCACCATCCTTTCCGCTGCTCCCAGCCCAGAGGAAGGGGCTTCTGGGCCACCATCCCTACTGCTGCTCCCTGCCCCTGTCCCACCTCACCCAGCTCAGAGGAGGTGATCCTTATGGGTGCCAACAGCACCCACCCATCCCCCCAATCAAAATGAGAAAACTCGTAAATAAGTCTCAAAACCAGACTTCCAGATCACCTACAGCAACCCCAAAGGGAAATGAGATGGACCACTCTGATACGCAACCACCTGGACCCGCTGAACTGGCAACAAAAGGGGATCTGAAAAAAATGAAATCAGAAATAATTTCTCAGATAACAGGAGAGATTGTGCTCCTAGTGCAAGACATGATTAACAAATCTAGAGAGGAACTGAGGAACATGATGGAATCCCAACATAGGAAACAAATGGAATCCATAAAAGAGATGCAAATAGATTTCCAGGAGATGAAAAATTCCACTGACAGTCTACAGAGCAGAATGAGCCAATGTGAGGACAGAATTTCAGATATAGAAGATAAGATTGTAATTAATGACCAGGAAAAGAAAAATTGCTTCAAAATTATAAGGGAACGTGAGAAATCAATCCAGCAGCTGCTAGACGATCCAAAGAAGAATATCATAAGACTGATTGGAGTCAATGAAGAAACAGGAGGGAGTGCAGATGACATAAAAAAAAAACTCTTCACAGAAGTAATGGCAGAAAACTTCCCAAGCAGGGGGAAAGAACTTGCCATACAGGTAAGTGAGGCATATAGGACTCCAAACAGCCTTGATCAAAAAAAAATCTACACATAGGCATATAATTGTTAAGATTCCAGAAACTCGACAGAAGAACAAAGTTCTACAAGCAGTTAGAGAAAATAAACAAAAACCAATTACAAAGGAAAGCCCATCAGAATCACAGCAGACTTCTCAACACAAACCATCAAGGCAAGAAGAGCTTGGAGTGACATATTCCAAGCCCTAA
>NW_004624743.1:14435266-14472335 GCF_000247695.1 Heterocephalus glaber | reverse complement strand
AAAAATAAGAACCAAGATGCATCATGTAAAGGCACAATTCCCAATGAGAAATGTAATTGTGTTGTATACCTACAATGTACCAATAAAAGAATTTAACAACAACAAAAAAGACACCAAAGCTAATAAATAAATGAAAGCCATGGAAAGGTGGATGAATGGATGGGTAGGTAGAGGATAACAGACTACACAGATATATAGAAATTAAAAGCTTGTGGTGGCTCATGTCTGTAATCCTAGCACTCTGAGAGGCTGAGGCAGGAGAATTGCAAGTTCTAGTCCAGCCTGAAAAATTTAGTAAGACTCTGTTTCAAAAATAAAAAATAAACATAAAAAAAGAAGCTAGGCACACTAATGCATGCCTGTAATCCCAGCACTTGGGAGGCTGAAGCAGGAGAATCCCTGTGAGTCAGATGCCAGACTGGGCTACATAATCAGTTCAAGGCCAGGCTGAACTACAAAGCTGTCTCAAAAAAATAAAATGAATAAATAAAATAAAAATTAAACAGAGCTAGGAGTGTAGCTGAATGCAAAAGCCTGGGTTCAATTCCCACGACCACAAAAATAAAAATCAAAAGCTTAGTCTAGAGTTTATTAATTTGCCATACATGGGGCCACAGGCTCGTGGAGAAATTCACCAAGGTAAGTAATAGCTCTCTGGCAGGGAAAAGTCGGGGTTGTCACAGTACTAGACAGGAGAGGCTCATGTGGTTAATTGCTAACTAAGGATCCAAATCCAGTTCTCTGGAAAGGACGGAATGAGTCTGCAGATCTAACCACGGTTGGGTATTGCTCACTCTTCAGGAAAGAATCTTCAGTTCTATCCAGAGTCTAGCATCCCGTGGGCACTGCAAGTTCATGGTCCTTTACCAGCATCTGCTGGTTAGAGCTGGACTTAAGACACACAGTAGTCAGCTCTGATCTCTCCTTAGCAAGACTGCTGGATGCAGAAGATCTTCCTCCCCATTCCTCACAACATCCTCTCCTGGAGTGCAGTTATCACCACTCTCATTGTACAGACCTGGACTCTGTCACTTAGAGATGTTAAGTAATTTGCCCAATGTCAGACTAGGATTCAAACTTGGGGGGTGAGACTCCACATTCTAACACCTTTCCTCAGCCAGCAAGCACAGATGTGAAACCAATCATGTGTTGCCTGTGTAAAATAATTCAAGTTATTGAAATTATATTTATACAATTATTTTTAATTTCTCTTAAATGAACAAATACTTCCCAAAGTACTCGATTGGTAGGTACTACAACTAGTTAAGCACTCAATTTAACTTGCATCTGACTTTAACTTTTGTGAACTGCTTTGTAAATTTAGTTCTCTGTCCTCTTCTGTGATCGGAATCAAGTCTGTCTCTCCACCATCATCCGCGCTGTGCCAACACCATCCTGAAGCTGGGGGTGCAGTTTCTCTTTGTAAAGGCTCTCATTCTCCTCGCCTTCATCCTCATCTTATTACTTCCACATCCCTTTGAAACTTTTCTAATTGGAGAGAAAGGAAAGCCTTCTAATTGGATATTAATTCACTCGCTCACCGTCTTTCCCTCCCCTCATAGCTTCAGACTATTGGAAAGCTATCACCTTGACCTTCTGCAAAAGTAAAATGTCTCCTAGAGTTAGAGAAGTTAGTCATGGTGACATACTGGGAGGTCCGTAACCAGCGTCTTCTCATATTTTAGGGAAATTTAATTTTTTGAAAGGGACAACATCTGAGAAGCCCGATGACTAAGAAAGTTGATCAAACTGTAAATGGAACGCGGGTTTTAGTTACAATGGCACAGAACCCAAAGCAATGGAATATGAGTTTCATGAGATCAGTATACACTGATACAAAGACAATTCCAAAAAAGTCCTCAAATTGACTCAATTCACTATAGTACCATTACAGGGGTGAAAGGCCTGCCGCCCCACACACCATTTCTTTCATGCTAATTATTTTTAAATGTTTGTTGAAAAACTCAGTATAACCATAGTCTACTAAGTTGTACCTCATGTGTACCCTGAATCTGAATATACTAACACACAACTTCATGATTTCCCTTGCTGCCAACTCTAAGGGTTATAAATCTAAACATAGGCACCAGAATAAGATTTCATAAGAAAGAGTTCCATGGCGAAGAAAATGCTAAGTATCGGACTGGACTTTTCACAACACCAAGATTCAGCATTTTGAAAAGACATTCTGACAGTCTGAATTGCTTTTCAGCAGCGAGTGCCCACTGAAATGGCCACATAACTTCTAATTTCTTTTGTAAACGTTAGCGATCATTAACAGACTGGTGTTAAGGATCTTATCATCGAGAAATCTAATAATTTGTGTTTAGTACAATAACACTGACATTCTTTGGGAATCATTAATAAAGTAAGCAAAAAACATATCCTGTTTAGTTTTTCTTTGAACCATACTTGAATGGAATTGCTTTTATTGATAGGAGACGCGAGATTTACCTATCGACCCTTCAGTGGAGTTAACACACTCATCCTATGCACTGCTCTCCGTTTCCACTAGGTGGAGCTCCAACCACATCTGTACCTGCCCTTCGAGCCTGGTTCAGAGAGTCCTAAGCAGGCTTCAATGTGAATTATCTTCCTACATCCCGTAAGATCTTCATAGGCCCCAGAGATAAGATGACAGTGGAAGGACACTCTATTCAGGGAAGGAGAACTCCACCTGTAGAGGCAAGAAAATCACTAAGGCAGGTGAGGTACTAATGGCTGCCCCAGGCTTCCCCTCCTGGAGCTGTCAACAGTAAGTTAATCGCTCACTCTAGGGGCTGCCCTAGCGATGCTGGACAGCGAGGCCGTGAGCAGGTCATCCAGATACCTCCCAAGACATCCAGCTACCACGGAAGAGGAGATCTGGAGGAGGACCTTGAGCAGGGCCTGCGGTCTGCCTTGGCCCGCTGTGCCCTGTAGCGCCCTCCCTCCCAGATTTCACTTGCTCTGAGCCAGCAGGGACGGGACGTCCCCCAGGTGACTAACATCCAGATTCTCTCCTGCTTCCTGGAGTTCCTTCAGTTACATTCTGCTTCCCAAATAAGTTCCGAGCCACTTCCCAAGGAAACCCACGGATGTTTTAAGCGTCAAAGACAAGTCTCTGTGTCTAAATCAGTTCACAAACGTAGGCCAGGATGTGTGACTTACAAGGACTCAGCAGCACAGGAAAGGAAGCAGTTTGCAAGGGCCAGGCTATTGAAAAGCCTCATGGAGAGCAGGCGCTTGGTGTTTGCAACTGGAAAACATCGGGGAGAGGATCTGGCTGGGCTCTGAAGATTCCTCCAAGTTCTAGACAGTCATGACGGTACCTTGGGAGCCACCTGGATGACAGTCAAGGGGGATTCCCAGCCTACCGCCCCCACTTCAACCAAGCAGCTCCAGATTGATAGTTTATTTTGTTGAGGTTCTGTGTAAGCTTTGTCTGAACAAAGAATCCTTTTTCTTTGTCCTAAAGTCAAAACCACTGATATTTGGACAATATCCTCCTATAGCTGAGGTCATTAAAGCATGTGGGGAACTTTCCCAAGGTCACACAAGACTTGAACTGAACCCTAAATGCTTAAATGTAGGGAACATTTTGGATTTGCTGTAGAAGGGAGAACAGGTTGAGCCCAGGGAAACGAGAACACCACACCTCCTCCTGGCCCACAGGGTAGAAAAGTGTATTTGCCAAATGCTACGAACCCAAAGACAGTGTACATGTACTCCCCTGGTTCCATTTAGAAAGATATATTCTCTTACCAGAGAAACAGACATGCAGTGCATATCTAATACCTATTAAACTCCAAACACATACTGATAGGACTCAAAAAGTCTGTCCTGGCAAATTAATTTCTTCCCCATCTTTTAGAGCTACTTTACTACCGTTTCTTAAAAGGGCTCCAAGGGGCCGGGGATTTAGCTCAGTGGGGCCACACCTGCCTTGCAAACACAAAGTCCTGAGTTCAATCCCCCGTACTGTCCAAAAAAAAAAAAAAAAAAAGCCTCCAGGACAAATAAGAAAAAGCAGGACTGTCATGGAGCTTCTAATCCAGGCCTAGCAGTGAATATACTGGCAAACAGCAGATTATGTATAACTCCCATCTCTTGGTAAAATGTTGACTATTTCTCACTAATTCCTGTTTCCTCCTTATTTTTTTTAAAAATGTGAAATTAACTTGAGACTAGCTTCAAGGGCTAAGGGTCAACACAGAGACTAACTCTTAAATAGAAGAGGCGGGGAAATCTATGCGGAAGTCTCAGAGAGAAGGACGCCATTGCTTTTCCACTGTGCTAGTGAAGAGGAAACAGGAGGTGTCCCCACAGTTTGCTGCTGTGAAGACTGGATGAAAGAAGGCCACCTCAAACCCACTTAAGCACAAGGGTGAATCTGCAAGGCAGGCGAGGCCCAGCCCGGGGGGGGGGCGGGTCCCAGCCGCGGGGGCGGGGGCGGGAGGAGGGCACAAATGAAGGGTCCAGGAAGCCGTCTTTCCCATCCCTGCTTTATTTGGCTTTGGCTTCATCCTTACCCAGGCTTTCTTGACAGAAGGCAAAACCCCACCTGTTGCAAGCAGACAAATTCAAAGCCCTCCAGCAAGAGCCCCCCTGGGCCAGGAGCCTTCAAAGGCTCAGGAAGGCTAGGTATTTGTGAAGACCAGAAGGGCGGCTGATTCCAATCTCGCTGTCTGACCCCACACACACATAGACACGCCTCCCTCCAGACTGACTTCATCTTGGAGTCGATCGTGCGTTCAGTAAAAGGGACAGAATTGCCACAGAAGAGGTGACGATGGGGATTTTCAGCAGGTCTCACCCCAGCTGATACGGAGCCAGAACCACGCAGTTGAGTGTTTCCCAATCGTATTGAATCCAGCCCCTTCTAAGTGCAAAATTCTGACAACACATCAACCACCGCTACTCACTACCACACACTGGTGAATGCTGGCCAGACCGCAGCCCTGCACGCCCAGCTAGGGGTCCCCCAGCACTTCCCAAGAGCACCTCTCGCACCCCCACAGTTGAATATAACCCAGCAGGGCCTCATCCATCTGATTATGGTGCACTAAAACTCCACCAGGCAAAGAAGAAAAAGAAATGGAGATTACATGATTGTTTTTCTCATTTTTTAAAAATGCAAACCTCCCTCCCAACTGATTTCTTCATCTTAGAATTGATTGTCGTTTCAGTAATAGGACCAGAATTAGCACAGATGAGTAACAGCCAGGCGTGTCGCTGTGTGGCAGAATGAAGCCCTGCATGCATGTCCGTGGCATTGCTATCAGTGGGCAGCTCCTACCACTTATCTCAAACTTCAGCAGCTGTCTACACACCACCCACCCACTGATTCCCCCTAAGGGGAATCATTTGCTTCGTAGGTCCTGAAAGAATGGGAAGCACTTGGTTTTGTAATCCGTGAACATGGATCCGGTGCTGAAGACACAAAAGCCAACTGGGCAGCATTTCTGCCCTGGCCTGTTGGGAGAGGAGCATGGTGACAAGGCAAGGAACAAACACAACACGCTTACAGGCAGAACCGGGTATGATGTCCGAAGAAGGAGCCCTGCTCGGCCCAGGTAAACAGCAGCAGGCCGGAAGATAGGCTCCTAATGGAGAAGAAGATAAACACAATCACAGACACCATGTGGTTACTGAGAGGACCTGCCTTCTAACGCATGCAACACACCCTCTGCGGATTCCCAGAAATAACTGGAAGGTCTTTGCAAAGAATACAGATCTCTACTGAAGGATTCGGAGAAAAAATAATAAGGTGCTATATTTTTGTTCACAAACAATAAGTTACAGTCAGCCTTTGGCCTCTGGGAGGCCTCTACACTTTGGCCTCTACACTCATGAACTCAACCAACCACAGATCAAAAATCTTCAGAAATAAATTGCACCTGAACTAAACACATACAGACTTTCTTCTTATTATTCCTTAATAAATACAATATGTAATTATTTACCTAGCACTTACATCGTATTAGGTATCATAAGTAATCTAGAGATTATTTAAATTATGCAAGAGGGTGTGCTTGGGTTATATGTAAATACTATGTCATTTTGTGTAAGAGATTGGGTATCCAAGGATTTTGTTATCGGGCGGGTCCTGGAAACAATCCCCAGATTCCAAGTGACTGCTGTGTATTTGATTCAGTGGGATTCTATGAAGAGCTTTCAGGTCATGATAGAGGAAAGATGTTTCTCTGCTTACAGCTCTCAAGCAGACACACTGGGGAAGGTTTGTCAGGGTGTTTCTGGGATTCTGCCAAGAAGCAAAACTGAAATGTTGACCCTTGAGATCTTTTTAGGGTCACCCTCAAATCCCCATTGCCTTGACTGGAGAAGCCCCAGGGTTCCCCAGTATTAACTCCCCAGGATGGAATCTCTCCTGGTCCTCTGACTTCAAACTCCTGAGTATCTCTCAGCTGCCTCTGCAACGCCAGTTGTCCAAGCCAACACACTGGCCCAAGGACATTCATTGTTGCTTCACTGCTGGACTGGAAACTGATTCTAAGTGTTATGGTACATTCCTGAAATGGAATGTTAGGTAGCAGTATAAAGAAGGGCTAGAGCTACATCTATCCAAAGTAAATAATGGTAGCAAATGTGATACTATTTAAAGAAAAAATACTCCAAAAGTATCTCCAGAAAGACACACAAGAAACCAATAACTGTGGTTGCAACTGGAGAGAAGAACTAAGGCTAAAGTCAACAATAGGAGGAAGTACGTGTTTGCATATTTTTTTGAACAATGAGCCATAGTTACTTTAAAAGCATTTCTGATGAGAAGGGTGGTGGGAGTTGCCCATTGATAGCAATGCCACTCCCCCAGGTGCATTGGACAAGTATTCTCGAGGAGGAAGACGAAACCTTATAGCTAAACCTCACAGGCTGAAGAGATTTCCAGTGCTAAAGCCGCTTCTTGAACACCTGCTACCAAGTGCTCCAGTCCCGCCTTCCCACACCGGGCACCTTCCACTCCGTGGAGTCTTTTCAGATGTCCTCATTTCTCCACACACCAAACTTATACCCTACACCGGTCCTCAATGATCTGCCACTAAGCCAACAAGCAGGCCCTACATATGGTGTGAATCACCCTGCTACTCTGGAGCGCAAGAACTGCCACATTTAATTTCTCTAAAGAAAATTGAGACTAGTTTGGTCCCCAGTCGCCTTACCCCTGCTCTTCCCTTGGGATGGTAAGAGAACTTTAGAGTCCTAGTGTTTCCACCATCCAGAAGCACTACACGGGGGCGGGCGGTGGGTGCATCACAGTAGCTGGTGACTCCCAAGTGCGGCTACCTCCAGTCAGTGAAGTCCTTGATCCTTTTTCTCTGGGTTCCCCAGTTTGGGGACTTCCATGCTCATCCCCAGGTAGCCACAGCCTTGTTTCGGTCTTCAGCCCGGATACACCTGGGCTCAGGTGCTGAGCTGTGAGAGGCGCTCATGCTCCTGATGCTCCACACCTGCCATCCTCTTGGCCTCTCTGACTGCTCTCTTCCTCTCCCCATAGCCCAGGGTCCATCTTCTGCCACTCTGCAGCTGCTCTTCACATTTCAAAACCAGTATTGCTATTCTGAAGAACAGAAGAGCTCAACACCCTGCCCATTTTCTACCCAAGTCGAGGGGACCCAGAAATGGAACACCAGGCTTGGTCTGTTCTTTGAAGGAGAAGTTAAATGCATGGCAAAAAAATTTCACTTAAGAATTATCAACCCAACACTTCATCGCCTCAGTAAAGCTTTGAGCTTTACGTGTGACAGAAACACACTTCTCAGAAATAAGTGATAATATCCCCAGAGGGAGTGTTAAAGACAAAGCTACTCAGGGCCCCTTGTTAAGGCACAGTGAGGAAGATCTCTCACAGGACCATTGCGCTAGGTATGGGACCATAGCAACAGGGTCTTGCCTTGGTGGGGAGAAACTGGGTTCGCTCCAAATGCAGCATGAGCAGTGGGTGCGGAACTCAATAGGGCCAACAAATGGCAGGTAAAAAAGTACTGAGGAAGCTTCAGGGGTTGAGGAGGATTCCAGCTTCACTGGAATCAACCTAAAGGGAATCTTAGTGAGGACAGACCAGGGTGATGAGACATCACCGAGGGGATGGTGGAGGATGAGATCCCTCCCTGATCACATGTCAGGGACAATCGGATTACGAGAGCGGTCAGGTATCAGAGATGGGGAGAGGTCTTGCTAAACTGACTTTCAGGATTCTTCACAAAAAGCACAGAGTTGGGCCTAGCAGAAGGGTCAGAAGCCTCACTAAAGTTTGCCCAAGCAAAGAGTCTTGGTCAGGAGGCAAAGGCAGGGGTCCCTGAGAGCTCTGTCCCTGGATTAAATGTCAGAGGAGAGCAATACTGATGGTCAGCCAGCACCTCACAGGATGGGTAGGCTTCCTAAGGCTTGGCAGCTCGAGGACCAAGTGAATCCCCTGGCTCCCCACAAAGACAAGAAGACCACCCTTGAGAGGGTTTCCTCTGAGGAGGGAAGTCTTAGGTGGAAGCTTAAATCTAAGCAGATTCCAGGGCTTTAACTTAACTGGTCCAAGGTTGGGGGGCCGAGGCTGGTATTCTGAAAGCTTCCCAGGAGAGTTTTGTGGTGAGATAGGATCAAAACTGATTATGTAAAGGCCTAAGATTTTAAACGTCCTCTGTGCTATGGGTTGATTTGGCGCAGGCCCCCTTTTCTGAAGACAAACACACAGTTACGGATTCTCAGTCTCAGTGCTCTCCACAATCATTAGGCCAACTGAAACCTAAGTCCCCTCCTCATTTTTAGGGACTTTCCTCCCCCTGGGTGTCTCTTATGCTACTCTGCACGTTGGAAATTGAGTCCCCCAGTAACCCCCTCGAGTTGTTAGGGAGGGAGGGTGGCTGCCACCATCATAATCAGCTGAGACCTATTGTCTTGGGAGCCAGATGGGATGTGGGGAAGCAGGGCAGCTATAATGTGCACCACAGGGGAAGACTTAGGGTCCACCATGCTTGTTCAGACAACATAAACAGTACTTTAGGGTGCTAGGCCATCCTCTATGAGATAAATGGATGTAATATTGACTCCCAGTATCAAAAAACAAAAATTACAAAAGTTAGGTTAAGACCTAGTACTCTCACTTCAAGACAGGTGTAACTGATCTTCTAGACATTCAACAATTGAGGCTTAGAGAGCTAAAATAGATAAAAGGGGTAAGAGGACAGCCAATATTTAGGCCCTTGCCATCCAAGGTTAGCCAGGACCCAGGGCATAATGGGACACCTCTGAGAATACAACTCTGGTGAGTCACCCAGCCTCTAAGAAGGGGGATTGTTGGACCCCAGAGGACAGGGATCAAACAATATGAACTGCTAAAGGAAGGTCACTAG
The DNA here is from genome assembly GCF_000247695.1 of Heterocephalus glaber. The sequence continues at coordinate 14,462,991 of NW_004624743.1, read as the reverse complement.
AAAGGGAATGTCTCCATCCTACCAAAAAAAGCCACTGCTCACAAGATATTGGCCCATCCTGGCAGATGACACAACTGGTGAAAATCTGAGGGCACCAAAAGGCTCCTCATGTGTCCCCAAAAAGTAAGCCCTGAAGCCTTAACAGGCCTTAATGGAAAAAAAGAGGTTAATTTTAATTACCTACTTGGTCTGAAAAACCCAAGAGAAAAGTATAGCCACAGAGTAAAACAGTTCATGACATAAAAAATACTTAATAACATTAAAAGGAATTTTTGCCTATTCCTCCTTGTTTTGTTTTGTTTGTTTTTGGTACCAGGGATCAAACTTGGGACCTTGCGCTTGCAAGGCAGGCGCTGGAACCACCACTGAGCTAAATCCCCGGCCCTGCCTATTCCTCCTTAACATTAAGGAGGACAAAGTTTTTCATGGGGGAATGGCAATCACGACCGGGAGAGAGATCACCATGGGAACAGAGACAGGCAGAATCCTGGGCCCTTCCCTGCTACTCATTAAAGCATGATTTGTGCTTCCTTCTGTAGTGAGTGGTCAGGGACTCAAAAGCCAATTTTGCTAAAAACCACGACTTTTCACTTAGACTTAGAGATTCCCAATAGTTAACAAAAACCAGAACAAAGCTTAACTTTCACTTCGTTGCTGTAAATCTTGAGCCAAACCCTGGGTCCATCCCTTCGCAGCACTGCATATGGGTACACTGATCTTTCAGGGAGAGCCTGTTCAGGAGCTGACCAGGCAGGGTTGGTCCGGCCTGAATGTCCATGATCCCATCCCCCTCCAAGTCTGAGGACACTAATAAGGGATTTGCAGGGATGTTTATCAGCTAAACCCTGAAGTCTCTAGCCGTTGTCCTAAACCTGTCATCACCCAGATTCCAGGAAAGGCAGAGCTTTACACCTTTGAAACCACACCACAGATGGCCCTTTCATGGAAACAGACCTCAGCCCAGAGGATTCCAGAGCTATAAAGCTGGACCTGAGATAACAGTCAGCCAGATCCTCCACCCACCAGCTGATCCTTGAAAGCCCTTCCGCCTTGGTAGGGGACGGATCTGAACCCCTTCATCCAGAATGTTTCCACTCCAGCTGCTCAATCTGGAATCCTTGCCCATTTCTCTGACTCTCCTTTGTTAAGGACCAGCATAATATTTGTTGGTTTCTGGAGCTAGAGCCCCCTACCATTTACTCTTTCTAATGAAACTTTTTCTTTTTTTTTTAATCTTAGTATGTTTTTCATTTGAAAGTCAAATTGAGATACATAGATACATTTCATTCATATGTAGTCACACACACTATTGTTACCCTACATTTTAAAATTCACACACATGGCTCCCGACTCTGATTTTCAGACACTAGGATCCCAAGCATCTCTCCCCTTGTTGCTGCTGACAACTGCATCCTACCCATTGGATATGCTGGAAGGTGCGTCTCATCTATCTGCATGAGAGTCCATTAATTAAACCTCATATTTTTTAGAACAGTAATGAAGCACGGAAGTCATCTCATGAAGGAAAAGATCCTAGAAAAAAAGAAATGGAGGAAAGGATTCCTCCATGAGGGGGCCTAACAGTTCCCTGCTGATTCATTTTCTAAACTTTCTAGTGGTGCTGTTCAACAATTACTGTTGGTTCTTATTTTTATTCCCAGTTTCCACTTCTTTCAGTTTTACCTCAAAATCTTTGGATGAGCCATTCCAAGTAATAGGCTCACTTCCACAGGTGTCCAGTGATTATTAGTGAGTAGGAAGAGCTGTCCTTTCTAACTCTGTCCCTAAGGGATTCATTTCCTTTAAAGATCTCAGTTCACATTTAAACAAGGTTTTTTACAACCAGCTTTGCATAAATGTAGCTGTCACTTCTGTTTCAGGCAGTTGCTGCACCTCTGATGCCAACAACAACAACAAAAGAAAAACCTTAATGTCCTGATGCATTAGTAACTTATTAGCCCAGGTGGTTTGCTTTTCTCTTGAAGGACCGCCTCCCTGGTCAAACAGACCTCATTTACTCATGGGGTCATTTTAGCCAGTTCTGTTTCCCAAGAAAAGTTTGGAAGCTGTGGGTTGTTTTTTTTTTAAATCTTTATTGCTCACTTCAGCATTTCTGACATTGCTGCTTATACTTTAGTCATAGAGCAAGCAACCACCGTGTGTTTGGATGTGAGCCTGAATTTCCTGTCACTGAGCATTTTTAAAATTGATTGCTCTGCCCCTGAACCAGTTTTTCCATCTTCATTTGACTTCAGTGCCTCCCTACTCTGCTCTTTCCTGCTTTCCCAGCTCCACCTGCTTCCTGCCCAGGCTGGGACCCAAATTGGCTGTTTCAACTTAGTGTCAGGAGCCCAGAATCCTCCTCCTGGACTTACACTGTGGCCGTTCGGCCTGCCCCTGCCTGGGGACCTCCTGAGAGTCCCTGCCACCCAGCACTGCCACAAGGCGTGCCCTGCTTCGTGCCAATGTAAACCCCACAGCCTGGCAGGCCCTGTGTCCCTTCCGCATAGCTCTGCCTGTGACTGTGTTCCATCAAGCATTCTCTTCCCTCCTTCAACTTGTTGCTTCCTCTGCCCAAAACAAAACACATATGTAAGGCTCCCTCCTACCGACAATCTTTATTCTCAGTCCTGCCATACCCTGTAAGCTATTGTTCTATGTCTTCCCCTTCTCTACCAAAGTTCTTTAAAACCCAGTCTACACGGGTTTTCCCCACTTCCTTTCCTCCCAATCACTATTTTAAGTAAGTAAAAAACTTAAACCTAAAAGTGATACATGCATACGGTAAATATTTAATAAAGAAGGAGAGAAAATAATTGCCTCTTCCCCATCTGACTGTGTCATTGTCCTCAAAGATAATTGAAGATATTTATTAATTATATTAATTAATTGATTAATTAATAGGGGTCTTGAGGTTCACTTCAGAAAAAATGTTGATTTTATGTATGTATTGTGTCTATATATTACATGTTACATATGTTCTTAACACATACACCTGTAAACACATAGGAAAACTTGTAAACTGATTCACCAGATCAGTTTGAATCAAAATGTTGAATTTTGTAAAAAGAAAAAGTCAACATTATATCCAGCCACAAGAGTCTAGGAACAGAAGTTGCCCCTGGTGAGAGGATCAGAATACATGGGGATGGGGCCGGGGATTTAGCTCAGTGGTTTCACTGCCTGCTGCACAAGTGCAAGGACCTGAGTTCAATCTCCAGTACCAAAAAAAAAAAAAAAAAGAATACTTGGGGACAAGGATAAAAAAGCAACTTCCTTGTCATTGTATACTTTTTCTATTATTAGGATTTTGTAAAATATCTGTATATTTCTTATTCAATAAATACATCACTTAAAATTTTTATCCTTAATACCTTTCCACACTGGCATACACAGATACAACTCAATTTTCTTCAAGAAAGATTTTTCATTATGAAAGTCAAAATTGCATAGCATATTTTAAAAGCAAACTGCGAGTAATGATAATTAAAGTATTAGATCAAAATTATCTCTATAATGCTGAAGCTTTAATTTTTTTCAAAATTTAGCTTACATGACTTTATACCAATAAAACTTCACAATCATGGGGTTTAGTGTGTATCTGCTTGCCAAAAGAAAGGATCAGTGACATGATTCATGCCTGTCACATCTGGACTAGTTATTCTAAATGGTGGGGTGCTCTCCAGGGGATATTTGGCATGCTCTAAAGACATCATCCTCGTTTTTACAATGTAGAAGTGGTGCTACTGGCATCTAATGATAGGTCATTATTTTTAATGGCTTCAAAGCAGCCAGTTATATAGAGTTATTCCGACTTGTGTAATCAGTTCTATTTTGATGGATGTTTGGGTCTTTCTCGGGTTTTAGGGTAGTTACTGTCATTATTACAAACAATGCCATGGGAGAATCTTCATCCATATACCTGTAGTTCCTTGGTGATGTTTCTTCTCTACCAACCCCCAACTCTCTCCCTCTTCCACTATCCAAACACAGATCTGGCAATGGGTCCTTTCCGACTGCTCATCCCTAAATGAGGTGAGTTTTCCTGGACAAGCCTTTGCAGCAGATCTGGTGGGATTCCATACCTTCCAAGAAGTTCCCATGACCCGGGATGTGGCTAAGAGACTGTTTGGCAGTAAGACAAGCAGGTGGAGGTAATAAGATCACACAAGGCTGTGACCCTTTATGGTGTCGATTCACCCCATGGGAAACACCTTCCTTCCAAGCCAGACTTTGGTGTTTCTCCCAAGGTTATTCATCCCTAGTCATAGGCACAGGGGAGCAGACCAGCTGCTAAATGAGATCCGAATTTCCCCTTCTTCCCTACTCCACTCCGTAAGAAGGCTTCTCTTGGAGCCCGTCCTACCTGGTTTGGTGCAGGGGGGAGGCACAAACTCCAACATTTTTATCAGGCCTAGGATAGCAGGGCAGGGAGTGTATGCTGATGGTCCTCAGGAGAGTTCTGTCACTTTTAGCGGCCCTAGAAAGGCAGTCTGGTCTATTGCTGCTGGCTTCCTATACATGGTGCAGTATTTACCCTTCTTTGTCCTCAGCTTGGGACAACAAAGTCCCACTCAGTCTACCAGTGTTTACATAACTATGCTGCCTCTTAACATTGTAGCCATGACATTATTCTGCTCCGGTTAACATAAGTCTGCCTCCTTTTTAAAAAGCATTCTAAGGCCTGGGGATTTAGCTCAGTGGTGCTGTGCTGGCCTCACAAGCACAAGGTCCTCAGTTCAATCCCCAGTATCCCCCCAAAAAAACCTTTTTAAATAAAAATAAATAAATAAAAAGCATTCTAAAGCATTTTGCCATATTGGTATATTAATACGAAACTGTTGTCCCTTTGATGGGTATTTAAGTAGAGCTCTTGTCAATGTCTTATTTTTTATTTCCAACAAGGGTGTTAGCCAGGAAGGTTGCCACTTTATAGACTGCTGGGGGCCTGGATATGAATACACAAGAAGGCGTATCTGGATAAAAGTTAGACCAGGAGTAAGACGCTGACAGGAATAGCCTGTTTTAGGTGTTAGTTTGAGTGAGGCTTTGCTGAGCCTTTTTAGCTGTGTGAAGTTCAGTCTAGCTCCAAGGATAGAACTGGCGCTCGGTAAGATTTCCAACAAAAACGTCCTCAGGTGTGTTTTCAGAGAAGCCTAGCTTTGTGAATTGAATTTATCTCCACTCCTACTTGGAACCATGTTTTTCTTTCTCACTAGCACGGCTATGATTCTCCCTCAGATGAAGTCTTTGCACACATGCGCCCTCTCGGAACAAAAGGATAAAACCTCAGCCTTACTTGCAAGTCGGGTCTGTGTTAGCCTTGGCCGTTCAGTGCCCTGGAGAGCAGCCTCCACCTCCCTGGGGTACATTCAGCCTTCCTTCCTTCCCGGGATGCCAATTCCTGCCTGGTCCGGGGAGGCCTCAGGGCAGGGTGGGCAGAGCAGCAATGCTGCACTCGGGTTTGGGGTTACAGTAGGTAGTCTTTGGTGCCTTGTCCAGCCTGAAATTGCCCTCCCTCCAAGACCTTAGAGTTAACACTGTGGAGAAGGGGAGAAAGCACTTGGTTGGGATTCACAGACCCGGGTGTGACGCCCACGCCTGCTCCCCCCCTGCCAGAAGCCAGGGTCAGAGTTCCCTAACCGTCCCCACTCTGTTTACTTAACTTCGAATGGCAGTGTCCATACTTCCTGTAGGGCAATGGTTATGTGTTCAATCAATCTCACTTTGATAGCCTTGCTGAGAACTCATAGGCTTGGAAGGCACTGTGTTGAATCAAAGTAGATAAAATCCTTGAGTCAACAGCAGAAGCCCTGCTGTTTATTTCAGCACTCTCAGATTTGTTCACCTAAGAGATATTCCATTATGGCTCCTTCCTACTTTGTTCTAGGAGTTGGCATCCTCCCTAGGGAATTCCTCCATCAGAGGTCTTCAGTCACGAGAAGTTGGAACCAGCTCTGCACTAGAGATGAACCCACTTTCCCCTAGAGGGACCATCATTCCATCCTGTTACTAGTGTGTGGGTCAGGTATGAGCTTGCGTCGTAATTGGAACCAAGGTGAGGCTTGTTGTGGGATAACTTCAGAATGGTCTTTTCTCATTTCCTGTGGACACTGCCACCCACAGAAATGAGGCATCCCACCTCCGGGCTGGGGATGAGCATGTCAGAAGGAATGCCTGCCTCTGCCACCTCTGCCTCCTACCTCTGAGCACGGGTGTGTGGATACTGGATGTGTAGACTGGCTGCAGCTTGCAATCACGGGACAATAGGGGCAGTGAGGCCCAAGAAAATCTCAGAGCTCCCAGCTCCAAGCCCTGCAGTCACCAAGCCTCAGAGCCAAACTCCTACCCCTGGGCCTCCCCATAGGTGAGGAAATTAAACTCTCCTAATCAAAACTAGTTTTGTTTTTAATGAGTGCATGCTTATATTATGTGATGGTGTGTTTTATTTTGTGAAGTTCATACATGTATTTAACATATCTTAATTTCAATCCCATTTCATATTCTGTTACTTTGTACCAGAAACATCCTAACTGATAAACCTGGCTAGATGCTGCAGCTTCAAAACCTGGGACATTATGTTCTGCGTGTTCAGAACTCTGAGTTGATCTGCTTTGCCCCCAGGTACCCTAGTGTGTATTAGAAAGAATCCAAGTCACGCTGCAAAGTAGCCATGAGCCATCCACCTGTCCCCAACACAGCAGCAGGGATGGAAGCCCAACACTGAGACGCGATCTCAGGCCAACTTCCTTTTCGAAACTTTTATTTTTCTTAGTACATGTTTGCAGAATGTAATGATGCCATTCACCATGGGGACCGACTCCCTATTTGACACCCTTTGACCCCTGTCTTTCATAATCAGCAGGTGAAGTTTGTTTTCTTTCTTTACCTGGGTTTGGTGATCAGCAGGAGGGCCTCAGGACAGCCACTCCTGTCTTGCCTTGGCTTTAGTAATATGTCAGGAACTACAAGTGGGCAAACTAATCGATGATAAGAATAGCACAAGGCAACAATGGCCTTTGTTCTTGAGATCTGAAGAACTGAGAAATACCTTGTGACTAGGATCCGATATGTGTAACTTCACCTGTGGAAAGGCACCCACCTATCTATGATCCATAAAAATTGTCTTTAAATCAGCCTCCTGGACAAGATGGCCCTCTGGGGATGAGAATCTCTGCTATCTTCTGATCAGCTAGTTCAAAGTAATAAAATTCCTTCTCTACCACCGCCTTCCCTCTCCACTAATTGGCATCTGTGTGTGGCAAGCAGGCCAAGTCTGTGGGTGGGAACAGGATATCCTGTGAGACACGCTGCCTTGGCACTGAGGGCTGGGAAAGGAGAAATAAAAGGCTGTTTCTCCCTTCTCCCTGTAGAAGGGCTCAGTTTGGGTTACCTGGCGTGAATATGTTAGAGACTATTGTCTCCCATGAGCCCAATAGCAGGGGTAAGACCAGTGTGTGCTGAACAACTGCAAAGGCACCAGATATTACCATCTTGAACTTAAATGTCAGCAAGAAACCTCAGAGGGGCCCAGGGACACTCAGATCACAAGGACTGGGAGGCGAGAGTCCTCATCCAAACTGTGCCTGGATCTTAGAAACTGTGCCCACCAGAGGCTCTCTCCAAGTGGAAGACACATCGTGTTGGGAGGAAGAAGTTTGCCCTCCTGACCTGGGTTGAACTTAAAGTCTTCCAAGTCAGGAACCATTTCCTTATTCCTCTAGCCAGTCTGCAATCCAAAATACCTGCCTTTCAAACTTGCTGCGGGGGTCAGGGATGCTGTACATAAAGCTCTCAGCCTTTTTCCTTGAATCACTGTGTCCCCCACTATACTATAAATCCCTAAGGCCTGGAGCTGCATATGGGGGATCCTGGTGTCTGGCCCCGAGCAGGTGATTAATATACCTTGGCTAGACATATGGGTGGCTGGATAAAGAGCAGTGTATAGCTGCTTGTCTGAGCTCTGATTATTCGGGTATGAAAGCTTTATTTCTGTCCTCAAGGAACTCATTTTAGAAAACAAAATCTTAATGAAAAAGAACAAGGACATGTGATGGGCCAGGGCCCAGCTTATCACGGGGGCTCAGCTGGAGAGAGAGGGCTGACGCTCGCAGGTCCTTCTAGCTAACCACAGTCTGGACTGGGTCTGCTGCACCAGCAGGCCTCAGCCACACAGAAGGGTGGGAGAGCACTCTGGGCACAAGTGCCAGCAAGTCCTTTGGAGTAGAGATGTGAGTGGCCGAAGGACAGCGGTGGCTCAGAGTCTGTGTAGCTGGGGCAAATGAAGATATGGGGAAGGGGGAGGGGAGGGCAGAGGACTCAGGGAGAACAGGTCAGTCCAGGCCACCTCCTCGCCTGGATGCTGAGATCTGCCCAGGAGAAACTTAGAAGGCTTGTAGGGATGAGAGCATTTGCACTTCTACAGCAGCAGTGTGGAGCGGCTACAGGGCCTGGAGGAGGTGCTGAGGAGAAGGAAGCAGTGAGAGGCAGGAGGCTGGGCCCACAGGGGCTGTGGGGCTTTCAGACTTCGAGGGACTTGAGAGGACAACTCTGAGCACCTGGCCAGTGTGCGTAAGGAAAAGCAGGGCCATAAAGATGCCCTGGCCAAGTGGGTGGATGACCCTCTGTGCAGGGGGACAGGCGGGGGTGTGGAAGGAACAGGCTTCTCTTTGGTCCTGGGGATGCTGAGAGGCCAAGGACCTGCAGATGTGGTTTCTCAGGAGGCAAAGCATTCCTGGCCTTAGGAGAGAGGGTTCAGACAAGAAAAGTAAATGTCATACTCAGCAGAAAAGTGCTATTGGGAACCACATGTGGAGATACGATCTCACCAGGAGGGCTTGCAAAAAAGCTGAGCCCCAGAATATACCATGTATGGGCAAAATTTCTGAGAAAGAGGCAGAGCCAGGATCTCCAGGCAGGATGAAAAGCTCATGCTGCCATTGGCACTGGGAAGAGAGGGCTTCTGCAGGGCGCAGTGATCTTCAGTCAAATCCTGCAAAGTGAGCAAATGAGGAAAAAACCTGGAAAATACTTGTTTGTAGCCAGACTTATGCACCCCTGTCAGCCTATAGGTACAAGTGAGATCAAATGAATAATAATTCCAGAGATTTCCCATAGAGCACTAGCTTGCTGCCAACCATCTGCACAACAAAAACACATCTCCAAAAGTTTCCTCCATTCCTCTAAGCATTTCTGGAAGGACCTGGGGATTCTCACGCCGGCTCCTCCACAAACACACACACTCACCTGGCCCACAAGCCAATGTGGCAGAGGACTCTGCTCAAAGTTTCGATGAGCTGAAGCTACAGTGTTTTCTGAGAAATGAAGGGGCCACCCCCTCCGTTTGCCATCTCATCTGTTTGTCTCCCCTGTCTCACAAAAACACCTTCAGCTGTGTCTCATGTCCATCTGCCCTATGGCTTCAGACATCAGTCCTGGGGCAAGCGGTGGAGCAGATGTAGACCCTCTGTATCCTCTGCCCAAGGTGCCCCAGTTCCCTGATGACACTCTGCTGAATGGTCCGGGGGTTGATTCACTCCACCTAACTTCTGGGTTAGATTCAACCAAGGTACCTAGCTGCAAGGTGATTTACCAACACAGAGGGGTTTCAACAGCATGGTCAGACTGCAAGGCCAGACTGCAATGAGATGAGGAAAGAGGAAGTGGCAAAAGAAAAAAAAGTACCCATGACAAGCAGGATACCAAGGTACATGAGAGGGCAGAGGCCGGAAAGCAAGACACAGGAAGTGGTGCTCGTGGTTTTTAACACGGGAGAGAGTTAAACATGGTCACATTCTGAGGAAAACGGAAGGTGGCAGGGAGAGACCACAGCAGACACTGAGGAAAGAAAGATTTTGAGGGAAAAGCCAGGTACAGTCCTGCCACGGACCGAGGGCCCTGGCCACAGGCTGGGGGCTGGCCTGGCAGCCTGAGTCTGAGACAGAAAGAGAACAGGGGAGAGTCTCACCTTGAGCTTTTTCTGTGGGAGGTAAGGCTTTGGGTCTGAAGTCTCAAGGCCTGAGGCAGCCATGTTGCCTGTAGCCTCACATCCCTACCACAGTGCTGTGCTTGGAGCTCTCACAACCCAGAATCTGAGCTTCTCATTTTGCCAATTTTATTTACATAACAATTAAGAGCCACAAAGCTGCCCCTCCAAAAAAGCTGCTTCTGGGAGTCTATTTTCTTCCCTGCTTGGAAATCCACCAACATGACAGTGGTGGCATCCAGCCCTGGCTCTGGCCCCACCTCTTTGAAGACACAGTACAGTACAGTACAGTAAGTCCCCGACTTAACGAACAATTTCCGTTCCAGGAGAATTGTTCATAAGTTGGATTCATTTGTAAGCTGACAAAGTGAGTCTTATACAGTACACCTATGAAAGTTCCCAAATGGAATGTTAGTAGTCAGGGACTTACTGTACTCTGGTTTCAATGTAACATTTCCTGGGAAAAAGGATAATTGAATTTTCTTTGATTTGTTTAATCTAACTTGGCACACACTGGAGGAGTCTGAAGGAAACCCAGGAGTAGAAGGATTTTGCTCTGCCTGGTGGAGAGGACAGGCACCCTGGAGAAGAGCAAAAGATTTTCGAGTGTTCAGCCCCCGCTGCTGCCTTCTAACACGGTGAATACGGTGGCTAAGTTATTGCCCTTCTCCACTCCAAAACAATGAAAACGCAAGGCTGCAGTCAGAAGAAAATCCTCACTCGATTTGTTGGAAGCCCCGGGGGTGTCAGAATTTGCTTGCAGAATGGACTGCTATTGAAGATGCTCATGGGCCGAGGCAGGTGTCTCCAAAGGCAGATCCTATCCGTGTCTAGGGCCCACTGTATGCCTTTTCCAAAGCAGGACCACAGCCACATGGCCACGGCAGCTGCCGTAAGGGATGCTGAGCTCAGTATTGCTGGGCCTGACTTTTCTAAGAGAAGTTACAAGTCTAGATGCTTGTGTGCACTCTTCAGAGTTTGTCGATGCTGAGTGCCGATTCCACGACGCTCACCCCAACACTGAGCACCCCAGCTGGCAAGTCACCATTTCAATCCCTTTCTCTACAGAAGTGCCAAAGCTTCTGCTTCCTCGAATAATTGTGTTTATATTTTAAAAACCAACCGTGTCTCCAAGAGGGAGGAAACAAAGAACTGGCTCTGGGAGGTCACTGTCTCCACGGGCCTCCGAAGCTGGTCTGTGCTTCCTGGGAGGGTGGCTTAACTCTGATCTCTGCCAAAATCAGGCACTCCCGATGCTCTGAGGACAACAGAATCATCCAACCCATAGCTACCAAGGACTAAAAGCAGGTTGTGCTTTTACAGCGCAAACTTAAGCAGTGAGCCCTCCAGACGCGCAGTGACTTACCGGCTGTCCCTTTAAAACTCGCACACTACCAGGCAGACTCCTCCTCCTGGGAGGTTCCTTAGCAGATAAGAGCCAGCTGGCCCTGCTCAGCGCTGTACCTGCAATTAGAGGTTCCTGGAGAGACGGCAGCCCTCAGCATGGCTGAAGCGTTTGTGAAGGGCAAAATCCACCCCAAGAGGGTGGTTGTGTTCATCAAGCCCACCTGCCCCTTCTGCAGAAAGACCCAAGAGATCCTCAGTCAGCTGCCCTTCAAAGAAGGGGTTCTGGAATTTGTGGATATCACAGCCATCAGCAACACAAACAAGGTTCAAGACTATTTGGAAGAGCTGACAGGCGCCAGGACGGTGAGTGTGGGGTGTGTTCGAAAGGATCCTGGCTGGTTTTTCTTCCCAGGGCTGCGAATGAATAAGTGTGTGTGCCTTTTCTAGGACACTGCCAGCGCTCTGTCCTTCAGGGTGTGGAGTGTGGGCTGCCGGGGAGGGAGCCCACGAGAAGACTCGGGCCCTTGAATGGGCAGCTGAACAGCCAGAGGGTCCTCTCCGAGCCGAGGAGGGAGCCCAGCTGACCCACAGCGCCCCAGCAGGCCCTGAGTCTCAGTCTCAGTCTCAGTCTAGAGGCTATGTCCGGAGGCTTTGTTTCAAGCCCTGCCGGGAACTGACAGTTCTCAGCGTGCGGGGCTGGCAGCAGGACGGGGCTGGCGGGCCAGTTTGATCTGCACATTTCTGCTATGCAACGTGGAACCCTGAGCTCACTTCCTTCTGCTTTCACATGGCCACATGGGACCTGCCGCCCCTCAGTCCTTTCTCTAGGCTTTCTTTAACCCTAACCCTATTTGCTCATTCTTTTCTTATCTACTCCTCCCAGTGGAACAGTTCTCCAGTTTCTCTGTTTGCCCCATGTTCTAAGTTAATGGCGGGACTTTTCAAATGGGTCAGATTTCCTCTGGACTCTCACAATGGCTTGCTCTGTGATCCCTACCAAGTCATAGCCTCGGGTCCAAGGATCCAGCTACAAGGCCACAGCGGGTAACTGGAGGTCTCCCTTGTGACAAGCACACTGTGGGACTCTGAGTGCCCAGGGCTTACGATGGGATGGTCAGCCAACCAGATCCTGGTGCTTGAGCCGGAGTCACCCTTCCTGAGATGTATTCAAGGACTCCGAGTCAGTAGAAGCAAGTGTCCCGTTTCAGCGTGGGTTTGACTTACCAGGTTTTCTTGGGTTCTGGGTGTACAGCACTAGAGATCTCTCCCCTTCTTTCCAACCAGAAATCAGCACTGCGATGCAGGAAAAGGTGAAATATGCTGCCCTGCTGCTGTGAGCGGAGGTCCTGAAGCAGAGACGCAGTGCCGGTCCCTGTGGCCTTGCCCCTGCCCCTACTCCTTAGCCAGTGTTTCCCAAATTTTTAGAGTCACCAGGGGGGATTCTTTTTCTAAACCCTATGCCCAAGTCATACCCCAGACCAATTACACCACAAAGTCAGAGTTGGTCCAGGCCAGGCACCAGCGGTTTGAAAGACCCTTACATGATTTCAATTTACATCAGTTTGGGAATGACTGTTCCTAGCCCAGAAGCTTCTGTTCTCTAGCAAAGTACCTCATTACCGACTTTTTTGCTTTCTTTTCTTTTTAAAGAAACGCTGTATCTGTAGCAGTATGTTAAGAGTATTTTAACATGTTAAGGAATATATTCACAGTTGGAGTCCAGAATGCATTCCCCAGGGCAGGGATTTAGCTCAGTGGTGCTGCTGCCTGCCTCACAAGTACAAGGTCCTGAGTTCAATTCCCAGGACCAAAAAAATAAAAAAAAACATGTCTTTAGCCGGGGATTTAGCTCAGTGGTTTCGATGCCTGCTGCGCGAGCTCAAGGACCCGAGTTTGATCCCTGATACCAAAAAACCCCCCAAAAAACAATGCATTCCCCTAAGGAGAAGGACAAGTCCTTCCAAATTGTTTGCCTCCTGATCTCTGTTTCTATCAAGGAGACTGAAAACGTGAGAGTAGTTACCATCCTAATTACCCTACAGTGAGTTGTGCTGCTGGTACAGGAAGAGCTCAGCAGGACTTGATTGATTGCAGAAGCTCATGCTTCAGTCAGATGAGCTTGTTGGGATAGGGTTAGGGTTAGGGTTTAGCGTTACATTAGGTTTAGGGCCAGGGCCCTAGATCAATGCCCGTGTTTATTCCTCCTCTAACCTCTTCCAAGAGTAGAGTTTAATCCACCACAGCATCTTCATTCTCCCTGAAGAACATCTTTGAATACTTTTTGCAAGGCAGGTCTGTTTTGCAACACATTCTCTCAATTTTTGTTTGTGTGAGGAAGCTTAGTTTTTCTTCACATACAGGTTGGTTTTGGTGGGTTGCAAAAAAAAGTTTTTAAACATCTGTGTACCAGGCACTTTTCTGGACATTGTTAAAATAGCAGTGGATGGGGTAGGGTGGGGTGGGGTGGGGTGGATGAAGCTTCTCCTCCCTTTTAAAACTTGCATCCTAGTGGTAAAGGTAATAAATATAATGAAATGGTATTTAGGGAGGTAAGTGAAAACAAATTTAGAAGGAGGGGAGCGGACAGGAGGGTATTTTTAAATGGAACCATCGGGTTCCGGCGCCTGCCTCGCAAGCACAAGGTCCCAAGTTCCATCCCTGGAAAAAAAAAAAAAAAAAAAAAGCAAGGAAGTAAATGGAACCGTCAGGGCCTAAGAGGGGAATATGTGAGTAGGTTTCTATATGAGGTGATGGAGAAGGCATATAGGAATTTAGGGGTGCAGGCCAGGCAGGGAGAGCAGCAAGTGCAAAGGTCTTGTGGTAGAAATGTGCCTGGCGAGCTCATGGAATGGCAAAGAGGCCAGTATGGCTGTAGCATTGTGAGTGAGGAGAGGCAAAGGAGGAGATCTGAGACAGAATGGGAGATGGTGAGGAAGGCTTCCTGATTATATTACAGTGGACCTTTGACTTACAAACTCAGTCAGTTCCTGAGGGAGGGTTGGTTATAAGTCAGTACAGCTGAGATCTGGATGTTTACCTGGGTACGTGCTATAGATAACAAGAGGCAGATGAATCTTCCATTAACCTAATTAACCCAGGTTGTTTGTATGTCAGGCTGGTCGTACTGGCAACTTGAGTGTCCACTGTGCATGGACTGTGGCTGGTACTGGAGCGAGGTGCCACCCCGTGAGGGGTTTTCAAGCAGAGGGGCGACTCCATTTGACTCAGTTTGGCAGGGGTCGTTCTGGGAGCTGGGAGGAAGAGATGGTGCAAAGACCAGGGTGTGGCTTGGGAGTAGAAGCAGTGGCTCGGGCGAGAAATGACTAGGGCTTGGGCGGGCTGGAGCGTGCGGGAAGCAGGTTTAAATAGGCGCGTGCGAGGTGGGAAAACCTGCTCCAGGAGAGGAAGGGCCCGTGCGAGCCTGTTCTTTAATGATCGTTCTCTTCCCTCTCTGGACAGCGGGGGAGGGTGGACAGGGTCACCAGCTCCTCTGTGTCCTGCATCCTTCCCTGGGGCCCCACGCTGTCCTGTGCATCCCAGAGAATGCTGTGCCCCGTGTGTGATTTAAGGCGGGTTTGCCGCCGTCCAGGCCGCCGGGTGAGGGGGATGGGAGAGCGGCCTTTCCACTCTCAGCCCAGCCAGATTCTCTGCCAGATGGGGTGTGAGCACAGACTCCGCCCGGGGACACCCTGGTCACTGTCTTGGGGTCGGGGACAGTCCTGGGGCTGTAGTTTTCAAAGCCTCAGTTACCCTGGAGGAATAAACGGCCCCTCAGGGTAGACCGGTGTTAAAAATGTGATCCTGGGGTGGCAGCAGCACCTGGGAATTTGTTAGAAATGTAAATTCTTTCAGCCCCTACACAGACCTCCCGAATTGGAAATCAGAGAGGGGTAGGAGAATAGAAATCTGGGTTTGAACCAGTCCTTCCAGGATGCTGTCAGAACTAACTCCAAGGAGAGAAGGCCTCACTCCCAGACGTTCTCGTCAACACACTGGTCAGTTGAAGGCGGAAATGTGGTGTGGAGCCCTGGCAGGCTGCGGAGTCATGAGGATTGCCCCATTGTCCTTGAAAATACAGAAGTTCAAGGATGAATGTGTGGCTTCCTCGTTTAAAGCTCAGACGGTTTTTATTTAATCAGGCCACACCTTTAGCAGAAGGACTTCTGCAGTGGAATTACATTAGAATCCTGTCAACTGTTCCAGCCAAAGCCAAGTGTTTCTGGGGAGAAAGAAGATAGAAGGCCCCCAAAATGGGGCAGAGGGAACCGTATTTTCTCTGAAGCAATGGCCAGGACTTGGGGAAATTTTAGGTTTCTCACCATCCTCTTCTACAGCTTTTCTCTTCTCCGCTGATGAAAATGATTTCTCAGGCCCAGTGGAATGCAACCAGGCACTCGCCAGAAAGCAGTCCAGTGGGTCCTTTCCCCTTCTCGGGGCACAGGAAATAGATGTGGATTGTGACACGGGATTTATTTTTAGTGTTAGCTTTTATTTTTAAAGTCGGCTGGCATTGGACCCCTTTCTTAATAAAAATACTATAAGAATTTATAGTAATTCAGCCCTTTTCCTCTTCTTTCTTGCTTTTGAAGCAATTCACTTGAATTACAGTATTATGTTTTCTGAGGAAAATCAAATGCTTTGAAAAATATTCTCACTGTGTTCTGCCCTCCTGTCCCATCCCTGGGGTACTGTATGTTCCTTGTGGTCCAGGAGAGGAGGGACCTTCCTCATAACCCATAAGCCTCTGGGACACTGTTGGCCTGGAAGCTGCCTGAGTGTGCAGGGAAGAAACTTTCTCCTCCCCCAGAATTCTAAAACCCACTGGACTCCAGAATGTGTGGGTACTCTTAGCAACAGCAGGAATGTGACTGGACAGGAAGCCATTATTCAGCAAGTACAATGACCTTGTCAGTATGGCCTTGGGTCACCCGCCCAGGCCATGTATGAACCAAACCAGGTGAATGTCCTTGGTCCCGGGGTGGCAGCATTTAAACATCATACAGTGGACCAAGGATTAAAGGAGACCCAGATACCACTCCACTCTCCCCTAGTTGAGCACACAGCTCACCTACGTTTTAACAACAGAGAGAGAAAACTATATTTAGTAAATGATAGATCTACAAATCAGACACAGAGACCAGAGGCAAATACTTTTCAAGCTGTACTTAGAAATAAATGCCCTCCTGGTCAGTGGCCCAGCTTAAGGTATCAGGTGTGGTCCCAGCTGCAGAGAACCAGGATGAGTCAGGGTGTTCTGGCTATAGCCAAAAAATGTTCTCTCCCTGAAACACACTGCCATAGAGTGAAATTCTGAAACCCCTTTGACAAGTTGGACAATCAAATGCACAGCCTACACAATTTGAAAAATATTCTGGCTTAAAAGCCTTCTTGAATGTATAATTTTACTCTTAACACAAGGATGTGTGTCCCAAGAGAATGTGCAGGGAGCGCTGGAAAGTGACAGGGAAAGCTTTGGATCACGGAACATATTTAGAAGGATAAATTATCACTCATTCTAATTGCCTCATAATTAAATTGCTGGGTTGTTTGTTTTTGTAGGTGCCCCGGGTATTTATCGGTGAAGACTGCATAGGTGGGTGCAGTGATTTGGTAGAGTTGCAGCAAAATGGGGAGCTGAAGACCCGGCTGCAGCAGATGGGTGCTCTAAAGTGACTCCAGGTGGGTAGCAGGGAAGACTGGAACCCATTGCCAGCACTTAATTATACTGTAGGAGGAAAAGAATGATTTGGGAGCAATCTGAGGAACTGTCACATCAATAATTTATGAGTTTCACATTTCACAAAAAGATGGATTGTGCTGATGGGAGGAACCATTACTCAGCCTTCATTAGCCAATATTTATTGAGCACTTTCATGCGCACTGAGCTAAATACAGAGATACACCGAAAGGGAACCTGGAACTTACACTCTGGGTGGTAGGCAGGTCACACGTGGGTCAGTAATTCCTGGAACATATGGGACAATGTGACAGCAGGCCAGGAAGCTGGCGGCGAGTGGGCCCCTCCTCAGGAGAGCTTGGCTCACAAGGAGACGGCCAAGCAGAGGTGAAGCTAGAGTTTCTCAGGCCAGGGCCGTGTGTAATGACAAGTAAGGAATGTCCTGGGAGCAGGAGGAAAGCCAGAGCAGGCTGAGGAAAGAAGAGCCAGAAGACAGCTGGGCAGGGCCAGAGCGCACAGAAGCAGCCTGCATCTCTTCTCTGTACATGTAAAATCCAGGTCATTTTTGCTTCATTGCAAAGCTGCCCTGTCTAAAGGGCTTCTCAAAGGCCACTAATAAAGTCACTAGCCTAAAGGAGATCTTTGGCTCAGTGGGAAACATGGGGGTGATGGGCTACTTAGAAAGGACCTGGGCTGCTGGTGGGTCGGATGAGTAACCCCCACCAGTTCTCCAGCCGTCTGCCTGGCAGGCGTCCACAGGGGGCCAATCTGCTGCCCCGACTCAGAAAGACTTGAGAGTTTCTTCAGTCAAAGGAGAAGCGAGTGGCTCTTTCACCAAAATATTCTTTGAGGGGATCTATTGCCCAAGAATTAGTAGTTTATCCCCGGGGCATGCATAATTTGTGGCGATTACTCAGAACAGCAATAGAAGGAAAATAATGTTTGAAAAAATACAACTGAGTCCTCTGACGTAAAATAGCCAATAGCCACTTACAGATCTTCTCACTGCAACCAGCACAGGAGAGTGCTGTCAATCTGTTTCCTTTTTGCCCTTACATGAGGCTCAAAAGCATGAAAACCCAATTAGAGCTGGGTGTGGTGGTGCACGCCTGTAATCCCAGCACTCAAGAGGCTGAGGCAGGAGAATCGAAGTAAGTTCGATGGCAGTCCGGGACACGCGGTGAGACTGTCTCAATAAACAAAAAACAAAACAACAAAAAAATATAAACAAAAAACCCCCAATCAGTGGTTCTGAATGCTGCCTGTTCTGGAGCGTGTTTAGCACTTCAGGGTTAGCTGCAGAGTGGGAGGGGAAGGTGCTTCCACCTCCCTGGCTCCCTGCAGGCTCCCTGCAGGCTCCCTGCATCTCAGTGTGGGCACTCAAGTGGGCTATTCACAAAGCCTTCACGAATCCTTTTCCTTCACCATTCTGTGGTGTCCTTACTTGGCTGGTGACTCCACCCAAGGCCATCTGTGGCGCAGTGTGTTTATACAGCCAAAGTGAGCGCTCCAGTGATGAGGGGAAGTGAAGGCACAGTCATCTACCCTGTAAGAAGATTAATCCTGTGTTTCTTTTCTGCCAAGGCGGACCACATGCTGCTGTCCCCCCTGAGAGCTGGATGACACCCAAAAGGATGATATCACTTCCTGGTAATGGGATTTTGAACAAAAGCAGCTGTTTTTCTTTTTTTGGCTCACAATTAAAAAGTAGACCAACTTGCCACTCACCATGGTGCCAAGAAGGTCGATGGACTACTGTGGGTTTCTTCTGGATCGGCCCCGTGGGTTCCAGAAGACCACGACAAGTTCCAAAAGATGTTCTCTCCAGCACGTGTTTCTAATTAACTGTTCTCTGAGGGCCAGCGCCTCTACCTCTAAGTCAGTGTTTCTCATGTTTAACCCACCCCCCGCCCCCAGGATAGTCTACCGTTGGTTTCAGCCCATCAGCTAGAATTACTCTGCTGAGCTGGCTTTATGTGATGAAACCAATGAATATGCTGAACGTATTCCTTCAAATTGTACACACTCTCCCTTCCCTACCTTGAGAATCACTGCTCATAACCTGTATTCGATGTTCTCCAACTCTATGGAGGGTGTGAGGACCCAGTGTGAGAACCTGTACACAAAAATTAAGTCCTGATCTTCACTTGGTGTTCGCTGGAGCCATGTGGGTGGAGATTTGGGGCAGATGACACAAACATGTGGCAATACTGTTAAAGCAGTGTATTAGTGATTTAAATTACTAGAAACATTAACACATGAAATGGAAAACTGCTGGGGATTTACCTCAGTGGCACTGCACCTGCCTCGAAAGCACAAGGTCCTAAGTTCAATCCCCGGTACAAAAGAAAAAAAGAGGAAACGGTATCATAGAAAACTTGTGTGCCCCCACCCCCCAGAATATATCTGAGAAAGAAGCTAAATTTGAGAAACACAATCCTAAATAATTCCTTTTATTTCCCACAATTGGAAAATATAAGAATCCCTTACCAAGAAGTTTAATTGTATGTCCTAGATTTGCATGATTAATTTCCTTCTGTGGTCTCTAGTGAGGACAGTTAATTTCTAATAAAGAAGTATCTACAGATGGCTTGTGGTTTGTATCTAGCTTTGTTCCACATTCTCAAGACTTCAAGGGATAATGGTAATGTGAAATACACTGCCTTCAAGCTTTATTTGTGTTTGTCCCCACCATTATAATTAAAGACAGGTGGTGTCATCACTGTTTAAATATAAAAGGTTGATGTAATTTTTAAATTTCCTATTGAAATGACAAACATGTTAGCACTAGGCTGCTTCATAATGTTTAGACTTTAATAATCATTTGCATTTTAGATCCCAGTTTTCCATTACCCACATGATACCTTTATGTTTCTGGGATTTCCCCCATCGGCCCTGGCCACTCCCTTGCTATGGCTGATTGCGAAGGTTCCACACTGCTCCACACTATGAATAGCCCCTGCAGGTCAGGCACAGCCCCCGGTCCTCCGGAGCCCTCACTTACATTCTCTTTCACACTTGCTTGAACATCACCCTTCCTTGCTCCTAGCATTGCTCCTCCTGCTGTCCTCCTCCCCTTTTCACATTCCTCCTCCTGATTCCAGACCTGGTTTACAGCTTCTTTCCCCCTTTATCTCCCCTCTCCTCTCCCTGCCTTCCGACCAAAAAGGCTATTGCTCCCTCTTCTGTAACCCAGAAGTACCCGGCAGTTAGGTCACAACTCTGATCCGGTTACACTGCAGTCAGTCCTCTGTATTGGTCTCTTGCCAGATTCAGGAAAACCCAAAGGCAAGAATCTCAACTTAGCCATCTTTGTAAACCCAGTGTCTAGCATAATTCCATTTTATTAAGGCAATACATTGTGTACAGTTCCAAAAACTAGTATTCAAAGCCTGCCTTTCCTGGTCCACTCCTTGTAAACCCTGTCATACACTTAACCAATTGCGTAGGTACTTATACCTATTTAAAAATATGTAAAAAAGGCTAGGTGTGGTAGTGAATGCTTGTAAACCCAGCACTTGGGAGGCAGGAGGATCACTGTGAGTTTGAGGCCAGTCTGAACTACACAGTGAGACCCTGTCTCAAACAAAAGACCCAGGGCGGGGATTTAGCTCAGTGGTTTTGCCACCTCCCTTGAAAGCACAAGGTCCTGAGTTCGATCCCCAGTACCCCCCCCAAAAGAAAACCCCAGAAGAACCAAAAAAACAAAAAATACTGTAAAATGTAGACATATAGAAGAGTGATTTTACTGTTCAGTTCTACTTATCTATGTATCTATCTGCTAGGATCAGAAATAAGACCTAAATAGTGTTTCTAAGGCTCTTGACAAAGTACCTTAGAGGCCCATGTGCCCCTCCTAGTCTCCTAACCCTCCACGCAGGTGACCAGAGTTCATTTCTGTTGTATTTATTCTAGTGCCACTCCCTATAGTTTTACTCCCTGTGATATCCCTAAGCAGTACATTTTACTTTTGAATAGCAACAGCAAATATCAACCTAGCTGTGTAAGGAAACAGCCTTATTACCACAATCGCAATAAACAATCCCATGAGAAGCTGAGGGCTGGCTCTGAGTCCTACACTGGTTCGGCTTCCCTGGGAGTTTACCAGAGTCACCTCCAAGGAAGCCAGAGAGGTCCCAAGTGAGTCTTGGAGACACAGGCCTGGGTGACCCCAGAAACACGTTCAGTGGGAATGGGCAGCTCTGCTCTTCCTGCTTCTGAGCACTGCCCACTCGAGCTTTCAGGAGCAGGTCAAAGCCCACCATTCCTCAGGTGGCCAAGCATGTGGCATGAGAACAGAAATGTCATCGGCCCAAGGCATGCTAAGGACAAACAAGAACTGGTGTCAGTTCATTGGCACCAGTGGTGTCACATTAACACAAAATGTTGGGGATTCTGTCCTCAAACTAAAAAAAAAAAAAATGCAGGGGATGTAGCTCAGTGGTAGAACACTTGCCTAGCATGCACAAGGCCCTGGGTTCCATCCCCAGCATGGTCAAATTAAAGAAAAAATTATAACAGCAGTGCCTTCCATATGGAGAATTACACAGCTCCAGTTGGACCAGCTGCTCCATGTCTCAGGCAGAGCTGTCCATCTGGGCTCCATTTCCCTTCACCACCATGCTGGGGATCCCTTTGTCTCTCTCCTCTGCTAAGTCTTCTATTTCATGTGACCCACATAGGGATACAGGTGAAGCTGCTATCACAAAGACATAAAAGCCTGATAGAAGCTTATTTCCCTCTCTCAGAACTGTCCAGAGCAGGCAGCTGGCATTTGTTACGAGATCACAATGGACTCAGGACTTATACTCATCCATTCCATTCATGCCCTGTAGTAGTAGGTATTCCTGTGACTGGGACATAATACCTAATACCACAACTTAAAGGAGGAGAGGTTTATTTTGGCCTATGGTTTTCCAAAGGTTCAGTCCATGGTTGGCTGGCTCCAAAGCAGAAGAGGCATGGTGGAAGTATATGGCGGAGGAAAGCTCAACCCATGGTGGTCAAGAAGCAAAGAGAGAAAGGAGGAGCTGGAGACAGGAATACACCCTTCCAGGTCATGAGCCCAGGGAGCCCACCACCTCTGAGTAGGCTGCACCTCCCAATAGCACATTTAGCTATGATCTCATTAAGGGGTTGGTCCACTGATGAGTATCGGACCCCCATGATCCCATCACCTTTTAAACATACGAGACTTCTGGGGAGCATTTTAGATCTAAACCATAGCATGTTCCATGGCCATAACTTGGTCTCGTGGTTGCAGTGGGCTGCAAGAGGGGCTAAGCCAAGGAGTCCCTAGCTGGAAAGCCCCTTGCCTCTGTACCAAAGTGCCTTTAGGTAGGTCTATGTCAAAAGACAGAAGGGAAGAAAGGATATGGAAAGAAAATTAGCATATTGGGTCTTTCTCTTTATCAGTCTTCTCTCTCTGGGGCCCTATTTTTCTGTTTTGCACTTGAAAAGTTTCCTCCAATATCTGGAGATCCAACTGTACATATGCAACAACAAAGCACTGGGCCCGCCAGCATGGTGGCCAGCACCTCTAATCAGAGCTCCTTGGGAAACAGAGGCAGGAGGATTTCCCAAGTGTTAGAGGTTAGCGTGGGCAAGCTAGGGAAACCTATCTAAAAAAAAGGCATGAACGAGGCACCAAAACACCTGGCTGGAAGACGTGTGTGCCTTGATTGGGCTTGTTAACAAATGGGCTCCGCCACGGTTGGAGTACCTGTTCAAATGTCACCTTCTCGGCACAGGCTCCCAGGTCCCCCGGCCTAGCATGGAACACCCTGCCCTCAGTTTCACCTGCATTCCCTGTCCATTTCCTTGCTTCATTTTCCCCTGTGACATTTATCACTCACTAAATGGTATGATTTTCTGATTTATTTACTTCCTCTTTTCACCACTATGATGGAAGCCCCTTGGGGCCAGGGATGCGTGCCTGTTTTGCTCAGTGCTCTGTTTGCAGCACTAAGAGACCCAGCAGAGTGGGCACTGGATCTGTATCTGCTGAGCGAAGGAAGAACTCAGAGAAGGAGTCCTTGATCGGGTGTGGATCTGGGAGATCCCCAGATGTTAGTTCCCGGGTGACATTTCTTTGGAGCCATTCATTTTCTGCAGTGTCGGAGCAGCGTGGCAGGGCTTCCATGCCAGGGTCCTGTCTGCCAAGCGGGCCAAAGGGACTTGGCAGCTCCCTGGCCAGGGTGCAGACTCTCAGATCACGTTCTGCTGAGTAATTCTGTGACATACACAAGGACAGAAAGGACTATGGCCCAAAGAGCAATGAAAGCTGGCACCGACTGGGGCAGGCAGAGGAAAGCAACGAGAATAACCAAGCAAACATACACAGCCACCGTTCTCTTCATTCCCATGACTTAGGAAGCCTTGGGCTCCACTCTCCTAAGAATGTCTTGTTCTAATTGCTTTATCTTTGCTGCTTCCAGCCTGGCTCCTTGCCCTGGCCTACTGACAGCCACTCCTGCCCATCCGTAGCTGTCCAAAGATGGCCCTGGAGGAGAAACAGCAGTCAACAGTGTTGAATTAGTCTGTGTGGCCCAGGCCACACTATTTAAACCCCTCGGGTGGATTATGAGACCAGTATCTTGTCATGTGGTTGTGAAAGAAAACCATGCTCCCTAATTTACTTCTCCATAATATCATTTTCCAGCCTGGGAAATATTTTCAAGAACTAGGTCCCAGAGATATTTTACCTAAAATTCATTTCTCACATCAATAGCCGTCTTTTCTTATTAAATTCACTGAATATCTCAAGGGGCCAAATTTAATTTTGCTCCTTGGTGAAAGAGAAGTCTGGCCTGGTCCTGTAAGTGCAAGTGATATTTAAATATAGGTCTGTATTTATGCACAGGTTCTGATTTCCCTGACACAGGCAACTTTTCAGGAAAGCTGTGGAGAGCTAAAGGGGGCACAGAGAAGTGGGATGAGGAAAGCCAGTGAAGGGGCAAAATGTTGTAAAGCTTGGGCCTTGGAGTTTTATCCCTAGAGACCTTCCTGCCCACTGAAATTCTGCTCTCCAGATCAGCTCTGGACACTTGCAGCTGAGCCTTCATCCTGTGAGCCTGAGAGACTTGAAATACTTTATGGGTAACATTGAAGTTGCTTACAGGATGCACTGTTTCTCACTATTATTCTTCCAAGTCAGCCTCAAACATTTGGTGTGGATGATCTTTAACACAATTTGCTGTGGGTTCTAACCAGAGGTGTCAAATGGAAACCAAAGGATCCACTGGGGATGGAGGACCAGCAACTCCTGGGAAGGCAGAAGCTAAAGGACTCAGCTGGAATCTGTGGCCACAGGGCTGCCCCCTCACACCTAGAACTGACCCCGTGTGTGGCAAGAGTGGGTGTGTAGAGCTGACTGGGTGCCCTCGTGCAGCCCCTGCATGGAAGACCCCGGCCCTTAGCCTCACAAGACAGGCATTTATGATTGGAGAGCTCCAGAGATAAGGAGGAAGAAAAGGGGGACTCAGAGGCTGACTTCAGAAAGGGAGGGGCTGGCCATCTTCAGACAGGTCAGGAAAACCCATGAGGAGTCCTGGCTCTCCTCCTCATCCAAGAAGCTCTGAGCAGGCAGCACCAGAGAGAGGACAAGGTGGCTTAGTGCCACTTTGCAGGTCATGCCCCCTATCTCTCCCGTTAAGACGTGGTCCCGTGACTGGTAAACTGTGAGGAAAGCTCCTCCTTGTCCTCCTCCAAGTGAGGGAAGGAGCAAAGGGTACAAAGTGTTCCCTATAGGACCCCCAAAGAGAAATCTCCCCAGTTCAGAGATTGAGGAGGAAAGAGGATAAGGTTCCTTATTAATCAGCATGATCTTTAGAGTGAGGACTCACATTTTCTATGCTGATTTTTCTTTGACTACAGGAGATTGAACCCCTGTGAGCTGCAGAACCCTTGTGGCGAGGTGTCCTCGGGGATATAGAGTGTCAGAGAATACACATATGTAGTCTTATGTTCGGCGATTATATAAAAATAGGATTATTCTACATTCTTTGTTACTAAATGTATTTCTCCCAATATTGGAATAAAGATAAGTAATTGATTTAGCCCACTACAAGTTTTTCCTGGTTTATTTTCTATATGGCAGCATCAGTAGGGAATAAAATATAAACTCATTTAAGGATCTATTCAGAATACTTAGTTTACTTTTTAAAAAAGCACCCCAGCCTCCTGGTGGCTTCTGACTGTTGCTGTTTCCTCGGGTGATGGCTGCAGCCCAGCAGCACATGAGGTGAGGTGGCCGCGCCCCTTTTCGGTGCTGCTTGGAACATTACCCCTCTGTCCCCGAGGTAGCTAACAGAGGTGCTTCTCAGAGTTCCACTTAAGCAGAATCCAGCAAACAGCTGCAGTGTGAGGGCGTCTCAAATAATGGCTAACTTTTAGCGGTGTTGAGGTTAACGGCAGTGCTTCCTAGGCAATTTAAAGGGTTAAGCGGTTTCTCCACTGGCTGAAATGGAAGATCCCCGCTGTGTTGGGGGTGGGCAGCGTAGAGAGACCTGGCTGGCTAGCCATCAGGAACTTACAAGGGGCCAAGGACACTCTAACTTTTACACATCTTTCCACTCGTGTGATCTCATGACAGTCCTACAAGCCTACTGCTACGACCATTTCCACTTTACAAGTGGAGAAACTGAGGTACAGGGAGGTTACATAAGTTGCCAAGAACCATCAGCAGGGCCAAGATTTGAGCCCAGGAGGCTTCCAGGAACACACACACTGTCTTCCATTTACCCTTTTACTTAAGGGACTGGGTTTCCTGGCCCAGTGAGGCACTTGACACACCCAGGCCTCTGAGCCTGTTTGAACCCTGAGCCACAAACCCAAAAAGTGAAGAGGTATTTCTCCAAAGTGAAGTGTTGCTTAGCTATGTTTCCCAGAGTAGGTTCCTAAGAACACTGGTTCCATGGAAAGTTAATAAATATTACATGAGAAGAGAGGTTTGATGCTTAAATGAGGTTAGGAAATGCTCAGCTGCACATTGTACTCGTGCACGAGGAAGTCCAAAGTCTCTTTGAATCAGATCTGGTGAGACTCAAGGCGTGATTCACGCTGAGGCGAATTACCTCCAGCTGTGAGCCTGAGAAATCAAGGCAATTATCTACATTAAAATGTGGGACAGCATAGGATAGATGTTCCTTTCCAAAAGAGCGAAATCAATAAGAAAAGGAGATAACTGGAGCCAAGTAAATCCAAAGTCCAACAGCGAAAACACCATCTCACACCCAAAGGGCGATCTTCCTTCACTCCTGTCCCACCTTCTGGGCACACTGGAGCGGCCCTCCAAGGCCTGGGCTCTGCTTGGCACAAGTCGCTACAGCTCTCATGGGCTCGCATCTCATGCCCGAAGCTCTTGTAGGCTGGAGCTGGGCACCAGCTGGTAAGTGTCTCTCTGGGGTCTCTGCAGCAGCCCACACACCATAGTTAAAGGGTTCTCTGTGCTGCCTCCACCCTTCTGATGAATTTGTGCCCAGGTCCCAGGCAGGCTGTCCACCATCTAGGTGGAGACCACCATAGCCCCATGCTAAGTCTGCAGAATTAACGCCAGCTGAATAATCGGACAAGACACTCAGAAGAGGCAGGGAGAGTGTACATTTACTAAAGGTGGAAAATAAGTGAGACCTGGCTGTGAAAAGCCCCACAGCCACCTGAGGGGAAGGGAAAGGGGTCTCGTTTTTAAGTTTTTATTTTATTAGTACATGTTTGCAGCCCATGCACTTTACAGTCATCTTGGGGAGTGGTTACACCTGCACACCACAGCTTGTTTCTTTCTTTCTTTTTAATCCCTTTCTCCTTCCCTCTCCCTTCCTCCCTCCTACTCTAATTCCCCTTTCTCAATTTTCATTCTGTTGATATTATTAATCACAGCTCATGGTATGGCATATAATGCTAATATGAATCGAGGATATTATGTTCTTGTACATGGATATGTTTATTCTACTTATTTCCCCATCCCTTCCTCCTCACCCTCTGCCTATTGTTCACCTGGTCCACTTCCCTATTGCAAGAGATCCATCCCCTTGTCCCTTCTACCCACCCTTTATTATTCTTTGTTTGTACTTTGTCTTAAGCTTGTGTGTCTGGTTTATTTTGCTCAACATTATATTTTCCAGGTGCATCTATTTTCCTACATGTCTCAAATTTGTTATTCTTTATAGTCAAATAGTATTCAATTATATATAGATACCACATTTTCTTTATCCAATCATCTGTTGATGGGTATATAGGCTATTTCCAGGATTTAGCTATTACCAACTGTGCTTCTATAAACATTAATACGTATATATTGTTGTAGTATGATGTCTCAAGCTCAAGATACCTAGCAGGGAGATCTCTGGGCTATATGGGATTTCTAATTTCAGCTTTTTGAGAAACCTCCGTACTGATTTCCATAATGGTTGTACTAGTTTGCATTCCTACCAACAATGAAGGAGGGTTCCTTTTTTCACCACAGTCTTGCCAGAATTTGTTTTGTTTGATTTTTAATGATTTCCATTCTTTTTGGAGTAAGATGGGATGTTAGTATTGTTTTAATTTGCATTTCTCTGATGGTTGAACATTTTTTTATGTATTTGTTGACCAGCTGTATTTTTTCCTCTATGAAGTGTCTGTTCATTTCTCTTGCCCAATTCTTGACTGGGTCTTTAATTTTAGGGGTGGGTTTTGTTGTTGTTGTTGTTTATATATTCTTTTTTTTTTTTGTTTTCA
>NW_004624743.1:14309919-14427799 GCF_000247695.1 Heterocephalus glaber | reverse complement strand
TCTTCTTGCCTTGAGGGTTTGCATTGAGAAGTCTGCTGTGATTCTGATGGGTTTTCCTTTGTATGTGATTTGTTTCTTGTCTCTAACTGCTTTTACAATTTTGTTCTTCTGTTGGCTTTCTGGAATCTTAACGGTTATATGCCTATGTGTAGACTTTTTCTTGATCACAGCTAGTTGGATGGAGTCCTATATGACTCACTTATCTGTATATCAAGTTCCTTTCCCCTGCTTGGAAAGTTTTCTGGCATTACTTCTGTGAACAGTTTTTTTTTTTAACGTCATCTGCACTCTCTCCTGTTTCTTCATTGACTCCAATCAGTCTTATATTATTTTTCTTTGCATTGGTTAGCAGCTGCTGGATTGAATTCTCATGGTCCCTTACAATTTTAAAGCAATTATTCTTTTCCTGGTCACTAATTGCAATCTTTTCCTCTCTATCTGAAATTCTGTCCTCACATTGGCTCATTCTGCTGCATAGACTATCAATGGAGTTTTTAATCTCCTGGAAATCTGTTTGCATCTGTTTTATGGATTCCATTTGTTTCCTATGTTGGAATTCAATCATGTTCCTCACCTCCTCTCTAGATTTATTAATCATGTCTTGAACTATTGGCACAATCTCTGCTGTTATGTGAGAAATTATTTCTGATTTCATTTTTTCCATATCCTCTATTGTTGCCAGTTCAGGGAGTCTAGGTAATTGAGTATCAGAGTGTTCCAACTCATTTCCCTTTGGGGTTGCTGTAGGTGATCTGGAAGTCTGGTTTTGAGGCTCGTTTACATGTCTTCTCATTTCTATGGGGGTTGGGGGACTCGGGGATGCTGGTGCCTACATGGCTCAACTCCTCTGTGCTGGGAGCAGTGGTACCTAGAAAGTGATCTTTAGAATCCAAAATTCCTGGGTCCAAATAAGGACTTGGGCCATTTCTCCTATCAAAAACTTGCTTGGCCTGGAAGATTAAAACTTCTCTTGCTTGGCTTCCCACCAGATGTAAATGAAGGATCAGGAACAGTGTCTTTTGATTGACTATGCCCACATGCAGATAAGGATTGAAAAGAGCATCTTCCAATTGGCCCTATAAAGAGCACAAGATTCACAGGAAGGACTGAAAATAGCAACACAGTGTTCAACCATAAGCCTGACATCATTTTGGCTCTTGTGTTCTGCACATGTCATCTCTTTTTAGAAAACATCTCACCCTACCTGTTAGCCATGGGTTTGTGTGACATTCTGCCCAGTTAGTTGTTCAATTTTCCCCAGCCCCAAGCTCCAACCTCACCAGAGCTTACCACTTACTTGTGTTTTCTGGAGCCAAAGCCACGTCTGAGCCATTGCTTGGGCTGCTGAGGGGTCCTGGCCAGATTGTGGAGAGCAGACTTGAGATGGTAAAGAGCAGCATATGCATTCCCCTGGTGCCTCTCTGGAAACTTTGTTCTCAAGTCTTAGCTTTCCTCCTGGATCTTTGAAGTGCCTTTAAGGTCAGTCTCCAACTGACTTGAAGATATAGGGTTATTTGGCAAAGGTCATTTGGCCACACTGTTACTGGGTAGCTCCTTCTAAAAGTGGCTCACCAAATAAATGTTACCAGGTTTTGAATTGTTCACCTCTCTTTCTGGAGTGAGATTCCAGGTTCTTCTCATCTCAAACAAAGAACTGAACAAAATGAGCAAAAAGCAGGGGCAAAGTTTATTTGAAAGAGTAAAAGTGAAGAATGAGAGAGAAACTGGCTCTGCAGAGCAAGCTTGGGCTGACTGAAAGAGGAAAAAGCAAGACAAAAGTATACCCCAGAGGAAGCAGGGTAGGTATTGTGAAGAAAGCCACAATACCAAGTTTTTTTTGGCATCTGTGTCCTTTTACACTGCCCAAATCTTGAGGAAATCCATGAGAACTTCTACATATGGGTCCTGAAAGGCAGTGCTAGGATCTTATACCTCAGGCACAT
This sequence comes from Heterocephalus glaber, assembly GCF_000247695.1. The sequence goes on along the minus strand of NW_004624743.1, from coordinate 14,425,856 downwards.
ATCAGGTCTAGGCCATCCTATTGAAAACCTACTCAACTTTTAGAGAGAAGTCCATGTGCAGGGCTTTGGGGACTGTTCTGCACATGAATTCTGGGTTCTTGCAATTAACAGGTCATGCCTACTTTCCCAGCTAGCTTTGCCACACCCTAATCTCCTATGTCTACACCACTGGTATCCTTTCCAAAACATGCTTTTTTTCATTTCTAACATGGTCAGGCTGAAAACTTTCCAACCCTTTCAGTCTTGTTTTCCTTTTGATTTTAAGTTCCATCTTTAAGTAATGTTTCTCTTTTTCATTTTACTGTAAGTGGCCAAAAGAAGCCATATAGCACCTTGAACACTTCGATGCTTAGATGTTTCTTCTGTTAGATGTTGTTATGGTTTGTGTTTAGATGTCCCCCCAAAGCCTCAAGCAGATGAGGTGGGCTTTTCTTTTTCAGAGGTAGTTGCATCTGGAATGTATGAGGCTGGGGTTAAGGGCGTGTGATTACTAAACCACTACATGTGAGTGATTAGTTTGGCACCGCCCTAATCCTGGTAGTCTGAATAAGATAAAAGGGGCAGAAAGATGTTGTTAAATCCTCTTGTTACCTTTGCTGCCTTGTGCATGCCATGTTGTTCCTCCTCTGTGAGGCCTATTTGCCATTTCTGTCTTGGAGTCAGCTGATTATGGACTGAAACCTCCATGAAATGTGAGCTAAATAAATCCCTTGTCCTGTAATTTGAGTGTTGAGTATTTTGTCTTAGCAACAAGAGAAAAGTAACTAACACAGATGTCCTAGTTGCTCTTAAGTTCTGTCTTCTATAAAGTCCCAGGGCATGGTCATGGTTAAGTTCCTTGACACTTTACAACAGAGACGACCTTTACTCCATATTTTATTACCTTGAAACCTCATCAGTCTATACTAGTGATGGCAAACCTTTTAGAACTTTCAATGATAAAGCCCGTGTGGCACACGAGCCATTGGTTCACCACTACTGGTCTATACTGTCCATATTTTCACCAGTCTTCTCTCATCACCACTTAAATAGAGTCCAAAATGTCTTAGACTTTCCCTATTACTCTCCTCTTCTAACCCTTGATGCAGTCATGGCATAGTCAGAAGCTGCCTTAGGAATTCGGGGAAAGGTAGAATCCTGGGCCCTTAAAAGCATGATTTTTGTTTTCTGATAGGACAGTCAGGGACTTAAAAGCCATTTTTATTCTGAACCATGACTCTTCACTTGGGCCTACAAATGACCAATAGATAACTAAAAGCAGAACAAAGCTTGACCTTCATTTTGTACCATTTGTTACTGTAAATCTTCAGTTAAATCCCTGCATATAGCTATGCTGATTCTTTAGGGAATGTCTGTCTAAGAGCTGGCCAGACAGGGTTGATTAGTCCAGAATTTACAGGAACTCATCCCCCTTCAAGACTGAGGACATCAAGATAAGAGGTTTACAGGGATGTTCAGGTGTATACAGAAGTCTTGGGCCATTGTCCCAAACCTGTGATCACCTGCATTCCAGGAAAAGTGGAGCCCCACATAAGCAAGGCCATTACAGACAGAAACACTTTTCCTAGGAACGAAACCATCCCTTAGCCATAAGATTCCAGAACTATGACACCAGGACTGCAATAATGATCAGCTGGACCCCAGCCCTCCGGCCAATTCCTGAAAGCTGGCCTCTCATTGTTGTGTGTGGGCCAGTTTGAACCCCTCCATCAGCGGGCTCCCTCCAGCCACCTAAACTGGAGTCCTTCTCTATCTTCCCTCTGACTTTCCAATGAAAGTTTTTTTTTTTTTCCTGTAAATTTGCACTTTAGTTTTAATTTCTATTTGTACTAAAGCAAGAACTCATGCTAGGCAGGAATGAGTTCACCACAATCACCCTTCAGACTTTAGTCAGGACAACACAGGCTACTCTCAGTATTCATTTCAAAACAGTTCCGGCCTCTACCCATTACCCAATTCCAGTTTTCAGTATTTGTTGTAGCAACAGCCTCGCCTCTCTGACCACTTTATGCAGAAATACAATCAGCCCTCTGCATTTGCAGGTTCTGAATCATGGGTTCCACCATCTGTGGATCAAAAATATTGAAAAACAACTTATTTGTAATGAACATGGAGAGACTTTTTTCTTCTCACTATTCCCCAAACAATTCAGTATAACAACTATTTACATAGTGTTCATATTGTCTTAAGTAATCTAGAGATGATTTAAAACATGTGGGAGGGTATGCATAGCTATATGCAAATACTGTACCATTTAATATAAGAGACTTGAATATTTGCAGATTTTGCTGTTCTGGGGCTGAAATCCTGGAATCAATCTCTACAAATACTTCGGAGTGACTATCTGTTGTTTTTTCCATTATTCATTGTAGATTACTTACTTCAAATATTAATCCCAATTTTGGTATGTTCACCAGTCCTAACATATGAAAAAGCCTAACCAGATTAGATTTTGAAATAGTTTCCTGGCAAGTGGAATGAAAGTAGGGGAGGGAGCCAGCCTGAACTCAAGTGAGACTTCGTCTCAAACAAAATAAATAAATAAGATGATAAAAAGATAAATCAGGAAAACAAATATATTCTGAGATAGCAAACTCTATCAGCATAAACAAAAAATATTAAGGACCTCCAAATTTCTTTTAAACTCTTAAAAATGCAATACTTTCAGAATTTAACTTATATTAATTCCTTAAAAATCCATAGCCCCACATCAAGTGGGTGGAGGACCCAGCACCCTGTATAGGGCCTGAGACTCTGACTAGGGAGACTGAAGATAAGCAGTCATTTATAGGGAAATGGATTCAGCTTGAATCAGACACATAAGCTCCAATATCATATGATTTCTCTTATATGAGAAGCCCAAGATATAAATAAAGAGCAAAATAAAAAATAAACAGTAGGAAACAGGAAGATAGATCTTTGGCAAATGTGAAGGGGACCAAGAGATGATGGGACAGGGGAGGCGAAGGGGACGTGAGAATGAAGCCGGTCATGTGCATGTACCCGCTCCCCAAATGTTGTACTCATTATGTACTGCAAACATGCACTAATACAAAAAGAAGAAACAGCATTGGACCAGCGTTCTGCAGGGCCTTTTTCGGGACCCTGAAAGTGGCTGTGTCCAGCCTGCACTTCCTACCTATCATCCCACAAAGAGGAACTGTCCCAGGAGCCTTTGCATGACTGTGAGTCTGCAGGGAAAAGCCTGGCCTTTTGGTCAACTGATCGTAAAGCAGAATCAGAAACAAGTGTACAGAGAGGCTAGAAAAAATCTTGGAGAAAGGAAGGGACTTGGGTCTAGAGGTCAAAGGTCAAGCGGACGGGGAGGGGGGCGTTGAGGGCGGGTCGGGTCTGGGCCAGAGTGGCCTGGCTGAGCACCAAACTGACCCATGGCTTCTCAAAGCGTGGCGGCAACACGGCCTGAGGACTTGTCACACACACCCCACCCCCGTACACCAAACCAGAGCACTGGGACTGAGGTCTAATGTCCTATGTGTTAATGAGCCCTTCAAGTGATTCTGGTGACTGCTACAGCCTGAGCAACTGGTTCAAGGGCATGCTGTTGAACACACGGAGGCCTCCCACAGCATCATTCAGCCAATGGTTTACCAGAGGGACCAGCTGCTGCAACAAGATTCCACAGGTAGTGGCAGAGAAACAATTTAATTTTTTTACAGTTCTGGAGGTCACAAGTCAAAAGTTAGACTGAATGGGCTAACATCCAGGTGTCAGAGGAAGTGGTTCCTTCTGGAGTCTCTCAGGGAAAAATCCATTCCCTTGCTTGTATCAGCTTCTAGACCCCAGTTCTTATCCTCTAGCTCCTGACCCATTCCCTTAACAGGCCCTACCTTGAAATCTCTCGCCACCATCACATTGCCTTGTGCCCCAATTCTTATTCCACTGCTTTCTTCTGAGGGCCTGTAAGGACAGTGGCCCCATTCAGAATACTACTATGCACACACTGAGTAACATGGGGGCATTTCCCCCCTCCATTATGCCCATCAGGAACTTCGGCTCCTCATCCATCTTACTGTCTGGCCTCCATCCACACTCCTGGGCAGAGGTGTCCCCTAGGACCCCTTGTCCATGTTCTGCACCCTGATGGCTTAAAACTTTGCATGCTCTATGTTCAACTCAACAAGGCAGCTGGCCACCCTGAAGACTCAGGCCCTATGCACCAGCTGGCTCTGCCTACCAGACACAGGGCAGACAAACCTTCAAGTGTGAGCATGCTTTTTACTTTTATTTGCAAGCCTATGGATTATCATTCCAGCAGAGGTAACCTGGTCTTTTCAGATGACCCAGTTATTCCAGACCTATGCTTGATGGAGGATTAGGAAGACAAATAATGGAAGATCCCTGCCTTTGAGTAAGAGCCAAGTAGAGATTACCAATATAGGTGTACCCAGGAATGGTGTGAGCACCATACCAAAGGTGCAAAGAGCTAAGGAAAAGACATCAGAGCCCATTAATTCTTTGTGGGAAAGTCACAGAAAGGAAAACAGAAATGACATTTAAGTTGGGTCTTATAGGACATACACGATTTTGCAATCTAACCCAAGCCATAGGAAGCCTTTGAGATGTACAAGACAACCGGAATGACAAGCCAGCTGTCAAGATAGGGCATCTTTTCTGCTTGTGAGAGGAGTGGCCCCGGCTGAAAAGACAAGGCTGGCTTATGAACGGCCTTGCTGGTTGTGAGGATGGTAAAGCTCTTCTATAGTCACAGATAGAAATGAGGGTCTTCAGGGAAGATCAGATTTGTATTGGCAACGTGACTCCATAGCAGCCGTGGGGCCCCTAATGAATGTAGCAGACATTCCTGACAATTTGAGAATCTCCAGAGCATCTCAGTGTACCACACATCCTCTCAGGATAGCTGCCTTGCTCTCCCTCCTCCTTCTGCCAGCTCCTCAGCCTGGGAAATTCCAAATTCTTGTTCCTCTGTTACACACAGCAGCTTCTTCATCTCACAAATTCTTGGGTCTCACCAGCATTCATGTATACAGAAGGCTTACTCTGATAATAAATAATTACCAAAACATTTTTCTAAATAAAACCCATCACCTTGCTAAGAGAAATTCTTTTATTCTTTAACCAGTTGTTAAAAGTAATGTTAAATTTTAGAAGTCTCATCACACAATGAGTTGTATATAATATCAGCAACATTCCAAATGTTTTATGGAAATTAGCTGTGAGTCATAATTATGCCTGAGAAACACCAGCTATTATTTTCACAATCATCTCAGCAATTCAGCATCCAAAGTAAAATAACTACAGGATACTTCATTAAACTTGTTTTAAAAAAAAGTTTATTTGTTACAAAATGTTAAATACTAAAGCTAAAAACATATAAATTCAGGTCAGCCTCTATTAAAATTACACACATGCCCTTCTTTGCAAAATCATTAAAGACTGAATTAAACAGATGCTTTAAATAAAATAAAGTACTCTTTGAGGACATTTGTGTCCAATTAGCTATAGCAATGTAGTGTAGTGTAGTGTAGTTTGTAAAATTATAGTTGGAAAGTTTAGCTACTGTGGAAATAAAATCTATCTAATTCTTCTGTCTTTTGCTACTACCCAGTGTGAAGCCACCATGCTGGTGTGGACAGGATGAACTTCAGTTACAACACTGCAAGTTCTCTATTACAAATCTAGGAACACAGGGTAGCCGGAAGTATACAAAGGGTTATGCAGCATGAAAACCTGGCCCCGAAAGAAAAGGCCTTAGTTCAAATATACATATCTTCTCTAGTTAAAATGATTGGGAAATATATTAAAGCAGAGATCAGCAAAAAGCCCACATCTATCTAGAAATAACTGGCCAATTGAAAATCCTTCCTGGAAACTAGCACTCATTTCTCCATGATAGTTTATAAGTCTTTCAAATTTTCTATTTTAAATTGAGTGAATTCAAAGAGTCTACATTCAATGAGTTCTAAGAGTAATTTGACTATATTTTAATTAACTTTGGAGAACTGAGGCATCTGGCTGAGTCACCCACACAGGTGGTAAAGAACTTTCCAAATAAAACCTACATCGCAACACCCAGGAGTACCAGCTTCCAAACTCAATTCCCACTCAGGCCAAACAACCAAAAAGAACTAGCTACTATTTAAATATTAAATAGTATTTTCAAGAAAATATTTTGTTTTGTAACTTGTATTTTTCCATTTTATAATTTTAAATGCTAAAATTAATTTAGGGATGAGAATGCACTTATGAAGATCAAAAGGCTACCGCTGCACTTTAAAAGTTCATAAATGTGAAGGAATTTCTAGAAATCTGCTATATTATCTATTCTTTACAATGCTAATCCTAGCTAAATGGGATTTGCTAATAGTCGATTACTTAAGTGATTAAAATACAAAAACCACAAAATGTATCCAAGTAATCTTCATTGACAATCCAAGTGAAAGCAGGTTTCCTGAAATATGTTTATAAGGAAGTTTTTACTCTTTCTTTTGATAGTATTGGTACACAAATAAGGGCTAACTGCATACAATCCTAATACTACAGCGTAAGATTGTTTAATCAAATATTAGAAAAGTTGGAAAAAATATGTGCATTTTAAAGTCACTGGAATTTAAAAGAATAACATATTCCAATATTAAATTACAGATGACAATGGTGTGGTCAATAAATACTAAGTAATCTGTTTTCTACCTTCAAGTTTGTGAGCTTCTGATATAATCATGTCTGTACATATGTGATAGGAGAGAAACTAATTCTGTCCTCTATCCCAGTACCATTTTCTCTACACATACCAAGTCTCTGATTTATATCCTTTTTAAACTTACTGGGTAACCTTAAAGGACAAGACTCAACCCACTCTATGTCAAATAGCCTGACAGTCCTGGCAAGAACTCAAACAACCCAAGCCACTGACACTGACTGCTAATCTTAGCAAATATACTTTAAACAGTTATTGATCCTTCATAGCAAATTCTTCAGAAAGCATCGTTTCCTGTGTGTGTCTTTATAAGTGTGTATTAAAGTCAAGATAGTCACTCTTCACAATATCCTGGATTTATAGCATGATCAAGAAAGTATTTATGAGGGGCCAGGGATTTAGCTCAGTGGTGCCACCACCTGCCTGGAAAGCTCAAAGTCCTGAGTTCGATCCCCGATACCAAAAAAAAAAAAAGTATTTGTTCATCAGCAACAGAGCCAGAACGGGGTTTTACAACTAAGCCAACACAAGGTGATTCTCAAGCGCCAAGGGAGGTGGCAGCAGCGGCCCTGCATGGTACAGACACCCCAAGAGCAGGAACCCCACTGTCCTCTCTCCCTCCGAGAGACAAGCTGCCCTAGATACCCTCGACACCAGTGCCTCTCTTCCGCTTTTAGAGAGAATGATGTTTGAGCAGTAAATACGGTATTTTTCCTGCCAGGAAATACAGATAATTTTCTGGGCCAAGTGTAAAGGGAAAACATGGGGCCCTTCTTCAAACATTATCAAGAATTTCACGACAGCCACAGCCAAGCACTGAAACAAGCACGAAGCCCTTCCAAGTGTGGAGCCAGCACTGGATGGGTTTCCTGCCTGGCCAGAAACCAGGGGAAGACAAGGAGATTTAGCTGGAGTGTCTAGATGAAAGAGAGTTTTGTTCATGATGTTGATTCAAACACTGACACTACTTTGGAACCAAGTAGCATGCCACTTTCAAAGTCTCAAATTTTCATTTCAAACATTTCAGGATGGACTGATTAGTCTTTTTTCCTCTAAATTGCTCACTGTAGAAATAGTTACATGGGGTCCTTCAATGGCCCTTATTTTAATGCAGCAACTAATCAGACATGATGAATGTCTATATTAATCCTAATTGAGTTTTTAAAAAATTTAAGCATTTCTTAACAGGGAGGTGGTCACCAAAGCAAGAGAACATCTGAAAGGGAAAACATAGCTGTACAACAGTTTTATATTCTAGAGTAAACCCTTAGTTTTAGTCTGTGTTATATTTTGTTCCCTTTTAAGAATACAGTTGTAGGTTTTTCAAAGAGAACTGATACACACATTAAGCTGATTTTTTTTTAACACCCATACTGTCATTCAGTCATAAGAATGTCACTGGAATCCAGCGCTATCCCATTCTTCATACTAATGAAACCATGTATGTATATAAAAGCTCCAGGTTACATTACTAAGCAACGACATTTCCGGGAGTGAATATACTTCCTGTATTCCGCAAGCTGCTTCAAGTACAAATTTGATGGCCACCTGTGTTTCTCAACAAAACTGCGTTCTTCCACTAAAATTTGAAGAGAAAGAATGTTAATTGATCATATTTTATTTTAGATCAAGTTAAGATAGTAACTGCTGATTTTCTACGTGATAGATGAAATCCAAGCTCTGGTATATCCCCCACTCTTCTCTGAAGCTTTCCAGAATCATCCAATACAATTTTGGTTAAATCAGTCATCGGCATTTATGCTATTACATGATTTATGATTACACACATCTTGTGCAATGCTTCATCAAGTCGTAGGTTATTATTTTCCTTTCTTTTCAATAAAACTTTAGTTTTTCCTGGAGATACAGACTCATTTTTTCCTGTTTAGTTATCTTTGTGGCTAACTCATCCTCCAAGCTCTGCAAAGTCCTCCTGGTTATGTTTCCTCCCCAGCACAGGACTCTGCCCAGCCTTGTGGTGCTGCCCAGCAGAGGTGGCCTTCTCTGCAGACCCCCACTCCCCTGGCTCTGTGGGTCCATCCGAGCCTTCATGCTGGGCCTTCCTTTCCTGGACTCCAGGGGCTTCACTTTATTCCTTAGTTTCGGGAAGCACAACCTTTATTCGCTTCTCAAAAAGAGGGTCTGAAAAGTACTTTTGAGATCCTGTTTATGACAAAATGTCTTTGGTTTATCCTCACTCATGATGTATAGTTTGGTCTGGTATGAAATTCCAGATCGAAAACCCCCCTCAAAACGTTGCTGACAGTACTCCAATGCCTTCTACTTTGCAAGGTTAAGAACTCCGCTGCCATTCAGATTCATAGTCCTGGGTAGGTGGGGTGTGTGTGTATATGTGTGCGTGTGTGTGTGTGTGCGCGCGTGTATTTAAGTCCTGGAAACTTAGATTTTTCTGTTTATACTTAGTGTTCATACATGAACCAATGTACCTTGTACATTCATTTAGTCCTCTCAATGTGTTGAGTTGGGTTCTCCAGTACTGGAATAACTTCCTTATATTATCTGATAAATTCCCTCCCATTGTTTTTCTATATGAACCTCTGTTACATACTGCATCTTCTAGACTAAGCCTCCAATTAAAAAAAAAAAAAAACAAAAGTCACTCTTCTGATCTTTGCTCCTCTAAGTTCATTTTTTTGTTGTTTGTATTTATTGTTTCATTCTTGGTACCTGTTTTTTTGTGTCAGCAATTGCTTTGAGTACTGTATCTGTTGACACCCATTGGTCTTCTCATAGTGAAGAGGAAGACACTGGAAATTTTGGAAACCTCTGAGGCACGGATGGAATATGCTGTAGCAGCTACACATACCCAAATGACTGGACATATGCACCTCCCTCTGAGGCCAGAGAAGGATGCTGCCACTTCATTCCCAGGGTAAGGGAGCCAAGCTGGCAAATACCAAGCTGCCGGAATTCTAGCACCTGGATAAGGGAAGGGAGCTGCATAATGTACACACTTACACAGAGTACCGAGTTTCAGTCAGCTCCTCACCCTGGATCTCAGCCATACCCGAAGCTCATGATTCTGTAAGCTTTGTATGCTTGAATTTCTTCAGAAATAAACTCCTATCTCCTGCAAAGATGGGGCACCACTTGCCTGTGTGTGTGGAGGGGACAGTAAAAGCTTTTTCATCGATATTCAACCAATTCCACTGTTTTCTTCTCCCTGCCTCTGAAACCTAGTGCCATCTAGGGCTTTTGAGGTCCTGCTGGGTGAAGCAGTTTGTTTTTCCCTTCAGTGTTCACTGAGGTTCCCTCCTGGTAAGTCAGTTTTCACTTCTCTACCTGCTGTTCTACTTCATCTATCGGAATCTGGATGAATAAGGCCCTACGCCAAGCTGTGCTGGCCTGGGTGAAAAGAACCGAGCTCCTTTGGGAAATGTGTTCTCTAAGTCTCACTAGGAAGCAGAGGTAACATGAGATGATTCCTCAGGTAAATTATCACAGATGAGCCCTGGCAGCCAGCAAAAAGAAAAACAAAAACCTCCATACCATATACTACTGAGCTAAATTAAACTAACTGTGAGAAAAATAAATCTATAGACACCAAGGATAACATATTCCTGTGTGTTGCTGGTTTCTTCAGAATCCAATATCTAAATATCTACATAATGAGCTATTTAACTGGGCTCTGAGGTATCCATGCCTGCACCGATGTGAGAACTTTTCCAGTTTCTCTGATTTCTAAACACCTCTAAAGACAAAAAAATTCTTAGTCAGAACAATCTGTAGAATTCCAATGGTAGTTTGATAACTTCTGTCACTGAGAATGGGCAATTCTACAAGGAAGCTGTAAGGAAATTGTGATAAGAACCCTTTGGAACCCTAAGTGACCGTGTGAGGTAGGCCAGGTGTGAGGTGGTGGAAAGGGAGGTGCCTGTGACGCCCTGCAGAGGACAGGCGTCTTCCAGGGTGGCCAGCACCCTGCTCCTGTGCTCTACGGCCGGCACTATGTGGAAAGATGGCCTTGGAGTCTCAGGTCTTCCGACTTTTCAAGAGGCCAGAAATCTAGAGTTCTAAAACACCATTACAAGAAGCGATTAAACTGTACAGTAGATATTTAATTTAAAAAGATGACAGTAAAAGACACTTTGCCATGAATCTCTGAGTACTTCCTCTCGCTTCAAACACACTTTGCCCATCATTCTTGCCACTTTCCGAAGCAGTTCCGGAAGATCTCTTTCGTGAGTGTCCTTACAAAGTCTGATCTAATACATCAATATTGTTAATCTCTTATTATTTTGTCATGAAATTTTGTTTTATTTAAAAAATACAGCAAACGCTGCTGCCGAATACCAGCCAAGGGAAAGGCAGGCTCGTAAAAACCTGATGTGTGTCCTCCTCCACCTTATTTACCAGATTGGGCACTGCGTGACTTCTGGCTACTCCCCAAAGTCAAAATGGCCATGAACGGGAAATGTTTTGAATTCATTCAGGACACTGAGGCAGCCACAACAGCACACCAAGGACATTAATGAGAGGGGATTTCCAGAATTGCTTCAGAAAGTGGCAAGAGCAGCGGAGTAAGTATTCTCAAGGTGAGGAGAAGTATTTTGGGGGAAAGTAATGGCAATACACCTTTTATTGTAATAATTTTAAAATTTTAAGCATTTACCATATTTTTCAATCATACCTCATAGTACTTCAAAATAAAAATTTTAAAATATGGTCCAAATAAAACCCCTTGACAGGCACACTGAATCCACAGACTGCCAGTTGTAACCACTGATTTAGAGCTTTCAATTCTCCCCAATCCAGGAGCTTTTTCTTCTGCTGAAGACTACACAGCGCAGTAGGCTGCCGACACCAAGGCGCCATGGGAAGAGAGCTCTGAGGGTGCCGCGCATTCCCAGACAGGAACAGGAGAAATCGATGCGGTGGCCTCCAGCCCTGGCTCCGCCACTCCCATAACTCCCAGCAGCCCTGCTTTTCACTATTACCACCTGGTCACCCCCATACTCCACAGGCAACTGTGTGAGTAATGAAACAGAGTCAAAACTGACAACCAAGAAAATTTAGAGAGCATCGTTCCTCTGGGTGTAAAGCTCAAATTAACAGCTTTTTTTTTTTTTAGGTACTGGGGATCGAACTCGGGTCCTTGTGCTTGCGCAGCAGGCTGCGAAACCACTGAGCTAAATCCCCGGCCCCTCCTCCGGGGTGTAACAGTACTCCATGCATGTCACACAAAATGTATACAAAATGTAAGTAGAAAATAATATTCTTCTTCTTTACAAATGAAGGTGACCTAATGTAGCATCGTGAAAATGACTGTAAAATGAAGATACAGATGTTAATTTTTATCGATTTCTCAAAGAATAGCTACATGAGAATGTCCCTACTGACGTAAAGCAGAAGCAGGCCTTAGCTTCATGAAGCCTTTGTTTTCCCTTGAGAAAACAGTTAATAGTGCCTCTTAACAGCTGAGCTCTAGTTGAGGCGCTTCCCATAGCACACAATGTTTACTGACTGGCTGAATATACCTGCTAACAATTGACCGCGTGTTTCCCTGCTTTCACACCTGTATGAATGGCTAAATAAAGAGATTTTCACAACTTTTACCAGTAGAATCTTTTTTACTTAGTAAAATTTTATGTAGAACTTGAAGACCTTCACATACCTCCTTGGAGATTTCTTTGTTGAGGGTATGAAAGTACTGACTAGGTACTCTATCACTGCCTTGCCCTTTTAGCTCAAATTTCTTTGAGTCTATGCTAGGTAATAACAAGAGCACCACTGCATCTAATTGTCTGATTAGCCTCACCGTCTACTGTGATGGCTCTTCTACTTGCATTTTTCTTCCACTTATGCAGTACTGGGAATCTCACCCTTTGGTTGGTTTTAATCTTTATAGTTTACCTTACAAATCACAATACATACACTTCTGAACAGCAAGTTTCACCATTAACAAAAAAATTATTATTCCAAAGTAATATATGGGACTCCTATAACAAATACTCTTCATAAATACAGATACCTCATAAATAAAACTGTATGTTATAAATAATAATCAAAATTTAAGTATTGTTTAAACGTTGCTTTTGACCTAGTGACAACCAAGATCTCATTTATCAAAATCAAATGTCACCCTAGGACATTTTTGCCACTTTTTATCTATTTTTTACAAATGCATTTAAAATTGAATGGGAGCTTTACATAATTATTAGAATACGTCTTGTGTGAGACAGGTCAAGCTGCTTATCTAACACAAGTGACTATAAATTAAAGTGTCCTCAATCCCCACATTGCATAATTTAAAAGATATGTATTACTCTGAGGATTACTGTGTTAAAGCAGTTTACAAATTATAACCTCAAATCTAAGAAAAAAGAACATAAAGGGTTTTTTTCCCCTACCTGAAAGATCCTGAAATTCAGGCTTTTGACTGAAGATGAGGTAGTTGGTGGCAATGAAATGAAGGAGCCAGGTTGAAAGGCAGTCAGAGTGGTGAAACTACAAGGAAAATGAAAAGGGAAACAATACTGTACACAAGGACCATCAGCATGCAGCTGGAGACAGGGGCTGGGCAGAAATCACAGACCCTGAGTCCGTGTTTATGTCTACACATAACGCTGTGAACTATTACAGCTACAGGAAGGAAACGGGAACATCACCAACAAATACTGATAAATATATTAATGAAGAAGAGAAACCAATGGTAAATAACGAGCTGCTGCTGCTGCTGCACGGCCAGTGTCTAAGCAGAGCCATGCATGCTAGCAACTGCTGGAGGTTCTTGGGGATTGTGTTTAAACTTTTCATCTAAGGCTTCGCTAACTACAATAGTAGGACAGGAAGATGATGGCAAGCAAGTCCTAATAAACAAGTGCACTGGAGGAGCGGATCGAAAAATATTTTGAGGAGGACACATCATTTGCCTAAGGGTGTGGGTGGCTGTGTCTATATTTCTACAAGAAAGTTATATCTGCATAGCTGCTTTTAATGGACACACTGTTACCCCGAGCTGGACTTCCTGTGTGACTCTTCTCATTCTGAGTTCCTGCCGCTGCTAGGAGAGGGGAACTCAGATCAATTGACCACTGACAGCACGACTTTGGTGCTACTTAGCATCATGGAGTCATCCAGCCCCCAGTCTGGGTTACAGTAACTTGCTGGTAGGAGACTTGGTACGTGACTATAGTTCTTTTATATTATTATTATTTTCATGGTGCAATACACATAATAGAAGACATTTAAATTACCCATGGGTGTACAGTTTAGTGGCATAGTAAATCTGTAAGCGTGCAACCAGAATCACTGTCCAGTTCTAGAAGTATTCTATCACCCCAACCTGAAACTTTGTACCTTTTAATCAATAACTCCCCAAATCCCCCACCTCCAGGTCCTGGTAACTACTATTCTACTTTCTGTCTCTATGGTTCTGACTACTCTTAACACTTAAATAAGTGGAACCATACAGCATCTGTTCCTTCTTCCCCTGACTTATTTCACTTAGCATAATGTCTTCCAAGGGTTACCCATATTGTAGCATACATCATCTAGACTAACATCCCGTGGTCTGTATACATTTTGGCTAAGTACAACTCTTCAGAAAACTCAAAAATGTTAAATAAGCAATGAGCGACACTAAACTGAAGAGAGCTATAATCTCAAATCTTAACAAAGAAGCTCAAGGATGAGAGCTTTTAAAATTTTATAACATACTTTCATGAATTACTACTGTTCAGTATGTGAAAGCAGAATTTTTGAGTTGGAAAAGATGTCGTGGTTCATCTAATCTCACGTCCCATTTTAACAGTCTTTTCTCCCCTATCTTTTAGGAGAGGAATGTGATCTCTTAGGAGCAAAGTAAGTAACTGCAGCTACTTTAACAGGCAGAGAGCCTACCTCCGGATCAGGACACTGCCTGGGGACTGTGGCTTTGCAAGGGAAAGGAGATCACAGGGACAAACAAGGAGCGATAGAAACATACTTCAAATGCAGAATTTTATTTCTGAGAAGATTTAAGATATCATCATGAGTGCTTGGCAAGGGATGGATCGCATCTCCTTGTAAAAAAAATACATCAAAAATAAAGTTATGAAAACACTAGAAAAAATGAAAAAGCATTTTTAAACTAAATTTGGAAGATGGCTACTTATTTATCTCAAGCTCAATGTGAATATATTACAAAGAGAGATGAGGGTTACTTGATTTCTAAATGTGTTTTTAATCTTAATATTGAATACATATGATTTTAAGATGATTATGAGAGAAATAAAGTCCAAAATAGTTATGGAGATAGTAAAGAAGGTGCAGATACTTTAAATGACTTCCCTTTGACCAGAAATATGCATGCTGACAGGGGGCAAGCTTTTAGGGGTCATGGAATTCTGTCCTTTGCCCCAGCATGTGCTCCAGCAACTTGGATGAAGACGAAGTTGCCATGCTTTTAAAATCCCGGATGTCAAAGCTGCCAGGAACAGATGGTATGTTGTATACCAGATCATATTTTAAGAAGTCCTGACATTGTGTAGTGCTGGATCAAAGATATTGCTGTGAAAAAGATCTAGAGGGGTCAAGTTCAATAACAGCAGTGGTGTGGCATAACCTCAAGTCCACAATGTCTCAGGTAGTGAATGGAAACGCAAATAACCAAAGGTCCCATCGTTGTATGATTCATCTGGGTAAGTCTTCTGTCCCCAGGATAAGAGTGACAAATAAGAGTGGCAATGATATGACTTTTTTTTTTTTTGTGGGGGTGGTGGTTCTGAGGATTGAACCCAGGGCCTTTGCACTGAGCTGCATTCCCAATGCCCTTTTTAAATTTTTCTATTTTGAGACAGAGCCTCCCTAAATTGCCCAGGTAAGACTCTTACAATCTTCCTGCTTCAGCCTCCCAAAGTGTCCTACCACTTGTGACTGGGGCTACATCTGAAGGTTTGAGAAGATTTCAAGACAGCAATCCTAGTTTATTCACAGTTCTTTGTCACATCTGTTATATTCTAGTGTCTCTGCAGATACAGTCACTCACAATTAATTTGTGTAGACTCCATCTGTTCCTTAAAATTAGCAGCAATGCAGTTTTATTAGTACATGTTTGCAGTACATGCAGTTTACAATCATCTTGGGAAGTGGGTACAGGTACATACCACAGCTTATTTCTTCCTTTCTAACTCCCTTCCCTTCCCTCCCTCCTCTTCTAAATCCTCTTTCCTCATTTTTGTTCTTGTTGATGTTATTGTTCTTATCTCATGTTTATGGCACATAATGCTTACATTCTTTGAGGTTATTAGGTTCCTGTACATGGCGTATCTTTATGATACTTACTTCCCCTTCTTCTCTCCTCTCATCCACATTTTCTTGGGCCCCTTCCCATTTGCAAGAGATCTATACCCTTGTCCCCTCCTATCCATCCTTCTGCATGCCCTGTTTGTGCTGTCATGCTCAAATGAGAGATACTACATAGTATTTAAGCTCATGTGTCTGATTTATTTCACACAACATTATATTTTCCAGGTGCATCCATTTTCCTTCAAATGTCTCAATTTTGCCCTTCTTTATAGCCAAAGTAGTATTCCATTATGTTTAGAAACCAGGGATTTAGCTCAGTGGTTCCAGTGCCTGCCTTGCAAGCAATAAGGTCCTGAGTTCGATCCCCGAAACCAAAAAAAAATAGGGCCGGCAATTTAGCTGAGTGGCTTCGCCGCCTGCTGCACAAGTACAAAAGCACAAGGACCCAAGTTCGATCCTTGGTGCCAAAAAAAAAAAAAAGAAACCACATTTTCTTTATCTAGTCATCTGTTGATGGGTATACAGGCTGCTTCCAGCTATTATGAACTGTGCTGCTATAAACACTGGTATGCACCTATAGTATAAGGTCTTTAGCTCTCTGGGGAAGATACATAGAGGGTGAAGAGCTGGGCCATATGGAATTTCTAATCTTAGTTCTTCAAAGAATTTGATTCCGATAATGGTTGTACTAGTTTACATTCCCACCAACAATGTGGGAGGGTTCCTTTTTCACCACAGCCACATTGGTATTTGTTATTTTTTGATTTCTTGATGATGGCCACTCTTTCTAGTGCAAGATGGGATCTCAGTGTTGTTTTAATTTGCATTTCTAATGGCCAGGGCTGTTGAGTATTTTTTCATATGGTTGTTGGCCATTTGCACGTCTTAAAAAACAAAGAAGTCCTCAACTTAGAAGAGGCCCAGGAGAACCAGTATGACATATTCCTCAATTTCAAACTTTTAAAAACTCTATTCCTAATTCAGTGAAACACACCAACAAAAGGCATTTTGCAAGAATAAATGAGGTACAATAATATCCCCTACACACACCTGGACCTTTAAAACATGCTCACAAAATGCATGAATGAAACAATAAGTCAGTTTAACCTAGCCATGCCCATCAGCATACATGGACCACCTGCCATTCTCCTTTCAGGAGCCTTGAGATGTGATCCTTCGGGGAAATTCCCTATAAACTCTGTTTCTTAGAACGCTTGTGTGACAGTGCAGTGCACTCTCAAATGACTCTGCTAAGGGCCACTGTGGGAAAAAACCCTCCATCTCTACCACTTAGAGGGGCACAAAGCAAAAACTCTAAGGTTTTAACACAGCCACAGAAACTTGAAGGAGCCGCATTTAATCAAACTTCCAAACTAAGGACAGAATTAATATCTATCTGTTTATTTTATTTTTTCCAGTACTAGGGATTGAACCTAGGGCATTTGCACTGAGCTACATCTCCAGCCATTGTTTTATTTTTTAAATTTTTTTTAAAATTCTGAGATGGGGTCTCACTAAGTTGCCAAGCTGCCCAGGTTCCCCAAACTTGCAATCCCTTGCCCCTCTCTTAAAAAACAAAGTATCAAAGGGATAGTATAAATTTTTATCATTGTTTTTACATCAGAAGAACCAGACCCACTGGGCCCATTACCTTGGCTTTCTTGAGCAGGTCAACGATGTCCAGGTTCATGGAGGCCAGCTCCCTGCTCGGCATGCTCTGCAGCTGCGTGACGATGAACAGCTCGCAGATGTGCTGCAGCCTGGACACCTGGTACATCTCCGCGCAGATCAGCAGGCACATGGCCTGGAAGATGCCAGCTGGGGAGAGGGACATAAGAAAACGCAGATGGTAAAGCCATGCCAGGCTGACCTAAACACACACACCAGAAACCACGCTGATGACATCTCCCAGCGTAGAATAAATGCCTAGAAACCTTGAGGCAGGCAGCAGTCTACACTGTAGCTATTTTGCGGGGAGTAAGGGAGTTGAGGCAGGACCTCACCATGTAGTTCAGGCTGGCCTTGAACTCACTATGCAGCCCAGGCTGGTCTTGAACTTGTGGTGATCCACCTTGGCATTCCGCCCGCCTTGGCCTCCTGAGTGCTGGGATTACAGATGTGCACCACCACAAAAGGTCCATTGAAGCCTTTACATCCGGAAGAGAATTGTTTTATAATCCTCCAGAGGAGCGATTCTGTAATTACCCTTCATAGAATCAATTCAGAGCTCTCAGGTAAAGGCTTCTGTTAGCAGAACCCTTGAAGATTTTCTTTTTTGGATACAGCCACCAGCCTGGTTTTTCTGTTTCGTTTTCATTGTGATAAAATAAATATAATCTAAACTTTACCATTTTCATCCTTTTTTTTTTTCAGTATTGGGAATTGGTCGGATGGGCACTCTACCACTGAGCTAACCCCAGCCTCTTTTCTTTTGTATTCTGAGACAGGGTCTGGCTAAGTTGCCCAGGTGGGACTTAATTTATGATCTTCCTGCCTCAGCCTCCCAAGTTCTGAGATTACAGGTCAGCGCCAAGTGCCCAACTTCACATCAATCATTTCAGGGTTACAGTTCAGTGTCACGAAGTACCTTCACTTTCCTGAGCGCCCACCTCTGCCACACATCCCTAGAACATTTTTTTTTCCATTTTGCTAAATTAAACGCCTACACCAGTGATGGCAAACCTTCTAGAGCTTTCAATAACAAGCGGCCTGCTGCAGCCCATGTGCCATAGGGTCCCCACCGCGGGGTCCGCACCTGTTACCCAGCAACTCTCCACTTCCCCGCCTTCCAGCCTCTGGCAGCCACCTCCATTTACTCCTCTTTTTTAAACACTGGTCCAGAAGTCTGTTCTTTCCTGTAATTCTCTTTCTTTTCCCTCCTCGAATTCCTTACATTCTTTTGCAGCAGTGGAACCAAGAGTACCGCGTATGGCAAACAGTTAATATAAAGAACATTCTGCAACTCTCCCAATGCGTATGTTCAGCTATTTGGCATAACTCTTTGCTCGTTTTGATTAATTTTCCCCATTGTACTTTTTAACCAACTTTTATAGTATTTCATTCTAGATTTATTGCTTTCCTGAGCACTTCTTCCTAATTAACGAGGTAAAACCTAAAATAAACAGGTTCACTTACTCAAATGAGATGATGAAAAACGAAATTTTCCTATTATTTTAAATCTGCTCAATTTTTTACTTAATATACAAATTTATGAATATTGAAAGAATAAGCCATTACATTTATTTCCACTAAGAACAAATGCTTTCATTTTTCTTAAGCAAAAGAGAAAAGCCAATCTTTAACACCGTAACATCTGGCTCCAAAACACTCTATGACTAGCTGCAAGACCAGAATTAATTCAGTTTAAAAAGGATTATTCTTTTTTGGAACTTCAAAAACTTTTCACTAGAGGGCTCATGGCTTGTATGAAGCTTATTTCAATAACACACGCAGGAAATCTTCCCAGTCTAAAAATTATAGCAGTGAATCTGAAGAGAGGCATGGTCTGAAATGTGTTTTCTTTTTACATTTGCCAGGGTGCTGGCCAGGTTTTGTAATCAGGGTCTCGGGCCTTGGGCCTAGGTAGGCAAACTACATGGGAGATAATCTAGCTCTGTTTGTGACCGACGCCACCTGGTGGCCAAAGGGTGAAGAATAACGAAAGGGCTTTTCGCGCCTGTACCACGAGGCTCTCGGCCTGTTTGTTGAAGAGATTTTGCTCTTTCTCCAGGGAACCTTGAGCTAAAGGAAATGTGCAAGATCTGTTCCAACCTGTAGCTGCGAAAGATAGTTGGTTCCTAGTCAAAGATAGTCTCTGGCCAGTGAATGTGGAAATAAATCCAAAAGTCTTCGTAAGTCAGTATAATAACAATCTGACTTCAGAAGTCAGAAGGATTCTTTAAAAGTCTGTATCCTCTGGCCAGAAAGAAACAAGGGTGTTGTCTGCCTGTAGAAAGCCCTTGAAAATGCCCCAGTGAGAAGTTAGACATAAGAGCAGTTATCCAGCCCTCTTCTGTGTTAGAGAGAAGGGTCCTGTGCTCCATAAAGCCCTTTGCCCCAATCTCTAGAATTAGCCCCTGGGTAGCCCCAGATGGCTCCGTTTGTGGAGTGCCTTCGCGGATCACCACATGTTGGCACTGGATGAGGCAAACATGGAAACTTATGCCAGAGTCTGACAGCCCACAGTGGCTCCCAATCATTACGTGAAAACAGATTTCACAGAAAGCAACTTACCAAAATAGCGTCAAGGATAGAAAGAATTGTGAGATATTACATAGAATACTGCTCACCTGGGCAACAGGAGTCTGTGTATAGGTATTCTAAAAACGACAAGAAAGTCTCTTTGGACACACCGTACACTGGAATCAGGACACTCTTTGCTTCCATGTAATTACCATTAAACATGGCCGCCATCACTTCACAGCGGGCCACCAGGATGGCCCTGTGGGCTGGCACTGTCGTACCTAACAGGCGCAAAAGGAAATCAGAGGCAAGTAAGGCAGACTTGCACAGTTACTATGCTGGCAGTTCCCTAGTGTGGTACTGCGTTAGGCACAGCTAATCTGATGGGCAGAAACCAAAATTTCGGGTGGTGACCAACTTCACTCCAGAGACTCCTCAGTTTTAAGTTGAACAATAAAGAGAATTCAAAAGTTGACTCTGAATCTAACAATTTGCAAACCAGGCAAGCATTTGTTATTTAACTTATATTTTTTTTCTTTTTCTTTTTTTTTTTTTGGTACCGGGGATCAAACTCCAGACCTTATGCTCTCAAGGCAGGCAGCAGCACCACTGAGCTAAATCCCAGGCCCCTAACTTACATTCCCTAAAGGTAGAAACACTGAAATAGTACATTTTGGTTTATGTTTTTATAATGAAACCTCTCTCCTTTCTAATTGGCTTGAATTACCACCATGCGGCCCATCATTCTCCCATGAAAACAACCTATGACCCCCTCTTGGCCAAACTGACAGAACAGACTTGGCCATTGGTTTGGATCTAAATGCCCCTCAAAGCCGCGTGCTCTCATGCAGGGCTTCTGAACAGTGACTGGATCATGGTGGCGCAGAGCTGACTTGTTAGGAGGTGGGTCACTGTGGCTGTGACCTGGAACGGTGCGTCTCCCTTCCCTGGTGCTTTCTTGTTTGCTTCCTGGCTGCCCTGATGTGAGCAGCTTTTCTCTGCCCAGGCCCTTCTCCCATGGCCTTCCTGCCTTGGAGCAGCCAACCACGGACTGAAAACATGAGCCAAAATATACCTCTCCTCTAAAAACATACTTCTCCTCAATCTCCTCTCTATCGTGGGTGTAGCATATTGTGCCCCAGGAATAAAAAAGTGACTAAGACACCAGGCTTCCCCACATCAGAAACAGGAAACTGTGAGGAGTAAACCATGGGCAGTCCATACCTCACAGCAGGAATAGCAAGAAAACTGTGCAGCCAAGGAGAGCATTTTGCATGTTAGAAAAGAGTGGAAGGAGATGTCCTCAGTCCCTGCTGTTTCCCAGCACAATGTGACCCTAGAAAATTTACACTCTTCCACATGAAAAGCACTGTCTTCCATGTAATTACCATTACACATGGCCTTTGATCTTCAAGGCTGCCTAACCCCACACCCCACACTGAAGCTCACCAGACTAAACTGACCCTTTTGGGAAAGCTAAGCTCTCCAGCTACTGCACCACCACACAAAGAAGTGCAGATGGGGACACAGGTGGCCTGGGACTCATAAGGTGGTGAAGCAGTTCTTACCTACGTAGACCACACTGCCAGCCTTCCAGTCAGCCTAGGTCCATGCTGCAGATCATTATCAAACACCCACCACGCATCAAAGGTACAAAGATGGGGAAAGCAAAACACCCTTGCTTTGCAACAGGACACCACTGCTGGGGGTGTGACATGGCTGTCCCCTTCCAGAAAACAACGCAGTGAACCAGAGCCCTCTGCCCTGCCCACGAATTTGCCTACATACCCCTAAAATCTCAAAAATATTGGCTCTACGGTCTTCCCTACAATATTTACAATTACTGTGTTCTTTATCTCTCTTTAACCCAAACAAAACATCTCTTGGTTCAGGGAAGAGCTCTATCTGAGCCCAGTGGTTGGCTCTGCGATGTGCACAGCCACACAGCCCAAGAGGCCAGAAAGCAGTTTCAAGGAGCACCCACCCTACCCAGTACACACCAGCACACCGGGTATATTTGTAGACAGCAATTAACGAGAAATTCAAACAGGTAATGCAGTTCGATTGATACTGTTAAGGTTTTAAACTATTCAAGATAAATAGGGTATCCTTTTTTAAAAAATGAAAAATAAACCTTAAACAAACTAGATGATCCAATGTGTGAATTAAGACTGACTAAAACTCCCAAGTAGATAGTAGGTGGAGGTGGAATTTGATAAGCAGACCTTGAAATTTTAGCAGAAACTTCTGCTGATATTACAACAGTGTTACAAACAAGCAACAAAACACTCATTGTCTGAGGCAATTTTAAACCCATGTTAAGCAGGGAATTTAGTCTGGAAAACCATGACATTTCCAGTTAAGAAGACAGCAACTTCTGTTACTTAGCTCTTTACTATTTTGGTTTTATAACTCTTTGTGCTGTGAAATGTAATATAATAACCCCAGTATAGTTACACTTCTAACACTGCAAATAAAAATACTTGCTGAAAGAAAATAAAGCAGTGTTTCTGTACAAACTAGCAAAAAAAGACACCAATTTTCTAGTTAAAAGATAAATATGTACCCCGAAAATGTTAAGGCCAAACTACTTTCTCTTTGTAGTATTCATTTGATGTTACAGTTTTAAGAATATTTTCTGAGGAAAAGAGTATTAAGAATGAAACAAAATCTAAAAGCTCAAGTGTTTTAGTCACTTTACATGGAGTCATGTATTACAATAAAATATTTGCATTTGTCATGCCTTCTTCAAATACATTGCATGTTTCAAAAGTGAAATTTTTACAATTACATTTGATTTCACTCTGAAAAAAGGAAATGTATCTGCGTATATCGTAGATGGGTTGAGTTCCCTCAAATTGATTCAGGACAGCAAGGCCTCCAGAGAGTGACTGTACTCACCTGGAGAGAGGTTGTGAATATGCACTATGTAAGTGGAACAGGAAAAGAATTCTGTAAAAGAACTTTTTGTGTGACACAGATTCAGATAGGAAACGCCTATCCTTCCACATCATGTGTAAATATGTATTTGCCAAGCCTTGCTTTAGGGTTATTCTGCTATAGTAACTTTAAAAAAAAAAATAAATCCAAACAAATTACAGGTGGCAGTGAAAATAATATATATCCGAAGGCCCGCTGTTACACAGCGATAGTATCGCATGTTAGAGTTCTGCATTCCAGTCAGCTCCAGCTGGTTGATGGGGGCGGCCGGGAACATTGCACGCAGATTCGCTGTGGTGCCTGGATTCAACAGGAAGAAATCCAGGGGCTTCCGGGCAGGCCCGCAGGCTGCAGGCCGGGTGCCACTCATCCTCCCTAGGCACCACCTCCAGCCCTGTCACCAGCCCACGAGGCAGAAAACACAATCCTCATTTACAGGTGAGGAAACAAAGATGCTCCACACTGTGAATGGGAAATTTCTGTTACCACGTCAACATTACTTATCAAATTCCATGCGCATGGACTGTCCACTTGGGATTTTAGGTCAACCTTAAAGGATCAGAAAGGGCTGTGACACGGCCAAATCTCTGCAGTCAGTAAGTCCACATCCCAGCAAAGATCCCAGCCGGTCTTCCCGGCCCGGGTCGCCATGGCCTCAGGAACGCCTATCATGGATCGGCTCTGCTCCAAGTCGTCCCAGCGCCTCTGTCCTCCTCTGCATTTCCCCTAGCCTTGTATCAAGTTGAGTGGAACTGGTCCTCAAAACCAGAGGGAAGAAGTCAAAGATTCATCACATGGGACTTCAGATTTACTATTATTGTGTGAAGCAAACGAGTATTTAATTTTTAAATCATCTTGTTTGTCACTTCACATAAATTTATATAAAGGATACCAAAGTTATACTCAGCTGTGAATTATTTCACAAATACAAATCTTTCAGGATATGTATTTTTCACTAAAAGTATTCTAGGTAAAGTTGTACAGAAAAACTTGAAAGTTTCAGACTTCACTATAACTTTAAAAATTTTTATAATTAAGATTTGAGATAGGTTATTATCCAGACATTACTCTAAGGATCTGGCTTAAGTCAAAGAGCAATCATTTCAAATATAAGAACACTTCACTTCTTCATTCTTGATGTAAGACATTTTAATTACATTAGCCAGTTTTTCACAGTGACATTAAAATGTGACTGCCTAGTAATAATTTAACTACAACTAGAATCCATAGGCCCAAATGTGGTCACACTGAGAGGCATTAGTATGACCTCAACAGCATATCTTCAGTGCCTACTATAAATTGTCAGAGAATGACAAGAAAATACAATGGGATTCCTGGGAGAATGTGCTCTGACGCTTTAAAGAGAGCAACAGCTATGACTAAACCATGGTGAAATCCATCGACTTGTTCCAGTTGCACTGGCCAGCTGTCTCAAGCACATTCTTCAGTGTACATGTTGGAGTTAGGTGCAAATCTCTGCTCTGTCATCACTAGGCAACAAGGGCTATAAATGACAATCAAAAATACCAGGCAAGTGCCAGACACCAGCACTACACATAGCACTGCTTCAGCGCTTGATCTGTCATATATGATGTCTGTGGAATGCCACCAGAATCAGGGCAACTACTACATTATATGTGCTGTACTAACAATAATCACCATGAAAATGTCTCAAGACCAAAAGGTTCAATGGATCAGAACAGATTTGGCTTTTAATTTGCATAATCTGGGCTTTTCATTGCAGATTCGAGTATTAAAAAAACACAGGCATGTTAAATTTCAGGGAAAGAGGACAGAGGATGGAATGGGAAAGAGAAGGCGATCAAAATTGATCACGATACAATACATATGAACCAATTCCCCTGAATGAATTTATTATGTTTCAAATATATACCAACAAACCCCACAAAAAGGAAAAACATTTGCGATATAAGCATACCTAATGCTGACAAAGCTATGTTAGGGTAAGCACTCTTATGCACTGCCAGTAGGAATGTAAAATGGTGTAGTCTTTTTGGAGACATACAATTTAATAGCAAATATTGACTCTTACAGATGTTATTTCCTTTGATTAACAATCTAACCAAGGAAGTAATTGTAATTTCAGAGTGAAATATTTACACTTAAATCTTCCAATGTAGCTGTTATTTGTAATAATGAAAATTTAAGATATACCTAAATTTGTAAAAAAGAAGATAAAACTATATAATGACATTTGAAATGTTAAGTTTTTAATACTATGTAAAATGATTATGGCACAAGTTTAAAAATGAAGGATATTCAATTGGGAAAACAGTATTTATTACCTAGTTCCCTCTACTTTTTGTTCATTTGTTCTGTTTTATTTTTTGGTACTAGGATTGAGTCCAACACCTTTACACTGGACTACACCCCTACCCCCGTCTGTTTGCTTGTTTGCTTGTTTATTTAAATTTTGAAATAGTGTCTCACTAAGTTGCCCAGGCTGGGCTTGAACTTGTGACCCTCCTGTCTCAGCCTCCCAGAGCGCTGGGATTACAGTTATGTACCACCACACCCAGCTCCTAGTCCCCTTTTTTAAACAGAGGAAAACCAGCAAATATGCCAAAAATCAACCACTGGACATCACTGGAGAACAAAATTATGAGTAATTTTTTTGCATCTTTATATATTACCTTGACTATCCTACAATAAGCACTTACAGCATTTTTCTAATCACTACTATCCCCCTGATTTTCTAAATATAACCACTGCTCGTCATATAGTCTATACCCCTGCTGACCCTTTTATACATTTTTGAACAAAACAGACGTATTTTCTGTAAGTGAGATAATTATGTGTACAGTGGCCTATAGCAATCATACATGACTTTCACAATCAGAATGAAATAATAAGTTTCTTCGTGAATATATATCCAGCCATCTGTTACTCAGGGACATGCAGGAGGCCAGTGATTTCTCTAAGCACTCCACTCCTCCCTTACCACTGGAGAAGCTGAGCCGACTGCCAATGTGACCACAACCAAGTGTGTTCAACCCTGCTCCATTCCATGCAGTGGGAGCTGGGACTCAGGCCCCAGGCTCAGCCTCCAGCACCCACCACCCTCCCGATTGGCCTCCCCTGCAGCTGTCAGTGGAGAAACTGTGGCCAGATCCTGCTTCTACCCATTCCTGTTCCTCTCTGCTCCCAATTTGGTTTTTGATCTGGGAAGACTGTGAAAAGGCTCACAGCAGCCACTGCACATTCTCAGGACAAGGAGCCCTTGAGTCCTTCTGATTCTGCCCATTCCTGACCCAGCCTTCCTGAACCTGTGGGGTGTGCACAGGTGCAACAAAAGAGAAGGTCAGTAGGTGAAATAATGGAAGAAAAGCAAGAACTCCGAGGAGAAAGGATGCTCTGTTTTCTTTTAATTAACACATAACATGCATTGTGTACTCATTCCTGTTGACACCCATTTCAGTAGGTTACACTGACGTAATGCTTGGTGTCAATGCATTCTATGCTAATTATAAGCAGGTGTTAATGTCTGCTATGCACATTTGGCAGCTATGCTATAGCACAACAGAGAAAAGGTGGGGATAGGAGTTAATTCCAAATCGGTGAAATCTATGATGGGGCCATAAATTCATATCGTGCTTACTTGGGAGGCTGCTCTCAAACTGTGCTACATAAATAACATCGCCGGCAGAGACAACTTTCTCCTCTCATTCGCTCATCACTAGGCAAAGTCTTCTTGAAGGGCATTTATGCTTCAGATTCTGATTCCCAATTTCAGGACCATTCATCTCATTACCAACAGCCACTTATTAAAGGCAAGTCGTTGTTCTGGGGACCATAGGGGACATAAAGATGTAATAACACAGATCCTTCCTTAGTGGACTGAGTTTTCTCCAAAACTAGAGCTATAGTTTATTTCTCATAATGTACACATACACATACACACACACACACACACACACACACACAAACACACACAAATGAGTTTCTCCTTTGGAAATAAACCCAAGATTCTATCTGTATATAAATGTCTGAGAGGTTTGAAAACATCAAAAACTTCAATCAAGGAGACCTAGGTGACCAAAAAAAACACCCAAAAGACAAGAACGTCTGAGGACTAGAACCTGATTACGACCTAAGCCATCACCTATGCGACTATACTGACTGATTTGTATCAAATACTGTGTGTGTGGTAAGAAGAGGGCGGTCAGCTGGGCCACACGGGGATAGCAGTAAAGCAGACATACTGGATCTTGTAAGATTTCCCTCACCTTAAAATGGCTGCTACATAAAATGGCAGCCTTCTCCTTCCCATAATACCTTGCTTCCCACTTAAAAATATGGCTTCACCCGCCAAAAGACAACGTTCTTCTTTCCAACATGCCCCTCTTCCCGCCAAAAGAATAACCTGATACTTGCTACCTCCTAGCAACTAGTGATTTTACAGGCTCCTCCAATCCTTAGCCACTACTTCACTCAACCCCACCCCAGCTCCTCTAAGAAGCACTCCCTGTCCTGGCCATATTGCTCTCTCTCTTTTGTTTGGAGACAGCCCGGCAGATAGTCCCTACAATAAAGGCTTGTTGTGGTTCTGGTCTGGTCTTGATTTTCGGCTCTTTTACCTGACAGATCTGACTGAGACACTGCTCTCCTCCCTCACAAGGGAAGGCATTCCAAGCACTCACAGAGCCCAGGAGAGAGTGCACTAGAAGCGGAAGCTGCTCTTGTATGTTCACCACATGGCCTTCCCATCACTACCTCTTTCCTCTTAGGAAAAGCCCACCCTGGACTGTCAGAGTCCCTGGAATGGTTTGCCACTACCTTATCTTCAGCTTTTGAAGTCTGCTCAGCAGGAAGTCAAGCCTAAAACATGGCAACAGCTGAAGGACAGCCTTCCCTGCCCCACAGGAAGTCATGTGGAAAAGAGCACCAGGCACTTCTGCCAGAATACAGACACTGTTATTCCAACTTTCTAAAATAGATTTTTAAAAATCCATTTTGGAAAGATAGAAATAATTGTTTTATTTGTGAATCATATTTCTTCTCAACAATGGGTGTAGTCTTTTCTGTTGGAATGTGAAGCTTCTTAGATGATTCGTAAAAAATTATGTATCCTATATTTCTTTTATATGGACACACTGTACCAAGCACTTTTCGTAATCACTTTCAGCAAGAGATGTTTTTCCCCCTAGAAGCTAATAAGGAAATTCTGTAATCACCAGGGCCTTTGTTACTGACAAGACTTACTCCACCTATCATAAATAATTTATGGCAGCTGGCTTTAGATCTACATTTTGGGGTTTTATTTTAGCATCGGATAAATCAAGGTGTAATAGTGTTATGGGTTGAGTCAGAGTCAGCTTTAGGTTTCTCTAACATGATGAAGGGTTGGAGAAAGTATAACTTCTTGTTAGCTTTTTTCTTTCCAATCATTTTTTGTATATCTCAAGGTCACTCATACTGTCCCATCTTGAGTGTGCCCAGGGTCACACTGCAGAAGGTGCTGATGGTAGCTCTGGAAAGTACTTTGGAAAATTCCCAATTCCCTGTTTGTCTTGGCAAGTGACCAAGTATAAAAGCAAAATGAACCTTTCTTGGGAAAAATGTTTAAAAGTAAATGACTATGTCACCTGCTATACATTTCTACCCTAACATTAGAATTATATCTTCTTCTCTGTCACAGTCCCTCTAAAGTTCTACTTAATTTATTTGGAAGCAACTCATTCTACCCTTCCTGCATAATTGAAGGCATCTCACAACTCATTTTTAAGATTATGCTTTTAGTCTACTAAAGTGACAAAATTATCTATGTCAGTAATCAACAATGGGCATTACAACAGCTCATCTTTATTAAAATTAGATTAGCAGTACTTTCCCATGGAGATAAAAGCAGCTTTCAGTTGCTCTGCTGGTAGCAATTCTGAATGCTCGCTGTGAGAAATCAATGTAGCAATATCTGTGGGCATCTGGGGTAGGCCAGGCATAACCCTCAACTCACAGTTAGTTTCTTTCACTCAAATAAAGAGAGATAGGATCTGTTTTCAGATGAACAAAAAACTAGAATCTTAAAGAAATACACAAACAAAAAAATATATGTCAGATCACCCCATCCTTTGTTGATCCCCCAAAATTAATGAATTACACAGTAAGGGGAGGAGAAAAATATGAAGCAAAATATAAATAACTTTTTTTATTTTTATAAACTACTTCACTTCCCTGAATTTTGTTGAAATTCGGGTGCTATTAATCTGTCTTGCAACAGTCATTCTTTCACCCTAAGTATCAGAAACTGAGGAAAACAACAAGAAATAAAAATACAGAAGGAAGTTTGTGAAAATTGAGCCATACCTTGTATTTCGAAGACAACATCAGCAAGCATCGGTTTATTCAGGAAAAACTTGAGGGAAGTGTTATAAAACCACAGAGGTTTTCTGGCTTGGTAAGTTTTGCAATTCCTTAGGCAATTAATCTATAAGAAAAATAAAAAAGACAGACCCAAGGGGGAAGGTTGGCCAGTACCCTTTGATACGGTTTGAGAACCTGGAAACTGTAAACTCTTTGAAGAAATAATGACACCTACTCAGTGGCAAATCTGATGACAGCTTTCAAGGAAACTCACCCTCTGGCCCCACAGCTGCCACCATCAAAGAGCAGCACCCACCCCCCAGCATTAGCAGCAGCACAGGAGCTGGGCGAGAGCAAACTCTACCACACAGCTGAGAAGCTGCAGGACCCAGAGTTCCTGCACACAAGTCCAATCTCACACGAATACCTAATAAAATACATTTACACACACCTCCTGACTTCCTTGGCGGGGACTGAAACCAGAACTTTTGCACTGAGCTACTTTCCCCAGCCCTTTTTTACTTTGAGACAGGGTCTCACTAAACTGCTAAATTGCCCAGGCTGGGCTTGAACCTGTGATCTTTCTGCCTCAGCCTCTCAGAGTGCTAGGACTGATCATAAGTGTGTGCCACTATGCCAGGTTATCCCATCTGATTTTTCATTAAGAAAGTATATAGACAACAAGTTAATATGCAATTAAGAAAAATACATTATCTCCTTATCACACGTCCTTTTACTGCCTAGTAGCTCAACATTTTCTGCTAAAGGAATGAACACGAAAAAAAATACCTGAGTGTGATGGTAAACTGGCTCTTCTCCAGCTTAACTGTCAATCTTATAATGATCCCAGCTAGGTTTTCTATACCGAAGCCTAGAGAAAGCAGCAGCAGTCTCTGGCCTGGGAACACCTCTCCCCTCCCATCCTGTCGCTCCTGTTTGCTCCAGTGGGCAGCCTCTGGGGACAGAGCCTCTGTCCCTTTCAGGCTGTGGTGCTCTGCTTATCCTTGCTGTGGCCTTTCCAGATGTCCCTTGGCCCAGCCCTAGCAGTTGAGGGCAGCCTTCCTTTCCTCACCCTCCACCCATTTCTTTTCTTTATATTTACTCTAATTTATTTACAATGAGTAGGAGAAAAATGCAGGAACAATACTTGCAAGTAGAGTTGCCCACAAGATGAAGAAATAATAAGTCATTTTAAGTAGTATCTGGATTCATCAGGACTGTGACCTTATAATGAGGATCATTATTTTACTCCTTCCTGATGGCTCCACCCACTTCCCTGGCAGAATCTCAGAACCTCAGTCCTGGTCAGAACTCTGACCCTCTGCCTCACCAGCTAGGGAGATCAGAAAACTTTATCCCTAAGGAATAATCAGATATACTTTATCAATAAGAACAAATGACACCTGCTCCCCATTCTCAACTAATCTACTATGGTGGGAATTTTTAAATCTCTACAGGGAGAGGGATGATACTATTCTTCCCCACAAGGAAGAAGAAAACCACTCCAGAATGGTATTCAGGAGCAAGACAGAGAGGCAATCAGGATCATCCAAATCCTGGTCCTAGAAAGTACATGCTCAGAGCCTACACACAACATGCCACAACACACACTAAGTAACTGTGCGACAGTACATGAGTGACTGTCATCCAAAAAGGAGAGTAACAGTCAAAATCATCACAGGACTGGAGAGCTACCAAGGGCCGTAAGAATCATCTGGTTTATCCTTTATTTCACAGAAAGCTCAAAACCACAGACATAACCTGTGACAGACTCACAATTCAATCCGTACTTCCCGAGTCCCCACTCAGTGTTACCTCTGTGACATACTAGTAGATGGGACAGACTAGAACCCCAGAAAAGCCCAGGAGGAAGGGTGGAAGAATTCTTTCCTCCTCCTGTGTGAAAGAGGGATGTTTATTTCAGTATTATGGAGTCATCTGGCCCTAGACTTCCCCAAGGGGAGTTCATTTCATTTTCAGTACTCAAAAAAGAATATGTGCAGAATCAGACCCAAGGAAAGGCACAGCCTCAGAACAAAAGCAAAACTTTCTTCCTTTCCATTCGTACAAAGGTTATGAATGTGTATATTGTGAGTCATATGTAGATGTATACTATTTACGAGTATATGGTATATATGTATATAAATAGAGGAGAGAATAGGAACCTATATAAACAGATTCTTTTGTCACTTTTACTGTAAACTTGAGGAAACAAAACCAGAGAGAAGAAGGGCAGAAATTTGGTGAGAACACAGATGTATAGGACATGCATTTTCAGTGGTCAATAAATGAGTTAACCAGACTGTTTTGAAAACAGAATGTAGGTATATGTGCATAGTTTTGCAAAATGATTATTTGGTTGAATTGGATGGCAAGAGAGCTACTATCCTGCCATCTGGAAAACTGGACAGCTTTTGTGTACCTACGTCAATGAGTTATTGAATCAAAACAAAGATCTTGTCCCTTAATTTCATGTTACTTTGTTTAAAAAGTTAAAACTAGTTGGGAATTTTCATTAAATTTAAATGTAGTACAATTTATATTTTTGAACTTTTAATTTAAAAATATTAGTAACTTATGCTGTGTATTAATCTGTATAAAAACATTTGAAGGAATTACCTTTCCTGTAAATTTAATGTAAACCCACATTCTCGTACACACTGCATACAACTATCTTTTTTATTATAGTCTATGTGTTTATTACAGAATCTGAAACAAGAACATACTGGCTAAATTATGCAATATAGTCATCTTAGAATTTTAACAAATCTACTTTCAAAGACCCCACAGACTCTACAATCTAAGTTACTGGAGTTTTAATGTGTACATTTTATGGCTATAATCCAAGCGAAAAGATATTCTTATAGCCTTGACCCTAGTTTATAATTTGAATCTCTACTTGAGAGAATACTTAACTGTCCACCTGGTTAAATATATTTCTCAGAATTTTTGCCCTGTTCCTGAAACCTATTTGGACTTAAATTGTGAGGACGAGAAATCACTCCCTCCCAGAAGTTTAACTACAGCTGCACAAATCAAACAGCCCTTCAGTCCTGACATGGCCCTTGTATCGCAGAGGTCCGCTGGAACGTTTCAGAAGATGGAATTCACAAACAAGCAGTTTAAAGACATGACTCACACATATTTTAATTCTTACATAAAATAAAATCTAAGTGAGAAATAACGTGTGTTTCTATTTTAAAAACTTAAATGGGAAAATATACTTACAGAAAGCATTCCCATTTATGCATTATTTAACTCTTCTAATGACTAAATATATTTATCCCAGTAAATCAGCTATAACTCAAGAACCAAACAAATTAATTTACCTTTCCTGGTGTCTTTAAAATACACTTAACTTTCTCAATTACATTCGAAACATCTCCAGAATCTTTCAACTTCTTCCTGATATCGTCTTCCAATTCTTCCCACTGAAAAGCACCTGTAACAAATTAGCACATGTTAGAGTTTGCGGATACAGGAGGGGTGAGAAAAATAAATCTCTTACTAGACATCAATATCCCCCTTTCTAGGTATCTTCTCTTAATTTTTCTTCACCAAACATATATCCTTATAATTAAAGGATATATTTAACAACTCTCACATTTTCAACAGATAAGTTTGTCTTCCTTAAGTTATTTGTCAAAATCTGACAGTCTTCCCCCTGACCAGCCAATGCCTCTCTGAGACGCCTGGCAGCTAATAAGTGCACTAACCAGAATATGAGTTACCATGACAAGTGGCCCAACACCCAAGCTCTTTCCTTCCTCAGGGAAGAATGTAGGTGTGATCTTTCCCAACTCTGAACTCAATCCTACTGAAGGAGAGCAGTGACAACCATCGGGCAGCGGGGCTCTGCAGCTAGACAGAACATGTTGGTGGGTCAGACAGACCACTCTGCAAAACCAACCCCAGGAAGGCAGCAAGATCATTTCCCGATGAGCTACATGACCACGCCACGGAAGAAAATCACCCCACCTGGCCCTTCCCACCCTCTTCTTCACCCCAGCCCACTTCCAGCTGGCCCTTCCTAGGGTCCCTTCAGTCTACTCCCAGTCTGTCAACCTCTTTTCTGCTGTGTCTTATCAAACTCCAACTATATGATCAGGGAAATTTCACCTTCTCCCCAGTGCCCCTCTCAGTTGGCCCCCAGAAGCCTCCTAACTCACCTCCCTGCTCCCTAATGACTTTTTCCCCTTGGAATCTTTCCTATTACTCAATGCTGATAAGTTTCAAAGGCATGATTCTGATTATATTTTAAGAGATTTACCCATATCCATGCCATGACTTACAGAAAATCCTAACTCCTTAAAGTATAACTCCGAAAGTATAGTGTGGGGGCACAGACAGGAGACCCAGATTCTACTCTAGCTCTGCCATGAGTATAAGCCAGGTACGTCACCTCTCTGGGTAACTTCAGATGCTTCTTAACTGTTCCCAATCCATTTCTTCTGCTGAATAGTGAGGAATGGGGAGGCCATAGAGTCCATACATATTAAACCAATGAGATCGGGCAATTGCAGCCAACCTCTATTAAGCAGAAGCAAACCTGACCAGAAGGATCAGACTACTAATCCAGAGGCTCTTGAGCTCCTTGCTGCTAAGCACTGCAGAGCTTGCTGCACTTCCTGTGTCCTGGGGAGGCGGAGCCCTGATGTGCAGCATTTGCCATTTCTGTGGTGTCAAAACTCCTACCTCGGATACAGGGATGTTTTTATGCAGTGCAGAAAAGAGCATGCTACAGAATAATTCCAAGAATGGGAGAATGCAATGCAAAGTGAGCGAGAAAGCTCATTCCCACATATTTATCTACACTGGCAGCATTTCAGTATGTGATATAAAATTCTAAGGGCCATCTGCGACAGGAAGAGCGCAAAGCTACATTCTTGAGGCTCTTACAAATATTTCAATTCCTAACTATCTGAGATCATGTGACTCAGGAATTTGTAAGCACCAGACTGTATCAAGTATTGCAGGAATGTTAACAATAGTATCCACAGAAGGATTACTCCCCGAAAACCAGGAAACTGCAGGTCTCACTTTGCCAGTACTCCTTCTGCCTGAAGCACTAGACCTTAAATACTTACACATTAAACGGTGCTCTTTGTTTATCCAATGGAAAATTCACATATAGTTGGACTACCTCGATTGTGACTATTCCTTCAAAAACTTGATCAGGAAAATAAACTGAAGTCATATACATAGGTGTAAAAACCAGACTATTAAGCAGGTCCCTCTTAAATAAAGGACTAAATGCCCGTGGTGAGACAATATATACAAGATAACAACATATATAAATATATGTATATAAATATATAAAGATAACAAGAAAGTATGTCACTTAAAAATAATTAAGATGTTCCTTGTTATTTAGTTCTTTCTTTAGAAAGTGGGGGGAGAAGGCAGGAGATAGATTTATTGTGATTTTTTAGGCTGTGTCTGCTCAGGACAAACACTTCCTGGGCATGCCAGGCCACGGGCGTCCACCTTCGTGCAGCCGGTGTTCCACCAGCAGTGGGCTCCTTTCTTCCTCGGCCCGCACACTTCCGGGAAAGCACTGTAGAGCCGTGTCTCGACACTGTGCTTCGTTCAAACTTTAAAAATGTTCCCCCAAAAGGACTGAAGAGTCTCAGAGTGTAGATTTAAATTTCTGTTCAATTTGGTTAAAAAAAAAAGAAAAAATTAAAAAAAAAAAATAACTTCCACAAACGAGGACTAGAGGGAAAAATGCAAAACCTCATAATGTTCAGATATTTTCTTTTATTGTTCGTTTGGATTTTTTTGGTACCAGGGATTGAACTCGGGTCTTTGCGGTTGCGAGGCAGGCGGAGGAACCACTGAGCTAAATCCCTGGCCCGATATTTTCTTTTAATAGTGGGATTTTAATGGTGACTTTTTTGGTTTGCCTCTCTTAACAAATTTTATGCATTTTTCACATTTTTTCTAGACTGTGTAAATACAACTTTAATATCTCCTTTAAACAGAATTATATACAACTTTTGCTGGAGTCAGAGGTTTTTATGTGTGAATAATTAAAAAGCAATGAGCAGGTAAGTGTAGAACCAGTTGTCTCCCCTTCTCCTACAGCCCCAGGCAGGGCCTGCATCTGTCATACCTCACTCCTCCTGCGTGGGCTGGGATAGATGAGGGCAGCAGAAAGGCAAAGGCTCAGAGAGGGGACCCGAGG
Source organism: Heterocephalus glaber (assembly GCF_000247695.1). The sequence goes on along the minus strand of NW_004624743.1, from coordinate 14,390,301 downwards.
GAAGCTCTCCACACTTTCTGCTCTCGCCCCCCTCCCAAGTTCCTAAATCCCTACCTCCTGGCTCACTTGGTTCCCCCCATGGCTAAGCATCCACCTCCCCCACGTTGGCAGGGGACCCAGGAGGGCGCCGAGAACCCCGGCTCTGCATAGCTCGGCATCAGTGGGCCTGACAGCTCACCCCACGTTGACTCTGCGCCCTACGTGAAAACAGAGCCGCTATCCTAGGCCTCCACTGAATTCCAAGCCCTCATTTGCAGGCTGTGATGGATCCGCACTTCTTCCCAGAGTATCAACCATGAAAATGTGAGATCATTCAAAACACAGAAGCACGTGCGCCAGCCCAGGCCTCCTACAGTGTCGGAAGGCCTCCTACAGTGTCGGAATGTGCACATTAACAAGATCGCCTGGTGACTTGCAGCCACTCGGATGCACTGGCCTAGGCAAGGACGAGGGGCCAAGGCCATGCCACGCACACCCCAATGCCGGCCTCCCTGTGGATGTGGCCTGATGATGGGGCCTCCCGACCGGACTCCGGTCTTGCCTGCTCTTTCCCAGGCTCCCAGCATCACCAGAGACAGCTTTCTAAAGCCTGGTGTGGGCCGGGGCAGGAGCTCAATGCAGAGCACTTGGCAAGCGTGTTCGAGGGTCTGGGTTCCGTCCCAACCCCGTCCCTGGGAAGGGGGATCCTCTAGCAAGGCTTCTAGGAGGCAGGAACAGCACCGACAGGCCCTGCCTGACTCCTCCTACAAGCCATCACTCCCCCTCTGGGCTCTGGCTGGGAAACTGCCCATGGTCTTCAGAAGAGAGCAGTTCCAAGGGCTCCATTTTCATTAAAGTGAAGTTGAGCAGAGAGCATCAGAGAGAACACAAAAGACCTTATCACAGATAACTGACTCTGGGCAATGGGCTTGGGATGCAAGAACTTTCTCCCTCCCCCCCCCTCCCTCCCTCCCCTTTTTCCCATCTACATGCATTTATTTTGCAATTTAAAAAATCACTCTCAAAGAGAAAGTCAGGCAGGTTCGGTCACCACAGCCATTTTACTGTTATCATATAAAGAAGACGTGACTGACTTCAGAGTGTTCCTGTGCCTTTGAAAGGACTGAATGGACACTGTGGGAAACTTGCTGAATAATTCATAGAATTTCAGCAGTAAAATCATTGGAAAGTCAAACACATCTTCCTCACAGTTTCTTGTGCATGTCATTAAAAATATTTTTTCTTTTAACCTGTAAACATTTTGGTTTCTCAAAATCAGTCTTAAATTCTGAACTGTGAGAGTCTAAGTTTAAACATTAAAATCTGTAGTACTAAATGAAGACCTTAAGCAGTCTGGTTTATTCCTTTGATGGTCCCCAGATACGAGAACCTGCTCACAACTGAAACTCATGGGAAACGTGTACACTGGAGCCGTGTGCTGGATGTGAGCTTATTCAAGTTTTTTCCACAGACCTACCATCACATTCCCCAATATATATATATGTAATTCCATACAAATCTGCATGCTACAACTGTACTTTTTAAAACCATAATTCAAAATTTAATAAAATTACATAACCATAGCCCAAATGAAAATGTTAATAATCTTATTTTTAACATCAACCATTCCAATGAAAACTATCCAAATACATCATTCCAAGTGGAAAAAGAAAATTGAGAGGAAGAATTTTCAGAAAACTAATATTTAGGTGATGACTCCAAAAAGTATTTTTCATCCATTCTTTTCCATTCTTATAAGGGACACTTAGATGTGAGACCATTGATTCATTTGCTAAAATGACAGATGAGACATCTATTAGTTAGAATAGTTGTCACCGAGTTTTAAAAGGACAAGAAGAAAAAATAATCAGTAATCTGAATCTTAAAAAGATAAGGATGCAGTCAGGAAAAAGAGTAAGGTCTAGGATAGTCACAGCCAGATTTAACGAAATACCCTGATCTCCAGTTTCTGAACTGAATGCAATTTCCCTCCTCAATTTCCTCCAAAGTTAAACGTCAAACTAGAGAATGAACAGCTACGTTTTAAGGTATAGACACTTGACTTCATCTTTACTTGCAAAATTTTCTTTAAACTGACAAATTTTATTTTATATTTTGGATTTTTAAAAAATAAAGTATGAATACACCTGCTCAGTAGGAGATTATCATTTTACAGATTTAAAACCAAAGCAAGTTAAGCACAGTAAGAGTACAAAAAGACGCTCCATATCATAATCATTACGAAAGTGCAAATCAAAACTACAATGAGATACTACCTAAAACCTATTAAGGTGGTGACTATCAAAAACTAGAAAATCACAGCTGTGGATGAGGATATGGAGAAACTGGAACCCCGTGCACAGAACGTGGTAGGAATGTAAAATGGTGAAGCCAGTATAAAAAAAAGAGTATTGGAAGTTCCTTAAAAAATTAAAAATACAATTACCATATGACCTATAAATTCTTCTTCTGGATATATATGAGGAAGAACTGCAAGCAAGGTCCCAAAAGGAATACATCTTTAACCATGCTAGTACCATAGCAGAATTATTCATAATAGTTTAAACACTGGAAGCAATCCAGATGTCCACAATGGATGGATGGATAATACAGTAGTCTACACATACAGTGGAATATTAGCCTTAAAATGGAAGGAAATGTGACATATACAGTAACTATGCTATGCGAAATAGGTCCAAAAAGCACAAATACTGTGTGTCTGTACTTACACAAGACACTTAAGAGTAGTCAAAATCACAGTGGATTTCGATGGTACACACCTACAATCCCAGCACTAAAGGAGGCTGAGGAGATCGAAAGTTCAAGCCCAGCCTGGCAACTTAATAGCTTAGCAAGACCCTGTCTCAAAATAAAAAATTTTAAAAGGCCTGGGGCTAAGCTCAGTGTGAAGGCTCTGGGTTCAGTCCTCAGTGCCCTCAGAAGAGCAGTCAAATCACAGAGACACAAGGCAGAACAGTGGCTGCCAGGGGCTTGTGGGAGCTACTGTTTCACGGAGACAGAGTTTCATTTTCGCAAGATAAAAAGTCACGGAGATGCCACTGTACAACAAGAATATATTTAACACAACTGGGCTGTACAATGGAAAATGGTCGGCATAGTAACATTTACATGTATTTTGCCACAATTTAAAATATTGCTTTTTTTCAGAAAAAGGCAACTACATTTGGAAGGAAGGCAGAAAACTTGGGCCACAGCGCACCCCATTTTCGCTGAGTGTGTGAACACCACGGAACAAGGTACCTGAATAAATGAAGCGCAGGATGGCCGACAGGCAAGAGCAGAAGGCCACGTCCTTGACAACCACGCGCAGCGGCGGGTTGCCGGGGCAGGCCCGGCCAGTGCCTGGCGATGCAGTCGGATCCCGGTTTACAGCGAAGAGGTCCTGGCTGGTCCGGATGATGGTGGGGTCCTGAATGTCGGCGGGACTCTTCACATTGAAAAGCAGCATGAAGACATGGCTTACGGCGCAGAGCACGATCTTGTGGGCCTCTGCCACTCCCTGCAAGTCTGGGTGGTAGAACACCACGTCCACGCACTGGCAGCAGAACAGCAAGTTATTCAGGTCAGAGTTATAATGCGAAGCTTCAGCCTTTAACACAGGCATCTTTTCTGTATCAAAAAAGAAAATTTCCCGAAAGAGTTAAAGACATATTACAGTGATCCATGCACATCCGTGTTTATAGCAACACAACTCATAATAGCTAAATCTTGGCAGTGGCCTGTATGTCCATCAACAGATGAATGGATAAAAAAAATGTGGTATTTATACACAATGGAATACTATTTAGCCATAAAAAGGGCGAATTTGAGTCATTTGTAGGAAAATGAATGCATCTTGAGACGATAATGTTAAGTGAAGTAAACCAGATGCGCAAGCTTAAATATCACATGATTTCTCTTATATGAGAAACCCAAAGCAGAAATAAAGAGCAAAATAAATGATAATAGGAAACAGGGAGATGGATATTTTGCAAACAAGACAGGGATCATGAGGTAGATGAAGAGGGAAGGGAGGGGAGGAGAAGTAGATAAAAAAAGAATTAAGGTGTGTTATGTTACATGTACGAACTCCCCGCTAGGAATGTAGACATTATGTACAGCAAACATGTACTAATATAAATTAAAATTTAAATAAAAAAGAAAATAAAAGTAATAAATTTCTTTTGAGGTCTGTAGACCCAATAATTTCAGATCTACTTTAAATACAGTAGAATATTTTTACATAATACGAGGTTGAACCATAAGAAAGGGCAAGTAGGTGACCATTTTTCACCTACAGACAACAATTTTGGTTGGTTCTTAGCCCACAGATGCAAACTAATTTTTCAGGGATTGTACAACACAGATACACACACAAATACTTATATTTTATAGCGCAAATGAAAAAACTACTAATGATATAAAGAGCAATAAAATAAGATAACATTTCTCATTATCTGTGTGCTGCAAAATAAAATTCTGCCCCAAATGCTGAACTTTAATATTTTGTAGTCATCTCTGTTTACTTCTACCAGATAAAACGTGCACACAAAGGACTGAGTAAGCAGAGAACCCAGATTCACGCTGGAAGTCCCTTCCCTGCCGGATTGGAAGAGAAGGTCAAAGGCCCGAGCTGCTCAAATCCTGCAGCTTCTCCTCGGCAGCCCTCAAGTCTTGGACTCCAACGGTTTGAAAGCTCTGTGCCCCTTTTATTTGGATCGCAGTCTTCTTCCTAGAAAAACACTGCTTCCCATAGTAGCTTTTCCTCCTCAGCACACCTGAGCAAGGTGCTGCCTAAGCTCCCTCGTTTCCTGAAGAGGACGTAACCTCCCATCCCTGGTGTGATCAGCAACACTACGAGACTCCTCCCATCAGTGTGGTCTGCACTCTCCGGGCCCGCACCACAGACCCCAACATAACTTGTGCCACCTCACTTTTCCCTGAGGCTGAGCGGAGGGAAGTGAAGGGCCACTGAAGCAATTGCCTAAATCACTGCAATTCCAAGTTCTCTAGCAAAGCTGAAAATCCTTTATTCTAAAGCAAAGCCCGGGCTATAAACAGACAATCAAGGGCTCTGGGCTCCTTGCGCTGCACCCCATCCATCCTCTCCTCTGCTGCCCTCGGGACCTTCAAAGAGCCTCGAATGAAAAGAAACATCTGAGAGCCACACGGCCCGGAGCCCAGGAGGTGTCATTACAACCAGTCAGCCACAGAGCTCTACCCAGACCGCATCACCCTGGGCCCTGGGTCATGCTTAGAGCTATGCCCATGGCTCTCCTCACTAAAGGAGCCCTGTGAGCCAGGCGTGGTGGCACATACATGTAATGCCAGCACTCTGGGAGGCCCAGGCAGGAGGATCCCAAGTTGAAGCTTAGCCTGGGCAATTCAGGGACTTAGCAAGACTGTCTCGAAATAAAAATAAAAAAGGGCTGGGGGTGTAGCTCAGTGTGAAGGCCCTAGGTTTGGTTTGTAGTACTGCCAAGCCGGGCACGCTGCCATACACCTGTACCTCCAGCACGGAAGAGAGGTTAAGGGAGGAAGATCACAAGTCTGAGTCCCATCTGGATAACGTAGTAAGAACTTGTGTCCAAATAAATAATCGTAAAGGGCTGAGTATATCTCCAGTACAAGAAGAAGAAGAAAGGAGAAAGAGAAGGAAGAAAAGGAGGGAGGAGAAGGAAGGGAAGGAGGAGAAGGAGAGACATTACTCAAGGAGGAGGAGAAGGAATAGGGAGGGGAGGAAGAAAAAGGAACCGGCCCTGTGAACATGGAGACAGCACTTGCTGCAGGGACACCTGGGGACCCGGCCACACTGCACCGAGAGCCCGGCAGGGACCCAGGGCAGCTTCCCCAGGTGCCAAAGGACACAGGCCACTTTACTTTCCCTGAGGAGCTGGTGTGCTTTCTCCCCCGATCAGCAAGAACTAGCTAGCTACATTACTTATTCGGGAACTTCTCTCCCATCTCCCAACCCAGAACTTATTTCCACCCCAGTGTTCGCTAAAATAGTCCTTGGCTCCCCTTGCATTTTGCAAACTATAAAGTTCAAACCCTATATAGTTGATGTTTTTTTTAAATCTGGAAATGACCTCCCACTCTAATTTATATTTTCCTGGTTTTTTATTTATATTCATGCATTCAACAAATACTTATCACATCCCTACTTTTTAAATATTTCCTTTTAATTGACATGTAAGAATCCTATGTATTTATGGGGTACAGTGTGACTATCCAATACATGTATCCAATGTGTAATAAACCAGGAGCTAGCATTTTTCATCTCCTAATTTCATTTTTGGTGCCTTCAAACTACTCTTCCAGTTCTTCATAGAACACATAATATGGGCTGGGGATTTAGCTCAGTGGTTCCGCCGCCTGCTTCGCAAGCACAAGATCCCAAGTTTGATCCTCAGTACCAAAAAACCCCCCAAAACCACATAATATGTTGTTGTAAATTATCGTCATCACACTGTACTATCAAGTGATTGCTTTTTCTTTTCTTTTTGTGATACTGGGGCTTGAACCCAGGGCCTCCCACATGCAAGGCAAGTGCTCTACACCCACCAGCACTTTTTAAATTTGTATTTTAAGACAGGGTCTCACTAAGTTGCTCAGGCTTGCCTCATGCCTCAACCTCCTGAGTTCCAATGCCTAACTTGGAGGCGGTGGCGGGGGGCGGGGGGGGCCTCACTGAGTAAGAATGTTGAGTGAATGGGCTCTGGGGATGCTTAAATCTGACAATGCTGTTCTAAGACCTGTGAGGAGTGAATTATAATAAACACCTACCAAAAATCTACACACCTGGTTGTTCAAGCTGCGGTGGTCTAATTCCATGAAATGAGGTGCACATTTTCCTTTTCTTCATTTTTTCACTTGTCTTCTGATTTAAGGCTTGAATCATAAAGTATTCCAACTAAAACATGAATCAAATCTGAATTAGAGTTCTAACAAACTTATATCTCTGATATGATTGCTTGTACCTCAAATCATCTTTGCCAATTGATTTTTTTTTTTTTATGTAGTGTGGGGGACTGAATCCAGGGCCTTTGCACTGAGGTAAATTCCAGCCCTTTTTTAATTTTTTAATTTTGAGACAAGGTCTTGCTAAGTTGCACAGACTGGGCTTGAACAGGTGATCCTCCTGCTTCAGCTTCACAGAGCATTGGGGCTAAAGGTACGCACCACCACACCCAGCTCTCCAATTATTTTTAACGTCAGCACCACACATTAAGAAACACTCGTAAATAATTTTTTCTAATCTTAAAAATGTATCTAAGGGAACAGGTTGTACCTTCTCTAAACACAATAAACCTACCTACTCAAGAAGGAATCATTTTCTTGAATAATCAAAAAGCCATACACTACAACTGTGTAGCTATCAATAATTTTCTCAGTGGGCAACCAATGCAGTTAATGCTAGTGAAATTCAAGGCAGAAACGGACCTGGCTTTATGTCTATGGATGTTCCTAAAAGCTAGTAAACTCACTTTCTTCTCTTGAACAAATGTCTTTGAAACCTGTCCCTTACAAATCAATAATCTTGTCCACATGCTCCAGGCCTGTGACCCCTGCAAGGCCCGTGGTAAAAACACAAATGGATGTCCACCCACATAACTAGATATTTAAATGTTGTAAATTAAGAAAGAAAACTGGTGTGTAAAAGATATTCTATACTCTTATTTTAGCAGATATATCAACATAAAGGCCTGGACAATCAGATTAAATTCTCAGACCCCCGGGAGGGTCCTGCAGCACAAGAAAGGAAGCCCTTACTACCTCTCCTCTTGGCCCTGCCCCGCCCCGTTCCCCTGGGATCTCTGTGTCCTCCAAGTAGCTCTGCACTCTCCAGCCTCTGGGCCAGAGAATTCTGGGCTCTGGGGTTTGGGAACAGAGTCACTGCACTGTCCAACAGAGCTTTGTGTGATGATGGAAATGTTGCACAACAGCTGCACTACCCAGTAAAACAATTACCACCTACACATGGCTACAGAGCACCAGAAATGTGACGAGAATGACTGAGGGACTGAATTTTATTATTTTAAATTTTATGTCAATGAATTTAAGAGTAAATAGCTACATGTAGTGGCTACCATCATGGCTGGTGCAAGTCTCAAAGGAAGCCATATCAGCTCAGGGTGGGCACATCTCCTTGGCTCCACCAATGTGTGCCCTATGGGAAGGGATTCGAGGGGATAAAGGCCAGATGGGGCTCCCTGAGGCTCCCAGAGAGGCGCCCCTACTGCCCAGGTCTGAAGGGGGTACTGCACAGCTCTGTAACTGAGCAAGCCAACCCTCACTCCCTCATCCAACACGAAGCTCTTCCTATGAGTGGTTCCTCTGAGTATGTTTGAACCACAAGATTGGGATGTGAAATCTTGTCAAAGCATGGACAGAAGAAAAAGCATTACTTTCAAATAGTAGATGGAAATGAAAGAGAAATGTTAGGGCCCACAGATTCAGGTTGCCAAGTTCACTGAGCTGTATGAATATTACTGCCCTGTGACGTCATAAGTTTGTGTAAGAAAACATGCACAATGTGGACCAGTGAAGTGCCACCCAGACATTCCAAAATATCAAAATATTCTAAAATACAAGACAATAGAAAATATTTCTATTTGGAGAGAAGATGTACAATTTTACCCTGTTAAAGTCTTTGCTACTTACTCTCATCTTATTTCCCTAGGTCAGCGATGGCGAACCTTTTATAGAGCTTTCAATGAGAACAAACAGCCCACCAAGGCACACATGCCGTAGGTTCGCCACCACTGCTCTAGGTTGAGACTAATCATGCTTTTAAAACTAAAGTTCTAACTGATGTTCTAGAAAACTAAAGCGATAAAGAGCCAGCCTCGCCAATGACTTTATATGCAACAGAAATCTCCACTCACCACGCCTCCAAAATATTTTCCTATATAGAAGTCATCCAGGCTGTGTAGTTCAAGATAGGTCGCCCCTAGTTCCTTCGCCAGCTGGATTCCTTCTGTTGTACTGACACAGCTCCCCCGGTCAGAGGTGCACAGTGGACAGGTACAAGGTAATTCTTCTGAGAAAATGAATTTGAAAAGAAAGAGCCTTGAAATTGAACAAGAAACGCATATGCATAGAAAACAGGATCACTGAACAGCAAATTAAGGGATCAAACTAGAACCACTGTGTGACCAGAGTGTCAATGATAATAGAAAGGTCCCTAAGTAAATAACCATTCATTGCAAGGAAAATAAATACGCGTTCATTGCAAGGAAAATAAAGAGCATTTTAGAAAATAGAAGAATTTAACCCAGGTATGGTGATGCACGCCTGTAATCCCAGCACTCGGGAGGCTGAGGCAGGAGGATGGCTGAGAGTTTGAGGCCAGCCTGGGCTACACAGGGAGCTCAAGACCAGCCTGAAGTACATAGCAAAATGCTGTCCCAGAAAGAGAGAGAGAGAGAGAGAGAGAGAGAGAGAGAGAGAGAGAGCACGTGAGAGAGAGCACAGAGTTTAATAATAGGTGAATGGATATTACCAAACTGGTATAGCAATTAGACTAACTGCCAGTAATGTTAGACCTGATGCTTTTTATACAACCTTGAAACCCTGAACATCATTTCTCAACGGTTGGAAAAGAATTTAAATTTAGTAATTTTATGGCCCATTGAAAAATAGTGGGCTGGGTTTTTTGGTAATAAACTTCTTGTATTCACCAAGTTTGAATCAATCTTATACTCTTGTTTTTGCTTCTCCCTGATACCAGGCTCGAACACAGGACCTTGAGCTTCCCAGGCAGGCATGGTACCACTGAGCTACATCCCTGGCCTATACTCTTTTGTTAACAGAACCTTCAGTTGGACCTGATTTTCAAGGTTGCAAACTGCCATTCTCTTTGTAAATTTCATATTAAGTACATTTTTATTAATTTGAACACTCTAACCATCTGACTCTGAAGCATTCAACTTCATAGACAAAATTCAATCACTTTTTATCTTAAGATTACAACATTAAAACCTGAAGGAAAAAGAAGTATTTACTCAAAAAATAAATTGTCCACAGATTTGTGGTTGCACCATATACAGATTTACAGCTGGGAACATGCAAACAAGCCTATCTCTAAGAACAGTCCTTACTAAGGCTAACAATATATATTCAACTCCATATTCATCAGCTCACTTTGGTTTTTTTTTCATGACCACATCAGATGTGTCACTGTTCAAAAGGCAGCCAAGTCAAAGGACAGGAAAGTCATTTCTAGACACGTTCTCGGCTGCAGGCTGGCTTCCTGGAATTGCGCCCTGAGACAAGGAATGGTGTGCACAACGGCTGAGCTGGCTGAGCTGGGAACAACTCTTCTCAGGCCTGAGGGACGTTGGTCTGGGTAGAGGGAAACCTAAACTGCAATGCAGTTGTACCACAGCCATGGCGGACCCTGCAGGGTGCCGGAACTCAGCTGGCCTGCTGAGAATCAGTTGCTCCTCTTCTGGCGAAAGGCAGCTGGGCCTTTGCACACTATTCCTAAACTGACTAGAAATTAGCTGAGGGCTGCATCAGGAAGGAGCATAACCTTGGGCAAGGCAGCTCCATCAGCAGAGAATAATGCCTGGAAAGGGACCCAGCTGTGTGCCATCAGCCAACCAGCTTGGACTGAGGGAGGGAGTACGGTGTCCCTGAGAGGACATTTGGAGCAACTCCTCGCAGATGCACAACCAACTTCCTGACCACTGGCCACATACAGATGGAATACATACAAGGGATGACCAATATATATGGTAAGTGTTCAAACTTTTTAAATTTACTATAGTAAAAGACATGTGACATTACTATTAATCCCCCTCAAATCCTCCCCCTCACTTCAAACACACTTATCCCTTCTTCTTGCCACTTTCGGAAGCAGTTCTGGAAGTTCTTTGTCATGAATTTTTATAAGATGTGATAAAAAATTTGGTGAATGCTGCTGCCGAGCGCCACCCAACAGAAGGGAGGGCTCACAGAAACATTACGTATGTTCTCTTCCACTTTATTCCCCAGATATGGCACTATGTGACTTCTGGCTCTTCCCCAAAGTCAAAATGACCATGAACAGTAAACATTTTCAATCAACTGAGAAAACTCAGGGGCAGCCATGACAGCACAACTAGAAATAATCACAGAAGAGGACTGCCACTTCAAAAAGTGGCAAGAACGATGTGATAAGTGGATTGAAGCAAAGGAGAGTATTATGAGGGAAATTAATGGCAATGTGTCTTTTATTATAAAAATTTTTTTAATTTAACATGCATGGGATTTTTTTATCACAGCATGTACATCTACAGATGAGGTGTATACATACTAAGGATATTTAGTGTACTATATGCTATGTATATTGGTGAAGCAGGTGTACACATGCACCTACACAGCGACACATGCAATTTAGATAATTTTACCATCACTGAAAGTATTTTCGAACTCAAAACCCATGTTATGTACAGCCTCACTTTAGAGAGAACTGTGCCTCTGGGAGGTTATGCGACTTGTCCAAGTCTCCTGGTGAGTTAGAGATAGAGAAATGATTAATTGTTACTTGCTCCACCTGATAAAGTGACATTGGAAGATAGGATAAATGAGGCATGGAGGTCCACGCCCTCAATCCCAGGGACTTGAGAGACCGAGGCAGGAGAATTCCAAGTTCTAGGCCAGTCTGGACAACTTAGCAAGGCCCAGTCTCAAAAACTTTTTTTAAAAAAGGGGCAGGGTTTGCTGAAGATGTAGCTCAGTGTTCTCTGGGTTCAAGCCCCAGTACTGGAAGAGAAAAAAAGATAGGGTAAAATTTAGTCTGAGTAAAGAATTATCGGTTCCAAAGATACAGTGATGTTAAACATTAAGTGCAGGTTCTTTAATTATCCACACATTGTAATCTGAGTTTTTGCTTTTATTTTTCCCAAATCATTTTATGTTTGGACCAAGGTTTTCATGAAGAATTCAGTCTGTCTTAACAAATAACACATTGGCATTTTGCATTTGTACAAAGCCTTCATAAACGATGCCTTTGCCTTCCTGAAGACAGAGAGAGGCCTTCTCTTGTCTACAAAAGTCTCTTTATGTTTGTGGAATCTGGTGGGCCGGCAGATCATCCTGTTAAACTTTATTTCTGGATGAAAATCAAATGAAAAATGAAGTGAACACAATATAAAATAATGGCACAAACAATCTTAAATGAAGGGGAAAATACAACTAATTTTAGGTTTAAGTGGGTCTCCATTGTGCGTAGTGTGATAGTGTGAACAGCTTCCTGTACACAGTCCTCCTTATGCCCAATCCTTCTATCTCCTCTATGTCACTGAGATATTCTTCTGGTTCACTCACCAAAAAGGAAAATGCCTAATCACCATATAAGGTTACCTAGTTACCACTTGCCTACCAACCTTTTTAATCTGTATTTTTAAAAATTAGATCATCTTTGGTAATGCTGGGGATTAAAACCCAGGGCCTCACACATGTTAAGCAAGCACTCAACCAGTAAACTATACCTGCAGCCCTAAAATATTATTTTTAAAAACCTTCATAGGCTTTTGTGCCTAGTTATTAGTTATTTTGTGATTCTCTTCTAAACCACTCCTATATTTTTTCATATCAATCAGCTATTAATCTAAAATTCTAAATGAAAGGCTGACAAGTTATTACAGCAGGAGAACCAACAAAACACTCTAGATTAAATAAGTTATATTACGCATTTTATGAAGAACAATCAGAAGATCCAAAATAATTTCAAATTTTGATATCTTATGGTCACTGTAGCTCTGGAAATCAGAGTGTTACACTTCTAGGGAATCTTATACTCTTTTTGTTTCATGTTGTCTTTTTTTATCTTTTTATTCCTCCAAGACAGGGCCTCATTATGTAGTTCAGGCTCGTCTTGATCACATTTGGTAGCCCAGGCTGGCCTCAAATTTGCAGCAATCCTCCTGCTTCAGCCTCCCAAGTGCTGGGATCACAGGTGTGCACCACCATGCCTGACATCATGTTATCTTTCAAGATGTACCATAATAAAGTATCTTCTTTTTCTTTAATGCAAAAACAATAGAACTATAACATTCAAATGAATGCTATTGTGTTTAAAGTAGTGTGGCTTCAGGAACCTGTAGGATGATTCTTAAAATGTTCCACTGTTTGAAATTTTTAGAAATTCCTTTCAAAAATTCTAACCTGGTAATGTACCAGGCTTTATCAGAACTACAAACATAACTGAAAGACTGAATGCCCATCTTCACCCAGGCATGGTAGCGCACACCTATAATCCCAGCACTCAGGAGACTGAGGCAGGAGGATCACCTTGAGTTTGAGGCCAGCTAGGGCTACACAGTGAGTTTAAGGGCAGCCTGAACTGCGTAATGAGCCTCTATCTCAAAAAATTAAATTAAATTAAAATTAAAATTAAAGAAGAGAAAAGAAGAGAAAAGAGGCTATGAATACCTTCTAGGCACATTCTGGGGGAAAAAAATCTTTTAAAGAGATATTTAATATTAGTAAAAGCCAAAAAATGTATTCAGAGCCAAGTAGAATGAAGATATCCACACAGTCAAACTTGTCAAAAAATATGTAACAAAGGAGATGAGACTGACTGTATTTGCTGACCAAGTTCTAAAAAGAGTTCCAAGAGAATCACCAGAAGTGCACCTAGCACGGTTTCATGTATCACCAGGTTTAGGAGTGAGGCTGACAATAAACATTCTTGAGCTGAACAGCAGGTTTCACTCTGTAATTATTTTGTAATCATATCTTATGCAGTAAATTAATTTTATCTTGGCAGTAAAATTGATTTTTTTACTTAGATTATTCATAAACCATTCATTCATTTATTAAACAGAAGTTTACTGAACATCTACCATGCATCGAGCACTAGAGACATATAGATAGAAATATAAAAGAAACTCATAGTCAACTAAGCCAAGATAATCATGATTTCACATAATATAATAACTGCTAAAATAAAGGTGCACAACGTTAATGTGTATTAGTCAAGTTTCTCATTGCTGGGACATAATATACAATACCCACTATGTAAAGAAGGAAAGGTTTAATTTATCTCATGGTTTCAGGGGACTCAGTCCATGGTTGGCGGCCCAAGGCAGAAACATCACGGTGGAAGGTCATGGCAGAGTAAAGTTGCTTAGTTCAAGGTGGCTGGGAAGCACAGGAGGGGAGCAATACCAAAGAGGAAGGAGCCGGTGATCATATACAGTACCCAAGGCCACACCTCCATGACCCACCCAGACACACCAACAAGTGTACTTTACTAATCCCTGAGCATTTTCTTAAGAAACCAAGTTGACACAAAGTTAACCACCACATCCCACTCCTTGTTAACTTGATCCCCAAACACATTTCCTTAAACCTTTACTTAATCTTCAAATAAGGACAACAGCAAGTTCATAACTTCTCCTAACATAATACAACAATCCTGCATACAACAAAAATGCAATAATCCCTCCCCAAAATTTCAACAGCCCCAACCTTACTAAAAAGTATAAATCAAAGTCTCCTCTGGGACTCAAGGCAAACTCATAGCTGTGAACCCCTATAAAAATCAAAACCAAGTTACATAATCCCCAAATACAATGGTACAGGGTAAATATTCCCATTTCAAAAGACAGGAATAAAGAGACAGAATAGGACCAAAGCAAGACAGAAAGCCAGGCAGACAAACATTCCTTCCTATAGCTCCGTGTCCAGCATCCAGAGCACATGGCAATGAGATTTGAGTCCCACAGGGTGTGGGAAGCCCTTACCTCTGCGAACTTGCTAGTCGCAGCCCTCACAGCTCCGTCTTGAGCTGGCTCCACCCTCAGGCTGCAGTTTTCCTCAGTAAATGATCCCTGTTCCTGGTATCTGACAGCCTGCGGTCTCCACTGAACCTTCAGCTTCATTCTCACACCCTCACGTACTGCTCCTTGCCGGGGCTCCAGCTGTTGCTCTGAAATGTGGATGGAAGCCTCCCTGGCACAGCAAAACTGCATCATGTGGACAACACGAGGTCTGTTGCCAGCTTGAGCAGTAGCTGGGCCCCCTACCCCAGGGCTGCAGCAGCCTCTGAGTGCCTTGATGGCTGAGTACAATGAAAAGAATCCTAGGGAACCAATCCCAAAGGAGGCCCTTCTCAATCAGGGGGCCCAGAGGCTCTCGTATCAAATGCAAGGTTTATACTTTTGCACCCCTGAACAGGTAATGTGTGGGGTCTCAGTGATTTCGGAAATGCCCTCAAGGTGTCTTTCTTCTTATATAGTATGTAGAGAGATCTCTATATACTTTTTTTGGGGGGGGGTGTCAGAGGATCGAACTCGGGTCCTTGCGCTTGCGCAGCAGGCGGTGAAACCACTGAGCTAAATCCCTGGCCCTAAGGTGTCTTTCTTCTTATACAAAGTACTTGGTTTCTTTTAAATGGCACTTATCTCTTCAGTGGCCACACCTCCTTTGGCTTCAACTTTACACATTTTTTGTTTGGGGCCAAAATAAAATTTTTTTTAATATTTGCATCCTGTTTTTTGTGTAATGATTTAAAGCATGACTATGAATTTGCTAAGCAGATATAAGGGATGGGTAGAGGACACTGTAGTTATAGGACATAGCATATGTAAGAGCCAAATATGAAAGTAAAGTAAACACTTTAATTTCCAGTCAAGATGGTAACCCAAGAGGTTGGTGTGGTGATGCACACCTGTAATATCAGCAACTAGGTGACAGTAAGATACTGTCTCAAAAGAAGAAAGAGGAAAGAAAGAAAGAAAAAAAGAAAGGAAGGAAGGAAGGAAGGGAAAAGCAAAGCTGTGAATGGAGCTCAATGCAAAAACCCTGGATTCAATACAGTACCCCACCCGTTCAAAACAGAACAAAACAAAAACTAGACAGCAAGCTAAGGCCACTCCATGATCTCCTCTCCATGCCAAACCATAGGACCAATTAAATACTGTGGCTGAGGAGAGGAAAGAAGGAAGACAGGGATGGAGGGAGGTAAAGAAGAAAGGAGGACTGAATCTAAAGCAACACTAAAAAATCATAGGGGAGGTGCCACCTTCCCAGAAAGTAGCAGAGCCTGACAGAATGACAGCACAGGACAAGCGCAGAGTGTAAAACCCAGAACACTCGTGGGGCCTCACACATGGCAGCAACTAAAGAACATCCACTGCTCAACAAAGAGGGAGCAAGAAGTAGGAGGAGGAGGAGGATGGGCTGGGGATTTAGCTCAGTGGTTTTGCCACCTGCTGTGCAAGCACAAGGACCCAAGTTCGATCCTCAGTACCAAAAAAAAGAAGTAGGAGGGAGGCCCAAAAGCAGCTAACTGGTGATTAGCTGGGATACAAGGTGGAGGCAGTGAGGCCTCTTGATCCTGTGTGTAGTCCCACTTCCACCCCAATCCCCAGACAACAGTTGGCAAGATGAAGGCTTTGCTCCCAGAGGGAAAGTAAACTGCTAACGCAGGCAAATTAAGAATCAGTGGAAACATCCACACCATGGAACAAAATCCCATCAATGGAGAGACAGGATGGCCACCCAACCAGACTTAATATTCCAATGAAAAACTGAGTAAGGATTAGTAACTCAAGCGTTTCTTTCCGTAAAGAATTCTCACCGGGGATTTGGCTCAGTGGTTTCGCTGCCTGCTGCGCAAGCGCAAAGACCCAAGTTCGATCCCCGGTACCAAAAAAAAAAGAGAAAAGCCATAAAGAATTTTGCATCCTTCAGTGTTGGCTACATAGTGAGTTCAAAATCAGTGTGAACTGCACAGCAAGACCATGTCTTAAAAAAAACAATAACAACAACAAAAAGAATTGTATCTTTAAGACGGGAACAAGAAATTATGAAAGATCCAATTAGAGTCACTAGATATGAATGACAAACGGTTGAAATAAAAATTTTAATCAAGCAGAAAAACAGAACAGAGCTAGCAGAAATAATGCATGTGCTGGAGGGGAAAAAAAGACCAAGGAGAAATGTAATACAAAGGCTCAGAAACATGAAAGCAACAAGGTAAGAGAATCAGAGGACAGACAGAAGTATCAACCCCCGCCTAATGAGGATAAAACACAGTAGAAAAACAGAGAGATGGGAATATGTTTAAAAAAAAAAAAAGTTGTTGTTGTTTTTTTTACAGAAAGTTGAAGCTTTCCCAGAACCTAGAGAAAAGCATTAAGTTCTTCAAGTAGTTTAGTGTGACTGGTAGACACGGGATTGTACCCTACAAGTTTTTAGAAGTAGCTGGAAGTTACACCATGAGGGATCTTGTATTTCACATAAGGATTTTACTGGAGAAAATTCTTAAAGTGAAATCCAAATACTGGATTGGAATAAGAGTGTCAATGGGTGCCCATGACTTAAAAATACACAAGTGGTGATCAAAATATATAGTGAATATATAATTTTTAAAAATTCATTACAAGCCAGGCATGGTGGCACATGCCTGTAATCCCAGCACTCAGGAGGCTGAAGCAGGAGGATTGCTGTGAGTTCGAGGCCAGCCTGGACTATATAGTGAGTTCAAGGCCAGCCTTCACTAGAAAGCAAGACCCTGTCTCAATAAATAAATAAATGAATAAATAAAATTTAAAATTATACTAAAAGACACATTATCACTCCCTCTCAGTTCTAACACACTTATTCCACCATACTTGCCACTTTCTGAAGCAGTTCTGAAAATCCTTTCATGAGTGTCTTTAGTTGCATTGTCATGGCTGCCCTTTGAGGTCATTTTGACTTTGGGCAAGAGCCAGAAGTTATGTGGTGCCAGACTCAGTAAGTAAGATGGATGAGGACATACTACAATATTTTTATGCCTTTTCATTGGATGGCACTAGGCAGCAGCATTCACCAAATTTTTATCACACCTTGTAAAGACACTCAAGAAAGAGGACTTCCACAACTGGCACAAAAGTGGCAAGAATGATGGGCTATGTATGTGTGAAAAGAGGGAACCAAGGCCATGTGTTTTTTACTGGGTAGTAAAGTTTTTTTTTTAATTTTGTTTTTTTGGGGGGGCGCGTTGAGACAGGGTCTTGTTATGTAGCTCAGGCTGGCCTTAAACTCCCTATGTAGCCCTTGAACTCGTGCCATTCCTCCTGGCTCAGCTTCCTGAGGGCTGGAATCAGGCTTGCACCACCACACCCAGCTCTTTTTAAAAAAAATTTATTTATTTACTTATTCATTTATTTTTAAATTTTTTGGTACTCAGAACCTTGCACTTGTGAGGCAGGAGCAGCGCCACTGAGCTAAACCCCTGCCCCGCCATTTTGAAATTTAAATATTCACTGTACTCACATATAATCTCCAGCTCTTTCCAAAGAAAGGATCTAGAAGCAATAACACTTAAAAGTAATGAGTACCCTGAAGTACAGATATTGGTTTCTAGGTATTATCACCCATTAAAAGGAACCAGAGTTCTCTAAGAAAGGGCCAGCTGCAGGGCTGGGATGGCAGAGCAAGATGAGCCCTGAAGATCTCATGCAGGAAAATAAGAAGGCTTAAAAACTACCTGGAGCTACCCTGAAAGGCTCCCTCAAGGCCACCTCAAGGCCAACAGAAGTAACATGAGCATCAGGAAGAATAATCAGAAGAACAGATTATAAGATGTTGAGTTGAAAAACAAATTCATGAACCACAGTGATTCTAAAAGAACAGAGTAGGAGTGAAGAGAATAGAAAGTTCTATTTACAGAAGAGAATAACAACAAATAAGGATAGAAATGTAGAAGGAATGATACGAAAATCACTATTTTATCTTGCAAACACATATATCACAACTGAAGAAAATAGGCAAAATAATAGTCCCCATTCTTTAAAAATTATCAGTGTCATGAAAGACACCCCCAGTAAAACAAAATGAACCCCCAAAACATACTGGGGAACCATTCTGGACTAATGCACAATAGAGACATAAATAAATCCAATGTATAATTTACTTCCTGGATTGGAAAACTGCAGCCATAAAACACATTATTGAAACAATTGGGAAAATGGATATATGAGTTATATTTTAAATAGTATAATAAATAACAGTATGTTAAATTTGAGTGATGCTTTATTATGGCTAAAAAGATAATGGCCTTTTTCTTAAAAGATGCATGCTGAAGTAATTAGGGGCGAAGAAGTCCCAGAATTTACAACTTCTCTTCACATGGTTCACACACAAAATGTGTGTGTGTGTTTGTCCACACACGTCTGGGTTTGTGGCATCTGGAGGTGTGCATAGCAGCTCCCCTGCTCCACTGCCTGAGATGCTCACCAGGATCATAAACTCAGCACCAGTCATGAATTCAATATATAGCACTGCCTCGGTTCACAAACTTCATTCGTTTCATGATTCTGGGGAAGATGGTCGCAGACATGTTTGTTACCCAATGCGGAGTTTGCCAACAGAAGCAAAATACTGCCTAATGGGACTGCGGATTTAGCTCAGTGGTTAGGCCGCCTGCCTCGCAAGTGCAAGGTCCAGAGTTCAATCCCCAGTATCAAAAAAGAAAAAAACATACTGTCTAATGCTTCTGTTTGCAAACCGAATTGTTTGCAAACAGAACCATTTGTGAACTGAGGTATTACCGTACAAAGTTTAAGGAAAGGAAGACATTTTATTGGAAAAAGGGAAAAAGGAGAAAATAGATAGCTACCCTGATAAGAATCAGGGCAGGCTCCTCTGGAATGATAAGAGGACCCACGTGCTCTTTGTGCCCCACTGCTTTTATTGGGCGCCAGGGCCCTTCCTCCTACCTGGAACATGTCATAACCTGATGGATTCTCCTGGGCCATCACAGATGGATCCCAGGCCCCTGACCCTAACCCTGGGGGCCCACTGTCTATGTGCACATTTCTAAGTTGGCCCACTTGTCCTTGTCAGGGCCTCATCTCTGGAATTTATAGGGGAAGCTTAGGAGCCTTGCATACAAGGTTGAGTGAGTGGCCAGGCGTGGAGGCACATGCCTGTAATCCCAGCCTTGGGGATTAGGAAGATTGAGGTAGGAAGATTGCCACGAGTTCAAGGCCAGCCTGGGATACATAGTGAGTTCAAGCCCAGCCTGAATGACAAAGCCAGATCCTGTCTCAAAATAAAATAAAATAAAATAAAACAAGATTACAAGGTTAACTTAGTGATTTATCTAATGCAGGAAATGTCAGGTAAAAGGGCTGAAAACCAAGACCAGACCAGGCCACAACAAGCCTTTATTAGGGGAATAGATTGGCCGGGCTGTCTCTGAACAAAGGAGAGACAAAAGCAATATGGCCGGGGCAGGGAGAGTCTTTTATAGAGACTGGGGTGGGGTTTGTAGGGGCTGAGGTGGGGTTGAGTGAGGTAGTGACTAGGGAATGGAGGAGCCTGTGATGTCACTAAGTGGTAGGAGGTGAGCGAGTATTAGGTTACTTTCTAGGCGGGAACAGGGGCATGCTGGGAAGAAAGGTTTGTTCTTTGGTGGGAGCAACCATCTTGGCATGATGTCACACAGGGGAGGGGTCAAGGCACGATAGAAAGAGGGCAGCTACTATCCATAATAGCTCCTGAGGTAGTGGGAGACCTATCAGTAACATAGTGGCCCTAGAGTGGGAATACATATATACACACACACATATATATGTATGTATATGTACATGTGTGTATGTATATATGTGTACATATATGAGTATACAGATGCACAGGTGTGTATTTTTGTATACTAAATAAAGACTTTTCTTTTAAGTGGCCACCCCTTGTCTCCTCTGCATTTTACCGGAGGTTGGTGAGGGGCAGCTACCTTGGTTGAGCATCTGGCTTCCCCATCCACCTCCTCTTGCCTTGTTAATTGCTTTCTGCAGTAAAGTTTTAACTCTTCCTAGTCAGGATTTGCCAGAAAGCCCAATGAGGTCCTTATTTTATATTTTTTCCTGCCTCCAGGCCCCTTTCCCCTATGGATTTATAAATTTGGGGGTTCAATGTCCTATTCTTGTAAACCTTCTTGGTTTGATATTTTGCAAAATAAAAGTTAGTGAAGAAGGAAGTTCCTAAAGAATTCCAAGCTGTGGATGTCACAATTTAACCTTTATTCTAGCATGATTATTCTGAGAGAATTTATTTCAGAATGGGGAAAACTAAGAACAAGAGGCCAGAGGTCAATTTATCATGAAGCTAAGGAAGCTGAAGCTTAAAGGCCCTTCCTTTCTTTTTTGTTCATTTCCAAAGCCCTGGGAAGAACTTGAACAATATTCTTTCACAGGGTCATAAGATTTGCCAAATTTGCAAACTAAGACATTGTAACTATATTTGATTTGTCTCTTTTCACTCTAATTAAATTTATCTCGACCAGGCAGCTCTCCAGAAACCATGGTTATCTGGGGGATTCTACTATAAGGGGAAATTTAACTTTAGGTTTTGAAACTAAGTTTTAGAAGTGTTTTTCAGTCACTTCCTTGTGCACTTAAGTGTTTGGTAAATGTCCTAGTACAGGAACGACTTTCAGGGACATCTCTGCCACCTACAGTGCACAATTATTTGGCAGCTGACTGTAGAATGCTGAGTTGAAATAGGAATGCAACACAAACTGGTGACTGAGGCCAGGAAGATGGGAAGAGTGAAGAAACATGCCAGGAAGAAAACTGATGACCACACTCTTCTGTCTCAGAAAATACCAATCAAAAACTACACAGCCCCCAAAGATCGCTGAGTTTGAGATTTAAAATGTAAAAGCAAAAGAGTTTCTTAATCAACTAAACGTTGGGGGTGGGAGAGAAAGGTGAGTCCAGCACCATTCTAGTTTGAGTACAGGGAGAGGCTCTGCATTATTCATCCAGACAGGAGATCGGTGGGTGGAGAAGTGTGCGGATGGAGATGCGGGTCAGAAGAGAGCCCAGACAATCACTGTGTGCTGACAGAGGAAATAATGAGCAGGTTAATGGTCTAGAAAAAGAGGAGGAGGGCCACAGGATGCATCCCAGGCAACAACTTCACAATGGTTAGTGCTCGTTGTTGGGGTGGGAGAGAATTAGAAGAACCAAGAAATAAAGAGTAACATTATTAAGTGGAGTAAGAGGAATGTCTGAATAATTTCAAGGATAGAACTGTAACTAAAGTGTATTAAATTTGGCAGTAAAAGGATATACCTGGCAACCCCACATGAGAACTTGGTGTGAATGTGAAATTCAAAGTGAGACTATAGTAGGCTAGAAGAGGGAATAGGAAGTGGACTCAGGAAGTATGAATAACTCTTTCAAGAACCATGACCAGAAGAAAAAAAAAAAAAAAAGCAGAAGGACGGGGAGGAGGAAGAGGAGGAAAAAGAGAAGGAGGAGGAGGGGAGAAAGAGAAAAAGACAGGGAAGTTGAGAGGATGCAGGGTCAAGTGTAGGTCAAGCTCGATTTATTTGTATCTACTAGTGCTAAACATACACCAAGCCTATGACCCAGCATTCCTATCCCTAGGGAACATCAAAGTTTTGATACTACTCCTAAGTATCACCAAAAGGAGAACAGATACCTAAATTATGGCATATTCATACAGAAATACACAAAGCAATAAAATGAGCAAACTACAGATAAGCACCACATATGGTACTATATAATTCCATTTGTATGAAGTTCAAGAATAGGTAAAACTAATGTAAATTGTTAGAAGTGGGAATAGCAGTTACCTCTGAGGAGAGAGAGGGGTTAGTATCTGGGGAAAAGGCCAGAGGGAGGACTTTTCAGGAGCATTACAAGGGATATGTGCACAGGATCAAATGCACTAAGCTATACTCTAAGATTAACGAACTTCATGTCCTTTACTGTGCTAAACAGCAAAAAAAAAAAAAAAAGTTTAAAAATTAATGAAATCATGGCATTAATAATAATGTCATCATAATGATAATGTCAACAATAACAGTCATAATGATTTCTTGAGTACTTTCCTTGTCCTGAACATGCTTACTTCATAGCATATATATGTCACAATAAAAAAAAAAAAAAGTTTAAAAATTAATGAATAAAAATAAAATGTCAAAGATAGCTTTACTGAGGAAATGCCACTAGGAAAATCTGTAAAATACCACCAAATCTTATCGAACCCTGAGCTGGCCCTGAATTATTAAACTATCGTACGCAGAGCAGCAATGACTGGAACCACCTGAACCAAAAAAAATCCATTCATCGGCTGGGGGGAAACGATCCTTTCCTCAACCATTACTGTCCGTGTTTTCACTTCTCTCATCATTTACCTCAAAATCCCGTTCCCACACCTACCTCTCTACCCTTCCAACAGCGAGGACCTTTAACTGTCAGAAAGAGGATTCTAGGGCTCAACATCAGCCTAATATCTTTCATATGTCAAAAGAACAGAATTACTGGCTTCTTTCACAGCTGTGGAAGAACAATTTAAGACACATACGTAGCAACAGAATCACAATAAAACTTTGGGATCCTCGCTTTTGCTATTATCATATCAAATAGAGATATTTGATATTATCTGATATTATCATATCAAACAGAGATCAGAGCTGGCATTTGAATCCGTAATAATTTTGGTTTTCAAACAAAATCAATTAATCATTAATAAACTTAGCTTTTTTTAAACTTAATCTCATACATGCATGCTCATTATGAAAAGAAAATTGAAAACTTACCATTTTGTCTGGTACCAACTGCAGCAATGATGACTGGAACTGAATTTAATGCCCTTTTTATCACTGGAATATAATTATCTTTCACTTCATGGAATGAAAACTTGTCGTTTACGTTGTATTTGATCACAATGATGTCACCTCTCCCAATTAGGTTTCGGGACGTGTACCAATCACTGTCAAAAATGTCCTAGACCAAAATGCAGACAGTAAGCTTAAGTCTAGTCATCTTCAAATCAATCATGAAATAAACTGTAGCATAGTAGTTTCAATTTTTTGCTATATTTTACTTTTGGAATGAATATAATTTGTTTTTGAATAGGTACCTACATAATATTAAAACTGCTCTCTCCAATTTTTTTTAAAATTTGTATTCATTCATGCACTGGCTAAAAAGGCTACTTTAAGAATTCTTAAGTTTGATCAAAATAAGCCAGCTTGGGCTGGGGATGTAGCTCAGTGGTTCCAGCGCCTGCCTTGCAAGTGCAAGGTCCTGAGTTCAATCCCCGGTACAAAAAAAAAAAAGCCAGCTCTTTCAATCTTTATATTTAAAAATAAGCACTTTGTTTTAAAATTATGCTCCTTTTAATTACTAATCATTTTTAAAATGTAACAACATAGCATTAGATGCAAGAGTATCAGTAGGAGCAATGAAGCTTTAGGGGATTTTCCGTGATCTAGTTAAGACACTGCAGGATTTTTCAGCATTTCAAATTGCAACACACTGTGAATTCCATGTGTTCTCTATATTATTCACATTTGAAAAATTCATATATACTCTTCAACTTCATACTGTGTGTTACAGGGACTACAACATGGGAAGGAATACAACTGCAATTCATGTATTCTGCTCACATAATTCAGAATAGGCCTTTCCAGTTCTAAAATCTTTACTTTCCTACTACCACTAATAATGTTTATATTTAGAATTGGGGCCATAAGTAAATCTGTGAACAAATAGTAGTGTAAAGAAAATATTATGTATCCTAATTCTGTTGCCAAATATGCACAAATCGCTTTTTTCTCTTAGACTGGTTAAATATTAATCACCATTTGTCCTTTCCTATGGCCTTTGGTATGAATTTCTAGGATGTAATAAAGCTAGACTAAGGAAATAAGAAAGCTAGATGTGCCTAACCAGCCCAAACTCTGTTGGGCTATGAAAGGTTGCACTTTGAAATATGAATCCAAAACAGGAGTTAATAGCGTTTTAATCAACTCGTCGAGATCAAATTGATGAGACAGACCTTTCATCCTACAATGGACAATTCTGTTTGCCATGGAGGCACGTTCCATAGAAATGCCTGTTTGGAACTCAAATGCCTCCCCATTCCCTATACCCAACCCCCCGTCTGTCTCTCACAAGCACCCTCTGAGAATCCCTGAATTTTTAGACATAAATACATTATTGAAAGTGGAATGGATAGAGCAGGTTTGAAGGAAGTTTAAATGAACAACACACACAAAAAAGGCAAACGGGACTACCAACACTAAAGGGAAAAGCCTGAACTTGGTAGAGTGTACAGGGGAAAGACAGAATCATTTGCTACATGGCCCAAAAGAACCCCACCCTAACTTCCAAATTCCAAACCACAAAACCCATTCAGTACCAACTGTATCTGTCACACTATTCAAGGTCAAAGTATTCAAGTACAACATAGTAACACCACAAAAATAGGAAGACAAAGTCAGAAAAATAGGATTCAAAATTTAATGTAAGTGGGACCAATACTCAGTAGCCATGTAACTCTGAGAGGATAAATCAAAAGTAGCTCCTTTAAACACTGCAAAGAGTTCAAAATTCCAGAGTTGCTGGAGAGGTATATGGGAAAAGAGACATTTAAGGGAAAATATCATGGGGAAAAAAATGTGTTTGGGAGCCAGATGTGGTGGTGTATGCCTGTCAGTAATCCCAGCACTCGGGAGGCTGCGGCTCAGCCAGTCTGGGCTAGTGTGTTGTGGGGCCAGCCTGAACTACACAGTAAGACCCTCTCTCGAGAAAAAAAAAAGGTTCAGGCATCATTAAAATCTACCGTACTGAGTATATAAAGACTCTAAGTACTTTTATTTGCAAAACAAATCCGAGGCTGGGTGCGGTGGCACTGTGTAATCCCAGCACTCAGGAAGCTGAGGCCCGAGGATCACTGCCACGTTTGAGGCCAGCCTGGGCTTTGCAGTGAGTTCTAGGCCAGTCTGAACTACACGAGACCTTGTCAAAAAAAAAAAAAAATGGAGCTTAAAACCTGCAGAAGACAATTGTGACTGTACTACTTCAATGCTTTTTTACAAAACATGTTTGGTAAACAGGAAACATCTAAAAATGAGAAATGAAATAATATAATTGCATGAAAAAAGAGGCTGATGGGAGAGTGATACTAAATAATAGGCTACATCTAATAAACGTGAAGCACATTTATTTTAAGAATGCCAACTATGTACAACAAGGAGTCAGAGTAAGGTCAAGGATCTACACAAAATAACTAGGGAAGGGAAGCACAATTACCTCATTCCAACTCCAAGGCAGTAACAACACATTGCTTCTCGAGCTATGCCAAAGAGAAAATGCTCCACTGACTTAAGAGAATTATGAAGGAAATCAAATGCTCCCACCCCTTGCAAATCAGTTCCAGGATTTCCTCTAGGGGGTTATGCAACACAGGGCTTGGCGCCACATCTGGAGAACTGAGCTCATCTTTAAAAAAAAAAAAAAAATCTAAATTTCTACAACAAAATAATTTTATTCTACTTGTGGGACTGTAAATACAGCACTGACTAGGTACTAAAATTGCTGTCCCATGTCCTCTATTGGCATAAATTTTTGACTGATGTTAGGAAGCTGTTTAGTGTGACACATGACTGTACTAAGGGTATAATAAACACCGTGTAATAAGAGTAGCTACTGCTTACTCCCAGTGAAGCCAGCCTCTGGGTTTACAAAACTACCCATAACATCTCGCTTATTCCTCGAACAACCCTAGGCAGCAGAGATTAGTATGATTGCTCTGTAGATAGGGAATTAAGGCCAAGAGAAGGTAAATGATTTACCAAAGACACAAAGGCACCAAGTGGCACTGTAGAGATCTGAATTCATGTCCTTTTGGTATTAAAACTTGTGCTCTATCTGCTCTAAGTTTATATTCCTTTTTTTTTTCCTCTTAAATTCTTTTATTGGTACATTTTAGGTATAGAATACATTCACATTTATCATTGGGTGCTTGTACTTGTACATGATGTATCTTGGTTCTTATTTTTTTCCCCACTACCTGTGCACCCTTCACCCCCTCTGACACAATCAATTCTAGTATCTCTGATGGTCTTTACTTACCACCTGGGGTAAAAAACACCTTAGAATGTAGAACTCTGCAAACGTAATCTACTACATTTGAGGACCCATTACAAACTGGCCAATTATTTTCTCTATGTTTATTTACTCTATTCACTAAACATTTGTTTATTTGTTTTGTTTTTTGGTACGGGGATTGAACTCCAGACCTTGCACTTGCAAGCCAGGCAGCGGAACCACTGAGCTAAATCCCTGGCCCTTACTAAATATTTGTTCAACTGCATGTGGAGCCAATAAGGTTTTAGACTGTAAGATCTTTCAGAATGAAAAGGCCAAAGTAAAAGAAATAATTCATTTGATTTTGGAGAATCCTGCCAATAAATTCTCCATAGAAGCTTCTTATGGATAGCACCATCATCGTTCCTAAGAGTTTAATAGCGTTCCTGATACTGGAAGGCCCTGCTTTTAGCTTATTTTAGCACATTAACATAATGTTCACTGAAAATGGGTGTGGACAAGTGATTTTTTTTCCCATAATACGGAAATTGGCATAATAATTTTTTAGAATATATTCTATATATTTCTTTAGAAGGTATGCTAGTTCCCTGTAGCCCTGATTCGTTTTTAAATTGCTATTTAAACATAAAATCTCACATAATGCTAATTTGTATTTGTCAAACAGTTTCTTCTGTTATAAAAAACGCAATCTTTAGCCTTATATACCAGTACCAATACCAGTAAAGAATGAGACATTTTCAAATAGGATTAAATAAAAACATTTGCATGTATATATTTAATATGTTATTGTGTACTGAAAATATTTATGTGTCGAGAGGCAAATTCCTTCATCTTTTTATCAAACACTCAAGAATCAGGCTTAATTTCATCTACTTTACTACAATTTCATTCAATTAGTACAATTTCTGATTCATGGGCTGTTAAACACAAAGTGTCTAATATAAAAATGTGTTTGCATTATTAAAATTTAAAACACTTACTAAATCTTTTCAGACTCAGTCCCTGTCCCCCCTCGCCCCACCCACCGTTTCCATGGATACTATTTCTGAACTGTCCCTGAGCCTGCATTGAGCTATGAGGGCTGTATTTGTGGTACCCTAATATCACCCTATCCTCCACAGGGCTGGTATGAAAAAGCATTGCTCTTTGCTAGTGAACGTTGGTGACCCTGCCCCTTGGGGTCGGCACATTCAACTGTCAGCTGTCCACGAAGGAAGGGACAGCTAACAGTACGAGTAAGTGCTGCGAATTTACTCGGGCTTTTGGTCGTAAAGCTGTCTTCTCGGTGGTCCTGTCCCCTGCCTATAAAACAAAGGACCTAAGATTTTCCCCAAAATGTAAGAACAAAACTCTACCCAGGTAATGTGGACCCTCCACATTCACAGAAGTGGGGGAAGGGGGGGGGGAACAAAGGGCAGCCGCCGCCCCTTACCCAGACGGGACAGTCGTGGACCAGGAGCTTGACGTTCCCGAACGCGCTGGCCTGGTACTCGGTGAACACCGGCCGCGCCACCGTGCCGGCCGCGTTCAGCAACAAGCTGCTCTCGTCCCCGGAGACCAGAGGGCTTCTCCCCAGGTAGGTGCGGATGAGCCCCGACGGCCGCTGGTCCTGGTGGAACGCGTCCCCCTCGTTCCCCAGCGCCACGATGTGAATGGACCTGCACGGGCACAGAGCGGGCGAGGGGCAGGGGCGCGCGGTCAGGGCGCGCCGCCAGGTGGGCAGCAGCCCCGCGCCCGGGAGCTCGGCGCGCGCCCGGCCGGGACAATGGCAGGACGGCGACGCGTACGTACATGGTCTCCGAGCCCAGGGCAGGGCGGCTACTCGGAGAGAAGCGGCTCCTCACGGCCTCTCGGGGCCCGCGGGCGGCGTGGGAGCCCGCAGTCCGCTCATCCCCGGCAGTGTCCGCCTCGCGCGCCTCCACCGCGGCGCGGCCGAGCAGCGCCGGGCCCGGAGCGGGCGGAGCGCGGCCGGCCGGTCACCAAGCGCGCGGGGACATCGACATCGCGACCGCCGGGTCCCGGTCGCGCGGTAGCTCTGCGGCCCTGAGAGGATTCCACCGAGCGCAGCCCCGTCTCCCCCGCGCCTCCCGGCGGGCAGCTGTCGCCTCCCACTGCTGCAGCCGCTCCTCCTCCTCCTCCTCCCGCTCCTCCTCCTCCTCCTCCTCCTCCTCCTCCTCCTCCTCCTCCCCGGGGCGGGGACGTGGGGGCGGGGGGCGTCGGAGGCCGGGGCCTTGGCCCTGAGCCCGCCGAGCCACACGTGCTGCCCGGGAGTTCGGGGACCCGGGGACGCGGGGGACGCGCTCCCCGCCCAGGCCGGGAGCCCGGGCGGCGGCGGCTGGACACAAAGGAGCCGCAGAATAGAAATGAATAAATACAGCAGCGCCCGGCCCGAGCGCTGGCGGCTGCCAATCTGCCTGCAGCAAGTTTGTTCAACTCGAAAGGCTGCGGGTAACCAGAGCCAGAAAAGGGGGTGGGGCGACGCGGCCACCACTCACTGTGGACTGGAGAAGAAAGGCTAGCGGAGGACGAGGGATCCAAGCCCTTGTGCAGCTTCCACCCCGCAAGTTTCCCCCCTCTTGGCCTTGGGCGAAAGTGTTTCTACCACGCCTGCCGCTTTGTCATTTGTCAACACGCAGTACAGCTGTTTTCTAAAATCATACTTGGAAGAAAAGAAAAAAATAAAGGCAGCATTCATGCAGCTGCAGAAAAGGTTCTTTGTTTGCACACCAATTAATTGGCTAATGTCACTTCTGGTGGATTATTTACCATTTCAAGCTATGTTTGGCCAAAAACTGCAAGATTTTTTAAGTGCTGGGATTTTTAGTGTGATCGTTTTGAAAGGAAGTTACGCTACTTTGCTAAGAGATTTTTCAGCACACTTTATGGCTAAATATTAAAAAATATTTCGCAAACCAACTGAAAAAAATAATAACCATGTTAACCTGAGGACACTTGAGATTCTTTCTTGATGACATGCAGAAGGAAAGGTTGTGGGTTTCCCTCAAAGGCCCCAAACTAACTTCAGTGCAAATGAACACCACAGGACTGCTAATACCAGAGGGCCTGGAGCACGCTGGAGTTCCTCCATAAACATTAAAATTCTCACACGTAAAGGGTTCTTGTTTACCCTTTATTTTGCCCTACTTTAAAATTGTACTGTTTCTTTCCTCAACAGAGCTATTTTGAGTGTATGAAGCATGAGGTACTGAGAAGGGTAATGAACACTACAGAGGCCTTTAGAGCTTTTTATTCCGGGTCCTTTTTGCTCAGTTGAAAATAGTTTCTCATGCTCAGATGGGGTAGAATGGGAGACATTCTCTATGTAGTCACTGATTTTTCAAAAATTAATTTCCCTTGGCACTAAGTATAATTTCTTTTAGTCTCTAGAACCTCAACTACCTTGAAAAATTCAAGCATACATCACCTTTTCTCATAGATCCAAAGCAAATATAATTTTTCAATCAGTCCCCTCCAAGAACCCACAAGACAAACACAAAGACACAAAATGGATGACTGAATAAAGAAAATGTGATATAAATTCAATGAAATAATGTTTTGTTTGAGATAGGTTCTCACTGCGTTTCCCTGGCTGGTCTGGAACTCTTGTCCACTAGTGATCCTCCCACCTGAAGCTTCTAAGTAGCTAGGACTTTGGGCATCTGCACTATACTGGGCTCAAGGAGCTGTTCATCAGCCTTTAAAGATTAAGGAAATCCAGGTATATCCTACAACACAGATGAACTTTGAGAATATCATGCTAAGTTCTAGTCCAAGAGGACTAGTTCACTTACATGAGGTATCTAAGCTAGTCAAACTCTTGGAAATTGAAAGTAGGACAGTGTTTACCAGGGGCTGGGAGTGGAGGAAAAGGGGTGTTGTTCAATAGGCACAGAGTTTCAGTTTTGCAAAATGAAACACTTATAGCCATCTATTGCACAACAAAATGCATATGGTTAACACTACTGTACCGAACACCAAAAACATGGTGAAGATGGTAAAATTTATGTTATGTGTTTCTTAGCGTAGCACAAAACATACAT
Organism: Heterocephalus glaber; assembly: GCF_000247695.1. The sequence goes on along the minus strand of NW_004624743.1, from coordinate 14,359,427 downwards.
GAGCAAACAGATACCAGATCTGTGACAACCAGGAAATTGCAGGAAGGGAGAAAGCATTCATTTTTTCCTCAGTTAAGGAGGGTATGAGCCAGGCCTGTGCTAGGTAGACATGAATGATACTAAGATGCTTAAGATTCACCCCTTGCTCTCGAGAAGCTAAGTTTCACTGATAATCACTAGATCATGAACATTAACACACCTGTTCCTTTTGAAAATATGCTGATAATTATGATACAGAGCCAGGCATGGTGGTACATACCTGTAATCCCAGCACTCAGGAACTTAGGCAGGAAGAGCTCTAGTTCGAGGCCAGCCTAGGCTACACAGGGAGACCCTGTCTCAGAACAAAACAAATAATTGTAATACAGGCTAATGCATTCAGTAATGGTGCTATGTGCAAGTACAAGCATAAAGTTCAGTTAGTGTTAAGAAGTCTATGCTATGCTATGCGTCGTCAGAGAAAAGTTCATAGAGGCAGTAAACCTTGTCTTGAGTCTTAAAAGATGAGTAAGAGTTTGCTAGATCTGGAAGAAGAGATGGGCCGGAAGGAATATTGAGAAAGAAATGAACAGACATGCAAAGCACAGCACAAAGCTGTGGAGTTGGGCATGATTGTGGCTTGTTCAAAGAGCAACTAGAGCTGGAGTTAGCGCTGGAGTGCAGATACCTCTGGTAAGGCAGGTAGAAAGGAGAAAGTCAGAGGCTTCTGTTTCCAGACTGACGTATAGCTTGGGAATCCCAAGTGGCGTAGACCTGACCACCTTCCCCCTAGTCCCCATAGGTGACAACTCTGGCCGGGTGATAACAAACCCATTTGCTCTGCCAACATAGCTAAACTGTCTCCTAAACTCTGCATACAAGTAGAGCCCCATGATTAGTTGTCACCCATGGAATGCACTCTAACTGAGCAGTTGAGAGACAATATGCCTTCTCTGCTTCCTTTTTTCCATCCATCAATCAGAGGAAGCTCAGTCAGCCTTGAATCCCTGTTTGACAACATTGGCACCGCAGTGTGGAACCAGTCCCTGGGTGGCTGGTTACAGCAGACCCTCCTCACAGCGTGCATTGTACTGCGGTGTCAGTGAGAAGTAGATCTTTAGTGCATTAAGCCAGACGCCCTCAGGACAATTATTATAGCAGCTGGTGTTTCTTGTCTTGGCTAACAGACTATCATAGATAGTCCATTTCCTGACATCTTAAGATACTTTTCATATAAGATCATTTTTTAGTACTTTCCTTTTATTTTAAATTTTTATTTGGCTTATGCATTTCTCAGCTTTTTCTCATTGTAACAAAATACCTGAGACAAACAGCTTAAAGGAGGAAAGATTTATTTTGGCTCACAGTTTCAGAGGTTTTCAGTCCATAGTTGGCTGGCTCCAGAGCTGTGGACTTGAGGTGAGGCAGAAACATCATGGTGGAAGGACCTGACAGCAAAGCCACTCACTTCATGGCATCTGTGAAGCAGACAAAAGGGAAAGAGTCAGAGGAAGGGGTCTGGGAAGGTCAGGCATAGTCACGAAGGTCAAACACCCATGATCCTCTCCCTTCAACTAAGTCCACTTCCTATTTCTATCACTCTATAATGTTATGGCTTATGTTTAGATGTTCCCCAAAGCCTCATGCAGTCATCGGTGGGACTTATTCAGAGGTGGCTGGATCTAGAGTGTGTGATGCTGGGATTGATTCATGGTGCAATACTAGGATCACAGACACTAGGATTAAGGGTGTGAGTGCTACCTGCCCTAAGTAGCCTGGATAAGATATAACAGCTAGAAAGCGCTGTGGTCATCTCTTGTTGCTTTGCTACTGTCTGCCTGCTGTGAACCATTTCTGCTTTGCAATGCCTGACTGCCACGCCACCCTGCCTTGGAGCCAGCTGATTATGGACTGAAACCTCTACAAACTGTGAGCCAATAAACCTTTCCCCCTTTAAATTTGGATGTTGAGTATTTTGTCTCAGCAACAAGAAAAGTAACCATGACAGCTCCAGCTCCCAATAATGACATCAAATTATGATCTCATGGATGTATTAACCCAGAGAGCCTTCACGATGTAATCGCTTCCCCTAAAATCCATCAGCTGGCAAACAAGCCTTGGAGAACATTTCTAATCCAGACCACAGCAGTTTATGTATTTCTAATTTTCTTTACTGGCAGCATTTCAAAAACATACTACTTTTACAAGAACAAATGGGAACATACGAGTTTATTACATATCCTCAACCTCAAGGTCACTAGGGAATATATAGGAAAGGTTTCCAGCCCAAACAATATTTTTTCCTTAGAGTTTTAGTGGCTGAAATGCTGCTGTTTCATATTCACTCTGCTAGATGTTTTTATCCCAGGATAAGATGTGGCATATGGTCATGTGAGGTAACTCAATGAGCTATTGCTGGTCACAGCTTTTGAAAAGTGCTCTGGTTCCTTCGTGACTAAAGATGAAGCAAGTGTTGGTGAGGGAAGCCCTGCAGAATGAGGTGTGGCAAAAATGTTTCCAACTGTGTGTCATGAAAACTAGGTTTTTACAGAGGTATCTTCAAGTCTTGCCTAAGGAGGCAGCAGAGAAAGATGCCAAATAATCAGAGATCCGAACTCTACTGTCCCCACCTGATTAAAGTTGACCAGAGTCATTTTATCAGAGCTACTTTTCCTTTTAAGTATTAGAGTTTCATGTTCACTTAAATTAAAAAGTTTCTAAGGTTAAAAACAAATATTTTAAGATGACATCTATAGCTGTGGTCTCCAAAATGGGAGTCGAGAGATCCCACTGAAATTCCAAACTAAAATATTTAGGCTTCTATTCACAAATGCATATTTTTAACCAAAAAAAGGGGGAAATTAAGCCTTACTAATATTTAACGTGTACATTGGCAAGGGCAACCTTTTTGATCAGTAAATGGACAGCCACAAGGTGTTCTGAGGGAAGGGCTGTTAAGGTTTAGATCTCAAATGTCCCCCAAGTTTTCATGTGTGTGGGAGGTGATTGCATCATGAAGATGTTCTGCTCATCAGTGGACTCCTCCATCGATGAGTTCATAGCCAATTGCTCTGTCAGGAGACGGCTGGTTGCGGGTGGGTCACTGGGGCCTCAGACTGGAAGGGTATATTCTTGTCCTCAGCTCCTGCTTTCTCTTTCTGTTTCCTGCCTGCCGTGGTTGAGGACTTTTTTTTTGCCCTGCCCCTCTGCCATCCTGTTCCTGCCATGGAGCTGGTTGCCCATGGACTGAAATCAGAAGCCAAAAATAAACGTCTTCTCCTTTAAATCGTGAGTATTTGGTATTTTGCCCCAGAAAGGAGCAAGTGACTAAGATAAAGTTAGGACATGCTGTGCAGCCTGGGGCAGGGAAGGGCTTTCCTTTGTACACCTTCAGTGTGTGGCCATGATTATAGCTTCGGGGTCTAGCTAAGGGGATTATGGGTGGTCCTTAAGTAAACGAACTCTTACAGCATGCCACAATGGAGATAGAGTTTTCGCTTGATCTTAGCCAGAAGGCCGAGAAGCAATTGGAGATAGAGTTTAAAATGCAAGCGAAACAAACACAACTGGCCAGGCTGACAGTTCTGATGCTGTAGGAGCCACATTAAGGTTAGAAGGAGGAGAAGAAAGAGAAGAAGGATGACAGCAATAACAACTAATCAAATCTGCAAAGTGGCCATAATAATTGAATACTCTTTTAAGGATGAATAATTAACATTCACTTTGCAGCCATCGACTAAACTCTAAGTGTGTTCTATAGTTAATTAGTAATGATATTCTGAGTCAGTCACAATTACCTTACCATTTAAAAAGTAAACATCCAAACATGAAGACAGAACTCCAGAATGTTTCCAGCCTGTGTAGTATTGTCCTATTCGAGCCAATCATTTAAAGAAAAGGCACCAATAATAAATGCTAAAGAAACAAAACAAAACAAACAAACAAACGAAAACTATTCGGGAAGTCAAAAAGCCACACACCACTGGGGAAATGGTTTTCTGCTTTCCAAGATAAAAGTGGCTGGAATAGTACAAGGAGGAGAAATTGGGGAGCAGGGGCAGCTGCAGATGTGTTTTTAAAAAGGAAGGGGACCAAGAGATGGATGGAGGAGGGGAAGGAGGGAAAAGAAAAGAAATAGAAAAGGAGTTGAGCTGGGTTAAGTGCATGTCCCAACTTCCCACAAGGAATATGAAGGAAAGCTATAATGAAGATACAAGTTCTCTTGTGCATATTTGAACAATATTGTAAACAATATGTTGACTTTTTAAAAATAAAAAAAAAACTATCTTGTGCAAAACTTGTAGGTGTAACTACTGATGGATTAGTTGTTTTGACTAAGAAAACGTTTTTGAAATAAGAAAGGATTCCAAGATAAGCTCATAATGAGGGCAAACACATGAAATTCATTCACAGCATAGGTCATAGGCAGCTATTTCAGCAAAGCTGCAGCCAGAACATATAACAGAACAGGAAGTGATAAAAGTGGTTAATTTGTGAAAACAAGAATTTTATAGCATATTAAAATTGTTTTCATGGGGAAAGAAAGGAACTCTTCCGCATTGTTGGTGGGAATGTCAATGAGTACAACCACGATGGATATCAATGTGGTGTTTCCTCAAAAAAATAAAACTAGAAATTTCATTTGACCCAGTTATTCCCCTCTAGGTATCTTCCTCAAAGCGTTAAAGACATCATAACATAGTGACCCATGCATACCCGTGTCTATAGCAACACAAGTCATTATACTAATCTTGGAAGTGCCTTTATGTCCACCAATGGATGATTGGAGAAAGAAAAGATATTTACACACAATGGAGTACTCCTCTGCCATAAAGAAAGATAAATTTCAGTCATTTTAGGAAATTCGATGCACCTTGAGACCATAATATTAAGTGAAATAATTCCGACACACAAACTTAAATATCACATGCTTTCTCTTATATGAGAAACCCAAAGTTATAAATAAAGAGTAAATTAAAAGATAGATAAGAGGAAGCAGGGGAGTAGATCTTTCTCAAATGGGAAGGGGTTAAAGAAATACAGGGAGAAAGAAGTGGAGAGGTAAAGAGTATGAAAAGAGGAACTGGAGTATGTGATGTACATGTACCAACTCCAACAAGGAACATAAACAGTTTGTACTGCACACATATGTTAATTAAAAATAAAAATAAAATTGTTCTCATTGTGAAATATAACATACAGAAAAGTGGATCGATCCTATATTTAGTAAATAATTATAAATTAGGTAAATATTCTTAAAGTCTTCCGGGTTTTGAAAAAAAACCAGCATTAGCAGTGTTAATGCAATAGCACACACAAACACGTGCAAACACACACACACACACACACACGCTTCCTCCCTTCAGTGATAGCCTTCTTGCCTCAGAGAGAATAAGCCTGACCTTATGATCATCATTTATATTTCCTTATCCTTTCCCCATGTATACATGCATTCCTAAACAAATAATTCACTTTTGCTCCCTTTTGAACCTTCTGTAAGTGGCATCACATTGTGTGCACTCTTCTATACCTCGATTCTTTGCTTCACCATCTTTGTGAGATCCAACCATGTTGATTTAGCTGCAGTTCGTTCCTTTCATATCTTTGCATCACTGAATAGCACCCAATGGAGGTATAGGTGACCATTTATGTATCTGTTCCATTGTAGATAGACGTGGGTTATTTCTAGTGTTTGCTCATTATAAACAAAGCTGCAAGGACCTCTTGCTTTACTGTACAGAATACTTGAGAGTTTGCGAGCCACAGGGAATGTGTGTGTCCAACCACAGTGGGTAATAGCTGATTCCAAAGATGATTTTACCCATTACTCTCCCAACATCAGCTCACAAGAATTCTCCCCATAATCCTTTACATACTTAAATATACTCACTGTTTTGCAAGCATTATATTAATTACAAATACCGACTCAATTCTCATGACAACCCAGTGGAGTAGGTTCTATTAGTATCCTAATTTACAGAAGAGAACATTGGGACACAGAGAGGCTGAGTAATGTGTCCACTGCTACTCAAACACTGAGTAGAGGAGCAAGGATTACAACTCGGGTGATGGATACCAGGGTCGAAGCCCATACCCAACTACGGTGTATGGATGTTTAAAAGTATTTCCTTCGTGACATGATTTTTTTTCTATAGAAAATAATGCATGTAACTTATAAAAACTCATATCTGATATAAGTTTCTAACTCCTTTATATATTTTACAGATACAGTTTCAGTGGATTTTGAAGAAGTAAGTTAAACATGTTAAAATGTACACCACCTTCTGATTAGTTTGCTGGGACAAAGAACAATACAAGGCAAGATGGAAATGTATTAACCAAATTTCAAGCAAAACCTTTGCATAATGGCTTATGTGGCTAAAAAATAAAATCATGAGTTAGTAACCCAGTGAATGAAGCAGCCCTTCATTTAATGCCACAAATTTTTGTGAGCTCTTTTCAGAGCCCTATTAATTAAACAGCATAAAATCAGACATCTACATTGCTGTATCTGAGTGCAAACAGCATTTAAATTAAACCTTAAAGAATGCAACATACTCAATTATTGTTCTTCCTAAAAGCTTTATAATAATTACATCTTACAGAGAAAAGTTTTCATATTATCAATACATTTTTGAATTGTTTAAAATACTATTTATTTGATAATTCTCATATCTATTGAAACATTTCAATTTCATTTCAATGTGTTCATATTGTATGAACAGTAATATATGCATATACTTTATGAAAGTCTTCAGGGTGTACTTAAAATCCATTCTGATGGAGTGCTCAGTCAGAAAAGTTGGGAGCCTTCTGGCTGGTGCCTTAAACAGTGCTCGGTGGAGGGCAGGCTTAGAAAGACACCGAAGTGAAGTGCGGGCTTCCTGTGAGACAGGAAGTAAAGAACAGAAAGGGAGATACTGCAGATCTGCCTGCCTAGGAGTCAGCTTGGTGAAAGAATGTATTTGTATTGTTTTAACTAATCTAATGAGAGATAAAGTTTGCAAATTTACACAAAAGTCATAAAATTCAAAATTAGCTTTCTTCTTTTCTCTTCAATAAGAGCTTGCATATACAGTACTTTTGGAGGGTAAGCTAAGCAGTCATTCACCAGGGTCTGTACCATTTGGTCAGTCATAAGGAAAATTGACTTAACTCACTTTATTACCTAGGTGATTCTTCTCAGGGCAGTAGCCTACAGTTTTTTCTCATCTATGACCTCCTTCCAAATTGCAAGGCTGAAAAATCACCTGTGTTTAAAGCCAAAAGGAGAATCCAGAATGCTATGCACATGCACAACCCAACTATCGGGTGCTCTTTCAGAGACGGTGTAACATATTTGTTTCTCTGAACTTCTGTTATCCACCCACGTTTGTCTCTGTGGTCAGTGGTGCTTTTCAAACAACTGTTCTGATTTTCAGTTTAAAATATTACATGAAAATACCAGAACATATGCTCCTTTGAGCCAGAACAATCAGCACTTTTCAGTCTTCAACTTCAAAGCTATCTGGTTGTCCTTTAATATGTCTGCTCTGTTACTTGGCCCTTGAGAATTCAACTATTTTGAGTTATAAAATACAACTCCCATTTTAATAACTAAAAATACAGTTATTACTATCAAGCACATTGATCATCATTTATTGATGCATAATATTTTGTGACATTTTTCCACTAGTAGTCATACAGAAATATAGGATGTTAGATTGAAATGGATAATTTTTTGAGATCTCTAATACACTAAAATAGATGTTTAAAGTATTACTATGATTTGCTCTTGTTTTAACTGTGCTAACAATTGTGCCATCTCCAGTGCTCGATTCCTCTTGCATTCTCCCCATTTCTTGCGCTTCCTTAACTTGCTGCATTGGGAGACAGGCACCTCTGCCATGGCCATCCACTGGGACATTCAGCAAACAAGCTTGGAAATTCTCTCCCTTTTTTGTTCAAAGAATATTACAAGCCACTTTACCTGACCTCTTTTGCCCTCATATAATACTTTCTATTCTTCCTTTTCTAAACTTGTTTTCTACTCTTCACTTCTGAATCTACAATCTCGGCTGGAGTTAAAAACTCTGTTTTACAGTGACAGCAATTGAAATTTTCTTAGAGATTTTTTTTTTCCTGAGGAAAGCTCAGCTGATGCCATTAAATATTAAATTGCCAGTGTGTATCCTTGGTGAACAGCCCCTTGGGCATTCTACCATCACCCAGCAGAGACATCTAAAATTTTCAGCTTATGTTAAGGAAGCTTTTCTTTTTCACTTCATTGTTTCCTGCTGTCACCTTCTCCAGCGGTTCCCCCAGGTACCTTCTTACTAACACAGGTCTTCATGTTCCTCCTCAGAGCTCCATTACATTTCATAAATATTAAGCTAGAGCTTCAGTATTATATTTGATTGATATACTCTCCTCTCTTGAGGCATCTGGATTTGTATAATCATCATCATCTCTCCAGCTGTATTCCAGCTGTATTTTGGTGTAGCCAGATCCACCCTCACTCCCAACCAATCACTGGCACCACTCCTACATGTCCAGGACTGTTCCAGCTGATGTAGGGACAAGTTTGTGTTCTTTAAATCCTTCTAGCATTAAAGTCTCCTGCTGCTTTAGGACCAGGGTAGAACAAAGGCAGTCTCAATTTGCATTAGAAAGCATTCTGTCCTTTCTCAGTGAAAGGCTAAGTAAGGACAGCAAAGCAAACATGCTTCTGGGCTAATCCCAGGAGAAAGCAGAGCTTTTCAGTTTTCCTCTGGAGTACCCCCCAGTACTGATACCTAGACATTTGCCTTTCTCTCAGCTGCCACCCAGGTTGCAGATTACGCGATGTGCTACAACTCCAGATTTCTTCAAAGTCTTCTCAAGTTTTGTCTTTAGGTCAAGTACCTCCTTGATATAATGTAAAAGTAAGGATTAAATTGTCAACCAAAAAAAAAAAAAAACGGAAGGAGTGTTGTTTATGCTGTGAGTTTTTCTTTATATAGCTTTGATTTACTACTATGGAAATTAGCAAATCATAAAGGGAATTTATTAAATCCTGAAGGGCCAGAAAACTTCTTTTGGTGGAATCACCCAAGAAATGGCATTTCTTTTTTTTTAACTAGTCAGAAACTATCTTTTGGGGGGTGAATAGAAACAAAAGAATAAAAGGCTAATTGTTATTGAAATGTTTGTTACATTTGGAAAAAAATTCTATTTTTACAGATCACTATGTGTAACGTCTGAACTGTGGAAAAAGTCTATCAATGAAGGAAAAGAATGAGACACTCAGAAATGTGGGATCGTGGTGAAACATGAGAAGTAATGAAGCATATGTAGTACAAGCAAAACAGAACAGACAAAAGAAAAGTTACTTTGTTCCATTTTGTTTCAGTACAAGCATTTTAGTACTCACTAGTAGCCTTAACAAGAACAATCTGTCACTGAGGCTCTACCCATAAATGGGCACAAATTATACACTATTAGTAACTCTTCATGCTAGACTCTGGAATTAGGCATTTTCAGCCAGTGAATTTTACTAACCCACTATAATCTAATAAATTACTCAGGCCTTTTACATTAACTCGGATTATAATGTTTTTTCTAACAATTATCATTGTGGTCTCCAAGATTTTTATTGCAGAAAGTGAAACTGATCTAAATAGAGTTCTCATTCTAATCGACCCAGCTAGATATGTCATGGGGTGAAGGCAGCTGGGCTCCTCAGGGTGGCCTCAGGATGACATTACCCTAGTTAAGTCATATTTTCTGAGGCTCGTTCCTCAGTTTTGCAAGTTCAGAAACTTTATTTTGTCTGGGTGCTCATGTTTAATCACTCTCTGGGGAGTAGCTTGTGCTAACCCAGTGTACAAGAGTCCAATATGTAAACTGCAACAACTATTTGCTAACGTATAATGAGAAGCCAGGCTACCAGAGGGACTAGAAACTTATGACATGTGGCCGACACCTTCCCCAGTAGGAAAGACTACATGGGAAGCCCAATATTATCTTTCAGTTCAACAAACACTTATTAAGCACCTACAGTACAGATCATTTTGACCCCAAGGATATTTTGCATATATAAAATTTTTAATGACAATTATACCAACATTCAGGTGTCATAGAAAGACATTATTTTCCAGAGCAAACTGCATTAAGCGGATCTATGCCTTGATCGATTTTTCTTTTTTTTCTTTGTTTTGGTACTGGAGATTAAACTCAGGACCTGGTGCTTTCGAGGTAGGCGGTGGCATCACTGAGCTAAATCCCCGGCCCTTGATTGATTTTTCTGAGTTTTCTCTTCTGATTATCAGGTTCCATCAATCAGAAAGGAAAGACTAGTGAACTATCAGCCTGATGATATTAGTCATGAGGATCATCCAATAGGCACAGTCACAAAGCCAACCTGTGTATGTGGTTCTTCCAAGGATTTTTATGTCTCCCTGAACAGATATGAAAATGATTGCATGTGAAGTATTTGTGATTTTTACTACTAGTGTTTCATATCAAGGAGTGACTTAAAAACTTGGAGTCTTCCAGACCCAACCTGGGTACCTAGGCCACTAATCCCTCCCACTATCCAGTACCAGAGGTTATTTCTAAGGCAAATTCTTCTTGAAAGCTTCCTAGCCTGTTTAACCTAGCATGCCCCACTTTCTGATATCCTTTTTGTAGACCCAACCAAAACTTATCCTGATCACCTAGGTTTTACCCATACTTTGATTTCTTCCCACCACTTCTAGTCTACCTTCTGCAATTCCAGTAGGGCTGGAAGAGAACCAAGCCATTACTACTCCATGCTGCTGAAGCACTACCATTCTTCTGAGATCCAGGAGAGAGATTTACTGTATACTCCTCACCCCATGCTGCTCTCATTTAGCAACCTCCAGTCAACTGTGTCATCTCACACTACACCACACATTTTTAAAAAATTACTTTATTTTATTTTATTTTCTGTACCGGGAATCAAACTCAGGACCTTACACTTGATAGGCAGGAGCACACCACTGAGCTAGGTCCCTGGCCACCAACCACATATTTTGCTCATTAAATGCCCAATGTCTGGCTCCCTTTCTGTTGACACCAGATGTATTCATGGTCCTCCATGATCTAGTGTCCTCATGATCACTCATCCAACATTTTAGCCTCTTCATCTCTGCTGACCTTCACCTCCGCTCTATTTCATCTCACATTACCTATAGCCAGGCCCTAAATATAATCACTAAATGCAGCTGCTTCACATGGAGAACGTGCATCAAATATCCAACCTTCTGGACGAGCAGCCTTCTATCCTGTTTTCATCTCTCAATTGCTCCCTGCACATGTGCTCATAGGGCTTCCTAACTGGTGACCTTCCCATCTCTTCTCTCTCTGCTTGTCCTCTTCTGTTTTCACTTCTTCCCTATCCATCTGAGATTTACCGATACATTTCTTGTCCCTGTTCTCACATACCTTATTCCACCATCTTTTAGTCCAAAACTCCAATTCTGAATCAACCCAGGTACCTGATTGTTTTCTCTACCCATGTCTCAGTTGTGAAATATCACTACAGAAAGTCACGGAATTGTGCAGATTGATGACACTGTTAATGTAAGGTTTCTAACTTCAGTCAGGCATTTGGTACTTCCAGGTAAACCTAGTTAATGTTCTTGTTCTCCTAGTGGCTCCAGCCTTCTGCCTTCTTCCAGTCTCTACCTTTAATAATAGTTCCATCAGTTTGCACTTTCCACGTCACAGAGGGAAAGGAAGCCTGAGCTAGGGAGCTCTCCTTAGCATCTCACAACTGAGTCACCAAATTTACATGCAGTCACACACAAGGTATGATGAAACGATATGGTGGCTATTTAAATTTTATAAAGTCTATTATAGTAAAAGATACATTGCCACTGATCTCCCTCATAAAACTTAAAATACTCTCCCTTGCCTCCAACACACTTATTCCACTTTTCTTTCCACTTTATGAAGCAGTTCTGGAAGTCCTCTTTCATGAGTGTCTTCACAAGGTATGATCAAGAATATGGTGAATACTGCTGCTATTGACATCCAGCACAAAGGCAACCTCGTAAAAACATTATGGTGTGCTCTCATCCATCCTGTTCACCAGATTTGGCAACTTCTGGCTCTTCTCCAAAGTCAAAATGACCATGAAAGGCAAACATTTTGAATCAGTTCAGGGCATCAAGGCATTCATGACAGCGCAACTAAGGACGCTCACAGAAGAGGACTTCCAGAACTGCTTCAGAAAGTGGCAAGAACAATGGGATAAGTATGCTTGAAGCAAAAGGGGGCATTTTGAGTATTTGGGGGGATTAATGGCAATGTCTTTCACTGTGGTCAATTTTTTAAAATTTAAACTTTCACCATATGCTTTGATACGTCATTTTTCCTCCTCCAGTCTCAATGCAGTAAGAATCCTGCTATGGTGTGGATGAGTGTCCTCCAGAGGCCCATATGTCCTACCAGATTCCTGCCAGCCCTCAAGGTGGCCACACTGGGAGGTGCTGTGGACCTTTAAGAGATTGGGCTTAGTGGGAGATCCTTAGGTCATGGGGCGTGTGCTTTCCGTAGGGATGGTCAGACTCTCTCTCTCAGTCTGTCCCTGCTTCCTGGCTTATGATAGGATTTCCCCTTTGACATGAGCTCCTGGCCTTGCCATCTGCCATCTCATCAGAGGCCAAAGAATGAGGCCTGATCTTGGATTTGGGGCCTCCAAAACTGCAACTGAATAAACCTCTCTCTGCCTCATAGATAGTCTGTCTCAGGTGTTTAGTTGCAGTGATGCAAAGCTGACTAACACCAATCTCTTTTCTTATTTAAAGTCGGTCCCTGTAAGAGTGCTGCCTTCACATCCTCTTTTGATTTTAGAGGGACCACACTCTATTTCCTCTTTCTTCTTTTGTGGCTTCAACATTTACCTCTCTAATGCTCTTTACTGTTAGCATTCAGATGTAAGCGGGTGCCATGGTTTGGAGTAGTTTAGGTGCATTCCCCTAAAGTTCATTCGGGGGAAGCTTGGTCCCCAAGGTGGGACTATTGGTGGGACTTGCAAGCGCTGGACTTAATGGGAGGTCCTTAGGTCAACTAGGGGACGTGCTCTTAGGAGGGGTTTGGGGATCACAGTCTCGGCCTCGTTCTCTCTCTCCGGCTTCCTGTTATAACAGGGATCTCTTCCTCCCACACTGCGCTACCATCTGTCATCTTCTAGGAAGGTCCTCCCCAGACTAGGCACTGCTGGCACCTTGCCCTTGCGTTTTCAGAACTGGCAGCTAAATAAACCAGCCTGCTCTAAGTAGTTTGTCATAGCAGTAAAAGACATCGAGTGTCTAGCTATTATTCTTTCTTCCTTGTTTGGCTAGAAGCAGTTTTTTAAAAAAATGAAATGTTTTTATTTCAGAGCTACTTATTGACAGTACTTCCCTTGTCATGACCTACATAACTTGGCTGTAATATATTGTCTAGTATTTTAAACAGATTTGTTTTAAATGGCCCAAAGTTGTTCATCTGAAAAAATAGCGTGACTTTTAGAATTTAAATATTTTATAATTCTTAATATTATGCATTATTTTCTTCTTTAATCTTATAAAGTTGTGAGATATACAAAAGGCATAATGCAGAAATACATGGTTTAATGAATAATTATAAAACAAACCCTCCTCTGTCATTCAGATCAAGGAGGTAAGCCGATGTATGCCTTCTAAGTGGACCTTCTTCCCCTCTTGGAGGTGAGCACCTCCCTGAACTTCATGGTAATACCTCCCCAGGGCTCCTGTGGTTACCCCCCACCCCCCTCTGCCAGTCTTCTCTCTTTTCCACCTTCTCTCCTCGGGGAAGCTGACCTGTGACTTCCAGAAGGTTTAGTTAGTGAAGAGATCAGAAGGAGTAGAATTGGAAGCAAGGAGGAATATTTTCAGTATTTTGGGGGGGTTAATGGCAATGTATCTTTTACTGTAATTGGTTTTTAAAAATTTTTAAATTTCCTCCTCTGGCTCTTCCCCTGCAGAGTCTCCAAAGGTTAACTGTGTTGACTCTGCCCCCAGCTGTCTCACTCAGAATTCTTCAGATGTAGAGATAGAGGCGATAGAGATAAATATATAGATAGATGTGGGTGTAAGGAATTTAAGAAAGTGGCCAATAACATAGAGTTATTAAATTTCATGAATGAAATATACAATTATACAAGCTACAGTTTGAATAATGGTATCCCTCCCAAAAATTATCTTGAAACTTACCTCAATGCAACAGTACTCTGAGTTTTGGTCTCTGGGAAGTGTTTTGGTCTCTGGGCTCTAACCTCATGAATGAGATTAGCACCTTATAAAAGGGGTCAAGGTTGAAGTACACACTCTCTTGACCCTTTATCTTTACACTGTGGGAAGACAGTGTTTCTTCCCTCCAGAGGGTACAGCAGGAAGGCATTATCTCGGGTACCAAATGCCAGTGTCTTGATTTTACACTTCTCAGCTTCCACAACTATGAAAAATAAATTTATATTCTTTATAAATTACCTAGTCTCATGTATTTTTATAGTAACACAAAACAGACTAAGACAATATATACGTATGGAACATACCGTAAGGGCTTGTTTTATACTTTAATTATATATTCTTCAATTAATTGGCTGGGTACCCATATTTTATTTTAAATGAAAATGTCATTCCATATAGATTAATAATGTGTATAACATTCTATATATGAGTCTAAACTAAAAATGCATTTCTAAGTTAAGTGAAAAAAGTATTGCCCCCTATCAACTATTTCATGTTAGTATGTTTGGATTCCACAAAACCATTTTCCATCTCCTTAGACTAGAGCTGCTGCAGTCATGTGCCTGCCATATGTCCCAAAATGGTCCAGTATACAAACCTAGTAGACAGAAGAGAAAATTTAGTCATAAGAACAAAAACCAAATATGTCATTCAAAGAGCTATCTTCCCACTAGGAGAATTTATACATTTTGTAATACATAAGCATGATATACATATGAACAAATGCACATAAAACTGGTGGAATCTGAATTAAATCAGTGGATTACACCAATGTAAAATTCCTGATTTTGATGTTGTATAATTATACAAGATGTACATTACAATGAAGGAAATGAGACCTCTCTACTATTTTTGTAACTGACTGTGGATCTCTATTCTAAAGTGAAAAAGCTGTAGAAATACAAATAGCTGGGCCAGGGATTTAGCTCAGTGGTTCTGCTGCCTGCCTTCAAAGTGCAAGGACCCGAGTTCAATCCCTGGTACCAAAAAAAAAAAAAAAAAAATACAAATAGCTACCATAAAACTGATTCATTGTGCTGATAAATGTTTATAAATTATGGGTGGTTAAGATTTAATATAAAAATAATTACAACATATGATCCTGATGTAGTTCTCACTCGTTTGAATACTCCTTGGGGCTCCCTGTAAATATTCCCAGCAGTTTTCTGTTCTTGATATTTTCCAGAGAAAACTGATTGAGATTCATGGTTTCAGGGGCCAGTTCTGTGTTGAGAGTGCCTGGCTCCTACGTCTCATTTAGACTGCAACTCTTTGCTAGATTGTTCTCACTAGATCCCAGTCTGGTAGCAGAGGTACCAGAGGCTCTTGAGAAACAGTAGATAAATGAATGAATGAGTGAATAAATAAATAATTACTTTCTAAATATTTACAAGATATTTGCATTATAAAATCCTACTGTTACCTAAATTTAAAATATATCAAAACAAAAGAAATATTTCTTTCCATGACTGTCAAGCACCCAACTTGCTCACTGTGCCAATTTCTGCATTTCTACTATTTTCCCATCCAGCAAAGCCTGAAAAGTTTAAGCCACCTGTGACTCTTCCTTTTCCTTCATTTGCTATATATAGGCAGTTATCACCTCTGTTCATTTTCCTCTCAAATATGCTTTATATTTGTCCCTTCTCTTTTGTTCCTATGGCTACCACTTATGGCTCATATTACTCAGTGTGTCAGTTTTTCTCCCTGCTCCTAGTCTTCATTCACCTTTAGTCTATCTTGCATGCTAATGCATGGTAAATTTTTCTAAAGTACTATTTTTATCAGATCATTACACTAAGATCATGATGATCATAATAATTGCTACCACTTATCAAGTGCATCAAGTATACCAAACACTGTTACTATACATACATGGTCTCATGTATACTCGTAACAATAACCCTGTGAACTAGTCATCATTTATCATCATTTTATAGATGAGAAAACTGAGACTGCAAAAGTTAACTATGTGTATAATTTTTTAAGTAGCAGAGATGAGATATGAACTTAGGTTAGCCTGGTTCCAATCAGTATTCAACATCAGGTTTATTGTGGTTTAGATTTAAAATGTCCTTCAGTAGTCTCATGTGTTCAGAGATGGGTTTTTAAAAGGTAAAAAGTGGGGGCACGGTACTCATTAGTGGATCAATCCATCGATGAGTTCCACGTGCTGTCAGTAGGTGGGGCCTCCCTGGAGCAGGTAGGTCACTGGGCGTATGACCTGGCAGGGTGCATTCCTGTCCCCACCCCTTCCACTTTCTCTGGCTCTCTGGCTTTCTCTCTGCTTCCTGACTGCCATGGGCTGAGCAGTTCTCCTCTGCCACAGCCTTCTGTCATGCCTTTTCAGACTTGGAACCAGCCAACCATGCACTAAAGCCTCTGAAACCATGAGCCAAAATAACCTTTTTCTCCTTTAAGTTGTGTATGGTAGTTACAGTATTAGGTCCCAACAATAAAAAGCTGACTAATCCAGTGCTCACTCCTTGAGGCACAGCAGTAGACCATCAGCCTGGCAAAAATAGATGCCCAAAAAATAGTAACTATTGTAAGCACTTGATTAGAGTGGAACAGAGCACAGTACTGCTGACAGCAAGTCTCTCTTTCCTCTGTCACTGTCCTTCAAACTTGCACTGTCAATTTATTCCAACCCACAGTACTCCACTTTCATACCCTTGAAATCTCAAGTCAATTTCATAGGTTTGTGGTTGCTCTTAGTTGGTAAAAAAAAAAAATGGTCTGTTTAAAAAAATAAATAGAGTACAGTTTGGTGTACACCAAACTCCCATCTCATTCCCTTTCGAGCTACTTCCCTTTCTCAGTTGAGTTTTGCTCCTGATGTGGAAGTCTTCAGTAGAGGATGGAAGGAGCTTTGCTTAGCCGCTTCTCCTCTCTTCAGTCCTGTTCTCCCTCTTCCATTGCTGCTTTTGGCCATTTGGGAGCTGTCAGAGGGAAGGCGAAAAGGCGAGGCAGGGAAGCTCTTGGTCAGCTCTGTGGCCAGGACTGGCCTTGGTGCTCTCAGGAGTGGCAAGCAGGCTGAGGGGACTCATGGCCTCGCAGATCCTTGCTGGGAACTTCTCACTGTGTTTCTGAGGAAGTGACAACCTAGCTGCTGGCTTCTAGCAGCCCTACTCCACGTGGCTCCTCTGATGGGGTCTTGGTGGTGAAGGTTTCAGGCTGGTTCTCTCCACAGCTATCCATAACAAGTCCACAGCTCCTCCGTGCTCTGCCTCTCCGCTCCCCATTCTCAAATTTGATGTGCTCATTTCACCCCGGGCCCACTGCTTTTGCTTCCACCTCTCCTCCTTTTCTGCTCCAGCCTGAATGCTACTCTCAGCCAATCTCAGTGCACACATTTTTCCACGAAGCACTTCCTGACCTACTCTTTCCCTCAGTGATTTTACTCGTCTGAATTCCAAGCAGTCTAGGCTGAGTCCAAAAAGTCAGTTTTATTTAAGAAGCTTAAATACATACGTTAGTGACCCTTGAGAAGATATTTTAATATTCGATACAATTATGTAATTGAATACAAACTACACACAAAGCCATTCTGCCCACCAAAATGCATGATTGCCTGAAGGAAAAGGTCTTGTATAATTGTTTAGCCTGCGAGATCTTTTTCATAGATAGCCATTTTCTCTTGAAAAAGTGACTGACATTTATGATAATTTGGCAGTGGTGGCGAACCTATGGCACGCATGTCATTTATTTTTCGTTTAAGACCAAAGATGTCAATGTATGTGTTGTTTTTTTCTAAACTAAAACTCACTGTTCAGGCCTAATTGCAGTGTTGGCACTTTGTAATAAATGAGTGGGTTTTGGGTCGCAATTTGGGCACTTGTCTAAAAGGTTCGCCATTACTGTTATATGGGGTTGGGTACTTGGCAATATTTTTTTGAAAAATAAAAGAAGTCGGTCACGTCTAGGAAAACAAGTGGCAGTGCTGATTGCCAACCAGAAGTGTGAGCTTTAAAGCAAATATTAGAATTTATGAAAACTTGCATCCAGTCCTAAGAGCTTAACAAATTGTGGTTTTGCAGACACAGTCAGCTCCCTCCAAGAGGTAGGCATTACTCTCCCTGCCCTCGATTGTGTGTGTAGGCTAAGAACAGGTTCACTGACTCCCATCATGGAAAAAACTTTCGGAAGTCATAGGAGGCACAGGAAGTGTTTATTAGGCAGAGATTTTTAGGACTTACTCAATAGGGGAGTGCAGGCTCCCAGAGAAATGAGACACATTAAAGTCTGCAACTGGAAATGTTTATGTGTTTTTGGTAGTGGAAATCTGTGGAATTTGATAACCTAGGGTCTTGGTCCTGGTCTGGTGCGGGAGTGGCCCACCCATAGTAAGACAATCTTTGTGTGTTTTGGATGCTGGCCTAATTTATAGGTGAAAAGGTAGACTACGGTGAAAATCTCTAGTCTTGGTTTGGTGGCTGAGAAAAGGTGGCTCAGCCACAGTAAGCCATCCATTCACAGGGGAAATCCTAATTACAGGTGAAAAAGAACCATTTGCAAGTAAAGGAAATGACCAAACCCTTTGGCAAGTGAAAGGAATGGCCCAGGATTATTGTGATCTGGGAGAAGAGAAAAACAACAAGCAAACAAACAAACACCAAAACTGGGCTTGTGTCCTGAAGTTGCAGTTTTCATTTTTAAAATTATAATTTTCCTTGTCTCCTTTCTGCTTAGGTTTTATTTCTTCTAACCTACCTCAATTAGAATATGGCTGGAGACAGCAGCTGCCACTTAAAGATTAGATTATAAAATGACCTTGAGTCCTGACTTCCCTCCGCGCTCCCACTTTCCTCTCTCCTTTTTCCCTTCCTCTTCCCTCCTCCCCCCTCTTTCTCAGCACTCACTGTGGTATGTGCTGCTGGGTGGTAAGGCAGCCCTGGGAGAGGGAAGCCAGTTGAGGATACACACACTCAAGCAGCCCATGTGACAAGGAAGTGAAACTCGCTAGCAGCCATCTGAGTGAACTTAGAAGTGGGTCTTCTGGAGGCTACAGAAGGCACTTGAGCGGCTTGGCAGTGAATCAGCTCAGTTAGGCCTTAAGATAATCACACCCCAGCCAACAGCTTGACTGTAGCCTCTTCAGAGACCTGGAGCAAGAACCACCAAGCTACATTATTCTTGAATTCCTTACCCAAATAACTGTGACATGATAAAAATCTATTGTTTTAAGTTATGGAATTTGGGGTAATTTGTTGTATAACAATAGAATAATACAATCACTTCCCCAAATTTAAAGACTTTCTGATAAGCCCAGTTATGCTACTAACAAATGTTTGTCTTTTGTTTTATTTTGGTGGGGTTTTTATAATCTATCAATGGAAAATCTGCATAATTCCGAGAACCAATGTTACCCAAATAATCAATGCATGATGTTACAAAATCATGTATTAGTGAAAAAGCCATTTAATATACAAAACAGACCGACAATTATTAATGTAACAGTATTAAAAAGTTCGTTGATAAGGCATCCAAATTGCAACTAACCTTTAAGAAATGATCACTTGGGTCGGGGATTTAGCTCAGTAGTTCCACCGCCTGCCTCGTAAGTGCAAGGACCCGAGTTCGATCCCTGGTACCAAAAAAAAAATTGAAAAAAAAGAAATGATCACTTGTTGAATAATGTTAAAGGATGAAAGAAGAATATCCATAGTTATCTGGAAAAACTATTAAAATACTTCTTTCTTTTGCAGCTATGTATCTGTATGAGGCAGGATTTTCTTTATATTAACCCAAACAATGTGCTCCAATAGATTAAATCCAGAAACAGATATGAGAAGCCAGGTGTGTTCTTCAAAACTAGTTATCAAGGAGATTTGCAAAACTAGATATTAAAGAGATTTGCAAATAGATTTTCTCCCTCAGACCCAGGAACTGTTTTTATTACCCAGTTCCTATTTTCCCTAACTTTGAGATATAGCGTACATTTAGTAAGGTACACCAATTTTTAGAGTGATGAGTCATTGTATGTGTAAATATCTGGGCAGTCACCTTCTAGGTCAAGCTATATAGAATGTTTCCTAGCATATGCAAGGGCCCGGGTTCCATCCTGAGCACAAAAAAAAAAAAAAAAAAAAAAAGAAATAAAAAAAAAAAAAAAAAAAAAGAAAGAAAGAAGGAAAAGAAAGGAAAAAAAAGAAAAATACAGAATGTTGCCAGCTTCCCAGAAGTTTTCTTCATTCCTCTAATCAGTCCCAGTCCCAGTCTCCAGTGACTTATATCACTGTGGATAACTTTTCCTTGCTCTTAAATTTTATAAAAATGGAATTATTCACATATCCTCTTTTTGCACAGCATTATATCTGAGGCGCATCCATGTTATTGTATCAGAAGTTCACTTTTTTAGGGTATGTAGTAGCCCATTACTTGAAACTACGATAGATTAGCCTTTCTACTGTTGATGGATAATTGGACTGTTTTTCTTTGGGGACTATTCCAAATAAAGCTGCTGTGAAGAATTCTGGGGGAAAAAAGAGACTTGTGAAAAATGAAAACAATTATCACTCAGTTTGCTACCTTTTTCATTTTGGGAAATACAGTTATTTTACCAAAAATGATGTTATTGTTATTTTAAATGAATTGTTATTTATATGTTGCTAAGTAACAAATTACACCAAAATGTAGCAGCTAAAACAGGAATAATCATCTCACAGTTGTTGTAGGTCAGGAATTCAGGTGCAGCTTGGCTGGGTAGTTCTAACTCAGGGTCATAAAAGCTATAATCAAAGTATCAGAATGCTACCAGCTTTTTGGGTGCTGAAGTCTTTTCCTTGAGGTGGTTTCTAGGTTCTTTCTGTCCTGAGCAAAGAATTGGTCAAGACAAGTGCAAAAAGTAGCAAGGTTTTGCATTTATTAAAGGTAGGAAAAGAAAAAAAAACAAAAACAAAAACAAATCATGTCCTGAAGACTGAGTTCAGGCCAACTATACATAGGAAAAGAAGTACATTCTAGAGAGTAACAGTGGAGCACTGTGAAATAGAGCACAGCTGCCAAGCACTCAGTGGCTGCCATCTTTTGTATCTTCCACCCCTCAGGCTGATGTCAGTTCTAGGCTGTCCTATCAAAAACCTGCTGGAGTTCTCGCGAGAAGAATTGAAGATAGCACTCTCTGATTGGTTCCAGGTACAGTGCTTTGAGAACTATTCTGTGCACGTGTCCTGGAACTTTGTAATTGACAGGTCACGTCCACTTCCCCAGCCAGTTTGCCATGTCCTAACCTGGTAATACCAGTATATTATTTGTTTGATATTGTTTGATATTTTCAGATTGGTTTCAGAATAGTCCTACCTCATAGAGAATTAAAAGAGATAAATGGTGGAACCTAGCCCTTAGCACATTGGCCCTCAATAAATGTCAGCTTCCTTCTTCCAGATAATGATTTTTAAAATTATTTTGACATTATTAGCATCTGCCATTGAATTAGACATGCACAATCTTTTTAAAATTTTTGTAAGAATTTTATTGAAATATAAATCAAATATCATGAAACTAACCTTTGAAAGTGCAAATTTAGCCAAGTGTTGTGGCCTATGCCTGTAATCCCAGCACCGTAAGAGTCTGAGGCAGGAGGATTCCAGTTCAAGCCCAGCCTGAGCAAATTAGCAACTTAGTGAGACCCTGTCTCAAAAGAAAAACTAAAAAAGGGCTGGGGATGTTGCTCAGTTCAAAAGCACTAGGTTCAGTCTCCTGTAGCACACACACATGCACATGCACACACAGTGAAGTGTGAACTTCAGTGATTTTTTTAGTATATTCACAGAGTTGTACAACCATCACCACTACTTAATTTCAGAACGTTTCATCACCTTAAAAGGAAACCCTACATCCATTAGCAGTCACTCCCATTCCCTCCTTCCTGACAACCACTAATCTGTTTTCTTTTTTGTTAGTTTTTCTTTTTTGAGATGAGGTCTCACTACAAAGTTCAGGCTGAACTTGAACTCATGATGTAGCTCCAACTAGCCTCGTACTCACAGTGATCCTCCTGCCTCAGCTTCCTTAGTGCTAGGTTCTTTTTAATTTTTCCTTTATAGTTTGCAATTTTAAAAAATTAATTTTAGTGGTACACTGTTGATATACACAATGATCACATTCATCACAGGGAATTTGTACTTGTTGATAATATATTTTAATTCTTTTTTTCCCTCTCCTCTCCCTTGCCTTCAATCCTTCTTCTTCTCTCCCATTACAAAACTTTCCTTTTGATTTCCTTACATTCTTTTTTATTTTTTATTCTTTTTCCCTCCCTTTCCTTCCTCCTCCCGCCCTCCTTGTTCCCCATCCCATTTGAACATTTTCTTCCTACTTCACAATATCTATCATCCTTTTTGGTCTTTATTTACATTTTGGGTTTCTCAAACAAGGGAAATGATGTGATACTTCAAGATCTTTGTCTGATTTATTTCACTTCAAAGTATGTTCTCAAGGAAGACATGCACAATCTTGAAGCCTGCTGTGAGCGGAGAAATACAGTCCTAGTGCCCATAGGACTGTTCTTGTGCAGTGGCTCCCAAAGCAAATGGCTTCCAATCCAAATCCTTGATGCGGGCCAAGGACAGTTGTGAAACAAATCTTACATGGCAGGCAAGTTTTGAGGTTAGGCTTTGAGGACTGGAAGATAATACTTGAAGTTACGAGTAAATCTCTGAATCAGTTGAGTTTGGAGTAGATTTGGAGGAAGAACCCAGTTAGGCAGGTTATCAGGGTTCCAGCCAGTTGGATGCAAATCAAAATAAGCTGAAATGTATGTGAACTGGCAAAACCCAGAACTGACTTGTATTCACATTTTGCAACTTTCCAAAAGCAAAATGGTATTGTATATTTAATAATACCTGCAATTTATTGAACATTTCAGGTCCTTTAAGTAATTATTGTCAAATTTTAAAAGGTAAAATTTAAGGATAGAAAGTTTAGTAATTTGCCAAGAGTTACACACCCTGGTAGGGAATAGAGCTGGAATTCAAACCCAGGCCTGACTGAACCCAAAAATTCTTTATTTCTCTAAGCCAGCACTGACTTTACTTGAATTATTTGTTTTCTTCAAAGCTATGTGCAAATCTATTTTTTGTATTAAACTTTCTAAATACAGATAAAACTGTATGACTGTTATGAAAAAATTATTTTGGTCTTTGTAATTGTTTCCTAACTCGTTTTATAAGTGTGTGGTACTTTATCAGGAAGCATAAAGCGTAACATAATAGAAAATTAATAAGGACGATAACCACTGACATTATTTATTTTGCCTAAATTTATAATCTGAAACAGTGTAAGATTTATAAGGATATAGGTATGAAAATATAATCAAATCCAAACCAAAATATTGTCAGATAAGACTGCAAATATAAAATACATTTGGCAAGGTTGGATTTTACTTCATCACTTCCTGTCTCCCTTTGCCATTTCCCTTCCAGGGACAGGTTCATTAAGTAAGAAAACAAAAAGAACTTTGTTAGCATCACAGAGTCTGTGATGCTCCAGGGATGGTAAATATTAGCAGAAGAAATGCTTTCCTTTTACATTTGTTAATTCTAGGCTGCCAGAGGGGGGTGGGCAAGCACTGATGAAGAGAGGAGAAAACCACTGGGAGCTTCAGACAGTGGCGTGTGCAGATAAACAAAAGAATTAGGGGTGGCTGGGAGAGGAGAACAGGCCAGACCTGAGAGAAGGGGCTACCAGGTATCCATTCCTCTCAGGTAGGCTCTGATCCCAAGGGTTGGGATAGGGTGATCAAAATATTGCGTTATCTTACAGATTCCTAGTTTGTGTGCTCATGATTGTCCAAGATTTTCTCTCTGATACTGAAGTGCACTTTTCAAACGTTAAGAGCATGTTTGTCTTAGGCCTTGGGGTCATGTTGGAGGGAAGAAGGGCTGCATTTGGTTAGGAGAGGTGGGTGAGGGGAGGTGGAGAGTGTTTTCAGGCATATTAAGGACTGAGGACAGTGTGAAAGCCAGGGACCTGGCAGGCTTTGTGTGCTAGAGGAATCCTCTGGTGAAGATTTTTTTTCCCCAAACAGTTCCCATGAATAGACCTCGGCAGCCACAGCCTGATACTTGGTGTAGAAAACAGTCAAGCTACAATTAAGTATAAAGGGTTCAAACTGAAATGGGATTTTAGTTCTCTGACTCTTAACTCATCCGCATGAAAATGGAACTAGGTAACCAATCAAATCTGATATCAAGTTCTTCCCAGGTTTGGTCAGAGGAAAATAATGATAATCTGAAGCAGGAGAGTCCTAGGTGATAAAAGATGAAGAAAAAAACCCTGGGATTATAAAGAAGACAAACCGAAGACTGCACTTTGCCTGGGTTTGACCTAGTGGTCCTCATTTGGGTGAAGGACAAACAATCTGTTCAGAAGTCTTTCTGAATTATTCGCTTGTGTTTCTTTCCCACTTGGCATCATATGTGAACCATTTCTTTTAAAGCCCAGGCCAGCACTTTTCAAAAGGAGCCTTGTTCTCAGATGATCCATTAATGGTATCACTGCAGAATTTGGGACAAAATTCAACTTATATTGTAGAACTTCTCAGTGTGGTTCAGTTTTCAGTCCCCTCACTGCTGTCGCTGTGCTCCACACACATTCCTCCTCCTCTCACTGCCAGAGTGATTTCAGAAGATTCTGGAACAAGCTCCCAGAGGCCCATTGTGCAGTAACAAAGAATTCCAGCATGAGCTGCGGGTTCTGTCCTTGCCTGCTTTCCTGAGGAGAAGGCTGCCCTTATCCCAGGCCTGCAAGCTTGCTAAGCACTAGCGACCCAAGAAAGAGCTCCCCATGCCCATCAGACATGTCGTGGGGATATGTGGGCAGGTGTTGAAGAACTTCTCTGGAAGAAGTACAGTCTTGCTGTAGCGGGTTATGGGTATGGGGCCAACTGGGAATAAAATCCCCCAGGGTTCCCTTGTTTTCTCAGTGCCTAGAACATGAACCCAGTTTCCCATGTTCTCGTGAATCATTTAGGGGATATTTTTATTTTATTTTATTTTTAGGGGATATTTTTAAAGTTTTGTTCTTCTTTTCTTTTTTTCTCAGTTGAGGGGATCCAGAAAGTAATTATGGACCTAATGGATGAATTTAAAGATGATTTTCCAACTGTCCTAGGATTATCACAGTCGAATCAGGTAATGTGATTTCATAACTTTAAAAAAGGAGTACAAAACATATATTGTATTTTTAGTATCATATAAATTATTTAATGCTTTTATTTCTATATTAGTGATCAAAGCTTAAGGAAATATTAATTTTGCCTTTAAAAAAGTTTTCAGATCTTACTCATTGGGAGGAGTCTATAAATTAGGGCCAGGAAGTAAGATAGATGAATTAAGTATTTAAAAAAATCATTGTAGGGCCGGGGATTTAGCTCAGTGGTTCTGGCGCCTGCCTCGAAAGCGCAAGGTCCCAATTTCGATCCCCGGTACCCCCCAAAAAAAAAATCATTGTATTAGTAGAGTGGAAATCTATCCATGTTAGTAAAAACTGAACCAATGTTAATGGGTGAATGTCTATTTACCCTAAAAATTTTCCCCCATGGGATCCCTCATTCACCAATAATGGCTTGCAATGTATTTAAGCATTCTTTCTAGCAAAAACAATTCTCTTTATTTTTTGATCAGAATAGAAGGTGTGAGCTGTATATGTAAATGGTTCAAATTACTAAACCATATATTTCAGAAGATAGATGAAGTGCTGGGCATTTTGGTCTAACCATCAGATCCATGGTGAGTGATAACGCTCAAGACCTGCTGGACTTCCTTAGCAATGGTAGAGTTGCCGGACTTGTGGAATTGACTCCTAGGTGCTACAGACTCAGGAGGTCTCTCTACGGTTAGCGCCAGTGACTACTGCACGGCCGCTGTACAAGTCAATTTCTTGTATGGGGTACGAGGAAGAAGACTTTACTGGCAGGAGACGCAGCCCCTTTTCCCTGCGGTCCCTCGAGGAAGGGCGATCCTGAAGAGTCGGTGCACAGCGGTCAGCTGGGCCCAGATGGTGGTCAGCTGAGCTGGACAGGCCGAAGCGTGTTCCCTACCCTTGGAACGGGGCCTTGGGGAGCCCTGGAGACTTTTCTCAGCAATGCTCTGCAGTCGGGAGAAAAGGCATGGACAGGTGTCCCCGCTGGTCCAGGACACCAGGCGGGTTAGGTGGCGCAACAGTGTCAGCAAACACCGAGAAAGCCTCGGGGTGAATCCTAGAAGCCAGACAGGCCAGGAAAGCCCTGCTATCCCTTCCACATTGTGATTCTCCCATTGCCAATGTCAGAGGAACTGGGGTTTTATTTGACCAAATAGTTTGCAACTTTCCATACAACTTCCTTCATCTCTTTCTGACCTCTGAGGCACCTCACGATCACTAGAGCCAAAAGCACAGTTTATGGTGAAATAGATGAATTGTCTGATCTCCAAAGATCAAAAAATAATTCGGTGTTCCTATCTTCCACCCCTTAAAGTCATTTAAAAATAATACCCACCCCCCACCCCACCCCCCGACAAGGACTCACAATGTAGTTCAGGCTGCTCCTGAACTCAATGTCTAGCCCGGGCTGGCCTCTCAAACTTGCTGTGACCCTCCTGCCTCAGCTTACTGGGTGCTGGGATCACAGGCATGCAGCACCATACCCAACTTCATTTTCTCATTTTCAAAACACTTGCATTATTCTTTTCCCAGCATCTACTATACAGACTGTGTGAAACTGGCAAGAAGTCTGAGTAGTTCAGGAATACTGTAACACATTTAAAGCTATTTGCTCTTCAGAAATACGGTTTGCAGAAAGCACTGTGAATATTCACTTTTTGGGGGGTATCGGAGATCGAACTCAGGACCTTGCGCTTGTGAAGTAGGTGGTGGCACCACTGCGCTAAATCCCCAGCCCAATACTCACTTTTTAACTAGATTATTTTTGGAAGGTCAGATTATAAGTACTGTAATTTTTTTTTTAAATTTCCAGAGTGATCCATAGCTCCCAAACATACTGAAAGGAATGATTTCAAGACTGTTTAGCAGGCTTTATTAATCATGTTGTATTTAAATCTGTACATTTTGTGGTCAGTATTTAAATATTTTTTCTTTGAGGGATTTATCTATTTAGGAAGAGGCCTTCTTATGTACCTGAAAGAAAGATTTGATAGCAGTGGTGGTAGGATTTTTTTTTTTAACAGTAGCAAGGTTTTAACAGGCTCTGCAGAGCAAATTTGGGCCATATAAATGTAAGGAAAAATAGTTCACCCTACAGCGTGAGGTGGATTATTGTGAAAGAACATAGTAGCCATTGCTAGAAGTTTGGAATAAAATTTTCCTTCTGAGGCTGGAGAAGTTAGGGTTAGAATCTTGGCTTGAGGTGGTGACTTTGCAGTCCGGCAGGCTCGATACTCCGTGTCCCACCTACCTGGACTTCCAGACTTTCATCTCTGCATCCTTCACAGAGAGTCATTTTTAAAGTCTTACACTGGCAAATTGCAAATGAAATGACTGCCATCTGAGGGATGTAGAAGAGTAAACCATTACATTTAAGCAAAGAAATGTTTACTACATTGGCGAACTAATGATCCTCCCTGGAATAAGAGAAAACTTTCACAGTAAATAGGATCGATTTTTATGGTGAACTTTTAATTATAAAAGATGACTATATGCTCTTGTTGTTGTCATTTTTCACCTAATCATATTTTATAAGACTGAGAGTTATAGGCAAAACGTGTAATAAGGCCATTTAAAAAATGTTCTTATCTGTAGATGTATTTTTCTAAGTTCTCTAAGTTACAATAATATATAGGCCAAAAACTTCTGAGAATACACCAGCAATGTCTGGAAATTACTTGTAATGGGAGTGGGATTTTGAGATACAATGAGAATAAGGCTGTAGCTAGAATGTTCTAGAGTTCAGTTATATTTCAGTCTCTGGTGAGCTGGGAGGCATAATGATCATCATTGTGAACGCTACAAAGCATACTGTGCCCTGAAAATTTCCTGAGTGCTTGCTAATATAATATTGATACATTTCTTTGTTATTTCTCGATATTGATTTATTATATTTTCAGATACTCTCCATTCATTCTGAGAAATATTTATTGAGTACCTACTATGTGCCAGATGCTAATCTAAGCATTAGGAGGAAAATCAGTAAGCCAGATGAATAGAAAATACTTACATCCTTGTCAAATAGAAAGTCAATGAACAAGGAAGAGAAACTATGCAGCAGTAAGTTTTAGAAGAAGAAAAATATAGCAGAGGAGGCATATGAAGTAGAGGTATAGGTATCAGAAGAACAATCGATTTTTGAGGTGGGGTATCCCAGAATTGAGAAATGATTCTTCAGTTAAGATTTGAAGAAACCAAGGGAATGAAACGTGGAAGCTTTGAGGATTCAGATGGCAGAGCTACTGCAGAATCCTGGAGGTGGCAGCTGTCAAAGAAGAGATTCTCTGAATCATATTCATTCACAAAGAGCAGAATTTTTCCATGGGAATATGTGTGCAGTAGTAAACTATAGATATATTTAAGGAGGTCCAGGTGACAGGAAGATTGCTAAAGCAAGAAGGGAGGCATTTATGTGTTCCTGTTGGGACAGGGTTCATTGGTCTTGGAGACCTGAGGTGGGAGCTGGCATTGGAGGTGACACTCTTAGGCGAGTGATCCATCAATAGCATCTGGAAGATAAACAGTGTTACACAAACGTCTTCATATCTGCAAGGCATATAAAGCATGGAAATGTGTAGAATGAAAAGAAATCTCTTTGAACCTTTAGAAAATCCTTGAGAAAGCTCTTATCTCAGACAGGCAGCCTCGAGCTGAGATCCACCTTTAATCCTGTTTGGGTCTGATGAGAAACATCTCAAGTTGCTATCACCAGCTTTCAAAAAGGATACTTAACAAACTGAACAAATAGAAGGAAAGCTGGGAATAGTGGTGGATGTCTGTCATCCCAGCACCCAGGAGGGTGAGGCAAGAGGATTGCTGAGAGTTCAAGGCCAGCATGGACTACATTAGTGAGACGCTGTCTCAAAAAACCCCAAAACAAAACCACAAAGCAAACAAACAAAACCAATAGGATGAAAAAAGGGAGAAAAAGATGATGAAGTCAGAAAAGAAAAGAAGTAACAGTGTTTATGTGGCCTTATATTTATTTTGGCTTTTGCCCTAGGTGCAACAAGATATCAACACAGCAACTGAGCAAATGCAAGATATAATCTGACATGAGGCTTTTTTTGGTTTGTTTGTTTGGTTTTTTTGGTTTGTTTTTTTGAGACAGGGTTTCACTGTGTAGTTCAGGGTGGTCTTGAACCCATTATGTAGCCTAGGCTGGCCTCAAACTCAAAGCGAACCGCCTGCCTCAGCCCCCCAAGTGCTGGGATAATAGTTGTGCACCACCATGCCCAGCACTGGCATGAGTTTAACTGGATATTTCTGGCTGATCCATTGTTGAAAGAATAAAACAAGCAAGGCTGAAGCTGGGAAGCCACTTAGGCTAGCTAATTGGCCAGTTTGGAGAAGAAAGGACAATAGGCTGTGTGTAGTACTGGGGGTGGGGAAAGGAACCAGGCCCTGGGGCTGTCCAGGGAAAACTGAGTTATAGATGGAGGATGGTGAAACCCTGAGACAATGGAAACTGGAGGTCAGCATTAAAACTGCTGATGACAAAGAAAAGGATATGGCTCTAAAAACAAAAAGAAGGAAAGGAAAGGGAAAGGAAAAGGAAAAGCAAGATTTACATTCAAGTAGTGGAGGTCAAATGGAGGAACTGGGAGCAGAATTGTAGAACCAGTCTTCTTAGCTGAGGCCAAGGCTCTCGGTGAGTGACCTTGAAGGAAAGGTCACAAGGACGCTAAAGTGGGGGGGCAGGGGGGCAGTGGTGTGGGGCATTTGGAGATGCGCTCAGATGATGGGGGACGGAAGGAATTATCTAAAGGACAGACAGGAAGTGAGGACTTCCTAATCGGGGGTCAGTATTTAAATTTACACAGTCGGTTTGGTAAAAAATAAGTATGTAGCACATATAGTAGACAAAAGGGAAAAACTGGTAGCCAAAAAATATTTTTATTTAGAAAGTTTTCCTACTGCTAGAACTAGGAAAGTAAGTAACTCACCAAAAGTGAGAGTGGATTGAAATTACTGTCAATCGATTTTGTAAAAAAGGAATTTCATCCTGTGCCCAAGGGACTCCCAAGGGAATGTAAGTAGCTTCTCCTCCGAGGTCACCTTCCTGTCCCCAGAGCCGGGAAGAACCACCCCACCTGCACCCTGGTGCCTGGGTTTCTTTCTTAGACCGTTCTCAAAATCAACAAGGAGGTCTTTTCTGCAAAGAGCTGATTCTGTTTTGTGGCAGGTTGAATAAAGATGGTCAGGAATATTTTTGTTGTGACAGTAACAATTCTTTCAAAGGCATCAAAGAAACTATCAAAAAAGGAAAACAGCTGGGCATGGTGCCACATGACTGTAAGCTCAGCCCTCAGGAGGCTGAGGCAGGAAGACTGCTGTGAGTTCGAGGCCAGCCCAGGCTACATGGTGAATTCAAGGCCAGACTGGACTACACAGTGAGACCCTCTCTCAAAAAGAGGAAGAACAACAGGAAGAGGAAGAGGAAGAAGAAGAGGAAGAGGAGGAAGAGGAGGAAAAGGAGGAGGAGGAAGAAAAGCATAGACTGGTGGAGTGCTTGCTTGCTTAAGTAGGAGGGAGGCCTTAGATTCATTATCCAATACCAGAAAAAGAAAGAGAGAGAGAAAGACAGAAAGAAAGACAGACAGACAGACAGACAGAAAGAAAGATAGAAAGGAAAGAAAGAAAAGAAAGCATTTTAAAAAATCATGAAGGGCCAGGGATGTAGCTCAGCAGTGCCGCACCTGCCTGGCAAGCCCAAGGTCCTGAGTTAAATGGAAAAAAAACTATAAAGGTACATGGTCAAATAACAGCTGAGCATTAAAGGGAAACAAAAATGATAGTCATTAAGAACAGGTTTAGACTGTCAGAAATAGCCATGAGCTTATTATGGGATCAAAACTGGGAAGACAGGGCCAGGGATGTAGCTCTGTGGTGCCCAGCCTGCCTTGGAAGCACTGGGTTCTGAGTTAGATCCTCCATACCAAAAGAAAGAAAGAGAGAAAGAAAGGGAGAAAGAAAGAAAAGAGAAAGGAAGAAAGAAAGAAAGAGAAAGGAAGAAAGAGAAAGAAGGAAAGAAGGAAGGAAAAAAGAAAGAAAGAAAAGCAAAGAAGGAAGAAAGAAAGAAAGAAAGAAAGAAAGAAAGAAAGAAAGAAAGAAAGAAACTGGAAAGATAACATTAAGTCCAGTATGCCATTATTGCAATCAACAGTTGCATTAGAGGTGTTACATATAATACATGCTGTTTTTGTCAACCCAAATTATGAGTTATACATGAAAATTTAACAGATTGTCACTAACAAATAGCCTTATTGTTATTCAAGAATAAAGAATTGGAGAAATTATAAAGAGGGACAAACATCTAACCTATGTTTGGGGGAATGACTCAGATTGGTTAACACAAATAGATGCACAAAACCAGTGAATCCTGGTTAACATACACAGATCACCAGGATTTTGTAAATAAACTTGCAAAATAAGGGTGAGGAAACTGCAGAGTATGAGCGAGGGGTCCCTGCACTACTGCAGGCTCCTGGACAAGTAGACAAGGTTGTCGTCGAGGTGGAACTGCACATGTCCTGTTCCCAAAACAGCAGTAAATCCTAGTAAGACATGAAACCAAACTAATTTCACTGCTCCACCTTGAGGAGGTGGAAGAGGTCGGGCAACAAAGAACAAAGTCACCAGAAAAACACACTCGATGTGCTGGAGCTTTGGCTAGGGCAGACAATGTGGTTTCTCCCCTGGTTGGGCTCCCAGCCGCCGTCAAGGCACAGAGCAATAGGAGGCGATCGCACCGAGCTGCTCTGCTCCTTCGAGCTGCCGTTGTAACTGCTTTCAGGTCTGCTTTCCTCCACAGTGCTTTGAGATTGCAGCAATTTTAGCTGCCCACAATTCAGACGGCTCTCTGGACTGTCAGCACTGACTAGGAGCACCGAGACCACAGGTGGATTAATGGACTCTTTGCAGAGACATTAACAAGTGAAACCCCAATAGGACCCCAAATGCTGCAGAAATACATGCTCGCTGAGAGATTGAACAGCTTCAGGTGGTCTCCAGTGATAAAAGCTGAACAGCAAGAGAAGTGTGGAATTTGATGACAAAATAACAGTAATAAAAATGATTTGGGGCTAAAAGTTGAGGAATTACAGGTTAAAAATCCATTTAAAAGAAATTTTGTATTTAAATATTTCGGGTTAGGGCCAGGGATGTAGCTCAGTAGCGCCGTACCTGCCTGGCAAGCTCAAGGTCCTGAGTTCAATCCCCAGTACCAAAAATAAAATAAAATAAAAAGTTAATATTTAGTTTGAACAAATAAATACTTGGAGATTCAAAATTATTTGTTTTGAGCCATTCATGGTAGCGCATGCCTGTAATCCCAGCATTCTGGAGGCTGAGGCAGGAGGATCATTGTAAATTGGAGGCCAGCCTGGACTACAATTGTGGGTTGGTTCAAGGCCAGCCTGAACTACATAGTGAGACTCTATCTTAAAAAACAAACAAATACAAAATTACTTGTTTTAACCACTATTTAAATATGAACCAATACTTTCCCCCAAGCTACACACTAAAACATCAGAATAGCCCATAGAACTACTTAAATGAATGATGGGAACTACACTTGCTTGTTGGCTGGAAATGCAATCAACCACATTGAAATCATTTCCCCACGGCTCACTTTCCGAAGAGCAAAGAAGGAATTACAAGTCAGAGTGTTGGTAATGTCATATTTTTTTTCTTTCCTTTTTTCCTTTTTTAGACAGGGTCTCACTGTGTAGTCCAGGCTGGCCTTGAATTCACTGTGTAACTCAGGCTGGCCTCAACCTCACAGCGATCCTCCTGCTTCAGCCTCCCAAGTGTGGAAATTACAGGCGTGTGCCACCACCCCCAGTTTGATATATAAATTTCTTAAACTTGGTGATTAGCACACAGGGTATTTGTTTTATTTTGCCTTAAATTGTACACATACTTCATACTGTACCTATGCTGTATTTCATTAAAGATTTTTTAAAAGTAAACTGGGAAAATATGTGTTACAGTTTTGAATACATACTACTGTTTGAATAATCTCAACGTTGAATGATGTTGAATAAGAATTCGTACTGACTTCTGCATGCACTCTTTAAAAATCAATGCAAAAAAAGAGATATAAGCCCAGAGAAAAATGAAAAATTCCCTCTTTTGGTTGATTACTTCACATCTGGAGATCTATCCTAAAGAAAAAATATACTCTGGTAAAGATCTAAATGAGGGGACAATGAGGCAGGAGGTGTCATGCGGGACACCCAGTCCTCCAGACGCAGGGCGAGTAGTGCGGTAGAGAATCGCCTGTCATTTACTTTTCAAAGGCCTATTTTTCAGGAAAAAGGACCCGAGCAGAAATCACCCGGAATCAGAACGGCTGCGACATTGGCCAGAATCAACCGGGGGGCGCTCGTGCGAGGCCTGAGCAGCCTGTCGCTAACCTGCCAGGCCCTGGCGGGGCTGTTGCGGCCCGGGCTGGCCAGGTGCCTGCTGGATCTCCGGGCCAGGTCCCGCCCGCTGCTGGGAGAGCTGCATGCGGCCCGGCCGCGCCCAGGTCCGGACCGCGGCCAGGTGAGAACCCAGGGCGCACGCGCGAACCCTTTCTAAGAAACCACAAGATCTGGAAAGTGAAAGTGCACCCCGTTACGTCGTCCTCCATGTAAAGTAGGTTTACTGGGCTAGAGGAATGAATGCTTGAGCCTTTTCTCAATATTTTCTGCCTTAAATACATGGGAAAGGGGAAGTAACGTGTACCTTTGTTCACACAAAACAAGTGTGCAAACACAAGTGTGTAAATTACCACTTATGTCAATCCTGAAAGAAATTCTACAGTAAGTTGTAAAAATAGCTGTGTTTCCCTGGGCAAGGTAAGAATGAGGCTGGAGGCTGAGGCAGGAGAATTGCTTGAGCCCCAAATGTTACAAGAAGTCTGGGCAATACTGGATGAGACCCTGTCTTAAAAAAAAGAGGTGGTGTTTTGTTCCTTTCTCCCATAACACTGTATGTTTCCAAAATAATCATTGCTTAGCATAACACATTGAGTAAATTTAATTCATCCAGATAGGCCATCAATACTTAAGTACATTTCAGATTACATTTTCTGTGCTGTTTTATTGAGGCTATTAAATTTTGTTAAGGGAAACAGCTCTGAAAACGTTATAACTTTTTCAGGTGCTGGGCCGGGCATGATGGTGCACCCCTCTAGTCCTAGCACTCAGAAGGCTGAGGTAGGAGGATTGCCAAAAATTTGAGGCCAGCCTGGGCTACATAGCGGAAACCTTGTCTCAAAAATCCAACCAAACAAACAAAAAGGTTGTTCAGGTCCACTTTTCTTCAGGTCTGTTTTTTCTTTTAATAAACTTTATGGCACAAAACTTTGGGCTTTTCAATCTGTACATTTTTCAAAATATCCTAGATTTTTCACTCCAAAAGATTCAGTCTTGCTAGTCTGGCATCGAAGCCCCAGAGTGAGTCAGTTAGAACTCTACTGAAGGACAGAAAGTCAGGCTCAAATTAGGTTAGGCCAAAAAAGATGTTTTAGTTCACGCTGTGAACCATGTGGAGTTGTTAGTGTCCTGGAAACAGCTGGATGCATGTACGAAACTGAAGCCTTCTGGTCCTGTTTCTTTCTTTCCACTTCTCGGCTCTGCTTCCTCGTGCCAACTTCACTCAGGACTGGCTTTCCCTCAGCGAACTGTGGCTGTTCCTGGCTACATCCTTCCAGGCTCAGTTACAGTAGGAAAGAGAGTCCCAGATCGGCTCCTGGCCAAGAGCTCGGGTTCCCTCCCTTCTGCACCAGGGAAATGGGATGCCGAGGGCTCAGGCTGGATTCCCCACTTAGTGGCCACAGCTGGGCTTGGAGCACTGTCTACATCCCGAGACCCGAGAGGGGTTGGACAGAGTGGGTCTGCAAGTAGAACTCTGAGTTGTTCTAAGATGACGAGAAAATGAAAAGTGTCTCACAAAATGACACAAAAATGTCATTCCATTATGTAGGTAGGAGTCTTGAAACATTTTTAGAATGTTTATTGTGTTTGCTGTACATAATGGTTAAGCTCACTGTGGGGGACTGATATGTGCACTCGACACCTCTTAATTCTTCTTCCTGCCTCTTGCCATTTCTTCCCTTCTCACCTTCCACCTCTAGTTTCCTTTCCCATTTTCAGAGGATCTATCTCTTAATTGGTGAGGCTCAAATTAGGTTAGGTTAGGTTATATTCTTCTTTAATTATACTTTGGGTCTCCCATGTAAGAGGAACCATGTGATATTTATGCTTGTGTGTCTGATTTTACATAATATTGTCTCAAGGTGCGTCTGTTACCTACAAATGACTCAGATTTACCCTTCTTTATGGCCCATTGTGTATAAATACCACATTTTCTTTATCCATTTTTCTGTTGATGGACATCTAGGCTGTTCCCAAGATTTAGCTATTACGAATTGTGCTGCTATTAACATGGGTGTGCATGTATCACTGTAATATGATGTCTTTAACTCTTTTAGGAAGATTTCTAGAAGGGTAAGAGCTCGGTCAGATGGAATTTCTAGTTTTAGTTTTTGAGGACTCTGAGTCTTTCTTTGATCAAAGATTTTGACATTTTCAAAAACAGCAGATATTTCAAATACAAACTGCCTGAGAACATTTATTAAAGTTCCCTTTATAATACTTGATATTTAAGAAAGTAAAAAATGCTTTGTTTTAACTACTGCCTTCTCTAAAAACTACAAATCTTACTGCTGTGTCTTTAGATCATCAAAAGAAACAGCCAAACTATATAATCTTTAATTCTCTCTGAAAAGTCCTTTTAAATCTGTTTTGCCTTGGTGTTTCTTTCCTTGCATTGCTAAACCCATAGTTTTGATAGTGTTTATATAAGAAATGTAAAATTAATAGGAAATCACATTTAAAGATGTTGTCCATTATCCTAGTCAGTCTTTTTTGCTTCTCTGCTAAGTCAGAACTATAAAGGAGCTGAGATTTCAGTTTGGTTATTTATTGATTGATTGATTGATTGATTGATTGATTGAGGCAGGGTCTCGATATGTAGTTCAGGCTGACTTTGAACTCACTATGTAGCCCAGGATGGCTTCGAACTCACAGCAGTCCTCCTGCCTCAGCCTCCCAAGTGCTGGGATTACAAGTGTGCACCACCACACCCAGCTAAAATCTGAGATTTTATACTACTTTCAGGGTAATCAGTTAGTGTGCTATAATTACACACACACACACACACACACACACACACACACACACAGGCACAAGAGCCTGGGATCAGGGGCATAGATTGTTATCCACAGTAAAAGCATCAACCACGGCAATGTTTGTTGGTTTCCTCTGCTTCATTCCCAGAGGGCACTGTGATGAGGATCAGATGTTGTCTGTGTTTGGAGTAGGTTACAACACAAGGAAGAGGAACCTTGAAATGAAGAGACTGAGTTTCTCTGTGGATCTGAGAGTCTGTCCAGTCCCCTCTCGTAGGAAAGAGAGGGATTACTCATCACCCTGGAATGAAAGCAGAGATCAGCGGAAGAAGAGCAGGGCTTTATCTCTCTCAGAGGGACACAGTTTCTCTAGCTTCCAAGGCAGTTAGCTATTCCCGTATGTCCTTTGCTCCAAAGATCCAACCTGTGTAAGGACGAGAGACATCTGTGGAGAATAGTCTTTCGATGTTCATGAAAATGCACTGGCAGAAAAAAAATTGTACCTTTCCATTCCATTTGAATTTGTGTTTCCTTTTATCCAGTAATGAGAACTAAAAAACACAGTATGTTTGCCACTTGACTTGCCTGACGATGAGATGCTGAGGTAAATTGAGAGCTCGGTTGTGATAATTTATTCCAAGGACCTGAGATGAAAGAAACAGGATTGGGGACTAAGTTCTTTTGCAAGATCCGTATGTCAGCCTTGACTATCCCCTCTGACACCAATTCAGAATCAACACTTAGGAAATCCCTTCTCTTTTGATCTTGTTCTAATTGTCCTAGGCTCTAGCTTTAAATGTAAAAATTCTTATAAAGGAAATATTTCACAACACAGAAAGTAATTCATCAGGAATCTCAAGCAAGCTTAAATTGGTAGTAATATGTCTTATTATCTTCAGTCTTTTCGATAAATCAAGATTTAAACCATACCCCAGGCTCTTCTCCTGAAGTTGATGTGAGCATGTCCATGCATACTTTTGTATTTTACTACATTTGTATGCATCTATTTAGAGTATGTAGCATTTTTTCTATATATGTAAAATTTATGCAAATTATACTGGATTACACATAACATTCTGTAACTTCCTGTTTTTATCCAACATTACTTGATGGATGTATGTAGCTATGGTTTCTTTTACCTTCTTTGTGGTGTTCCAGTGTCAGAAAAAAGAATTCACAGTTTATCAGTTGCTGGGCAGATGGACAATTGTTTCCTTTTTTTGTTTCTCTTACAAACAGTGCTTCCATGAACATGCTCGTGAATGCCACCTTGTCTGTGTGTGTGAGGCATTCTCCAGGTGTGTGTCTAGAAAAGGACTACTCCGAGGTTGTCAGCTGTTACCAAACTGTACTAAAGGAAAGGAGGATCATTCTGATTCCTAAATCTGAGGACACGTTGATCAATTCAGGAAAATTCTTAGCAATTCAAATATTGTCTCTTTGTCACTTCTCTGAGCTCTCCTTCTGCAGTGCGTACAAAATACATTTTGGACCCTCTCATTTTATTCCTTGTGTGTATTTACCTTCCTCATGTTTTCCTTACCTCATCTCTTCTTGATGCAGCCGAGCAATTAGTTGTGTCTAAAATACTCTATTACTTCTTCAGTATATTTTAAATCTAAGTCATTATATTTATTATTTCTAAAAGTTCTATTTGGTACTAAGCTGAAAGTTCCTGAGTTTTTCTTTTCAATGTGTGTTTTATAAGTTTATTCTTTTAAAAAAGTCTCTTTAATCATTTAGAACATATTTATTTATTTATGTCTGGTAATTTAAACATTCTTTGAAGTATTGAGAGGGTGTTCATTTTTCTGACTATTGTGGTCTATGAAGTATCATAGTCATTAGAGATAATTTCCTATGTTTCATTATTTTATTTTAATAGGAATTTCTCCAGTTTTTTTGTTATTGTCATGTAATTTTTTCTTTATTTTGAGACAGGCCTCATTATGTAGTTCAGGCTGGCCTCAAATTCATGGTGGACCAGGCTGGGGATTTAGCTCAGTGGCGCTGCACTTGCCTTGAAAGCACAAGGTCCTGAGTTCAATCTCTGGTACCAAAAAAAAAAAAAAAATTCACGGTGGGCCTTGGTATGCTAGTCAAGTGCTCCGCCCCGGAGCTATATTCTCAGCCCACTTTTGTTTTAAATAAAAATCCCTTTTGTCCTTGGTGGTGGAATTATGCCTCCAGAGGAATTTTGCTTGTGGTCCAGGGATCTCAGTCACCTGGGACTAATCTTTATATTTTCTCAGCTTAGCTTCTCCTTCATCCCACCGATAGGGTGAATTCAGACCCTTTTATAAGGTGTAAGTTTCAGGTTTTAATTCCTTATGGGAAAATTCCAGCCCCAAATGGAGAAGAGCTTCTTTCTCTTCTCTGTGTATTGGTGAGTGCAGTTGTTTGAGTCCAGTTTCACTGACAGGGCGGCTCTGCGAAGGCCCAGTCCCCACTTCTCATCCACCTGAGTCACCTCCAGTCTCCGCCGCACTGAGGCTCAGCAGCCACAAAGGGCCCAGGACAGCCCAGAGACCCTGGGATACAAGCTCAGATAGCCCTGCTCTGGCCTGTAGTTCCCTCTTGGTTCTAGGTGTGAGGATTTCTTTTCTTCTCTGTAAACTCTGCTTTATATTACATCTCGGGGGTTAATTTATGTGGAATTTCTTGGTGCTTGGAGTGAGTGGCTCCACATGGGTTCAGTGTGCCATGTTGCTGGATCCAGATGTCTTTCAGTTTTACAGGGTATCTTCCTTCACAAGTTTTAGTAGAAGATGGTGAAATTTCTTTGGGGAAGTAAGTGGAATACAATTCAACTTTTTCATGCACTCGACACTATTTATCAAAAACTTGACATGTAAAATCACTAGTTTGGGTACTAGGGATTCAGAAGTATCTGCCCTTTGCCCTATGGACTGTGGGACTGATAGGTAAATAAGCAAACAATGTCAGTAGGTATAGGAAAAACAAGATTAAAGGTTTCAAAGTATACTATAGAAGTACCAAGAAGAGCCACAGAATTCCAAAGAGTGGTCAATACAGACTTTTTAGAAGACAACCATATTCTTATCTGAGACTCGAAGGAAGAATTGGACAGATGAAGAAATAAGAGAACAGCCTAGAAAGAGAACAGTACATTTTAAGATACTGAAATGAGAGACAGCATGAGTTATTTGGGGAACATAAGTAGTTCTGCATGGCTGTGGTGAGACAAGGGAAGTTAGGCTAAGGCCAGCAGTTCCAGGGTCCTTGAGAGCTGGGGGTAAGGAAAGGAAGAAGCTTTGCTTGAATGATAAATAGTAGCTAGGCTAGAGAATCAGGATTGCCACTAAGAGGAAACTAAGCTGTAGCAAGAAAGAACATAGGTCAAATCTGAAAGGCTCAGTGAGGACAGAAATCAAAGTGTGACAATGAATACCCTGGCCCAGAGAGCCAAAGGTAAAACAGAGGAACATATGTGATGTGAGATGAGGCAAAAGTCAATGGATTGCTCTGTGGATGGAGAGTATCCATGGTACCGGAGTGTGACACAAGGTGTCACAGCATGGAGAAGCCACAGAAGACAGAATCCAGCTTGAATTCCTTCAAGAATTCCCCAAGCTGACCTGAATTAAGTGGAGCTTTGTGGTGTGGGGAATCAAAATAGGTGAGAGTTGAGATTACGATGCAAAGGGATATGCTCTGAGCACAGGAGGATATCCCTTTATGAAAACTTGGCTGTAGGAAGGCATGTGGCCTAGAAACCCATCCAAAGGTATGTTCCAGGGGACTTCCTCAAGTGCTGCCTGGTCACTGCTCTGAGGGTGAGATGGAAAGATGCCTGCGTACTTGGAAGAACTAAAATGCTGATACCAGCGAGGCAGATTACTTCCCTGAAGAACACGAAGATGGAGGAACATTTTCATTAGGACACTCACAATAACTAGCAAGTGTTTCAGCCCTTTGATGGGGGGAGAGGGCTGAGGTGAAGCATACAGTAATGACTTCCAAAGATAAGCAGAGACTGGATGCTAGGGGCCAGGAGCTTGCTTAATAGTCCACCCAGGCCTTTCTGGCTGGTTGTTCAGGTCTAGAGCATGTCCTATATTTCTTAGCATATTGAAATCTCTCCCAAAGACTCACTTGACACAGGTGACCTAAAAAAGATTGATAACCCGTTGTCACCTGAACACAGAGGGCTGGGGACAACCCCGTCCACTGGCCATCTTGTTAAAAGATGCTTCCTTGGTACCTGGCTCTATGGCTGCTGAGCCAGGCTGTTCCCCAGTCTCCTTCAGGTTCTGCAGGCTGAGATCAAAGTGATGGGACACAGCTGGTTCTGTGAGGTGAAGAATGGAAAACTGAGTAGAGAATTCCCTGGAGCTTTCCAACTTGGGCAGCCCCAGAACGCACAGAATGGTGTGTCTGCCCAGCCTTGTGAGTGGCCTGGCTGCGTGACGCCTGCAGCTGCCCTCGCCTCAGTGACCTAGATAATCAGCTGAAGTGCTGACTTCAGCCAAGAAGCTGCCTCGGCTTGCAGACATGTTTGTTGATTCTGGCAGGCCAGCGCAAGGCCACAGGACTGGAGCTCATCCCTGTCATGGCCACCGAGATGATGGTTTCTGCTTTGCTCAGGCACTGGGGTATAAGACTTGGGTGACTGTGACGCAAACCTTCAGCCTCTGCATCCCTCGGTGTTTCATCCCAGGGAACTGGGGCCCTCTTTTCCGGATGAGGTCAGAAATTTAAGTGAAGTTTTCCCCTCACTTCTAGCCCTCCAAGGTAGACTTCAGTTTGGGGTTTAAACTGTAACTTTACAAGTACCGAGAACTTCTGTGCATTTTTGATGGGCCCATAATGAGGGTAATGTGGCTGGTGTGATTTAGAGGTGGGAAAAGAGGACATTTCCTGGGAAGTAGAACCTCTTGAAGAAATATTCCAAGTTGGACAAGAGATTGGGACATTGACCTTTACAGGACCCCACCTATTCATAGTTTGCTCGAGGCAATGTTCTCTATGATGCTGAGACCGGGGAAAACCAAGTCTAACAGCTTTCCCGCTTTCCTTACGAATTGCTAGGAGTCTTTCATGTACTCAGGAGTGTGTGAGTCGCTAGGCAAAGTCATTGGCATGTTGCTTTTGCAAACTTACAAGTAACACTTTTTTCTTCTGGACCTAGAAATTAACAGCATGCAGTGTTTTTCTAATATTTGTTTACGGATCACAGAGTTAAGAGTTTCTTCTTTGACTCTCCTTGTATTGCTTATCAAGGTGGTTTTGGACAACCTAAACTAAGTCTGACGTGGTATTTCTCCAACCTTCAGGCCATGGATAGGTGCCTCTTTGTTTTCTCAACTGCTTGTAGTTGGCTTTCTTCTGATTTATGTCATTATTAGTGAAAATAAAATGAATACAGATGTTTCTTCCATGAGATGAGGCAGTCAAAATCATGTGGGAGAATTTTAAAGGCTGAAATGTTTTTAATATTCAGATATTCATATAATGTTAAAGTTACCAAGCTTTAAAAAAAGAAATATGGACATAACATTGATGACAAATACTTTTATCTGAAATACACAAATAAAGTAAAACTCATAAGATAAGATTGAAATGAATATTTTTGAGTGAGCCAAGATAATCTAAAGATTCCTATTTACCAAATTTCTATTTGTTCTTACCATGCACTCTTCTTGATAAAAGTAAGCTAAAAATGAAATAGAATGGTTTTTAATATGAAAAATATATATTGCAAGTGAGCCCCAAATGTGGCCCTTCCGCCTTGTATTTATATTTTCACAAGCCTCTGAATTTCTTCACTCTGCTAGGAGGCATTTCGGTGGCAGGCATCTGCTTCTCTTTCTCCTGAAGCTTCTGCTCTCATATGCTTGTCTCCTTGTAGCCTTACAGCCAGATTCAAAGGTGTGCTGTCACTTCCATGCTCGCAAGCAGCAGAAAACAATCCAGGGATCGTTTCCTGGAAACTCTACCAAATCCAGGGACTCTGGGAAAATTTCCAGGTTGATTTATGAAGGGAGCGGGCTAAAACTTCCCCAGTCTATCCCTAATCTAGGGTTGGTATTGCCTGAAGAGAAAGGAAGAAGAAACAGCTTCCCACTACACACTCTTAGCTAAGAGGCAGATAGTATTCTTGGTCTCAGCGTTCCATGAATCACTTAAAAGGGAGGCAGGAAAATTGTGATGGACCATTTTGTTGTACATTCAGTCGTGGTAGCGGTAGGTAAAAGATGAACATACATTTTTTTCCTATACCTAGCTAGGAACACCTAGCAGAGTACACTTACATTTTAATAATTTCACTTATAAAAATACCATATGCTCTTTCAACGTGAAGTATACAGAAAACAAGAAAGAATTTAATCTTTCTAAATCCATATTCCTATTTCATAGACTTGTTGGATGATAAAATGAGACAGTGCAAGTCAGGCTATTAGACTAGAATCTGGTATATCATGACTGTTGTGCAAATGTTAGCTAGACAAAGCTGTACTATAAAATACTGATGCCCAGGATTTAGCTAGTGGTGCTGCCACCTGCCTCACAAGTTCAAGGTCCTGAGTTCGATCCCCAGTACCAAAAAAAAAAAAAAAAATACTGAAACTGTTAAAATTTTGGTGCATTTATGCCCCAACTTTTTCTATGCGAAGTTGACTATTTATCATAAAATATTAGAATTCTTATACTTTTAAGTTGAAATATGCAGAATAGTGTGCAAATCATTGTATACAACTTAATAAATTTTCATAAATTGAGCACAATCTATAGTTCAATCACCCATAAACAGCTCCCCCCAAATCTCAGGTTGCTTTCTAGTCACTAATCTCACCCTTGCTAGGATAACCATTTTCTTGACTTCCAACAGCATAGATTAGTTTGGCCTAGTTTTGGTTGGGATGAAATCATTTGTTATGATTACAATTTTGAATCATTTATCCATGTATCTATCTATATCTATAGATATCTGTATATCTATAGATATCTATATCTAGATCTATATCTAGATATCTATAGACCACATCTATAGAGACATAGATATCTATAGAGATAGATCTATAGATATATGGTATTAACAATATTTGTCATGTCTGTTAATGCTACCTTGTGTGCAGGAATTCTGCTTAGCATTTTTAAGCATTTCCTTATTTTACTTCCCAGCAACCCTATGAATAAATATGAGCTATAACATTACTGTCTTTTGTCATTGTTCACAAGCAAAGTGTTCCAAGGCAGCAGTTTACTGATCAGATTAAGTGTCTGGGTCCTATAGTAGGGTTCCTGGTTTAAATCTAACTTTACTACTTCCCAACTGTATTACCAAGGACATGTTACCTATTTCCTTTGTTTTCTTTTTGTAGAATGGGGATAATAATAATACCAACTTCATGTGATTAAGAGTTAAATAGAACACTTTATTAAAGCACAAGATTTTACTGTTGTTCTTTAAGATAGGGTCTTGCTATGTTGCCCAGGCTGGTATTGAACCCCTAGCTCAAGCATCCTTCTGACTTAGCCTCCGTGTAGCTGGGACCGGGCAGGTGTGCCACCACACCCTGCTTAAAGCACACTAAACAGGACCTGTTCCAGTGTCCTATGTGTTTGTTTAATAAAATGTTATCACATGTTTATCACAAGAACTTTTTAAAAGATTGCATCATTTATTTGGGGGTAGATATGGTATAATTTTCCTAACCATTTTGTTATCATTGACTGTTTCAGTCTTCTCAATGTCTTTTTTTTAAGACTTTTTTTTAATGGTGCTGGGAATCTAACCCAGTGTCTTGCACATGCTAGGCAAACACTCTACCACTGAACTATAACTCTTTCATGAACATGTATACACTGTCCTTTCAAGTTTGTATGAACTTTCTACCGGACATTTATATAATTTTATTAGCTTCAACCTGTACCATTTGGAAATTC
This sequence comes from Heterocephalus glaber, assembly GCF_000247695.1. Next base: position 14,314,970 of record NW_004624743.1, on the reverse strand, counting down.
ATCAAAGCCACTGAATGGGTTGGCTTTCACCTCGGAGCATGGCTGCCATGTCATTCCTGAATGGGAAGGGCCTGGAGTTTGTGTCTAATGTCCTCCTCTTACATCTTGCTCAAGGCAACAGAAGAGGCCTAGAAGTCAGCACAGTCCCCTTAAACTGAATATGTTATACTGATGTGTTTGCAGGAGGGACACCTATTCCAGAAACAAGAACCACTGGAGAGGCATATTCATTATTGGTATAAACCACCTCTGTGTTTCCAAACAGCATGCTGGATATGAGCACAGGGCATTTCCCTGGAGCTTAACGATCATCCAGGTCAGTGCTGGCCTGCATGAGTCTCATGACTGACATTTTCAGGCAAGCCATTAATCTCCAGGAAATACTTAGTATTTTGATTACTGTTGGTTTCACTGAGGTTGTGAATAATTTAGTACTGAATAATTACATGAATGTGAACAATGAAAAGAATGTTTTGCCAAAGCGAACAGCAGTACCTCCTAGTAAGCACAGTTAGTAATCGTAAGTTAATTTAGATTTCAGAAATGAAACATTTTATAGATTTGTCATAGTTTTGACTAGTAAAAGAGAATACAGTATCTTATTAAAAGAAAAAAGTAAACAAATATATTTTCACAATGTGAAAAAGCCCTGATGTAACGTAGATGACTTTTCTTTAGGAAAAAATTTTAAATTCTCATTTTACAGCAATACTGTAAAATATAAGATTGAAGCACTGAAAATTTTTGTTTTAGTAAGAAAATCTTTTCTGTTTTTGCAGGCCAGAAAGAGTTCTTTGTTTGAAATCATTTCTTTTCCCACAAAGACTGCTTTAACTAGCATAATGTATGCTTCATATGCAGCACTAATTTATTTGGTAAGAAAATTATACTTATTTTAATCAGTGTACTATTTGCAATATTGTCTTCAATGGTACTATTTACAAACTAAGGTACCATTCTCTTGTTATGCAAAATAATTTCATATTTGACTTACTTTTCTGAGGAGGCAAATCATTCACCAAAACCCAATTTGCTTTAATAACTAAATTTATTTTATTTTCAAAGAGTTTATTGCCATTTGAAGACTCTTGGTCAGAACATTTTAGTTTTTGCTTTCATTTAGCTACAGTTGTTTTGTTTCAGCTACTATTCCATGAAGGCTGAGGTTTGGGAGTCCATTATTTTAGGTCGATGAATTTGGGGAACACAATGTGTATTAGTGTATAGTATTTTGATTATAAGTACTGTGTGTGGCAAAAATGTAAATAACTGCATCAATTATAAGGGCTTTATTTTCTGTTGATAGCCATTTATGCTTCACTTCAAAAACTATGACATGCAAAAAGAAAAGCACACAGCTCTATCTGTTATCACAAAATCTATTCATCTATGTACCTCGCAAGTCAAGATTAAAAATTATCACTCCGGAAGCCACTTTCTTGCCCCCCCTCTAAATCATTATCATTCCGCAGAAAGCAGTCACTACTCTGGCTTATAATACCATAGACAGTTTGGCTCTCTGAATTATATGTGAATGAAATCATATAGTACAGTATATATCTTTTGTGTTTGTCTTTTGCTCAACATTGTCATTGTGAGATTCATTTTGGCCTATAATTTATTTTCTAAATCCTGTGCCTTTTCACTCTTAGCAGTATCTTTTAAAGAAAAAAGTTCTTAATTTCAATGTAGTTTACTGTTTTCTTTTATAGTAAGTGTGCTTTTTTGTGTCTTAAAGAATCTTGACCTATACCCAATGTCATAAAAATAATGTAACTTCTAGAATATAACATTATGTTTATAATGTTATATAAAATCTGCATGTGGTAAGACTGGCACAAGGGCCAAATATTCACCCTAGGAGTACCCAACTGATCTACCTCAATGTATCAGAAAAAAGACCCTTCTGCAACACTTTGATATAAATCATATCCTTTAGATTTAGATCTCTTTATAGAGTGTCATTTGTCTATTCTTGCACCAGTGCAGCCCTATATTAATTACAGGAGCTTACTCTGATATCCTGATAGCTGCTAGAGTAAGTTCTCCTCCTAATCCATGAACATAACACGTTCTTCAATTTACTTTGGCTTTTAAAATTTTTCTTAATCATTGTTATGTTTTTGTCCTCATTCTTACATTTTAAAAAATTTCTTCTATCATACTGAAACATACAATGATAGTTGTGTGTGTGTATTAATGAGCTGATTCTAAAATGTACAGGGAAATGGAAACAGTTAAGAATGAAATGGCAGGACATCATTGAAAAAATTCAAACATTTTTTTAAAAACTTGAATTTATCAAATATTTTGCAAGTATTTTAAATTTTTGAGAAGTGTCCAATATCTTAAATATGAATTTCATCTAAAATTGATATCAACAGTTAGAATATAAATACACTTTTTAAAAATGAGTAGGATGAGATGGCTGTAGAAAACAAAAACAGTTAAAATCAAAATAAACTTTAATTTTGCAAAGCTATTGAAATTATCCCATACAATCTGTAATACTATGAATTTTGTAAGTAAATAATAGAAGCTTTTCAGTGACCTGATAATTGGTCCTATGTGCATCTGGGCCTGGAAGAGGTCAAGGATGGAGTTAGGGTTCAGAAAAAGAAAATCATATATATTGGAGGTTAATGCCCTACAAGTGGAACCATGTCAAGTGAAAAGCATCCTAAGCCAACAGACACAGGGAAAATAGCAATATTTAAGGTGAGCTAAGAGAGTATCCATCCATGAGGAAGACAAAGAAGCAACAGTTGGAAAAGAGAAAAAGAATCAGGAGAAACAGTGTCAAGGAGATAAGAGGCTCTGAAAATTGTTCTTAAAAGAAAGCGCTTTTTATGAGAATATGTAGATTAACATTTATTGATTACTCTGTGGTTGTCAGCAGTTTAAAAGAAACCTTAATTTTCGCACACGTCTTAATTATACAGGCAATCTGTGTTAACGCTGTGCTGGAGAAGAGAAAGAAGATTTCTGAAGAAGAGGAAGTCATAAGGCAAAACAGGGAAAGTGAAAATTCTAGAAAAGCCTTTTCGGAGCCAGTGCTCTCAGAGCCGATGTTTCCCGAAGGTGAAATCAAAGCAAAACCTTACAGGTCACTGCCAGAGAAGCCAGACATTTCCTATCATCCCAAGCTTCCTGCTAATGAGCAGAAGAACAAGATCCAGGTTTTACACTCGGTGTTTGACTGGTCAGCTGAAATGAATGAGCAAATATGAACACAAATAGCACTGACGAGAGCCTAAGAGTTCCACATCTAATGACATGTTTCATCTGACAAAGCTAGGAAATCAGTACACATATATGTACGCTTTGATTTAATAAAGAAGGGGAAGTACAACTACAGCTACTACTAAATGTCATTCTGTAGTACTTATTTGGTTGAGAAAATAAAATCTTGATGTAGATTATATGTGTTACTATATAGTATTTTTCATGAGCTAGAAAATTCACTCTGGTGGGTGACAGTTTACACTGTGGTTTATACTCCGAGCATATTTACAATTCCTGCTTTTATTAAAGATTAGTTGTGAGTGTCTAGCTAGGAGGAAAGAACCCTATCAAGAACCCTACCCTTCCTGACTGATTTCATCTACCACAGGGTCACCTGGCCACATACTACATATTTTTTTCAGAGATAGTTAAAGGACATTTATTGTATATCTACAGGCTGTAGTTTGAGTCTGCCTATGAATTTTTTATTACTCACGTATAAAGTTATGAAGGAGTCACAATCATAGATGTCATAAATTTATAAAACAAAATATTTACAAATCTGATAAGATTTCTATACATGAAGACAAGATATGCTGATGTGACGTTCTTTTAAGAGATGGGCTCTTGTTATGTTACCCATGCTGGCCTTGAGCTCCAGGGTCAAGTGAACCTTCTGCTTCAGACTCCAAATAGCTGGGACTACCGGCACACACCCCTCACTCGGCAGTGTGACCTTTCGTTTTGTTTTTTTTCAAGTTTCCAGATTTAAAGGCCAATATTAGAACCAGAAACCCAGTCCATATTAGTCATTATTGCCATTTGCTCCTGAGGAAAAAATGCTTCTGTAATTGGCACTGCAAATTAGGGTCGTAGTTTTTGCCTCTTGGAGGTACTTTGGTTTCTCCCATGCACTGAAATTCTGGACATGTGATAAGACCTTAGTGGTCATTTAAGAATTAGCACCTGACAAAAACAGGCTGGGATGAACTTACCCCACATATGGCCCATGTTCTGTACCTAGTCATGCTGCTTCTATTTATAAAAGGCCCAAACCTGGTTTATTAGTGGTCTGAGAAATGAGTAACAAATGTATTTTCTCATATACCCATAATCCAACAGAAAAGGAAATTCGGTGCTATGAAGCAAAGGGCCCTGTGGGTAGTTTGTTACATACCTTATTCACTTAGTAACTCTATAATAGCCAGGGGAAATGTCCAGGTGGGCCCCTCCGAATGCTAAGTGTTAGGTCTGGCCTCTTCACTCAGGCCTACGTCATGAAGATCAGTGTGCCTTGACACCAGGTTCTGCTGTTACCAAACAGTCCTCAGCCTACCTGGTCCCATTTACTCTTCCATCCTACCACGCATGTACTGCCGAGTTCTGTGTGACTCACACACGGTGTGTTATTCTAAATTCTTAACAAGGAGGATGGTGCAGGCAACAGGCAACCAGAACAGCACTGGCCGCAAGTAACTAGCATAGTGAAACCAGGTGAACCAACTGAACAAATAACCCTGCCTGTGAACTATGGCAACAAAATTCTAGATATCTCCTCCCAATAACATTTATAGGAAACAGCTGTGCACACATGCACAAAATTCTCTCTTTAAAAAAGAAAACACAAAACTTTTATTTGAAAATTTCATGTAAACAAAGGACATGGGTTCACTGAACAGGAGACTTTTCTTGTGGCTGGGCAGCAGCTGTGGGAGCCTTCCTTTAAGAATATTCCTTGTCCAACAAAATTTTTGTAAATAGGGAGGGCTGGAGGGGTTGAAGGGAGGGCTGGGCAAGGGTGAAAAATAAGAACCAAGAGAGACTAT